>OZ023205.1:26302381-26627381 GCA_963995525.1 Escarpia spicata | reverse complement strand
AGCGTTCGGTTCCAATTAATTGTTGAAGATTACTACGGTTGTTTGAAACTGTTCGCAGTTCAGGTGGCGACGGTTTACGTTGCACCTATCGTTCGTAATTTGATCATGATCACATCTTTTAAAGGCCCATTAGGGTTAGCAATTCACCTCATAATCGTATATGTATCCAGCCACAGCGAACCGGGTATTAAAGGGGTTGTTTGATAATTGTAATCTCTTTTTAACGCAAGCAATTATTAGGTAATCCTGTTAATATGATTACTTCGTATAATTCTATGCCTTTATTTCATTAGAATTATGTTTTATTAATCATTAATGACCCTGACAATATATCGAAAAAATAACTCCGCATACGCGGAGTATCTACTTTGGGTCCACCTTCACGATCCGTATAAGGCATGCTCATGAATATTCGGGACTGTCCGTCAGACTTCGATTAGCTACGCCGAGTTAATAGATGCAAGATATACGTCATCAACATGTGTGTATATGGATTAGCCACCGCCATGCGAATGAGTCCTGACCGATAAAATTATCAAAATGAAACGTAGACCAGCTGCTGTTTATGTCACAGATTCAGCATAGAAAAAAGGCAATATATATGGAATAAACGGAGAATGAACACAGCGACAGTTCATGACAGACGGATTGATTTAAAAGAAAAAACACCACCTGTCCATGCACGAAGCCGCCGATATCATATTAAATGATTGGCATTGTTTTTGTTGGAATATAAAAACTATGGTACTATCATGTTCCTTTTTCACTAGGTACATGTGGCTATACATTTTGAAGTGAAGTTTTAATGAAATGTTTAGATAACAGAAACTTACTGAAGCCGAGAGACATTCAATAATGAAACAATTTTATTTGCACCATAAATCCAGTTGCTACTACCGTAAGCAATATAAATACATTATACATCACTAAAGTAATTTACGGTATTAAAATATGATAGGTGGTTATGTACTTTCCTATATGCATAAGGTTTAATTTTAGTTTGAAAAATATATATCTATAAAGAGCATAACATTATTGTCGACAGAAGATTAAAACATATTGCAGAATATATCGTTTTATTCTGTACTGGGAGTGCAATAATTATTTGTTCTGCCATCATTTAGACAAAAAGATATTGAATTTGTTTCTGTGGAACACCTGTTTCGATAACAAATAAAATGGCCATTGAATGATGGAAATAAAGTTAAAAAATTACAAAACTTTAACAGTAACGCATATTTTAAAACACTGTTTTCTGTCATCATCGGTGTATTTAGCCAAAGAAGATCCCTAAAACATTTTGAATGTTGTGGAAAATTTATATTTTATGAATTTTCAAAATTATTGTAAAAGCAACTTTGTTGACAACTTTTTATACACTACTCCCAGTATAGTTCACTTAATACAAATTTGTTTCAACACATTTTGAAGAATATTCTGTACAACTCAATCCAAACATGATGAGCATGCAAGATTTAACAAGATTGCCACCCAGAGAATTAACTCTAGGTGGCAGGTGGACAAGGAAACCCTTTGGTTTATCGAGAGTCCGACCTTTTTATCTATGTGTATCCCGCCCGTCTGAGGTATGTGTCGATTTTATGTTTAAACTTATTCACGCTACTAGCACCCACACAGGTAATCTGTTCCATTCATTTACAATCCTTTGTGAAAATGAAATCTTTCTTATATCCAATCTACTCTGCTCCTTTGCTAATGTAAGTTCATGTCCTCTAGTCCTTCTATCTTTCTTAACTGAGAAAAAAATATTTCTATCAATATTTTCATAATCCTTCTATATTTTAAACACTTCTATCTGATCTCCTCTCAAACTCCAGGTCTCTAGTGTTGTTAAACCGCATTTGTTTAGGCGTATTTCGTAACTAAGATCCCTCAGTTTTGGTATCATTTTAGTTGCTCTCCTCTGCACTCTTTCTAGCATATATGTGTGCTTCCTGCGATATGGCCTCCACGCTTGAATACAATATTCTAAATGAGGCCTAACTATTGTTTTGTACAGCGGTATTATTAGCTCTTTTTCCTTATACGTTATGTTTCGCCTAATTAATCCAAGGATTTGATTTCCCTTTGAAGCTGCAATTCCACACTGCTCTGAAACCTTCATATCAGCACTAATGGTTAACCCTAAGTCCTTTTCTTTTACAGTAGTACTTAGTATAGTATCCCCCATTGTACATTCTATCTCTTCGTTCCCATGTCCTGTGTGGAGGCATTTACATTTCCCAAAATTGAACAGCATTTGCCACTTTTCAGACTATTTGATCAACCTGTCAAGATCATCTTGTAAATGCTGTCTATCTCCATCACTTTTAATCCTTCTAAACACTTTTATATTATCCGCAAATTTCAACACCTTGCTTGTTATTTCATCATCCAAATCGTTGATATATATTAAGAATAATATAGGTCCTAATACTGATCCCTGTGGTACCCCACTCAATACCGATTTCCAGTTTGAAGCCTCCCCATCAACTACTACACGTTGTCTTCTGTCAATCAGCCATTGTCCTATCCAGTTTATTATACCATTTCCTATGCCATGGGCCTTTAGTTTAAGCAGTAATCTTTGATGAGGTACTTTGTCGAAAGCTTTTTGAAAAAACTAAGTAGACGATATATATTGGTGATCGCTCATCTACCCACTTAGTGATGTCTTCTAAAAAACATAACATATTTGTTAAGCATGACCTCGCTTTAAAAAAACATGTTGACATGGGTTTATCAAGTTTTGTTTAACAAGAAAATCCACCATGTGATCTTTAATTAGTCTTTCTAATAATTTACAAATAACTGATGTTAAACTCACTGGTCTATTGTTCTCTGACTTGTTTCTCGAACCTTTTTTGAATAACGGTATAATGTTTGCTTCTTTCCATTCTAAAGGAACCACTCCCTCTTCTAATGACAAGTTGAAAACTGTTGCAAGCGGTATGCTAATTTGTTCTACAATTTCCAATAGTAGTTTGGGTGGAATACCATCCACTCCAGGTGATTTATTATCCTTCATAGCCCTTATTTTCTTAGCTACCATTTCCGGGGTTACAATTAATTGTCCTAAATAGTCTGAATCTGCCCCCTTGAACTTAGCCTCTGGTACTGGCAGTGAAGTAATATCTTCCCTGGTAAAAACTGAACTAAAGTACTTATTCAGGTCTTCTGCCATTAAGAATCCCTCTGATATTATATTTCCAGCACTATCTTCTAGAGGACCGACCTTATCTTGAACTTTCTGTTTGCTTCGAACATACGCATAAAAACTCTTGCTGTCATGTTTTATATTACTAGCTAATTGTTGTTCATAGCTTCTCATTGAATTTCTAATTTCAGCTGTAGCTTGGTTAAGTGCTTCTTTATAATTGTTGTAGTCTTCATCATTTCCAGTACATCTATATGACTTCCACATCATTTGTTTATACTTAATTTTTCTAATGGCTTCTTTCGATAAGTGTTTCTTTTTGGACCGTTTTCCTTGTTTTTTTAAGGGTACAAATTTATCGACTATGCACTTAATTTCACTCTTTAATATATTCCAGCATTCGGTTGCCGTCTTATTTTTCAGTGTGTTCTTCCAGTCTATCTTTGCTAAATATTTCCTCATGTCATTATACCTTCCTTTGTGGAAATTTCTCCTATACTGCTTTTTACTATTCCTTTCTGATTTTACTTTGATGGTAAAATGTATCTGGTTGTGATCACTACTCCCCAGTGGCTCACATTTCTTGAGAGTGTCAATTAATTCATTGTGTGAGGACAAAACTATGTCTAACACATTCTCACCCCTGGTTGGTTCTAGCACATGTTGAGAAAGGAAAGTATCTTGAACTAAAACTAAAAACTTGTGGTCCTCACTCTCCATACTCTGTAGAGATTTCCATTGTATATGCCCGTGGTTAAAATCCCCCATAATAATACAGTCCCGTTTGCTGACTTCCCTTTTGTATTTTTTCATTCTCTTCTATGCTTATATTTGGACTTCGATAAACTAACCCAACTGTTAACGTTGAGTTTTCTGTAACTATGTTACACCAAACAGCTTCTTCGCAATCTGCTTCTCTTTCTAATTTTATTTCATAAGCCTGGATAGATTCTTTAATATATAAAATAACTCCACCTCCCTTTCTTCCTAGTCTATCTTTTCTAAACATTACATATCCTGTCAGTCCCAATTCAGCATCTGATATATCGGTGGTGGTCCAGGATTCGGTTATAACTATTATATGACGGTCAATATCGTCTACCATAATGTTTAGTTCATTTCTTTTGTTTTCTATACTCCCTGCATTTAAGCAAACACATTTATATCCAGCTTCAGAAGAGTATTCCAGACTGTTATTTGCTGATTTATTTGTGCTGTCTTTATCTATGCCTCCATTTTCAGGCTTTTCTGTAAGTCCCCCCTTCGAATCTAGTTTAAATAGATGCAACCTGTCCCACTGTCAACAGATCGCAGCAGGTTATCTGAGAAAACTGCTGCCCCCTTTCCACTAAGATGGAGGCCATCTCTCATGTACATATCTTCCCTCCCAACAAAGTATCCGCATAAATCTGTGAATCCCACCCCCTCTTCTTCACACATCTGCTCAACTGGTGCATTGATCGCCATCCTCTTGCAGTTTCTATACGTTGCCCCCCTTCCTTCCATTACTGGCAAAATTCCTGACAGAATAACCTGTTCAACTCTTGTCTTCTTTAGCTTCCTCACTAACTGTTTATACTTCTGTACTATCGCAGTCGTTCCCTCCCTGTCTGCATTATTTGTTCCTACATGTACCAGTGTAGACCCCCCCTTGCTATGTCCGAATACCTTCTCTACCCTGTGAGTCACATGTTTAATCATAGCCTCCGGTAAACAAACAACGACGTCCTTCCCATCGCTCAGTGTCTTGTCCGTCTTTCTCATAATGGAGTCGCTCATAAACACCCTCTCTTTCCTCATTGCCCCCTCAATCACTGCCTTAGAATAGCTCCTTCTTCGGTTTGCATCTGTCTGGTTGTTGTCTTTCCCCCCTGTCGTCTTCTCTCCTGTCACATTCTCTTCCGATCCATTATTTCCTGTCGCTTTTTCTCTTGTCACCTTTCCTACTGTCAGCGTCCCTTTTATCGACTTCTCTTCTATCACATTTGCTCTCACTTTCTTTCGTCCCTTCTTCTTTTACCCCATCTCATTTTCCTCCCTCCTCTCCCGTCCCATCTTCCCTCCCTCCTTCTCTACGGTCACTTTCTTCCCTGTCACCTTCACGCTTGTCACGTTTTCTGTTGTAGATTTTCCAATTTCTTCCCCTCCAATCACCTTCCCTCCTCTCAATCTCCTTTCCTCAGTTTTCTTGCCACTGCTATTCTCCTTCAGTCTTGCAGTATTCTCACCTCTCTCCCTGTCGTCTCTCTCCATTCGACCTGCCTCCTTGCTAATTCCCATCTCCATTCCCTTCACAATATCTTTCAACCTAACTATCTCCTTCTGCAGACACTCCACCTTCCAACACCGAATGCAATGAAAGGTGAATCCTTCCTCCATGGTTTCTGCCCATGACTTCCCACAGCCGGACAATGCAAAATCTACCGAGCTGTGGCAGTGATCGCACACCAAGGGTCGATTTGCCTTGACTTGCCGCTTGCAAGGCGCCATATCCCGATCAGAATTTATTTAACAACTTAACTAATTTAGTCTTTATAAAGACTGTTTCCTGTGTACTACAGCACACTTTAGGTTACACATTTCAATTACACAGCCGACTATTTATCCTGACACGAACACTAACATTACCGGTAGTGACCTAATTTAAATACAATCAATTACGTTACGTTAGGCTGCTTGATTTATTTAGGTTACGAATTTGCGCCGCCCGACTATCACTCTTGCTTAATTTTAACAACAATGCTACCTAATCAAAATATCTAGCAAGTACTGGCTTACACAAATATTATCTTAAGTAAGTAGTTTGATGGTTGTTACTTTATCTCCTATATATTCTACCACATAATCAGGTTTGTTAAATCTTGTTTACAACTTATCGACGAAGGCTAAGTGAGTTACCCTGTTATCACTCACTATACTAAGGTGTTCTAAAATACTTTAACTAACTAACTTTAAGCACAACTGCTACTCAATATATGTTTATTGCAACTTTATGAATGATATTAAGGCAAGAATAATACTTATCAATCAGTAATTCCACTTGTTTATCAACTTTTCTGCACCACCAATTTCTACGATCTATCTCCGCCAAATATTGCCTCGAATACGGAAGCATACATTTTGTTATGTACTCCTACTTTGCAACATAATGACAGGATGGTGTGCATTTGGAAGCACAAATTAATCGATTGCACAAATCCATTTGAAACGTAGTGGTGTACATATTCCCAGCAGAAGCCACACGAAACTAATGTGGCATAACAAAGCCAGACATCTTCTTCACTACTGTGTCAGTTAACGTATTGTCCTATTAATAGCACTGCTATGCATTTTGATACACAAAGTTATCAGATGCACACATCCATTTGAAACTCGAAGTGAGGTACAACTTCCCCGTGGATGTCGCACAGAACATAATGGGGCAGAACAAAGTCAGGCATCTTCTTATGTCAGGTGACCCATTGTCCAATTAATGGCACTGTTAATTAGAGCTCTTCAATTTCCTCTTTCCATCAGCTCAGCTATTTCCAATGTTCTTGCAAATAAACAAAATTTAATTTAGGAAACTGAGACGAAATATGAGTTTACTAACTCAACACTGTGCAGATTTATTCAGTTTAGATATTGGATTATGGGACTTATCACCAAGTGTGCAGCTGGCTAAATGGAAAAGAAATACAAAATAACCTTGTTATGTTGATTAAGTCAGACTAAAATCCCAATCCTTTACTTTGGCCAACTTTTAATTTGTTTCTACATAATTACCTGCAAGCATTGGTTATATACAGTGCATTCCAGATAACTCGAACTCACATATGCAGAATTTTCGCTAAGTTAAGTCAATCTTTTCCTCAGTCCAGGGCAAAGGTCCCGATAAGGGGACCTTCTGATAACTTTCTAGTTATCGGAAATTCCACTAATCAGTAATCATGGGTCCCTGGAAGTTTGATCTTATCCAGATTGCACTGTATATTTTCCTTTATTCTTGCTCTAATAATTAATGTTGTATACAATTATACACGTGGGCCATTCTCGAGAAAAGTGTACAGTAACGGTAAAGTAACATGTCAAAAATAAATCTTTAATTTGTTTTAGCAAGTACTATTATTATCAAATGTGCCATTCATATGAAGCAGTGCAACTTGGTCTGATATATTAGTAGATTAAATAAAATATATTCATGGATACAAACTTATGTATACTATAGTGCAGATCAGCTGGTGTCCAAAATTTGTGCATTGCAAAATTCCGTGGCAACATGATATTGTGTACTTTTTAACAAACCTAAAACGTTTACATGCCAGCCAGGTTTACTAACAATCGTAGCTGTAGCATTAAAAACAGTCTGTGAACGTACGAATCTCACATTTTTATGTTTCGGTTCAAATAAGTGGGGAAACGGGGACTTTTAAAAAACGGCTGACTGGAATTTGGAAAGGCAAGACCTATAGACAAACATACCCAAATCCCAGATTTAGGCCAAACAAATACATCCACGACCAGGTTAACCGTCTTACTATGGTTGCATATTATATTATTTTAGTGTGCATTTTCGTTCACTGCATGTCAAATACCGAACAATGCAGTTTTACTAACTAGAAAGGCGAGACCCTTGCCTGAGGCTATGTTATTTACTGTAGTAGAGGCTCGACAGACTCAGTGACAGTCCCAGCGGCAGCTAACACCGACTGCAGCCGTCCGCGTCGGAGAACTTTATAATTCTATTTAATCGAAAGGTTACTCGGCTGACGGCATTGGGAAGCAAGATAATAAACAATGCATACGCTTCCTACACTTATAAAGATATCTTTCCTTTGCTGTTTATGCTACACTTATTGTTTGTTTATAGATATTAGTGATTGGCGACAATGTATGATTGATTTGTATCACATATATATGTTTCGAATACTTTTTTAAATATTATAATTTGAATAGTTGTTTAAATATTGTAATGCAGGTATTAATTTCCTCATAGGTTGTACTTTTCGCAGACTATTCATATTCGGAACGTTTTGTAACATTGTAACTCTGGGTGACTTAGTGGCAGAGTGACCCCCGCCGACATGGAGTGAGTTGTAATGGCTGGCCAGTATTGATAACGGTTAGCATTCATAGTTACTGCTTTAAGGTTTAAATCTCGCGAGCATTGCGAAATTTTACACAGGCAGATAGAACATATCACGCATGCAAACATGCATGGACCCACAAACGTATATACGGACGCACGGACACCAGGTGCAATGTTTTTGCCAAACACGATTATTTTGCATATGTGTTATATCGGTAAGAGCAAATTCGTGGATGGCTTTATTACATTTTGTGATTAAAGAAATGGCAATATATGATTGTGGTCAGCGATTTAAAATATATGGCATGACTTTCGTCGACATTCAGATTTCCGCAATTTTTAATAATGGCGCCCACCAATGCATATTTATGTCCACCTTCACAAGGCTGTCAATATACATATGTCTACAAATTGCTTATTTACAATGCCACTGCTTGACTCAACTCACCTCGTCTGATGGGCTGGTTGCTTTCTGACACGCAAATGACCAGGTGTGGGGGACAATGAACAGTCTTAATATTTGGAACATTACTTGACAAGAGTATTAAGTATACGTATACGAAGTTTAAAAGAAATTTTAAATTTTATTTCACGTAGTCTTTAAGTCGCATATGTATGTTCTCTATACAAGCCAACAGTCGCTGACTAAGCTATGTCCCATCAACTGTGTGATTGTGGCAGGAATGTATAACTTATAATCTTGTCTGACAACGTCCAATTTATTTGTCTCAACAAGTAATCCAAAAGTAATACAGTGTATGCATTTGCGAACTCACACGTTAAGAAACAGTGTACAGTATCAGTCAAAATTACCTCGTTTTTTCCAAACATTCCTTTTTATTTCAAATTTAGCAACACATCAACAATTACTGAATATATTTCAATACATGAGGCATTATTTTTAAACTTACGAACTGTAAAATCCAGACAAATACGGGCCATTTCACAATTTCCAATTAAGCCGGTCATACATACAAACGGCTGTCCCGGTCTAAGAAAAACATCAGTATGTTTGTCTGTCTGTCTGTCTGTCTGTCTGTTTGTCTGTCTGTCTGTCTGTCTGTCTGTCTGTCTGTCTGTCTGTGTATCAACAAGGAAATTGTATTTTTATAGTTTTGCCCATTCCCCATTTCAAGTTGTGTAAGGTTACCAACAATAATGTTTAGCTTACCATTAGCAGTATGTGCGATCAGGCCAAGGAGGCAGACAGTCAGAATCAGTCGCATCTTGTTGGTATGCTGATGTACCTGCAATGCAAACTGGTGTGTACATAGACGTGTTTGTCACGTTTTTGATTATTTTGTATTTACCACACGTAATAATTTTTACGAGGCATGATTTAATTTTGTTATCAATTTAGTCATTCCCAGTAGAAGCTTATGAAGTATTCAATTGTGACCATTACTTATAATTAGCAAATATAACTGGTATATGTATATGACAAAGGTGCCAAAACTGAAAAAAATAGCTCAAACATCGTAGCAGATACGTGTACGAAACACATTAACGCCAGCGCAGCACATAACGCTACATATACCAGCCATTTTCTGGAGTGTGCACGGTCGTTGAATAAGATTGAATTGAAACAAGATGGCGTCAACAATATCATAATCTGTGATATAACGTACCGTGTGCAATACATGATTAGAAGTTTCCACATATGTACTTCTCTTCTATACATCACAAATGTGATTTTCAAAATGTCCTATATATGTAATAATTAATTTTAACAATAAATCGCGTTACGAATGTCGCAACATATGTTTTTATAACTTGAAAGGAAAGGAACGTTCCAAGGAATCCCTATGTGGACATATCATGAATAAATCAAATATAGGTACCAAATATCAATATTTTATTGTTTTTTATTGTTTTTTATGTTAAAGACGTCTGTTAGATGATTTTTTAAATGTTCGCAATTTCTTAATATATTTAACCATGGCTCAATTTGGGAGTCTTAAGACGTTAGTGTTGGTGGTTTAAACATCGCAATTTCAATGAAGTCACATCAATATTATAATAATAACAGCCATCTTGGTTTTCAAAACAACCGTCATATAACAACGTAGCACGACATCTAGAAGCTATAGCTTTTCTGCAATCAGTGTTCAATGCTACACAGAAAGCCTTTCTCCACGTGAAATCCTCCGAGGCTGAGGACCATGCACTGTCAGTTGGCTGAAACAAGGTAATTGTTCTTGTTTTCCAGTGTAAGGTCTGATCGAATGTGAAGACTGGAGACATATAAATAAAATGCAGGAATGATCACTGTTGCCATTCATTGTGTCACAAAAACAGATGTATGCGACATTTACAGCCGGATTGTTTTTAAATAACTATATATATCAGCGGTTTTTAAACTCAAGATGTCCGCCACCTGACAGTCATCTCGGTTTTTGACAACATAACTTGTCTTGTTCTTTGGGACGTAGAGAAGACATTTAATTAGGTGTGATTTTAATAATGTATTGCCCCTACGACACCACATCCATATTGACTATTAAACATCAAGTTGAAAATGCTACGACACGCAACAAGTTACCGTTTACTTTAAATGTCAACTCATCTTTCTAATGTCGAAATGGTAACCCTCTGTTCCAATGGCGGATTGGAATACTAATGCCTGTGTCCGGCACTACCTTTATACACAATCCCAATCATTTGCGTTTCCGTGTTGATGACTTACGCAATGGTAAAAGTGACGTATACAATTGTTTAATAAAAAGATACTAGCCTAAAAGGCGTTGTCTTGAAACTTGACACAAACGTATGTTGCGCAGCAATTGGATACGGGAGTTGTTGTCCAACTGGAGCAAACATAATTGAAAAAAGATCACTTGTGGGGAATATGATCCGCATTAGGAGCTAAATGTTCACAAAACATCATGATGCAAACATGGCGAGAATAAACGCATTATGATGATTGAACATACTTATCTCACAATGTGTTACAGTGAACACCATCACTATAAGGAACACGTTTGTTATATCTGATGTTTATTTTATCCATCGGTATGTTATGTGCATCGTGATTTTCAAAGTTGTTTCTCTTGTGCTGATGTTCCATACTCTAGGAAGCATTATGGCGATATTCCGCCGTATCTCAACATTGACTACACCGCTCAGTATAAACATGAATAAAGGAATATAATACTAAGCGAGTATGGGTTAGGCCATGTTTAAAAAATGTAGATTCGTTGCCAAAATGTTGCATTCATCACAATATACCTTGGTTATTATAATGTTTTCTAGTTTAACCTTGTTTTCCAAGTTATGGTTCTTGCAATAGGTTGTGTAGCAAGGGGCGTATTGTGATTGTATGAACGGTTGTTAGGACATCATACACTAATCACCGTCATCGACATCATAGCCGTCGTCACTAATCGTATTTGTATTGAGTGGAAGCAACAGCTGCATGATCCTTCCTTACATGTTGCTGTCCATGTGTGATGATCCGCTCGGTGGTTCAATGGCTACATCTCAGGTATGCAGACTACATTACGCCACGGCGTCCCAGCCTCGCCCAGATGCGTCATAGGAGATGGCAAAACACCAGCAATTTGATCGGCTGCCTTCTTCAAACCAATTGTAGTCGTCTCTCCTTTGCACTGTCGACGTTGGAGGTACATCAGCATGCAAATGGGCCGACGTGAAGCGAGCTAAGAATAAGCTAGGTGTAACACACAGAGATTCCGTCTATACAGTTGTAATTGTCCACAATTCTGATGCATACAATATAATGCCATCAACGCATCGTTTGATTTGAAGACTGACAGGCCGGTGTCGTGACCGCGAGTTTACTTCAACAAGTGATCGGGTCTGTAACTCGCACTCCGGGCGTGAACAATCTCGAGTTTGACGTCTTTCATTGATTCCGTTGCTGTTGATGCAGGATGTTAAAATGCTTTCATATGTAACTGAACCACGATTTACAAAGTTGGTAACAATACCTTTGCAAAAGAAACAAATGGACATTCTAGCTTAAAAATAAAGTAAGACACTATGCGTGTTCATAACACGGGATATCGAAGGTGTATATGGTAGTTGATCATATTACTACTTTCAAGCATTGATATAATGTCATTGATTTGAGGCAAATGTATTGTGACCACGATTGCAACATAATTATTGTTTGGTTATAGATATTAGTGATTGGCAACAATGTATGGTTGATTTATGTCACAGATATGTGTTTCGAATACTTTTTAAATATTATAATTTGAATAGTTGTTTAAATACTGTAATGCATGTATTAATTTATCACAGAGTTGTATTTTTCGCAGACTATTCATATTCGGAACGTTTGGTAACATTGTTACTCAGAGTGAATTAGTGACAGAGTGATTCCCGCCGACATGGTGTGAGTTGTAATTGCTGGCCAGTATTGATAACTGTTTGCATTCATATTTACTGCTTTAAGGTTAAAATCTCGTGAGCATTGCGAACACTTACACAGGAAAATAGAAAATATCATGCATGCCAACATGCATAGAAGTACACACGTATATATAGACGCACGGACACACACGAACATTTAAAAACACGTAATACAAAAAGTTGTTATACGTAGACCAACAATGTAACACAATTAATTAACAGCATCATTATAGTCAACATAATTAATTAGAACAATATTTGTATCGGGCAACGAGAGTATTAGCTGCGTTGCTCACGCGCTCGCAACAGGCAACGCCATGTGCGATTAGGCGGTGTATTTCGTCTAGTGTACAGAGATACCAGGTGCAATGTGTTTGCAAAAAAATATTATTTTGCATATGCGTTATATCAGTAAGAACAAATTCGTGGATGGCTTTGTCACATTTTGTGCTTAAAGAAATTGCAACTATTTTCTTAAGACAATGGCCGTTTTTTTAATTCACACTTCTCCACTTATTTGATTCGAAACACGAAATTTATGGACTGGATTTGGCCGACTTGATGTGGCATTCAAAGGGCGGATTTGGCCGACATGACGTCTACAGAAAGTGGTCGTTAAAACGAAATTCAACATATCTTAATAAGTTTTGTCATATAGAACCATAATTTTTGTGTCAAAATTACCTTATCCAACAAATTAAATCCAAATTGAAAACTAATCATATCCTATGTTAACAAATACACCACGTACAATCGTAATTTGTATGCTAAGGTATATTATTGTGACTACTGCAATATATAAGAACTTACCTTTTACGTGGAGTAGATAGAAGTTACCTGATGATTGGCCAGAGTTATTGCTGGCGAAAGACAAGGCAGCAGAAGTATTCAATCTCAAAGGAATAACTGCCGAAATATTTCACGGAAAGGTGGTTATCACAGATGGAGAAGAGGTGCTGTGCTCATCTGACGAAAGCAGTTATAGTGACCATTTCAGTACTTAAATCAGGCGTCATGAAATTCAGGTGTATGAAATGCTGACTCAGTTCCCATTAGTTAGCGCCCTCTGGCGACTGCTGAGTAAATTCAGGTGACGTCACATCCGTAGTTAGCGCGCTCTATCGATCGGGACGGGTTGGTTAGAATGGGTAGTTTGTCGGGGACGTCTAATAACCGCCCCTTAGCGGGTGCGTTCGTGCGTGCGTGCGTGCATTTAAGGGTAGGACGGATTACCGGATATACCATCGTGTGTGCGTGCGTGTGTGTATGAAAATACGAAAAAACGCCGTAGTATACGACTGCATACTATTTTATTCACCAAAGATACAAGCCGATAACGGTAATGTCGTGACTTGCGGGTGGTTTACCATTGCGCCAGCAGTCGTTAGTTTACGGGTAATTACCACGACGCCATTGGCTCGTGCATGCATGACTTACTTATCACCACCACGCCAGAGGTCTGATCTTACGGGTGTTTGAACACTACGCAACTGCTCGATCAAAGATGATGATGATACCTTGTTGTCAATGAAACACATTGCCGATCAAAATCGAAATACGTCACAAATAACAAAACCGATTTCAAAACTAGTGTCACAGCTACACAACCAGTACCAAGACAAAACAAATCGTTGTGCCCTACAATCAGCGCCAAAAATAAACATAAAACAGCAGTTACTACGCAAAAATCAGTGCCGAAACGCAGTATTACAGTGTACCACCCTTTATCTCAACTGTTTAAGCCAATCAAATCGTTTGCCACAAAATCCGTGCCGAAAGCATTCACAAAAAAACTCATCGGAAAGCCATGACAGCGAACCATGAGATAAGCGACACAAAATTATCCGCAAACATTAGACAGAGGAGTCTGAATTCTCTTGGAATTACGAGTCCATTCTGCGCAATGTTTATTCATCAAGGTGCGGAACTCGACTAGTCGCTAAAGCGCTATCCAATGTCCGTCAAGTTCGTCGCCGTCGTGCGTGCTGCACGCGAAGGCGGCCGGGAAAGCGTCTAACGTTGAGGGCAGTTTGTCTTTGGGTACGATGGCGCGAGACAGTCCATTCCCTTCGTCCTGTAACACCTTACCGGTAGAGCTGAACAGGTTGAGAGAGCTTCTGACAAAGAGGTCGAAATTCGATTGGAAAGGTTTGGAGGGTATCTGTCGTCCGTGCATGTACACGGCGAGGAAGTTGATGTCTTTGTTCTTGGCGTGGAACTGGTTCTTCTCGAACGACATGTTGTAGGCGTCGTTATCAATGCAGCGCAGAACGAGACGGGGTGAGAATCGACTCTTCCATCTGTGGGCTAGGGATCGTTGTGCACCACCGCCTTTCGATCGGGGAGCAGGTGGTAATCGTGGCGAAATCTGTACGATCTCATGCCAAAGTTACCCTCCAATTCCATGGAGAGATTGGTGTCGCCGAGTTGTCATTCAAATATCTACCACCCAGTGGGATCGCCGCTTTTTCTCTTGCGCAACAGATCTTTGACGAGATCCACCACGTTATTTCCGGCCATCAGCACGCCTTCATGGATAAGTTCGCCACGCGCGTTCCACGCAATATCTCTTTTCAGACGTTCCACCAATCGTCTGGCTTTAGTGTGCAAGGTCTTGTGAAGGCTGTCGATAACGTACGTCCGCGACAACGTCGGACTCTGTGATGGGAGCTGCCGCTGCTGCCCCAGCAGCCGCCGGCGCCGCTGGTTCGTCGTTCTCCGAGACAACGCGTACTGGTTCTTTGACGCATTTTTCGACCAAGACGTTGTACCGTTGCAAGACTTGATTATAAATGTCGACCTTTTCCCCGCAGTGAGATCCTTTCTGTGTAGAGTAATGGGCGACATCTCGCCGTCGAGGGACTGCACCTTCTTTCCCATAGTGCGTCGGCGGCTGCGTGGTGCGAAGGATATCCAGCAGTCGCGGGTCCAACAACGCCATTTTTGGCGCGTGTTCGATCGTCTACATCTTGGGTAAGACCTCTTTGTGTATGGGAAGAAAGACCGCATTAGCGAACGGTGCTAAACAGGAAACCTCCGCTCTGTCGCTCGCCGACCTGGTTATTTTCAAGCAAGATGCGACGTCGACTGTCCGCGGGCACGCATCTTCATGCCAATTCGCATAGTTTGGTGTTGTACTTACCCAAGCGTCGCCCCTGTAACGGAGTCAAGGGTACAATCTTTTTCAACACACATGGCCAATGCGCAAAAAAGATCTGCGTCGGCGTTGACGATGATGTCTCTCCTCAATTTGGTGCTCTTGTATCTATTCAACGCCTGTACAAAGGGAATGTGTCTCTTCACGAGGTCGGACATTGTGCAAATGAAGAGGCAAAGCGGGTGCGCGGTCTTTCTGTACCTTCGGTAGGTACCATTACTGAACACCGTCGTCTGGAAAGATGGTCGTGCGCAGAACCGTATCGTCGGGCGTGTCCTGTTTGAGATCGACCAAGAGATAACCGTACGGTATCGACGCGGTATCATTCAATGCGTCTTCATCAAACGTTTACGTGCCACGGCTACATCGAAGATTCTTGAAGACCACCATGTATTGATGGTTCAGACTGATGGTGCGACTGTTCTTCTTGTTTTTTTGGGGGGAATAGGTTCTGCAAGAGATACAGTACGGACGTGTTCTTGCGATGACATTTTTCATTGACAAGGTCGTGATCCGTTCGTCCGTTTTCGCCATCAGATCGTCTATGGCTACGACGTTCCTCGTCGACGCATCGAACACGATATCGCTAGATAACCCTTCTTCGACTTGCACATTGGCTACATTGGCGTAAGCGCTTTGCCATTCGTCGTGAAATGTGAAAATATGTTTCCATCGCGTGACCATGATCGACTGTGGTTGTACTTCGATATATCAACGTGATCATTTTCTCCATTGCATCCTCGTCCGACAGGTATCCGCAAGGTGCTAGTGCGAGTGATAGTGGTTGTTGAATGACGTATATAGCACGGGTGAATAGTTCGGTACGTCCTGCAAGGTAACCCTCCAGTCTTGGGGTGGTAATGAAGACTGATAGTCCCGTACCGTCGGTGTTAGAGAGTCCAACATGATGCCGTCGTCTCGTGGTACGTGTGTTGTTGATTCCGCCGCGTGACATGGTAGCAGGTCGTCACGCATCGACGATGACGGACTGTCAACCGCGTCACGTGGTGGTGGTGCTGGGAGCGATGATCGAAATTTCATTTCTACAGTTTAACATTTTTAGTCACCACCATCAGCAGCACCACCACCACTACCCACGCCTCGACTGCGTAGGTAGTCTTTCAATTTCGCTGTCATAATCGATACGCCATCGCGATGTCGTACATCTCACGTTGAAGTCGTGAAGCGAATAGGCCAACGCAGATAAATTTCAATGAGCCCGTCACCGATCATAGGGTCACCTCGAATACACGACACACTTCACTTCACACGAAGGCAAGCTTTTCAAACGCCTGTTCAATTATCAATTCTTCATAACGATTTTGGATTTTGTGGACTTTGGCTATCGTCATCTCTATGTCGCAAACACACGATGACCAGATATATTCTGCTAAATTGACGGTTGCCTCTGCGTCACTGGGGTGAAGGCTGAAAGGATGAGTTGTCTACTGACGGATGTGCTGTCGTCGTCGTCATTTGATATGTAAATAATATCGTAATTGATTTATCGTTGTTGATGTAAGCATGCCAGGACGTCCGACTGCGGTTTTTCGGGGGGTGGGGTGACACCTACAATCAGAATTAGGACCCTCACACAACAAAGTTGTCAAAACCGGCGATTTATGATTTGCTGATAGTGAGTTTGGCTCGTGCCCCGCGGAGAATGAACAATGACGCATAACGGCCATCGCTGGATTTCAAGGTCATGTACGTGCCGGCTGAGAAGACCAGTATTCGCACAGCCAAATCATCAAACAGACACACCCACAATTCCGCCCCTTGGCAGTCAGTCAACAACATACGCAAGACGAATCTGTAGATGACAGCCACCCTCTGATATTTGTGCGTGTTACATGTGTAGCCCTTTGCGGCTAAGGTGACCTTTTTCTTAAAATGACGTCACGTTTGTTTGATATGCGCATGTCACAATTGTCAAGGGACGATTAAATATATAATTCCCACTTACATCTTTCTGCAGATGTGAGAGAGTCATCAGATATTCCGGCTGCGTCACCATTGCCAGTGGTCAACAGGAAAGGTCGCGTTGCGTTTCATGAAACAGTCAGCATAGTGTGCACACAGTTTATATGGATGTCCGTATGATTAGATCGTTGCCGATCTTTGGACCTGTGGTTGAGCAACAGAGTAGGGGTTGCAAAACGATTGAATTGTGTGACGGTTGGCAAAGAGTTTAACAACAAAGATACGAGCATCCACATTGGTGATTTGTTGAACTGATTAAAGAAATGTCATTTGGCAGTTGTCAACGTCAAAGCTTTCATCTCAGCGGCGCTACCACCGGCGTTGGTGACATCTGTTTCTGGTAATAGCGGTTGGTTGTGCAACAAAGTCGAGATTGGCAAAAGAGTTGAACAACAAAGAAACGAGCATCAACGTTGGTCATTTGCTGAACTGATTAATGAAATGCGTTAGACTGTTCAATCTTTGAAGTGTGGTGTAATTTGCTGAAAACAAAGCTTTCATCTCATTGGCGCTACCGCCGGCGTTGGTCGAAATCTGTTTCTGATAATAAACCGTCGTAATTACATCAGCAGTAGGCCAAGCGTATTAATTCCTGGTTTTCCGGTGCGAATCAAACCCCAACATCCTTCGTGACTTCTGACATATACTTTTCTAGCCGCAATAAAATCGCCGTTAAATAAGAATATAGCCTGCAGATACTGGTAAGCACTCTCAACACATACGACATTTTCACCCCACACACGGGTTTTATACACCTGGAGAAAGCTTATGACAGAGGCAGAGGTCCGGATGGTGGAAGGACCATAAGAAGAAACGAAGGGCAGAGTTGTGTGTGGACCTGGAATGTCAGAAGAATTCAAAGTGAACGTTATCTTGAAACAGAGGAGTGCCCTGAGCCCACTACTGTTTATCGCAGTGATGGAACTAATAAGTCGAAAGATCAGTACAAAAGATATTCTCCAGAAAAAACTTTATGCAGATGATCTAGCGGTGGTAGCGGACGGGGAAGCGGATTCACAGGAACAACTGATAGAGTGGAAGGATATATTCAGCAAACACGGACGGAAAGTGAATCTGGAGAAGACGGAGGTGCTGTGGGTTGAGCAACAAAGCAAAGAACTGGAAATACACCTGTAGTGGAAGAAACTAAAATAAAGAAACCGTTTTGTATACCTGGAAGGAGCGGTATGTGGGGATGGCTCATAAGAGACATAAATTTGTAGAAGAATACAAGCAGGGGCAAATGCATGGAGGAAAGTAGAAAGTGTGATGGGAGACAGGCACATATCGCGAAAACTCAAGGGACAGGGTTCTACACGCAGCCTACCTGTATGGCCTAGAAAATGTAGCAATGACAGAGAAACAACACCCCATTTGCAGGAAAGACCAAACTGATTTTAATTGATGTGAGGGTTAAGGGTTCACATTCACCACCTATACTCCGTTGCCAGTGCATTAGGTCTTCGTTCATGTTCCAAATCCTTAACAGAGGATACTTGACCCCAGTACACCCAAGATTAATGTTCGATCCCTTGTTTTTATCAATTGAAATGGTAGGGACGTTCGGGCCCAAAATGTCAAGGCTGTTGGTATCCCACCACCACCTCCAGTTAGGTCTCGACTTCAAAATTCGGGTAGGGTCGCCGCGTTTGAGAAAACAAATCTAACCAATAGGGTTGGCTATGCCAAGGCAGGACAATCCAAAGTGATGTTTCAGAAATATCGGGCGGCCCCCCATAATAAACAAGGACAATTTGTTCCCTCCTCCGAAGACACGATAGGGGACATAAGACGATGGGACGACCCTGCTAGCAATGATTTCGCTTGTCAAATCTGCTTTCAGGATGCCTTCAACAACGCTTGCTTCCCGTCCGGGACCCATGCCCTGATGTTTGCCAAGGCTGTGTATTATGACATGGCAGCAGCCGCCGACGCCATTTTCGCTGCTCGCACAACGACGAGGTAAACAAACTAGCAAGGATTTTCCCGGCCAACGACAACAAGTGGAATCATCACACATCAGCTGAGGATCTCCAGTGGGAGATATTCCAGTGGAAATTCGACCATGCCCCGTCCTTCGCGAGAAGACTCGACACATCGGAAGGAATGCACTTCATCAGTCATGCGTCTGACAACTATTGGGACACCGGACACGACGGACACGGAAGGAACATGTACGGGAAACTACTGACGCAATTTCGTGACTGTGTCCAGGGCGAAGGAAGGATGGGCAAACTTTCGCGGAAAAACTCAACCACCCAATCGACGCAACCGTCAACGAGACGAGAACAATACAGCTACGGACGGTGAGCACTCACAGTGCGAAAGAGAGACAACACCTTTGCCTTGCAGTTCTACGCCCACGACAACAAAGCCACCACGCAGACAGCCAAGGAAGAAGGTAATTATCAGCTCGTCGACTACACTACCAACGGAACGAAGCAGAGGTATGGCTACAACCCCTATCATATCGGCACACAAGCCAACTGGCTGGACGCAAGCACCGCTCTATTCCATTGTCGTATCCACTCCACCCATTTTTATCTCCCTCCTTGTTCACATCTAATACACCAGGGACCAAGCTGTCTCCTTCTTCGATTGCAGGTCATAAGCGGGAGACTATTTCTCTATCACCGGGGCCATTGCCATTGTGTTCTACTACCATCACCACCCCCCTTTAGAAACACAAAGTGCAAGAAATCCAGCTGGAAGTTACCGATAATCACAAAACGTGTCGTTATTCTGAGTGACTCGAACGTTTCTATGATTACAGAATCGATGGAACGAGATATCCAAGTGGAAAGTTACACTGGAGCCAAAATTAGGAATCTCGAACAGATGATGATGCATCCCGCAGAGACAGACGGCACACATCCATAAATTGTGATCCTATTGGTGAGGATCAACGACAGAGCGAACAAACCAAGTGTGACGACCATCCCTAATTTGCGATGGATGGCGGCTCGAGCAGGCAAGTGTTTTCCTCACTCAATCATCGCCATACAGAAATAAACTTTTCTGACAGATTACCTCTGGTAGAACAACAATACATTACGAGAACTTCGGAAAGCCTACTAGACATTAAGGGCATTGTTGTAATACCTAAATTAGAGGAGTCATCGTTCAAGACAGACATTACAGACAACATTCATTGGACACCAGAAACAGCGAACAAAATGCTAACACATTGGTTGTGTTATTTAAACTAAGAAACATTGAGGGCAACCATACCGCACAAAACAAGTCCAATGATCTGCGCAATCCCACGATTATCAACTTAAGCCATCTAGTGTTATCTGAAACACAGGCGGAAATCCTAAATTTCGGATTACAATTTATACCAACACCTCATACAAATGATGCAGAAGACACGCAAGCGTCTATCAGCTACACATATCCAACTACGATATTTTTCACGGAACGAAATCGACATAATTAAAAGAGAACTTTACAGCAAAATCAACATGAGATCCGCCTTGCCACAACGAGGACATTAACTCTAAATTGGAACAACTGAAAGATTTTAGCTCGATAGCTAACAAACACCAGAACAGTGTTGATAATTTGTCAGAGTCGCAATTGGCGTCGATTTCGGCACTAAAGAGAAACCCATCTATTATTATTAAACCTGCTGATAAAGGCCCGGCCACAGTAATCACGTCTAAAGACAACTATGTCGCAGAGGCGAATCGACAGCTTGCGAACAAAAACATTATACTAAACTAGACCAGCTGGTCTATCCACAAGCCGCAGTCCGCATTTCGGCAACATTAGACATATTACGACAAACAGGTCACATTTCCAAGAAGCAACGAGATTATCTAGCGCCACCGGATACACCTCGACCACGTCTGCTCTATCTATTACCCAAGATTCATAAGGCTAAAGATAAATAGCATCAGCCTCAAATGCCTCCAAGACGACAGATCATATCCGATTGCAACAGCGAATCATATAAAATAGCTGAGTATATTGACTATTTTAGCCCCATTGGCAGTAACACATGCTTCGTATGTTAAAAACACTACAGACTTCATTGATAAAATGCCTAAAATCGAAATTCCCAGCGATGCGCTTCTGTTCTCCACGGATGTAGAAAGCCTGTACACAAATATTGACAATAGTTCGGGGACAGTAAGCAGTAAGACAGGCATTTTTATGAAACCCGGACTTTGACCGGCCAGGCGCAGACATTTTAGAACTACTTAAAATGTCATTAGAACAAAACGACTTTTTATTCGGATCAAACTGATACCTTCAAATTTTCAGCACTGCAATGGGGAAACGATTTTTCCCCAACTATGCCAATCTTTTTATGGCTAAGTGGGAGAAACAAGCACTAAGGAAATGCAATAAATTACCATTAATCTATTTACGATATTTGGACGATATTTTCGGAATCTGGACACATGAGAATGATGAATTCCTAGTTTTCTTGGACATACTAAATAGCCATCACAATTGCGTAAAATTAACGTCAGTTACGAGTAAATACATAGTAGATTTCTTGGACACTAAGATCATTAAAGGCGAACGTTTTATTCGACGGGGCATCTTGACAGCAAGGTTTACTTTAAACCAACAGATACACATCAACTACTGTACAAAGACTCGTCCCATCCGAAACATACCTTCTCTGGTATACTCAAGTCGCAACTATTACGATTTCACAGGATTTGCAACAATAATTCTGACTTTGAAGAAGCCGTACAAACACTTTTTCATAGCCTGAGGCAAAGAAATTATACATCGCGTTTCTTATGTATCTGTATTTCTATCTATATATATCTATCTATCTATATATCTATCTATCTATCTACTATATATCTTTCTATCTATGTATCTCTCTCTCTCTCTCTCTCTCTCTCTCTCTCTCTCTCTCTCTCTCTCTCTCTCTCTCTCTCTCTCTCTCTCTCTCTCTCTCTCTCTCTCTCTCTCTCTCTCTCTCTCTCTCTCTCTCTCTCTCTCTCTCTCTCTCTCTCTCTCTCTCTCTCTCTCTCTCTCTCTCTCTCTCTCTCTCTCTCTCTCTCTCTCTCTCTCTCTCTCTCTCTCTCTCTCTCTCTCTCTCTCTCTCTCTCTCTCTCTCTCTCTCTCTCTCTCTCTCTCTCTCTCTCTCTCTCTCTCTCTCTCTCTCTCTCTCTCTCTCTCTCTCTCTCTCTCTCTCTCTCTCTCTCTCTCTCTCTCTCTCTCTCTCTCTCTCTCTCTCTCTCTCTCTCTCTCTCTCTCTCTCTCTCTCTCTCTCTCTCCTCTCTCTCTCTCTCTCTATATATATATATATATATATATATAGTAAAAACTCTCTATAAATGGCACGTGCTCAGAGTCGTATTGGTGGATGACAATCGGCATGCAGCCAGAACGTCCTCGCCGCTTAAACCAGATGCTGAAGGTGAAATCGGACTGTTTGTTCTTCAACATTGGGATCTTGAACTACGATGGAATTCGGAACACGCCACAGTCGCCACACAAGCCGCAGATTCATCTGAATCTCCACGCCGAAGTTCTTCAAAAAGAGTCTGTTCTTCGAAATAAAATCACCTTTCCAGTCGAGCAGCGGCTCATCGAACGTGAGACAAATGCCTGAGTAATTTGCAGATGTACATATGTTATTGGGCTGCCGTCATTTTTTCTAGAAATGCTCTGTTGCTTCGTGTTTTATTATTTGTCAAATATTTTAGACCCAGGATAATAACAATATGTAATGAGAATTGTAATATGAACAAAGTAATTGTTTAAGTATTAGTAACTCTTGAGACCTGTTCAACAACAATAATAATCATTGCGGGTATTTTATAAAACGCAAACTGCCGGGTTTTGCGATAGATTGGTGACGTCAAATTCGGAGTATCAGGGACTCTTATTCCTATGTGTTGATAGGAGTGTGGCCATCGTGTGTAGATTTGGTGAAAACTTTGAGTCGTAATAAGTTCAGATTTCACATGCAGTTATAGTTTGTGGTAACTTCTTGAATAGTGCATGTTTATTTTGTTTACATGTACACCACATGTAGTTATACAATAATAATAAGTGGATTGTTGGTATACGAGAGTGTTAACAGTCAAATAACAGGCATGACTGAATATTACGTGGTTTGTTAACGTCACCAGAGTGTGAGCAGCCAGATAACAAACACAAATGAATCATTAGTGGTTTGTTAACGTCTCTAGAGTGTTAGCAGCCAGATAACAAACACGAATGAATCATTAGTGGTTTGTTAACGTCACCAGAGTGTGAGCAGCCAGAAAACAAACACGAATGAATCATACGTGGTTTGTTAACGTCACTAGAGTGTGAGCAGCCATATAACAGGCACTACTGAATATTACGTGGTTTGTTAACGTCACCAGAGTGTGAGCAGCCAGATAACAAACACAAATGAATCATACGTGGTTTGTTAACGTCACTAGAGTGTGAGCAGCCATATAACAGGTACTACTGAATATTACGTGGTTTGTTAACGTCACCAGAGTGTGAGCAGCCAGATAACAAACACGAATGAATCATTAGTGGTTTGTTAATGTCACTAGAGTGTGAGCAGCCATATAACAGGCACGACTGAATATTACGTGGTTTTTTAACGTCACCAGAGTGTGAGCAGCCAGATAGCAAACACGAATGAATCATTAGAGGTTTGTTAACGTCTCTAGAGTGTTAGCAGCCAGATAACAAACACGAATGAATCATTAGTGGTTTGTTAACGTCACCAGAGTGTGAGCAGCCAGAAAACAAACAGGAATGAATCATTAGTGGTTTGTTAACGTCTCTAGAGTGTGAGCAGCCAGATAACAAACACAAATGAATCATACGTGGTCTGTTAACGTCACTAGAGTGTAAGCAGCCATATAAGAGGCACGACTGAATATTACGTGGTTTGTTAACGTCACCAGAGTGTGAGCAGCCAGATAACAAACACGAATGAATCATTAGTGGTTTGTTAATGTCACTAGAGTGTGAGCAGCCATATAACAGGCCCGACTGAATATTACGTCGTTTGTTAACGTCACCAGAATGTGAGCAGCCAGATAACAAACACGAATGAATCATTAGTGTTTTGTTAACATATGTAGAGTGTGAGCAGCCAGATAACAAACTCGAATGAATCATTAGTGGTTTGTTAATGTCACTAAAGTGTGAACAGCCATATAACAAACACAAATGAATCATACGTGGTTTGTTAACGTCACTAGAGTGTGAGCAGCCATATAACAGGTCCGACTGAATATTACGTGGTTTGTTAATGTCACCAGAGAGTGAGCAGCCAGATAACAAACACGAATGAATCACTAGTGGTTTGTTAACATCTCTAGAGTGTGAGCAGCCAGATAACAAACACGAATGAATCATTAGTGGCTTGTTAATGTCACTAGACTGTGAACAGCCATATAACAGGCACGACTGAATATTACGTGGTTTGTTAACGTCACCAGAGTGTGAGCAGCCAGATAACAAACACGAATGAATCATTAGTGGTTTGTTAACGTCACCAGAGTGTGAGCAGCCAGAAAACAAACACGAATGAATCATTAGTGGTTTGGTAACGTCTCTAGAGTGTTAGCAGCCAGATAACAAACACGAATGAATCATTAGTGGTTTGTTAACATCACTAGAGTGTGAGCAGCCAGATAACAGGCACGACTGAATATTCCGTGGTTTGTTAACGTCACGAAAGTGTTAGCCGCCATATAACAGGCAAGAAAGAATATGACCTGATTTGTTAACGTCACGAGAGTTATATTAGTCAAATACTAATAAACAAAACAAATGACTCATCTGGTTGTTGGTTGATAACACTCGGGTGACATTATGCATTATTATATTTCACTAGCAGTAAATTAACATTTGAACTTAGATTTTCACTTCCTGTCTTTGAAACAGGATGCCACAAGAATAATTCGCAGTAGGGTTCGGTTCCAATTAATTGTCGAAGATTACTACGGTTGTTACAACTGTTCACAGTTCAGGTGACGACGATTTACGTTGCACCTATCATTCGTAATTTGATCATAGAACAAGGCTATTGGCGCGACTTTAGAAGCCCATTAGGTTTAGCAATTCAACTCGTAATCGTGTATGTGTCCCGCCACAGCGAACCGGGTATTAAAGAGTAACCGAAATGAATCTTTTTATTCGTAATCTGAATGAAATACACCAAAGATAGTGTCCTACTATTCAACTAATTATAACCCCCTGTTCAAGGCCCCTTTTGTTTGCGCTTTTCTGCTCATTTTCTGCACATTTTGTTGCGACACCTAGCGGTCGAGGGACGTCACCATAGGTAGCACCGCCAGGATTTAGCCTGGCGCGCATCTGTGCTGGTTGGTGTTTTGGGTGTAAAGTGCAATCGCGAAATTTAGTATTATTTTATATCACCGTAAAGATAATAATCTTACATATAAATGTGTCGCTGGATGCTCACTGGATTTTTTTTTACGTTTTGAGTAATTGCCGTTAGAACATTGTGAACATTCAAACTTGTAATGCGATTTAATTTTTTTGATATCACTGTAAAAATAATAATCGGATCTAAACAAATGTCTGTAGATGTACCCATGATTTATTTTTAGTTTTAGGTTTATTGCCGCTTGAACATGGCCAATGCTTAGCGGATATAATGCAAGGTTGAGCATTCGCGATTTTTAATCGGCATTAACTCAAAAAGTTAATACATTTCCTGGGTACATGTAGCAACAAATTTGTAGAAAAATTATTATAATTACTGTGATATCAAAAAATATTAAACTCCGCGATTCCATGTACAGTCTGAAACAACAAGCCGCACTGTCGCTCGCTGCGCTAAAGGATAAGCGGCATTGCCTGTGGTGACGTCAACCTTATCTGATGGGCTGGATGCTTTGTGACACGCAAATGACCACGTTTGGGTGGGCTTAGTAACATGAGTTCGTAACGAACATGCTTCGTGTTTGGCACATTACTTGACAAGAGTGTTAAGTCTACGTAAACGAAGTTTCAAAGAAATTTAAAATTTCAAAAATAACAAAGTGTGTTCATTTGCGAAATCACAGATGAAGAAACAATGTACAATATCACTTAAATTGACCTCTTTTTTTGAAAACATTCCTATTTTAAAACTTACGAACTGTGAAATTGGGCCATATCACAATTTCCAATTAAGCCGGTCAAACATAGATACGTATCTGCAGTTATACTGCTACTGCCGAGAGGCATCCAAAATTACACGGTCATGCTTTATATGTGCTCAACCAGAACACACGGCTAGCTCGATATGACAAAAACATCAGTTTGTTTGTCTGTCTGTCTGTCTGTCTGTCTGTCTGTTGTCTGTCTGTCTGTCTGTCTGTCTGTCTGTCTGTCTGTCTGTCTGTCTGTCTGTCTGTCTGTCTGTCTGTCTGTCTGTCTGTCTGTCTGTCTGTCTGTCTGTCTGTCTGTCTGTCTGTCTGTCTGTCTGTCTGTCTGTCTGTCTGTCTCTCTGTCTGTCTCTCTGTCTGTCTCAATGTGTGTCTGTGTATCAATAAGGAAATTGTGTTTTTACAGTATTGCCCATTCCCCATTTCAAGTTGTGTAAGACTTCCAACAAGAATGTATGGCTTACAATTAGCAATATGTGCGAGCAGGCCAAGGAGGCAGACAATCAGAATCTTGTGCATCTCATTGGTGTGCTGATGTACACACAATACAAAATGGTGTGTACATAGACGTGTTAGTCGTGTTGTTGATTACTTTTTATTTACCACACGCATTTTAATGAGGCATGGTTAAAATTTGCTATCAATTTAGTCATTCCCAGTAGAAGCTTATGAACTATTCAACTGTTACCCCTACCTATAATTACAAAATATAAAATTTGGTAGAAAATCGCGAGGTATATGAAAAAAGTGCCCAAACAAAAAAACAACTACAACATCGTAGCGGATACGTGAACAAAATACATTAACGCCAGTCGTAGCAC
The DNA here is from genome assembly GCA_963995525.1 of Escarpia spicata. Classification (NCBI taxonomy): domain Eukaryota; kingdom Metazoa; phylum Annelida; class Polychaeta; order Sabellida; family Siboglinidae; genus Escarpia; species Escarpia spicata. The sequence continues at coordinate 26,599,711 of OZ023205.1, read as the reverse complement.
GTAACGCTACACATGTCCACCATTTTCTGGAGTGTTCACGGTCGTTCAATAAGATTGAATTGAAACAAGATGGCGTCAACAATATCATAATCTGTGTCATGATATAACGTCCTGTGGGCAACGCATGATTAGAAGATCACACATATGTACATATCTTTTATAAATCCCAAAGAACAAGAATAATCATATCGTCAACCATAGAGCTTTGTCAGATGGCAGCCATATTGAATTTCCAAAAGTCCGGTATATGTAATAATAATTTTTTTTTTTTAAATCGCGTTACGAATGTCGCAACATATGTTTTATAACTTGAATGGAAAGGAACGTTCCAAGGAATCCCTGTTGTGGATATAATGAATGATTTGCATAAATCAAATATAGCTGCCAACTATTGTATTTTATTGTATTGTTGCTCTCAGATGGCACAGTTATTTGCAGTTTAAAATATCAACTGGAGGTCTATGGCCACAACTTCTCCTTTGTTTTCGATAATACATATATTGAACCACGTACTTTGGATATTAGATCAATTAAAAATCAATAATAAAGCCGCTAATAAAGGTCATGTTGTCGATATTAAAGAAGTGTGTTAGATTATTTTTAAATGTTCGCAATTTCTTAATATATTTCACCATGGCTCAATTTGGGATTGTACTAAGAAGTTAGTGTTGGTGGTTCAAAAATCGCAATTTTAATAAAGTCACGTCGATATTATCATCTTGGTTTTCAAAACAACCGTCATATATTACCGTAGCACGACATCTAGAAGATTTAGGTATTCATGGTCTGCAATCAGTGCTTAATGCTACACAGGAAGCTTTTCTCCACGTGAAATCCTCCGAGTCTGAGGACCATGCACTTGAGAGCACAGTCAATTGGCTGAGACAAGGTAATTGTTCTTGTTTTTCAATGTAAGTTTTGATCGACTGTGTGCAGACTCGAGAAATATAAATAAAATGCCGGAATGATCACTGTTGCCATTAAAAATGTAAGTTGTGTCACCAAAACAGATGTATGCGACATTTACAGCAGGATTGTTCTTAAATCATTAGCGATTTGTAACTTCAAGATGTTCGCCACATGACTGTCATTTCCATGATTGACAACATGATTTGTCTTGGTCTTTGGGATGTACAGAATACATCTAAATAGGTGTGATTTCTTAATCTTGTATTGCTCACGGGATACCACATCCATATTGACTGTCAAACTTCAAATTGAAAATGCTACCACAAGCAACAAGTTACCGTTTACTTTCAATGTCAACTCACCTTTTCAGTGTCGAAATGGAAACCTAGTGTTCCAATGTCGGACTGGAGCGTTTCCGTACGTATTGATGACTTGAACAATGCTGTTCCTATGGCGGATTGGAATACTAATGCCTGTGTCCGGCGCTACCTTTATACACAATCCCAATCGTTAGCGTTTCCGTACGTATTGATGACTTGAACAATGGTAAAAGTGACATATACAATTGCTTAATAAAAAGATACTAGCCTGAAAGGCGTTGTCTTGAAACTTGACACAAACTTATGTTGCGCTGTAATTGTATACGAGAGCAAACATAATTTAAAGAAGGTCATTTGTCAGACATTACGCCATGGCATTCCAGCCTCGCCCAGATGCATCATAGGAGATGGCTAAAACACCAGCTATTTGATCGGATGCCATCTTGACGCAAATTTTAGGCGTCTCTCCCTTGCACTGTCGACGTTGGAATTAGCTGAACATGAAGCTAGGCCGACGTGAAGCGAGCTCCGAATAAGCTAGTTGTAACAAACAGAGGTTCTCTCTATACAGTTGTAATTGTCTATGATTCTGACGCATACACTATAATGCCTTCAACCCATCGTTTGATTTGATGACTGGCAGACTGGTGTCGTGACCGCGAGTTTACTTCAAAAAGTGATCGGGTCTGTAGCTCGAACTCCGGGCGTGAACATTCTCGAGTTTGACGTCTTTCATTGATTCCGTTGCTGTTGATGCAGGATGTTAAAATGCTTTCATATGTAACTGAACCACGATTTAGAAAGTTGGTAATTCAACCTGTGATCGGGGCAGTTGCAGGCACTCTAGGCGTGAACATTCTCGAGTTTTACGTCCTTCATTGATTCCGTTGCTGTTGATGCTACAATTATTGTTTGGTTATAAATATTAGTTATTGGCGACAAGGTATGGTTGATTTGTGTCACAGATACAGTATATGTGTCGAGTAGTTTTTTAATATTATAATTTGAATACTTGTTTAAATATTGTAGTGCATTAAGTTCCTCATAGTGTTGTACTTTTCGCAAAGTATTAATATTCGGAACGTTTTGTAAAATTGTAATTTTGGGTGTCTTAGTGGCAGAGTGACCCCCCAGCATAGTCATCATAGACGTCGTCACTAATCGTATTTGTATTGAGTGGAAACAAAAGCTGCGTGATCCTTCCTTACATGTTGCTGTCCATGTGTGATGATTCGCTCGGTGGTTCAATGGCTACATCTCAGGTATGCAGACTACATTACGCCACGGCGTCCCAGCCACGCCCAGATGCGTCATAGGAGATGGCAAAAACACCAGCAATTTGATCGGCTGCCTTCTTCAAACAAATTGTAGTCGTCTCTCCTTTGCACTGTCGACGTTGGAGGTAGGTCAGCATGGAAATGGGCCGACGTGACGCGAGCTAAGAATAAGCTAGGTGTAACACACAGAGATTCCGTCTATACAGTTGTAATTGTCCATGATTCTGATGCATACAATATAATGCCATCAATGCATCATTTGATTTGATGACTGACAGGCCGGTATCGTGACCGCGAGTTTACTTCAACAAGTGATCGGGTTTGTAGCTCGCACTCCGGGCGTGAACATACTCCTTTAACAAGTCATTTTTACTTCACCAAACAAGTCATCAGTAGCTGACTAGGTTATGTCCCATCAACTTTGTGATTTTGGCAGAAATGCGTAACTTATCGTCTTGTCTGTCAACGTCTAGTTTATTGTTCTTAACAAATTATCCAAAAATAACAAAGTGTGTTCATTTGCGAACTCACAGATGAAGAAACAATGTACAATATCACTTAAAATGACCTCGTTTTTCAAAACATTCTTATTTTAAAATTTACGAACTGTGAAATTGGGCCATTTCAGAATTTCCAATTAAGCCGGTCAAACATACATACGTATCTGCAGTTATATTGCTACTGCCGAGTGGCATCCAAAATTACACGGTCATGCTTTATATGTCTGTCTGTCTGTCTGTCTGTCTGTCTGTCTGTCTGTCTGTCTGTCTGTCTGTGTATCAATGAGGAAATTGTATTTTTACAGTATTGCCCATTCCCCATTTCAAGTTGTGTAAGACTTCCATCAAGAATGTTTGGCTTACCATTAGCAATATGTGCGAGCAGGCCAAGGAGGCAGACAATCAGAATCTTGTGCATCTCGTTGGTATGCTGATGTACATACAATACAAACTGGTGTGTACATAGACGTGTTAGTCGCGTTGTTGAGTATTTTTTATTTACCACACGTAATAATTTTTAAGAGGCATTATGAAAATTTGCTATCAATTTAGTCATTCCCAGTAGAAGTTGATGAACTATTCAACTGTTACCCCTACCTGTAATTACAAAATGTAACAAGTTTATGAACTATTCAACTGTTACCCTACCTATAATTACCAAATATAACAAGTTTATGAACTATTCAACTGTTACCCCTACCTATAATTACCAAATGTAACAAGTTGGTAGAAAATCGCGAGGTACATAAAAAAGGTGCCCAAACGGAAAAAAACAACTAAAACATCGTAGCGGATACGTGAAAAAAATACATTAACGCCAATCGTAGCACATAACGCTACACATGTCTGCCATTTTATGGAGTGTGCACGGTCGTTGAATAAAATTGAATTGAAACAAGATGGCGTCAATAACATCATAGTCTGTGTCATGATATAACGTCCTGTGGGCAACGCATGATTAGAAGATCACACATATGTACATCTCTTTTATACATCCCAAAGAACAAGAATAATCATATCGTCAACCATAGAGCTTTGTCAGATGGCAGCCATATTGAATTTCCAAAAGTCCGGTATATGTAATAATTAATGTTTTAAATAAATCGCGTTACGAATGTCGCAACATATGTTTTACAACTTGAATGGAAAGGAAACTTCCAAAGAATCCCTATTGTGGACATATAGTGAATGATTTGCATAAATCAAATATAGCTGCCAAATATTGTAATTTATTGTATCGTTGCTCTCAGATGACACAGTTATTTGCAGTTTAAAATATCAACTGGAGGTCTATGGCCACAACTTTTTCTTTGTTTTCGATATTACACACATTGAACCACGTGCTTTGGATATTAGATCAATTAAACAATCAATAATAAAGCCGCTAATCCAGGTCATATTGTCTATATTAAGGAAGTGTGTTTTATTTTAAATGTTCGCAATTTCTTAATATATTTCACCATGGCTCAATTTGGGAGTGTCCTAAGAAGTTAGTGTTGGGGGTTCCAAAATCGCAATTTTAATAAAGTCACGTCAATATTATCATAATAACAACCATCTTGGTTTTCAAAACAACCGTCATATATTACCGTAGTACGACATCTAGAAGCTTTAGGTATTCAGGGTCTGCAGTCAGTGCTTAATGCTACACAGGAAGCTTTTCTCCACGTGAAATCCTCCGAGTCTGAGGACCATGCACTTGAGAGCACAGTCAATTGGCTGAGACAAGGTAATTGTTCTTGTTTTCCACTGTAAGTTCTGATCAAATGCCGGAATGATCACTGTTGCCATTAAAAATGTAAGTTGTGTCACCAAAATAAATGTATGCGACATTTACAGCCGGATTGTTTTCAAATCACTATAAATATCAGCGATTTTTAACTTCAAGATGTTCGCCATATGACAGTCATCTCAATGACAACATGATTTGTCTTGGTCTTTTGGATGTATAAAATACATCTAAATAAGTGTGATTTCTTAATCTTGTATTGCTCACGGCATACCACATCCATATTGACTGTTAAACTTCAAATTGAAAATGCTACGACAAACAACAAGTTACGGTTTACTTTCAATGTCAACTCACCTTTTCAGTGTCGAAATGGCGGATTGGAATAATAATGCCTGTGTCCGGCACTACCTCTATACACAATCCCAATCGCTAGCGTTTCCGTACGTATTGATGACTTGAACAATGGTAAAAGTGACATATAAAATCGCTTAATAAAAAAATACTAGCCTAAAAGGCGTTGTCTTGAAAGTTGACACTAACGTATGTTGAGCAGTAATTGAATACGAGAGTTTTTGTCCAACTGCAGCAAACATAATTGAAAGAAGGTCACTTGTCACACATTACGCCAGGGCATTCCAGCCTCCCCCAGATGCATCATAGGAGATGGCTAAAACACCAGCTATTTGATCGGATGCCATCTTGACGCAAATTTTAGGCGTCTCTCCTTTGCACTGTCGACGTTGGAATTAGCTGAACATGAAGCTAGGCCGACGTGAAGCGAGCTCCGAATAAGCTAGTTGTAACAAACAGAGGTTCTCTCTCTACACAGTTGTAATTGTCTATGATTCTGACGCATACAATATCATGCCTTCAACCCATCGTTTGATTTGATGACTGGCAGACTGGTGTCGTGACCGCGAGTTTACTTGAACAAGTGATCGGGTCTGTAGCTAGCACTCCGGGCGTGAACATTCTCGAGTTTGACGTCTTTCATTGATTCCGTTGCTGTTGATGCAGGATGTTAAAATGCTTTCATATGTAACTGAACCACGATTTAGAAAGTTGGTAATTCAACCAGTAATCGGGTCTGTTGCAAGCACTCTAGGCGTGAACATTCTCGAGTTTTACGTCCTTCATTGATTCCGTTGCTGTTGATGCTACAATTATTGTTTGGTTATAAATATTAGTTATTGGCGACAAGGTATGGTTGATTTGTGTCAGAGATATATGTTTCGAATACTTTTTTAATATTATAATTTGAATAGTTGTTTAAATATTGTAGTGCATGTATTAATTTCATCATAGCGTTGTACGTTTCATGGAGTATTCATATTCGGAACGTTTTGTAACATTGTAATTCTGGGTGACTTACTGGCAGAGTGACCCCCCCCCCCCCGCCATCATAGTCATCATAGACGTAGTCACTAATCGTATTTGTATTGAGTGGAAGCAAAAGCTGCGTAATCCTTCCTTACATTTTGTTGTTCATGTGTGATGATTCGCTCGGTGGTTCAATGGTTACATCTCAGGTATGCAGACTCCATTACGCCACGGCGTCGCAGCCACGCCCAGATGCGTCACAGGAGATGGCAAAAACACCAGCAATTTGATCGGCTGCCTTCTTCAAACAAATTGTAGAGTAAATTCCGGTGACGTCACATCCGTAGTTAGCGCGCTCTATCGATCGGGACGAGTTGGTTAGAATGGGTAGTTTGTCGGGGACGTCTAATAACCGCCCATTAGCGAGTGCGTGCGTGCGTGCGTGCATTTAAGGGTAGGACGGATTACCGGATATATCATCGTGTGTGCGTGCGTGTGTGTATGCAAATACGAAAAAACACGGTAGTATACGACTGCATACTATTTTATTCACCAAAGATACAAGCCGGTAACGATAATGTCGTGACTTGCGGGTGGTTTACCATTGCGCCAGCAGTCGTTAGTTTACGGGTAATTACCACGACGCCATTGGCTCGTGCATGCATGACTTACTTATCACCACCACGCCAGAGGTCTGATCTTACGGGTGTTTGAACACTACGCAACTGCTCGATCAAAGATGATGATGATACCTTGTTGTCAATGAAACACATTGCCGATCAAAATCGAAATACGTCACAAGTAGCAAAACCGATTTCAAAACTAGTGTCAAAACTACACAACCAGTACCAAAACAAAACAAATCGTTGTGCCCTACAATCGGCGCCAAAAGTAAACATAAAACAGTAGTTACTTCGCATAAATGACTGCCGAAACGCAGTAATACAGTGTACCAACCTTTATCTCAACTGTTTAAGCCAATCAAATCGTTTGCCACAAAATCCGTGCCGAAAGCATTCACAAAAAAACTCATCGGAAAGCCATGACAGCGAACCATGAGATAAGCGACACAAAATTATCCGCAAACGGTAGACAGAGGTGTCTGAATTCTCTTGGAATTACGAGTCCATTCTGCGCAATGTTTATTCATTAAGGTGCGGAACTCGAGTAGTCGCTAGAGCGCTATCCAGTGTCCGTCAAGTTCGTCGCCGTCGTGCGTGCTGCACGCGAAGGCGGCCGGGAAAGCTTCTAACGTTGAGGGCAGTTTGTTTTTGGGTACGATGGCGCGAGACAGTCCATTCCCTTCGTCCTGTAACACCTTACCGGTAGAGCTGAACAGGTTGAGAGAGCTTCTGACAAAGAGGTCGTCGTCGAAATTCGGTTGGAAAGGTTTGGAGGGTATCTGTCGTCCGTGCATGTACACGGCGAGGAAGTTGATGTCTTTGTTCTTGGCGTGGAACTGGTTCTTCTCGAACGACATGTTGTAGGCGTCGTTACCAATGCAGCGCAGAACGAGACGGGGTGAGAATCGACTCTTCCATCTGTGAACGAGCTAGGGGTGGACAACGCAGGGATCGTTGTGCACCACCGCCATTCGATCGGGGACCAGGTGGTAATCGTGGCGAAATCTTTACCTGCTATATGTACGATCTCATGCCAAAGTTACCCTCCAATTCCATGGAGAGATTGGTGTCGCCGAGTTGTCATTCAAACATCTACCACCCAGTGGGATCGCCGCTCTTTCTCTTGCGCAATAGATCTTTGACGAGATCCACCACGTTATTTTCGGCCATCAGCACGCCTTCATGGATGAGTTCGCCACGCGCGTTCCACGCAATATCTCTTTTCAGACGTTCCATAAATCGTCTGGCTTTAGTGTGCAAGGTCTTGTGAAGGCTGTCGATAACGTACGTCCGCGACAACGTCGGACTCTGTGCTGGGAGCTGCCGCTGCTGCCCCCGCCGCCGCCGGCGCCGCTGGTTCGTCGTTCTCCGAGACAACGCGTACTGGTTCTTTGACGCATTTTTCGAACAAGACGTTGTACCGTTGCTAGACTTGATTATAAATGACGACCTTTTCCCCGTCAGTGAGATCCTTTCTGTGTAGAGTAATGGGCGACATATCGCCGTCGAGGGACTGCACCTTCTTTCCCATAGTGCGTCGGCGGCTGCGTGGTGCGAAGGATGTCCAGCAGTCGCGGGTCCAACAACGCCATTTTTGGCTCGTGTTCGATCGTCTACATCTTGGGTAAGACCTCTTTGTGTATGGGAAGAAAGACCGCATTAGCGAACGGTGCTAAGAATGCCGACAGGAAACCTCCGCTCTGTCGCTCGCCGACCTGGTTATTTTCAAGCAAGATGCGACGTCGACTGTCCGCGGGCACGCATCTTCATGCCATTTCGCATAGTTTGGTGTTTTACTTACCCAAGCGTCGCCCCTGTAACGGAGTCAAGGGTACAATCTTTTTCAACACACACGGCAAATGCGCAAAAAAGATCTGCGTCGGCGTTGACGATGATGTCTCTCCTCAATTTGGTGCTCTTGTATCTATTCAGCGCCTGTACAAAGGGAATGTGTCTCTTCACGAGGTCGGACATTGTGCAAATGAAGAGGCAAAGCGGGTGCGCGTTCTTTCTCTACCTTCGGTAGGTACCATTGCTGAACACCGTCGTCTGGAAAGATGGTCGTGCGCAGAACCGTATCCTCGGGCGTGTCCTGTTTGAGATCGACCAAGAGATAACCGTACGATATCGACGCGGTATCATTCAATGCGTCTTCATCAAACGTTTACGTGCCACGGCTACATCGAAGATTCTTGAAGACCACCATGTATTGATGGTTCAGACTGATGGTGCGACTCTCCTTGTTTTTTGGGGGGAATAGGTTCTGCAAGAGATACAGTACGGACGTGTTCTTGCGACGACATTTTTCATTGACAAGGTCGTGATCCGTTCGTCCGTTTTCGCCATCAGATCGTCTATGGCTACGACGTTCCTCGTCGACGCATCGAACACGATATCGCTAGATAACCCTTCTTCGACCTGCACATTGGCTACATTGGCGTAAGCGCTTTGCCATTCGTCATAGCACCACATGATGTTTTCGGCAGATGGATCGATCATCGCGGCGGCGTGACGTAGCATGCGCGTCACAAAAAGTACTTATGATGCATGTGAAAAGATGTTTCCATCGCGTGACCATGATCGACTGTGGTTGTACTTCGATATATCAACGTGATCATTTTCTCAATTGCATCCTCGTCCGCGAGGTATCCGCAAGGTGCTAGTGCGAGTGATAGTGGTTGTTGAATGACGTATATAGCATGGGTGAATAGTTCGGTACGTCCTGCAAGGTAACCCTCCAGTCTTGGGGTGGTAATGATAACTGATAGTCCCATACCGAGAGAGTCCAACATGACGCCGTCATCTTGTGGTACGGGTGTTGTTGATTCCGCCGCGTGACATGGTAGCCGATGACTCAACCGCGTCACGTGGTGGTGGTGCTGGGAGCCATGATCGAAATTTCATTTCTTCAGTTTTACTTTTTTAGTCACCACCATCAGCAGCACCACCACCACTACCCACGCCTCGACTGTGTAGGTAGTCTTTCAATTTCGCTGTCATAATCGATACGCCATCGCGATGTCGTACATCTCACGTTGAAGTCGTGAAGCGAATAGGCCAACGCAGATAAATTTCAATGAGCCCGTCACCGATCATAGGGTCCCCTTTTGACAGATCGAATACACGACACACTTCACTTCACACGAAGGCAAGCTTTTCAAACGCGTGTTCAATTATCAATTCTTCATAACGATTTTGGATTTTGTGGACTTTGGTTATGGTCATCTCTATGTCGTAAACACACGATGACCAGATATATTCTGCTAAATTGACGGTTGCCTCTGCGTCACTGGAGTGAAGGCTGAAAGGATGAGTTGTCTACTGACGGATGTGCTGTCGTCGTCGTAATTTGATATGTAAATAATATCGTCATTGATTTATCGTTGTTGATGTAAGCATGCCAGGACGTCCGACTGCGGTTTTTCGGGGGGTGGGGTGACACCTACAATCAGAATTAGGACCCTCACACAACAAAGTTGTCAAAACTGGCGATTTATGATTTGCTGATAGTGAGTTTGGCTCGTGCCCCGCGGAGAATGAACAATGACGCGTAACGGCCATCGCTGGATTTCAAGGTCATGTACGTGCCGGCTGAGAAGACCAGTATTCGCACAGCCAAATCATCAAACAGACACACCCACAATTACGCCCCTTGGCAGTCAGTCAACAACATACGCAAGACGAATCTGTAGATGACAGCCACCCTCTGATATTTGTGCGTGGTACATGTGTAGCCCTTTGCGGCTAAGGTGACCTTTTTCTTAAAATGACGTCACGTTTGTTTGATATGCGCATGTCACAATTGTCAAGGGACGATTAAATATATAATTCCCACTTACATCTTTCTGCAGATGTGAGAGAGTCATCAGATATTCCGGCTGCGTCACCATTGCCAGTGGTCAACAGGAAAGGTCGCGTTGCGTTTCATGAAACAGTCAGCATAGTGTGCACACAGTTTATATGGATGTCCGTATGATTAGACCGTTGCCGATCTTTGGACCTGTGGTTGAGCAACAGAGTAGGGGTTGCAAAACGATTGAATTGTGTGACGGTTGGCAAAGAGTTTAACAACAAAGATACGAGCATCCACATTGGTGATTTGTTGAACTGATTAAAGAAATGTCATTTGGCAGTTGTCAACGTCAAAGCTTTCATCTCAGCGGCGCTACCACCGGCGTTGGTCGACATCTGTTTCTGGTAATAGCGGTTGGTTGTGCAACAAAGTCGAGATTGGCAAAATAGTTGAACAACAAAGAAACGAGCATCAACGTTGGTCATTTGCTGAACTGATTAATGAAATGCGTTAGACTGTTCAATCTTTGAAGTGTGGTGTCATTTGCTGAAAACAAAGCTTTCATCTCATTGGCGCTACCGCCGGCGTTGGTCGAAATCTGTTTCTGATAATAAACCGTCGTAATTGCATCAGCAGTAGGCCAAGCGTATTAATTCCTGGTTTTCCGGTGCGAATCAAAACCCAACATTTTCGTGACTTCTGACATATACTTTTCTAGCCGCAATAAAATCGCCGTGAAATAAGAATATAGCCTTCAGATACTGGTAAGCACTCTCAACACATACGACATTTTCACCCCACACACGGGTTTTATACACCTGGAGAAAGCTTATGACAGAGGCAGAGGTCCGGATGGTGGAAGGACCATATGAAGAAACGAAGGGCAGAGTGGTGTGTCAGAAGGATTCAAAGTGAACGTTATCTTGAAACAGAAGAGTGCCCTGAGCCCACTACTGTTTATCGCAGTGATGGAACTAATAAGTCGAAAGACCAGTACAAAAGATATTCTCCAGAAAAAACTTAATGCATATGATCTAGCGGTGGTAGCGGACGGGGAAGCGGATTCACAGGAACAACTGATAGAGTGGAAGGATATTTTCAGCAAACACGGACGGAAAGTGAATCTGGAGAAGACAGAAGTGGTGTGGGTTGAGCAACAAAGCAAAGAACTGGAAATACACCTGTAGTGGAAGAAACTAAAATAAAGAAACCGTTTTGTATACCTGGAAGGAACGGTATGTGGGGATGGCTCATAAGAGACATAAATTTGTAGAAGAATACAAGCAGGGGCAAATGCATGGAGGAAAGTAGAAAGTGTGATGGGAGACAGGCACATATCGCGAAAACTCAAGGGACAGGGTTCTACACGCAGCCTACCTGTATGGCCTAGAAACTGTAGCAATGACAGAGAAACAACAGGAGAGGGTACAAGTGTGCGAAAACAACTGGGTCAGGAGAACTACGGGGGTAAAGAGAATAGATAAGCGAAGAGTAGAAGAGCTGAGGGAGGGTTTAGGTGTGAAAGAAAGTTTCAAGAAGACGTTAGTGAGAAGTCGATTGAACTGGGCAGGACATGTGGAATGAGTGGGTGAAAAACGGATGGCAAAGAAAGCAGATGCCCGGAGAGTGGAGGGAAAAAGAAGACGAGGGCGACCGAGACTGAGGTGGGAGGATTGCGTGAAGTAGGGATGGAAAGGGAATGGTGAAAAGAGCAAAAGACCGAGGAGAATAGAGAAGGTGGTAGAGAAAGTAGTGCAAGTGCAATGAGGAGGAAGAGAAAGAAAAGGAAAGGTCGACGTATCCAAGTCAGCCTCACCCCTGCGTCGCGCCATCTTTAAAATAACGGTGTATGTATATCGGCCAAGTTTATATGTCATGTGGTTGAAATAATTTACTACAAACCTGTATAGATACGCATAAAACCTGGCTCTATCTGGTATAATTTGTAAGGTAAGGTGACATTTAAAACTAAAACTAAAACTTCAGCCGACTTTACACGACGCGACAGCGTCGCATGAGACGACGTGATGTTAACGTTATTAAGAAAGGTCAAGGCGTTTTGATACCCCTATATTTAAACATCAAATACTTGTCAATATTGAAAATATTTTAATGTGTTCTTGCTGCAAATGCAATGATTTATGTGCATCAAAGTTGGTGATTTCTTTTGTCTTGCCAGATTAGCATCTAATTATCGATACAAGATTCGCACACCTTGTTGTCAACAAGCAGTGGATGAATATGTGTCAAGCTGCCAGTGAATCAAGGAAAGAATTGTTCACAGGGAGATATGGCGACTGATCACTCACATTTTTTGTTACATAAAGTTGCAACAGGTCATGTGTAATCCAGAATATCCCATTGGTTTTAGTTTGTAAACATGATTTACTTTCTGGAACACAATTACCTGCAACACAAAATATAAAAAACATAATTAGTTCACAATGTACCCCTAGTTTAAATGGAAATTGTGTGAGAAGTCATTATTGGCATACGAACATGCGTGACAATGTTAGAACATTATCTGTTCACTCAATATTATTTGTTATTACTAGTACACGTTAACATAGATATTTTATTTTTTAAATGTGAAGGCGCATTTTATATTCACAATGTGTGTTTAGACTGAATGTATCTTGGTTCAAATAATTTAGCCCAAACCAACCCTGTCTTATATTTCAGTGTGTCAGTGCTTTGTGCGCATGTGTTATTGTGTAACAATTATTCATTTAGTGTATTATGTAGTGTCTCATGACCGCTCACGCTATGGCCCTAAGTTGAGACCAATGTACAGATTTTGCTTGTCTGCATTTTGCTACGCTAGATACATTCCAGCATAAATGTCCGAGCAGGACAGCAACACAAATCATAATATTCTTGGTTCATACTGCTATTGCTGGCGCAGCCACAACTAACAACACAGCCACCACTAATGACATCACACACACACACACACACACACACACACACACACACACACACACACACACACACACACACACACACACACACACACACACACACACACACATGTCACATCAAGCCATATTACTGATGATCCTGCTACTGTTCACCCCCATATGTGAAAACTAAACAAATACGCCTATATAATAATGTTTATAGATGATGACATCATTGCTATTAAGCATGATATTAAGTGGTACGTAGATAAGGTAAATCAAACGACACCATCTTTGTTAAAGACACCAGCACGAGGCTGGTTCAAATACGGAAAGCGATATGGATATAAAGAATGGGAAATGTTATACCAAGTGACTTCACAAACCTCTGTCGGCATAGTCTACGCTATTCTAGCCAACGAAAACAAAAACATTCTGGTGATGATGATGTATTTGAAAATAATTGTTGTTTTTCTAGAAGCGCCAGTTGTACGTGTTATATTTATAACGTTTGTGGCAAAATGATATGTGATAACACATTGTTATCACCAAATGGTCAATGAGAGATTAACTACACGATTACATCATGGCATTTAACCAACTCTTCTGCAAGAAATCGATCAACACGAAAGGCGATATCAGGCGAAACGCGTACGTGTTTGTTACTGTTGAGCCTAGACGTATTTCAAACTTGTCATTGTTGTGGATTCATTGCTAGTACACCAATCAATTACCGTTAAAGCAAACTATTTATTAATCAGATATTCTATGTATCCTGGAGGGGCTGTTAAGAACATGTTATATTAAAATTGTGTTACAGTTCAGTCAGAAACGAAAATTGTAAATCAAAATATATTATTAAATATGATTGACCATGTGTTCCCTTTCAAGCTAGATATGAAGTTTTCTCAATAAAGCGATCACGTTAATATAAATACGTAATTAGCTATTCGCAGGTATCAAATTATAGCAGATATAAACGATACCCGCGAAACACATTTTCAAAGTCCCCATTCACCATATTATTAATGATCCCACAAAATCGAACTCGATACCATTGCAAAGCCATCTTTTTCTCTTTCGTTATAACTGACAACATTAATTTCTACGCACAACACACGTAAGCTTATAACATTAGACTTGGTGTGATGCATGATGTGGAATGAGTGCAAACAAATGTAATCAACATAAGCAACAAGGAAACTATTAACAGTGCGTTGACAACTGATGAATTTACATTACACGTGACGGGTTATGTATTCTGTCTACCGGTAGGTCATACAAATTCGTCATATCTAATATTATTAAGACACGAGATGTTGCAAGACGGACGCTCTATGTGTTTCCGTGGTATCGCACGAATCGAACATGTAACTTGAAACCCTTCTCTCTAGCAGGACTATCAATATTAAGGTGTCCCATGTATTGTCTTATCATATTACAAAACGTAAACGATATATGAATGTCGCCAAGTCAACAATGTGTTCAGATTTCGTGAAAATTGACCAGGTACACTTGATTATTCAGAGACAAGAAACAACCACCCCACGCCGGTATCGTTGTGTCGTCATTTCAAGGATATTAGATGTGTGCGGCGTGTGCGGCGTGTGCGGCGTGTGCGGCGTGTGCGGCGTGTGCGGCGTGTGCGGCGTGTGCGGCGTGTGCGGCGTGTGCGGCGTGTGCGGCGTGTGCGGCGTGTGCGGCTTGTGCGGCGTGTGCGGCGTGTGCGGAGTGTGCGGTGTGTGAGGTGTATGGTGTGGTGTGTGTGTGTGTGTGTGTGTGTGTGTGTGTGTGTGTGTGTGTGTGTGTGTGTGTGTGTGTGTGAGTGTGTATGTGTGTGTGTGTGTGAATGTGCGTGCGTGCGTGCGTGCGTGCGTGCATTCGTTGCGTACTTCTGTAAGAAAACCTACCCAGCTTCATTCACCTGTTTTTTCCTACAGTAAATACTGACATTGGATCTATGTCTTTCTCTGTTGCTGCAACATCTCCTTGGAATATCCTGCCACTTAGTGTTAGATTAGATGAACATTTTACTAAATGTCACCGCCATTTTAAAACTCAATTTTGTAGCGTTGCATATCAACCTTTGTTCGATGTCGTATCCGTCCATATTTTAATAACTTACTTTTCGATTGACCAAAGCTTGTCTTCATGCGCCTGCGAGTTTCCTTAACTGAGACGCAAAATAAATTATCTTAGTATTAGTTGTCTTATTACTAATGTATTCTATGTACGTATTATGTATGTAATATTATGTATGTATGTATACAAGCATGTGTGCTTGTCTGTACGTATCTATGTATATATGTAGATATGTTTATATACATATATACATATATACATATATATATATATGAATGTATGTAAGTATAATATACTTACATACATTCATTCACTTAAACATATAGAAATACACCAATACATACATACATATTATGTATCTATGTATGTATTGGTGTATTTTTATATGTTTAAGTGAATGAATATAAATAAGTTTGTACTTGTGTATGTGACTGAATGTGTGTATATGTATGTAAGTTTGTATGTATGTGGGTGAATGTATGTATTTAATTAACTATGTACATATGTGCGTCTTTACGCATGTATCTACGTTTTTACGTATGTAGGTAGGTAGGTAGGTATGCAACCATGTTTGTACGTATGCGGGTATGTATGCATGCATGTATGTATGTATGTATGTATGTATGTATGTATGTATGTATGTATGTGTGTATCTGTATATGTGTGTGTGTATGTATGTGTATATATGTATGTATGTATGTATATATGTATGTATGTATATATGCATGTATGTGTGTGTATGTTTGTACATATATATGTATGTATGTGTGTAAGTATGTATGTACATACGTTTGTACATATGTATGTTGGTATGTATGTATGTATGCACGTATGCACGTAAGTACGTATGCAAATATGTATGTATGCATGATTGTATGTATACATGCTTGTTTGTATGGATGTGTACCTGGCTATAGACAGCGGTAGATATATGTGTAAGAATAATTTTTGCACTTTAATTGCAGCGTGGCAGAATGTTTCCCAGATAAGTCGTCATTATGTTTGATTAACAGGTCTGCCAGGGAGTAAAGTGTAAATGAACGTATGGTTTTCGTATGCGAGTCGGCACAATTATGGCATACGCAGACACACAATCGCACATGCTATGTAGGTTGGCGGTTTCCCATTGCTGTTGACGTCGCTTTTTTTAATCGACTAACAATAACGGCATTGTGAAGAGAGTTTATATGATTTTCATTTGTGTGTTTACGTTACCAGCAGGTTCGGCGTGACCACATGTTCATGTCATACTTGCACAATTTTTTTTTACTTTTCGAATTGGGTCTGTCACCGGAATAAGAAGTATTGTTACATAGTATTACCGCATACAGTTATCGGCATTGCCTTAGTTGTTATAGTCCAGGACTTTTATGGTTGGACCTGGAACAAATTGCAACAGAAGCCCTGTGTAATTTTGTGTTACCAATAGTATGCATTTTTTTCAGAGCACTCTGACCTGATACATATTTGCAAAGTATGATAAAAAAAAGTGAGCGATAATAAAGGGTTATCGAATATGGGTTCCGGGTTTTGCGTTATGTCGTCACGCTGAACGCTTGCATGTAATACTATAATATAAAACAATAATATATGTATATAATATACATAATGTATATTCATAATTCATAACATAGATACAACATTTATATAAACATATTTGTTGTTGTTTTCAGATGATCTCGTTGTTGCTTGAAGCTTGGCAAAAACAGAACCGGATTCCTGCGTGTTCTGCCAGAAACCCCTAAGCAATGGCCATGCAACAGCCTCTAATCGCGAGACGGGTAACCAAGGTATCACCAACGCTAGCAAACAAAGTAGAGACTCCACTGAGACTGTTTCTCGGTGCAACAGGAATGATGTTATTCGTGCTGAAATCCGACGAAAATTGCGCAGTGCATTACAGATTTTGAGAAACCCGGACAAATTCTCCAGACTTCGATGCTGCGATCAGCAGAGCAGACGTTTAACTTCAAAACTGATTGCTTATTATGTGGGACGACGGTATGTTTTGACAGAAGGAAAAGACAAGGAGATGTGTATACTGTGGCTACAAGAGAATGCAAGGAAACATTGCTGGAGCAGTGTTCTACAAGTAGAGACGCCTGGACTGATCGTGTTCGGGCCCGGTTGGTCGCTGTGCATGATCTGCCTGCAGATGACGCCGTATATCACCAAACATGCTTGGTCTCCCAACTTGCGCACCGGAAAAGTTGTCCCTCAAATGTTTGTGCGTGATGAAGACGTCCAGAAAATGCTGAAAGTTGGGAGACCAAGCAAATCAACAAACACAGGTCGTCCTCTCTGTGAAGTCAAAGCTGTAGCATTTCTTCGTCCGGGAGGACATCAAGGCAGTAGACACATCATGTGAATCGTACCCAGCGTCAAATGAAATCGAATCTGAAGAAGCTTGTCTCAGCTACTTACCTTCTAGTTTGCAGGTGTTGCTTGAAGGAATCGTGAAGGGAAGAGGTGTTGGTGTAAAGGTAGCATCCATTGGACAGGCCATCATGCAAGCAGCGCGACCCCGGTTGTTGTTTGCCCCACTTCAGATTGCATTAGTAGTGCAATTACACCATCATTTTATATTTCGTTTTCTCATTGACTCGCATCACATTACGGATTCTGCAGTTCGTACAAAGAGGTCAAACGGTTTGGACAGAATGTGGCTGTAGATCAAGAACATATCCAACTACAGCACAGAGTTTGTTCAGTATGCAGCTGATAACGTCGACCACAACATCAAGACTCTAGATGGGAAAGACACACTCCATGGCATGGGCATTATAGCGATGGTCACACCAGGAACAAAAGCGAGTCGCCCATTCCCTAGAGCCCAAGTACGTACGGAGGAGATATCGACAACTGGGAATATACACATCCAATACCACCGAGTAGACAACCAGACTTTGGCAGAGCTGACTTACTAGACCGTGACTATGCAGACAGTCCAGAATCCTACGGCAAGTTTAGATAAGCTGTGGCAAACGTTGCTCCTGTTCGGACCATCAAGGCCCTCGTGGTCTGGACTAATACAAGTTGTTCTACCTATGATCGACATGAGCTCAAGTGACACCACGTGCATCTACACCACCCTCAACAACGTTGCCCAACATGTCCAACGTCATAGTATGCCAACTATCGTAACCTATGACCAGCCATTATGGTGGAGAGCATTATTAATCATACTTTCCGAACCTGATGGAAGCCCACTGGATGCATAGTGCTTAGATTGGGTTCTTTCCACATGGAGATGAGCTATCTTGGAAGCATCGGTCACCTGATGGATCGGGTTTGAAGGAGTTGCTAGTGTTGATCTAAGCATCAAAAGCAGTGCAGCATATCCTGACAGGAAATGCCATTTCAAGAGCTGTATGTGCACACCTCATGTTAGATGCAGTTCTAAATGGGTTCCTACTCTCCAACTCCTTAGATGTCCCCTTTACAAAGCCACACGATGCACTACAACAACAATATGTTGATCCAACAGGTGAATTGCATCCAGACTTAGTTGTGGCACGCCAGTTGTATGAAGAGCTGATGACTGGAAGGAAGTCGGTTGAGGAAGTTTCCAAAGCTGAAGTCTTTGACAGAATCAAAGGACTGCTTCATCAGCACATTTTGTCTTTATCGAACGACCGCATAAAGGCAGGGCGCATGGGAAATTGGTATCTGGGTCTTTCTACAGTGCTGGTGGGAAAAGTAGCTGAAAATGAAAATTGCAAAAAAAAATACAAAAACTGCTGTTCATTGTCCCTTATACATCTAAATTTAAGGAACAATTGAAAGGAAAGACCCTTGGTTGACGAATTTTGCAATGTGCGATCGGTAATGAAGGTGAGCAAAGTTGGTTACGCTTGTGACATTGTGACACAAACGACACTTTACTACCTATTCAAATGAAGCAATCTAAGTATAGTTTGTGTGGAAGAATACTATTTGGCATGAGAAAGAACTGTGACACAAAAGGCAGTACTTTCAACAAGAGATGCTGCAGTGGGTGAAAGAAGTTAAATGTGACACCGTCACGAGCGTTACCTCACAACTTCAACTTTATCTCACAACCACAGAGATCTTAGTCTTGACCACAGCAGCTGTTACAGAGTTTGTTGGCAGATATATAACTCACTGACAGACAACAATTTAAACAAAATGTATTGGGGGAGTTTTAAATGGAACAAATTAGAGAGAGTAACGCTTGTGGCATGTGACATAATCTGACAGTGTTCAGAACCATCTTCTCCCTACTTCAGTTCATCCTGCTGCATTTAATTATATCAACACCTCTAGCACTATGTGACTGGTGTAATTGCAACTTTAGTGTCAGCTAGCATCCTTTAGAATACGAAAGGTGGGGTTAAAGGTGTTTGTCAACAAAACATCAAACAGTGAATGTTAATAAAGACTGATTTCATCATGACACAAACAACTTTATTGAAGTTTCTCCTGTTGGAACAGTTTGAGCCTCTTGTTGTCAGTTCATCTGATAAATCAATACAGAGTTCTGCCATACTAATGTAAGGAAATTCACCTTCAGTAATAACATCGCACCTTACTGGAATAAATTTCCCAAAAAAATTATACATGGACAACATACTAACAGTTTCATAAACCTAATCAACAATGAACAAATATTATTGAAAATAAGTATGATTTTGACCAATAAGCATTTAACCATGTAAGACCTAGCTACTTATGACTGCTAAGATGGGACATAGAAATTGTCGCAAGGCTAGTGAATCAGCGGATTTGTCCCTATCACCGAACTGAACTGTTATCAAATAACATCGATCAAAAATGTATTGGTCACGCAGAGTGATCTGCGGGTGGTTCAGGACACGTGTGATCTGAGACAAGGACACCCAGGCAGTGTCTCGGACGTCTGGCCAAACATAGTATGTGCCTCTGGAGTGCAGAAAGCCCACCTCCACCTCCTCCTATTCAACAAGCAGCACTGTACACTCCCCTCCCCCAAAGCATACGCTAAACACACACACATACACACATACACACACACATTTATAATATAAAAAAATAAGTAAGTAAATATACATCGAAAGAATAAGACAGTAATTGAAACTGAAAGTGAGCACAGTGACACAAATGCAGCAAAGAATGAGTAACTAGCTAGAAAAAAGAGAGAGCACAAAAACCAGAGGGAGGTAAGTTAACACAGAGTTTTTTACTAACAGTTTTTACAACGTTAACAATGCACAGAGGTATGTACACATTCAGTCTCAGATGAAACCACGAATTCAAGTTTCTTGACACCACTGTGTCACAAGCATTACTTGTGTGTAACAAAAACCATGGGATTATTTCAGAAAAAAGTCAAGTTAAAAATTTACTGATAGATCTGTAAAAACCAAAGTCACAGAAGGCTAAAAACTATTCATGGCTAAACATTACACAAGGTAACGCTTGTAAAATTTGACACCTGAATGAGCAAGAGCTTGGCGTCGCTGGTCACGAGCGTTACCACTTATTGTGTGGTCTTCAAAAAGATTAGTTGACCAGTTTTACTTTAGCAAACCTACGTAAAACAAAATTATTCTGCTGCTTCCTGAGCTCCAAGTTCTATTAGCATGGGCAGAGGTAGATATTGGATTAAATGGGCTGCACTTGTAGCAACCGATGCACAAATTCATCCTGGCTTCCGTCGACATTTGAGTCACCAATCACAAGCATAACTGGTATCGAGAAAACCAAATTTCCATGCTGTTCATCAGATAAAAAATCGGATTGAATTAATGTGCTAAAAGGCATTTAGTTTAAATAAGTTGCAACTGCTTGTACTTTAGCCTTCTGCAGGTACCGGAAACAGGACTGTGAGGTACGCTTGCAACCCGTGACACAACACACGAGATCGGTCGATTCATTGATCTGGTGCACAAAACGTAAGAACAACAACAATTAAAATGCCTATACACATATTCAGAAATTATAAACATCTAAATCTGGAAATTTAATCAACTTGACGGATAAAGGCCCAAAGCTTGGACGCTTTTGACAGATTTTTGCCAAGAACGTAACGCTCGCTTCATGTGGACGACATGTTTGAGTGTGAGTGTGAGTGTGACACGTCGCACAAAAAGTTCGAAGGGGAGCTACTACAAGTACACTTTTCCTGCCCATTACGTCATCAGTTTGTGTGTGATGACAGAAAAAGTAGCTTAGTCATGCTTCAACAGTTTGTACGCCGAACTTAGTAGGTATTTGATCAAAAGAAAAATCACGGTTACGCTCGTGACGCATGTGACACCCGTGGTTTTAACTAACACAAATACAATTCTGGGAACACAACTAAGAGTGACTTTGGAGGATATTACAGTTAGTGACTAGGTCTATATTTAGCAACAGGTATTTCCCAGCCATACTGATTTCAGAGATTTTGGGAGCTCAAGTTACGCTCGTGACATGATGTGACACACTATGTCACGAGCGTACCGCCCACTTTGGAACTGGATAATGGAGTTTCCATAAAATGTTTGTGAGTTTCCTATACTTCGTATTGTGGTTGAACCTTTTCTGACCTTATTTTGACAAGTTAATGCATGAACTGCAGTATACTTCCATATAATGTGAAAAGGCAACTGTCCCCTGCTATTTTCCCATTTTCAGCCGCCATTTTTGCGTGACACACACATATTAAAGGTCAATGATTATATTTTTTATAAATTGGCACTGGTTTTTTCATATCTCAGATAGCTTATTTAGTGTATTTTACAAGCACACAAACACACAAATCAAAGAAAACACAAGTTTTTGCTACATATTTATTCCTTTCTTTTGGATAACCACCCATGCTGACCAGCACTGAAGAAAGACCCATCTACATCTTGAAGCTGTGTCGGAGATGCTACCTTATCTGGCTGCAACTGGGCATTCTTTGTATGCTAAGTCAACCAGGCTTTACTTCCAATCCATGCTCAGCTTACAGAAAGAACATCCTGATGTACACAACAACTCTGTCTCAGGATTTCATGTTGTCAGACGAAGTAACCGCACCTGGGCGGGCTTGTCAACGGACCTGATGATTGAATAAGTAATCATGCGCAGCATAAAGATCAACGGGGACTGAGGAGGGGAAGAGGGATGACCGAGCAGCAACGACTGACCTGGCTGCTGTCCATGCCAGCATGTGCAGAGATTGACAGCAATGCAAGAACTGACTGGAGTTAAACACAACACAAGTGAACAACACAAGGATATGACCAAATCAAGACAGCATCGCGACATGCAAGACACACACACACACTACTGCTGGCTCTAGCGGACAGAAGCCCATTTGGGAAGAGCTAAACACTACGGGACGTCATGACCGGTGTGCATGCCAGCTCTGCTGTTGATGTGGATTGTGCGAAAATAATTGGCCAGAAGATTATGACGTCCATGACAGACAATTCTGTTCAAAATAAACCGTGCGTGTTGGCAGTGACCGAGTTCAAGCTTCTCTTTCAGCGGTTAATTGTCGCAGCAAGAACGATTGATGACATTCTATTTTAAGATGTGTAGCCACCTACCGGCTTTATTTGACGATTCCCTCATGTTGCGCGAACCCCAGAAAGCTGTACTTGCTGAAGACATCTGGTGTAGGTTAACACCCGACATTGCAAGACCCATCGGTGAGGGTCAGTATGTATTGGATGGTGGGGCTTTGCTCCAACGCGTCACTTGGCCACGTGGATTCCCCACATATCGAGAGCCATGCATGCTGTACTATGATTACGTCACACGGAAGTTTGATCAAGCCATCGTTGTCTTTGATGGATATCACAATCCATCCACCAAGCAAATGGCGCACCAGAGACGAGCTGGAGGAAAAGCCGGAGCAGACATAACGTTCTCCGGTGAAACGAGGATGACGGCAAAGAAGGTTGTCTTCCTTGCAAATGTAAACAAAAAGCAGAATTTGAGCGGATATCTGCAACAGAGTGGATGTCAGACGAAACATGCCCACGGTGATGCCGATCTACTGATTGTGCAGGCAGTAGTACAGTCTTCATCGACCAAGAACACTGCTGTACTAGTAGGGGGTGACACAGATCTGGTCGTCCTCCTTTGCTTCCATGTTGATCCAAATACCGATGACTTGTTCAAGCACACTGAGGCAAAATCAACTACAATGAAGAAACGTATGTGGAACATGAAGGCCATAAAAGCCCAACTAGACAAGGATGTATGTGACAACATCCTTTTCATCCATGCTGTATTAGGATGTGACACCACGTCCCGGTTATACGGCTTTGTAAATGGAGCACCGCTGAACTGAAGAAATTTGGCTCCTGCCAACATTTCCAGCGACAAGCCGAACTGTTTCGAAAGCATGAATATCAACAGAACAGGTTGTAATGGCAGGGGAGAGAGCGCTTGTGTGTCTCTACAATGGCAAACCAGAAAACAGCCTGGATTCTTTGAGTTATAGACGGTTCTGTGACAAGGCAGCAGTAGAGAGTTCGCACATTCAGCCACAGATCTTACCTCCGATATCAGCAGCAGCGCGTTATCAGAGCATGCGGGTGTATCTGCAAGTGCAGGAGTGGATGAGTGTAAGCCACTTGATACCAGAAGATTGGGGGACGAAGATGTGCGACGGTGACCTTGTTCCCGTCACAACAGACCTGCCTCCAGCACCGGATGTCCTGTTGCACGTAATCAGATATAACTGCTCCACAAATTGCAGTACTTCAAGGTACACATGCCGCAAGAACAACTTCCTGTGTATATCTGCATGTGATCAATGCCGGGGCTCAGGTTGCTCGAACTCAGCCTTGGGTGACGCCAGTGATAATGAGGAAGATGATTAGTAGTCGTGCGTTTGTTGATGGAGAGACATCAAAACTAGTCTTTATGAACATAATGACCATTATAATTTATGACTTGATGATATACAAATGCTAGTTCTGTTTTCAACAAAGACATGTAGTCAAAACTGTGTTGAATGTTGCAGTAATTAGCGCAACATGTTGCCACATACTTGTTGCATCAGTTAAATGTACATAATTCGGCGATTATCAGTGAATTAAGCTTGTGTTAATGTATTGCGTTTTGACATTACACGAACGGTTCAGTATTAATAGTATATATAATGTTATCCTACAAAATGTATTTGTGTTATGTTGTGTCTACGGCTGATACTGACGACAACGGCATGCTTATATACAGAGATTAGTCATGTTATTTGGGAGAGAATTCGGTGATTTATCTCAGTTAAGCCTTTCAGCTAGATTCACGTGTTTATGTTTGACTTCAAATCAAGTGGTTGTTATACAGGACGTTCCCCAATTAAATATGTTTGTATAATTTTACCTGTACAATTGATGCTCATGAGCGTAGCACACTTATATACATAGTACAATCATGTAATTTGGGAGTTAATATGACGATTTTACTATAATTAAGCCTTCAGGCTAGATTAATGCATTTATGTTTTGACAATGTTTTGATCAATGGTTCATTATAATTATTATTATGCACATTGCTCCAATATTAAATGTATTTGTGTCATGTTCCATATACGATTGATGTTCATGATAGTGACGTACTTATATGCAGAGAATAATCATGCTATACGGAATACAAACTGGAGATGTAAGTCCAACTAGTCGTACAATTTCTGTGATACCAATAAATCATTTCATAGAAAAAGTTATTCAACATTAAAATATTATACAATTTATATACGTTGTTATGGTTTCTGAAAATATGTGCATATTTACGAACATCTATTTCAATAGTTTGGGGTTTACAGAAACATTACTGTGTTCATTCTTTTTCTCGATAGTAAAATCGTGACGAAATCGCGCACGAAAAAGCTATTGAGGGGCCCCCAACATATGAGTTATTTTGACAATGTTCCCCAATTTTTAAAAACGAAGACTTTTGATAGCTTATCTAGGATATACGCCTTGTATCACAACTGCAAACTATTGGACTATTGGGACAATCGTTTGCCAGAAATCTCAATCCCAATCACTCACCCGTCTAACTGACGTAACCAGCATAGGCGGATGCTGGTTTGAAACTTCAGCCCGAAACATGCAAAACTAACGGAAATGAGGGTGCACAAACAAACAGAGAAAGAACCGTTTTTGACACTTTTTATAATACACTAACATGATGACAAAATTACACATAGCTCCATCTGTAGGAAATATATGAAATGCGAAAGAAGCCGTTGCTTGTAAGCGTGCGGACGTGACCAATGACAGGTAGACCTGGCGCATGTTAAGCGCTGAGGATTTTCAATCTCAACATGTGTTGCTGTAACTATTTTCATCGACTTAGTTGCCGAGAACTGCTTAAATCAATTTATGTTCACAATAAAGTAGAAACTAGGTCCGGGTGCGTGTAGTAACTAGAGCAATCATGAGGATAGCTAAGTTCAAGATTGCCGGCTTACATATGAGAGCTGATCGATAATACAATTTTGGCAAAAACATTCTGAATCTGAAAGTCCCATTGTAGATGTTGTGAATGAGTGCATCACAGATGCCAATCGCGGCTATTAACGTGACGTTTAAGGTGTGCACAGCGCAAATGTATAAAAATAAGTATTTTTAAAAATACTTTACACAGGTTGCTAACCGGTGAGATAAACCCTCTGCCTCCCAACAGCAGACAAAAATGCGTTGGGTGTGAATAGGTTGAAAATATCGTCTATGAGAACGTTCCATTCGATGACGATCTTTACAAAGAATGAGCCTCTATATTGATCACTCTTGAAAGGGGATACTTTGAAGCAGCGGCTGTTGTTATTGGTTTGCCTTTTTATAATGTTGTTAGTTACGTATCCCTCGTAGTTGATTGGTCTGATCCTATGTTTGTCTCTATTGCTTGGTGTGAGGAAGGCGTCCACCTGTAGTGGTAGGACCAGACCTTGTTGTATTTTATAAAAGATTGTCAGCCTGAGTTGTCTGCGTCATTCTTCCAAGGGTGGGAGTTTGAGAATGTAATTCAGAATCATTGAAATAACATGATATTAATATGACATCAATTTCGTTGCAATGCCAAAAATTACTATTAAATATTGGTAATATAATTACACAAGTAATATCTACTTATCTCGTATATGTTGGACAAACAAGACGTTTTAGGCACTTTTCGCTATTATAGCGACTCCGCTTACTTCAGTTGCGCCACCTGCTGCATTGTAAAACGCTAAATTTACGAAAGGGGTCATTTCGCCCCTGTTGATCTCATGTGTATGTCTCCACCTTTACCGATGGAGAGAGATCGTTGCAGCCCCATTTCGACTGTGTGGGCGTGTGGGCGAGTGGGAGTGTGGGCGAGTGGGCGTGTGGGCGTGAGGGCGTGTGGGCGTGTGAGGTGAGTGAGTGAGTGAGTGTGTGTGTGAGTGTGAGTGAGTACTATACGCATTTATAGCAAAATGTTTGTAAGGTAGCTAGTCAGTAACTGATTATAAGGCAACACTCTAAACCTGTTAGACGGAGACGAAACCCGTTTGTACGTCACTGTTCCCAAAGACAAAATGTGGCGCGAAAACAAATTGAAAAACCAAAATGATCAATAAAACACGAAATGCTCCCTTTGAGTATGTTGCCATTAATCCATGTACAATATAACAACCCGACAAGCGACTACAATATTAATTAAGTTAGCCATGATGTTAGTGAAATATGTTAAATGAGACATATGTAAATTGTAGTAAATTATGGAGTAGATCTAATACAAGAATTTGTCTGGTTTAATCAGTTTTGTTAGTTATGGAAGCACGGGCGTTCGTGCATTAAGCGAAACCAGCTTAGACCGAGAGCAGTCATTTGTCTTCAGTCTGGCGTTCTGCAACAGTTTCTCAGTTTGTCTTGATATCACCTTTTTTAGATAGGTTGCTAAACTTTTGCTATTGTCATCTGTGGTCTTTTATCAGTTCCAAATAGTTTTAGTTGATTAAGTGAAGGCTATCTTGAAGTCTATATTTAGGTAAACTAATTTGATATTCCCGCATCGCTTGGATAAGTCATTCTTCACAGGGGTGTCGGCTTTCTGCTGATTTTAATTGTCTTATCATTTTGAATAATATTCATTTTGTTTTCAAATGTACAAAGTACATATTTGTTTGAAGAAATGCTATCATACGTAGTAGTGTACAACTAGGGCAAAACAACTGCATTGCCATCAGCGCTATATTCACTTCGTATTTTGTACTGAAGCAGTGTTTCCGGTAAACAATGGCTAGAATTGAGAAGCGGCACATCTAAAAGCTTATTTTACAAAATGCTCTCCGTTTTGAGTATGGCTGTAGCCGAATTTGGAATAAGCTCGTAACATACTGTTAGAATGCAGAAACAAACAACTTTATATCGCAAAACACGGTTCGCCAGGTTAAATATGGCATCCCGATCTGACACTGGTTGTACAGCTCCTGACTCGTGTATCAATGACAGCTCCTTGTCTTCTGCGTCACTCGAGTGCGTGAATTTTTGAATTTTTCAAAGTCTCTGTTTTATGTAGAACTTAGCTATCCATTATTTTGATTAAAATTTAATTTGTTCTGTGTTCTCAGACGTGCACGAATGTGTTTGCGTTGGAGTATATTTTGTCGCGCGTAGTTGTGTGCAGCTGTGGTATAAGAGCTGTGTTACTAAAAAAGCTATTCTCATTTCGTACTTTCGACTGCGCCAGTAACCTCAATAAGCGATGATCTCCTGTTAGGCAGCTTTACTTATTTGTAATTAGCCTATTTAAAATTCAAATTTTACAAAATGCCCAAGTTTTCGGGTATTGCTGCAGACACATTTCAAATCAGCAGACAAACTACATATAAAACGCAGTAAGAAAACTATTTTATATATCTTCTTCTTCTTCATCCTTTTTACGGCCAACATCAATATACTGATGATTATGTCGTATGGAGGTTGCGAAGATGGTCAGCGCGGTTTTAAGATCTCTTGAATGTGGGAAAGGGGGTAGAGGGTGTGGTATAGTAGGGGTAGGGCAGGTACGGTGATAGACAGAAGAAAGGGGGTAGGGAAGGGGAGGGGTAGAGGTGTGGTATTTATAGGAAGGCGGGAAGACTGGACTTGAAGCAGTCCAGGGACTCGGCCGTCACTACCTCCTTGGGCGGACTGTTCCATTCCGTAATTGTCCTCGGGAAGAACGACATCTGCCGGGACTATGTCCTGCAGCAGGGGATGTCGTAGCTGCAGGTGTTGTTCTTCCTGGAGCTCAACCTGCTGTCTGTTGGTTCTGGCAAGTAGATGGAATTTATGGAGATGAGGCCATGGTGGAATTTATAAAACATCTCCAGCCGAGCTCTTCTGCGTCTCCGTTGCAGTGTGGGCAAGTCAAGTAGAGGGTGGAGAATAGTAATGTATGTCCTTCAGAAAGGATGTTGGATTTGGATTAGAAAAAAAAATGAAGGTCAAACGTCAACCGGTTCAAGGTCAAATATCAACAGATGTAAGGTCGAATGTCAAATGTCAAAGTGGCGCCACCTGGCGAATAGGTGTGTTAAACAACAACAAAGTCAATCTTCTTCTCTGACTTTTCCCGTCATCTGGGGTCGTCGGTATGTCTGGTAATTTTCTTTTTCCATGTTGCCCTGTCCATCACCACATCTGCATTCAGACCCACGATTTCCTTGTCTCTTGTGCGTGTGTCTTTCCATCTGGTCTTCGGTCGTCCTCTCCTTCTTCCTAGTATCTCTGCATTTAGCACTCCTCTCACTATATGCTCCTCTTCCCTTCTCATCACGTTCACATACCATTTCAGTCGTTTCGCTATTACCTTTTGGTTGCTTGTGTCACTCTCGTTGCTCCTCTTTTATATTTGTTTGGGATCTTATCTTTCTTTAACATTCCACAAATCCACCTCATCATCCTCATCTCATTAATATATATCCTTGCTTCTAGTCCTTTTGTTGTTGCCCAGGTCTCTGCCCCGTACAACATTGCTGGCCTGACTACTGTTTTATTGATCTTTCCCTTCAACTTCACTGGCATGCGCCTGTCGCACAACATTTCATTTCTTCCAATTTCTCCAAGCTGCACTCACTCTCTGCTTGATCTCCGTTTCCATGCCTCCTTTATCTTCCACGACTGTCCCTAGATATTTGACAAAAAAAGTCAATCATATCTTTAAATAGGTCAATCGGCAAATGATGCAACATGTAGGTCAACGTTCTATCAAGGTTAAAAACGACGTTTCTTGTCTTAGCTCTCGTGACCTGATTCCTGGACAATAGGAAAGATGTAGAAATTACCTGATTATTGACTACGAAAGATGTAGAACTGAACTGATTCTTGGACAATACTAAACATGTATAAGTGAACTAAATCTTCGAAAACATGATGTGATGTACAAGCTTTTCCACGATTCTACGTGTACACCCTGTAACCTTTCCATATTGAAGATCGACAGGATTTGTACCTGCCACACACGACACGGGGACATCTTTAGTAACACACCTCCACGACTTTCCTATCATAGTAAGGAAGGTGCAAGTATAGAGAGCTATCAAAAAGGAAACCTCTACCTTTCAACCCATGTGACGTAAGTGCTATTAATAGTACCGCGTGTCTCGAAACTGGTTCAACTACTATAGTACTGCGTGTCTCGAAACTGGTTCAACTATAGTGTGTTACATGTGTCTCAAAACTGGTTTAACTAGAATACACGTAGTTTTGAGCACAACCTGTAATCTTTCTATACTGAAGACTGACATTATTTGAAGCTACCACACACAACACACGATACCGGGACATCTTTATCAACAAAGTCAAGTTCTCACTATCTTTTAACATGCATCAATGCTATAGTTTTTACATGCGACACTTGCACTTACCTCACTTGGTGGTTTGTTTAACATGTATCAATGCTATAGTTTTTACATTAGACAGTTGCACTTACCTCAGTTGGTGGCCTGGTTGCAAATTGGCTTGAACTGGAATTCGCTGTCCACGTCTGAACTTGTGTAGAACCAACAATGCCTTGTTATATATACCGGTGTCAACGAGAAACTATATTCCTTACCGCACGTGCAGCTGGCAAGCTGCGGCAGCTCCTTCTGACGCTTTGTCAGTTATTCATCAACGCACAAACGATGTCGATATTTATTTATTAATTAAGAAACAACTAGTTAACTATGTAGGTCCCAGCCTCATTTTCAAAACGGTATTTCTGTATAGAGTAATACTAAAAGCATAAGCTGGCATTGAAAAATGCCAAGCTTTTAAATATAATACATACCATGTGTGCTTGGTGACGTCGGTATGTGGGTTATTAATATACCTAGTAAATAACTGTTCGAGCTGATTCACTGTATACCTTAAAAAACTCCAAAACCCTACTAGTGTGAACTACAAACCTATATCAATATGCGCCCTCTGGTGACTGTGGTAAACTAAAAAACACTATAGCACATGCGCAAAGACCTATTTAACGATATGATTAACTTATTTTTATAGTTCACCACATAAAAGGTTCGAATTTAAGCAGTAGTTTTTCATCATTTACCCACAAGGGGAGCTACTTGACCGTATTACATAGTTCACCACATATTCGCCAGGAGACGCCACTTTAATCATGACCCTTGACCATTGACTTTGCGCCGATTGACCTTTGACCTTGCATCGGTTGACCTTCCTCTTGACCTAATTAAAATCTAACATCCTTTCTGAAGGACATACATTACTACTATGGAGTCAACACAGGATGTTTGGTGGTATCGGATTAAGATCCATCTTGCTGCTTGTATTAAATGATTGTGTTACTGCCGTTTGCATATCGCGATTGGTCAAGCTTGCATTATATCCGCTGCCACGTATACATTGCAGGATTAAGTATTCGCGATGTCTAAACGGCAATAACTCACAAACTAAAAACATATCCTGGGTACATCCAGTGACAAAGTTGTAGATAAGACTAGTGTATTTGCTGTGAAGTCAAAACATATTAAATCCCATTGCAAGTTTGAGTTTTCGCAAACTTCAAACGGCAGTACCTCAAAACGTAAACAAAATTCACGTATGCATCCAACGATATATTTATGGGTAAGATTATTATCTTTGCGGTGATATAAAATAATAAAAAATTCCGCGATTGCAATTTTACGGCTTGAAACACCAACCCGCATAGATGCGAACCATGCTAAATCGTAAAGGTGCTACCTGCAGTAACGTCACAACGACCGCTAGGTGTTGCAACAGACTGTGTAGAAATTGTACAGAAAAACGCAGCCAAAAGGACCTTGAAAAGAGTGACGAAGGGTGTTATCAGATTAGTTGAATATCAGGACACTATTTTTTAGATTATATTTCATTCTGTTTAGGTTAATTTCGCTTAGTTTTTAACCAAAACGACGCGTGTCTGAATGGGGAATAACGTTCTTTCTCCGGATGACTTGATGACAACACTGCGGCAAGAGTTCAGCTCTGAGTTGCTATTGGTGCAGGTGCATGTTTAAGGAGCCTCTAGGGAATGTAGTTGGAGATCTCTGGTGGTGCAGTTGACTGTACCAAAGGGAGAGGGGAGTGCAGGTGAAGGTTTCTGAGGGCGTAGTTGAAGAATTTGGGGAACCTCACGGAGAGTGTAGTTGGTGTTCAGGAGCATGGAGATTCTAAATTCTAAAAGGGATGCAGTTTGAGGGGATTTTTAGAGTCTCTGGGAGGCGTGTAGTTGGAAGTGTAATGGGAGTCTTAGGGGTGCAGCTGGCGGTCTCAAAGTTGTGCAGTAGGAGGCACATTAGGAGCAGTTGAAAGTGTCTAGGGATATGAAAATGGAGGTACCACGGGAGTAAAGTTGGGTCATTTTGGGAGCGTCAGAAGTGCAGGTGGAGGTCTCAAGGAATGAGTGCATTTGGAAGTTCCAATTAGTGCAGGTGGAGGTCGAAAAACGCTCCCCCCACAACAAACGAACTACGCTATATGCCTTCACTCCGACGCGGCTGTGATTTTGTATTGCCATATACGTTCGAGAATGCATCTGAAACAGGGATGATTTTTTTATGAATATGTGGAAGGTTTGTGTTGTCGTTTCTGTTCATTTTAGAATACTCAGTGGTCCTCTTATGTCGGTCGTTCCAGCTGCAGTTCCAGGTCGTACGCCCCTCATGTTTTGCTTGAACGACCGTCAATGGGGGTTTACTTGGATGCATTCTACGGATCTAGGATGTGCATAGGGAATCACGCCTCACCCGTTTCGTCCTGACCTAAAGGGATGGTGCAGTTGGAGATTTTTGTTGAACCTCAAGATGGAGATGCCGTTAGGGGTTTATTGAGTGTCATGGGGTGACGAGTGGCTGCGCCACCATTGATCAAATCCTAGATCTGCTCCTCAGTCTTTTAAGGTGAAATTATGTTAACGTCTGAAAGGATAAGTAAAGGTAAGTTCTTATATAGCGCAGTATACAGTCCCCAGGATTGTTCAGAGCTCTTTACACATTACTCCCTGGCAAACCTGTTCAATCGAACACCATCTCGACTTCTCTGGCAAGCATCCAGCCACGCTGCAACTAATGCGCGAAGACTATTCATACACAAATATCCACCAGGTACTCATTCATACAGCTCGGTGAACTGGAGCAACGCAGAGTGAACAAAGTTGCCAAAGTTTTGACACAGCAGCAGAGGATTCGAAACCCGGGTTCTCTCGGTCGAGAGTCTGACGTTCTGGCCACTGTGTCACTGCGCCTCAACATTTGATAGCATTCCAATGTATAAAGCATTGCGGCACATGAGGATATCATAGTCGACGCCGGGTGGTGACGCCGTATATGTGCATTGGTCATGGAATGGTCGCTTTCATAACACCCCGACAAATCGGCAGGGGCGCGTCACCGTGCGCGCTTGCTGGGAACAACGGCGCCGCTGCGTCACCGCCCCCATTGCAGCGAGCGGTGCCGGAAAGCCTCGGCGCGTCACCGTGCGCGCTTGCTGGGCACAGCGGCGGCCCTGTTGAGCGGAGCGTGTTGCCGCCCCCACTGCATCAAAAGCGAACGGTGCCGGACAGTCTCACAGCCGTGGTGGCGGGTGTACGGCGGCCCGCTCAACAGCGGGCGATCGGTCACGGCGCGCTGCTGGCCGATGATCTAACGCCTCATCGGGGTGGCTTTGTACCATATACAGGTTCTCTTCGTCCACGATATTCCGGCGGTGGCCCTCCTAGGGATTATGGAGGATTTTAAACTATGTAAAATGCATTAATAAAAATATATCGCTTACCGTCTCCTTTCCTATGTTCACAATATAGTCCTCGTCGTAATATTCCAACTACTCGTGCATAATAATCCACTATAAAGTCAACTTCAGCTTAAAAATACAGCACCCTTATTAGAAACCAGTCTTATTTTTTCCTAGGTTACGGAATGAATCAGTAGTGTTCCCTAGTCAGCGTCAGTCTATATTTTTTAGCGCTTAGCGTTCCGCCTCACGGCAAATCGCTTACAGCTAGGCTTAACTAGGCACCGACGGCGTCAAAGTCATAGGTCACCAATATCGGCTCTTTGCGTTCCGCCTCACGGCAAATCGCTTACAGCTAGGCTTAACTAGGGCACCGACGGCGTCAAAGTCATAGGTCACCAATGTCGTCATCATTTATGCACGCCCGCTTACACCTAGGCACCGACGGCGTCAAAGTCATAGGTCACCAATATCGTCATCATTAGCGACACCACCAACCGCCGTTGTATTTCATCACCGACTACAGGTTTGTACGGGTAAGCGAGATAATAAAACAACCAGCTCACAACACATACAACTAATAATAACACTTCTATTTTTCACGCGTTACTCATTCTTACACTAGAAGCGCTACCGTCTACGTTATCATACCACTAGAGGGCATAGCATAGAGGCACTACCTTCTACGTTAGTCCTCGTGTATAACCACTATATAACCTCCTTACAAATAAATGACTGATTACTCATTCTTACACTAGAGGCGCTACCTTCTACGTTATCATAGCAAGTATAGCCACTAGAGGGCAGCTCTAATGTACTTAGAAGAACAGGCGGCGTGCCGCGGTGGGTCGGCGGCACGGTCATCAATCCAATTTTTTTTATAAGCTGTCAAAAACCAATTAAGATAAGAGGTTTTTTATAAGTAGATTTTTATGACAGGTCATTAATCATTTCTTTTTTATAAGTAAAGAGCCAAAACGGGGCTACTGCCCCGAAACCCTTTGATGTTCCTTTGATCTTTGGCTCTGCACGGGGCCAGCCGGGCCCTAATAACTACTCCCGCCGCCGACACCTCTTCCACCAATTCAGTAGTTGATTTTCCATACAGATGAGTTGGATCCTGAATACGAATATGTGGATGAGTGGACACACTTTAAAATATGGTGGTCATTTCTCATAAGTGTCATACCCGATAAGAGGCGGTCATCAGCCGCCCACCACTTCATTTACACACACACCCTCACGCTCGGAGACCACCACTCACTATAGGGCGATATCTACCTATATATCTATCTATCTATCTACCTATATATATATATATATATATATATATATATCCATCAATCTATCTATCTATCGATCTATCTATCTATCTATCTATCTATCTATCTGTCTATCTGTCTATCGGTCTATCTATCTATCTATCTATATATATATATATATATATATATATATATATATATGTATAAATATATATATATATATATATATGTATAAATATATATATATCTATCTATCTATCTATATATATATATATATATATTTATATATATATATAGATATACCTACCTATCTATCTATCTATATATCTATATGTCTATATATATGTCTATCTATATATCTATCTATCTATCTATATATATATATATCACTATATATATATCATCGCGACTATCGCAGCATGCATATGCAAAGATATCATTTCTTACCTGTCCGAATACGTGCTCAGAGCCGTCTTTCTTGATAATAATCGGCATGCAGCCAGAACGTCCTTGCCGCTTAAACCAGACACTGACAGTGAAATCCGACTGTTTGTTCTTCAACATTGGGATCTCGAACTTCGATGGAATTCGGAACACGCCACAGTCGCCACACAAGCCGCAGTTCTTCTGGATCTCCACGCCGAAGTTCTTCAAAAACAGTTTGTTCGTCGAAATAAAATCACCCTTCCAGTCGAGCAGCGGCTCGTCGAACGTGACGCAAATGCCTGAGGAGCCAGCAGATGTACATTTGTTATTGGGCTGCCTTCATTTTTTTTGAAATCTCTGTTGCTTCGTGTTTTATTATGTGTCAAATATTTCAGACGCATGATAATAACAATATATAATAAGGATTGTAATATGAAAAAAGTAGTTGTTTGTGTATTAGTAAGTCTTGAGACTTGTTCAATAACAATAATAATAATAATTGCGGGTATTTTATTAAACGCAAACTGCCGGGTTTTGTGATAGATTGGTGACGTCAAATTCGGAGTATCGGGGACTCTTATTCCTATGTGTTGATGGGAGTGTGGCCATTGTGAGTAGATTTGGTGAAAACTGTGACTCGTGATAAGTTCAGATTTCACATGTAATTATCGTTTGTAGTAACTTCTTGAATAGTGCATGTTTATTTAGTTTACAAATACAACACCTGTAGTTATACAATAATAATACGTGCATTGTTGATACAAGAGAGTGTTAGTATTCAGATAACAGGCAAGAATGAATCATACGTGGTTTTTTTACGTCACGAGAGTGTTAGCTGCCAGATAACATGCACGATTAAATATTACGTGGTTTATTAACGTCACGACAGCGTTAGCAGCCAGATAACAGGCATGAATGAATATTACCTGGTTTGGTAACATCACGAGGGTGTTAGCAGCCAGATAAAAAACACAAAACGAATATTATTCATCTGGTTGTTGATTTATAACACTCGGGTGACATTATGCATTATTCTATTACACTAGCAGTAAATTAACATTTGAACTTAGATTTTCACTTCCTGTCTTTGCAAAGAGATAGTTCATGCCACAAGCATAGTTCGCAGTAGTGTTCGGTTCCAATTAATTGTCGAAGATTACTACGGTTGTTTCAAACTGTTCACAATTCAGGTGGCGACGGTTTACGTTGCACTTATCGTTAGTAATTTGATCATAGAAACAAAGCTATTGGCGCGACTTTAGAAGCCCATTAGGTTTAGCAATTCAAGTCGTAATCGTGTATGTGTCCCGCCACAGCGAACCGGGTATTAAAGAGTAAGCGAAATGAATCTTATTATTCCTAATCTGAATGAAATATACTCTAAAGATAGTGTCCTACTATTCAGCTAATTTTACCTCCCTACGCCACCCTGTTCAAGGCCCCTTTTTCGCGCTTTTCTGCTAATTTTCTGCACAGTTTGTTGCGACACATAGCACTCGAGGTGACATCACCACAGATAGCACCGCCAGGATTTAGCGTGGGGCGCTTCTACGCAGTTTGGTGTTTTGGGCCGTACCTAAAATTGCAATCATGACATTTTATATTATTCTATATCACCGTTAAGATAATAATCTTACATATAAATATCTCGCTGGATGCTCACTGAATATTTTTAACGTTTTGAGTAATTGCCGTTTGAACATTGTGAATATTCAAACTTGCAATGGGATTTAATATTTTTGATATGACAGTAAAGATAATAATCGTATCTAAAAAAATGCCTTTGGATGTACCCATGATTTAGTTTTAGTTTTAGGATCATTGTCGTTTGAACATGGCGAATTCTTTGCGGATATAATGCAAGGTTGAGCATTCGCGATGTTCAAACGGCAATAACTCAAAACGTTAATACAATTCCTGGGTACATCCAGCGACAAATTTATAGCTAATATTATTATCATTACCGTGATATCAAAAAATTTTAAACTCCGCGATTACAATTTCAAGTACAGTCTGAAACAACAAGCCCCACCGCCGCTCGCTGTACTAATGGATAGGCGGCATTGCCTGTGGTGACGTCAGTCTCATGGGCTGGTTGCTACCTGACACGGAAATGACAACATTTGGGCGGGCTTAGTAACACGAGTTCGCAATGAACACGCTTTTTTTGGCACATTACTTGAAAAGAGTATTAAGTTTACGAAAACAAGTTTCAAAGAAATAAAAAATTTCATTTAACTTCACTTTAAGTCGCATATGTTTGTTCTGTACACAAGCCAACAGTCGCTGACTAGGCTATGTCTCATAAATTTTGTGATTGTGGCCGAAATGTATAACTTATAATCTTGTCTGTCATCGTCCAGTTTATTTTTCTCAACAAGTAATGCAAAAGTAATACAGTGTATGCATTTGCGAACTCACCCATTAAGAAACAGTATACATTATCAGTCAAAATTACTTAGTTTTTTCAAAACATCCCTTTTGCTTCAAATTTAGCAACACATCAACAATTACTGAATACATTTCAATACATGAGGTATTATTTTAAAACTTACGAACTGTGAAATCCAGAGAGATACTGGCCATTTCACAATTTCTAATTAAGCCGGTCAAACATACAGACGGATCTGCAACTATAATGCTACTGCCGAGTGGCATCCAAAATTACACGGTCACCCTTTATATGTGCTCACACAGAATACACCCCTGTCTCGTTCTGAGAAAAACATCAGTCTGTGTTTCTGTCTGTCTGTGTATCAACAAGGAAATTGTATTTTTACAGATTTGTCCATTCCCCATTTCAAGTTGTGTAATACTTCCAACAAGAAGGTTTGGCTTACCATTAGCAGTATGTGCGAGCAGGCCAAGGAGGCAGACAATCAGAATCTGGCGCATCTTTTTGGTATGCTGATGTACCTTCAATACAAACTGGTGTGTACATAGACGTGTTTGTCGTGTTGTTGATTATGTTTTATTTACCACATGTAATAATTTTGTGTTGGCATGCTATAAATTTGCTGTCAATTTAGTCATTCCCAGTAGAAGCTTATGAACTATTCAACTGTTACCCCTACCTATAATTAGCAAATATAACAAGTTGGTGAAAAATCGTGAGGTATATGACAAAGGTGCCAACATGAAAAAAATAGCTAAAACATCGTAGCGGATACGTGTACAAAACACATTAACGCCAGTCGCAGCACATATCGCTACAAGTACTTGCCATTTTCTGGAGTGTGCACGGTCGTTGAATAAGATTGAATTGAAAGAAGATTGCGTCAACAACATCATAGTCTGTCATGACATAACGTACCGTGGGCAATGCATGATTAGAATATCACACATATGTACATCTCTTCTATACATCCCAAAGAACAAGAATAATCATTTCGTCAAACATAGAGCTGTGTCAGATAGCGGCCATATTTAATTTCCAAAAGTCCAGTATATGTAATAATAATTTGTTTTACAACAATTAATCGCGTTACGAATGTCGCAACATATGTTTTACAACTTGAATGGAAAGGAAAGTTCCAAGGAATCCCTATTATGGACGTATGATGAATGATTTGCAAAAATCAAATATAGCTACCAAATATTGTATTCTATTGTATTGTTGCTCTCAGATGGCGCAGTTATTTGCATTTTGAAATATCAACTGGAGGTCTATGGCCACAACTTTTCCTTCGCTTTCGATTATACATATATTGAACCACGTACTTTGGATATTAGACAAATTAAAAAAAAAAATAGAGCCGCCAATAAAGGTCATGTTGTCTATATTAAGGAAGTGTGTTAGATGAATTTTTTTATTTTTCGCAATTTCTTAATGTATTTCAATATTTGTATGGCTTAATTTGGGGGTGTCCTAAGCAGTTAGTGTTGGTGGTTCAACAATCGGAATTTTAATGAAGTCACGTTAAGATTATCATAATAACAGCCATCTTGGTTTACAAAACAACCGCCATATATTACCGTAGCACGACATCTAGAAGCTTTAGCTATTCAGGGTCTGCAGCCAGTGCTCAATGCTACACAGGAAGCCTTTCTCCATGTGAAATCCTCCGAGTCTGAGGACCATGCACTTGAGAGCACTGTCAATTGGCTGAGACAAGGTAATTGTTCTTGTTTTCATGTGTACGTTCTGATCGAATGTGCAGACTGAGAAATATAAATAGAATGCAGGAATGATCACTTTTGCCATTCTAAATATAAGTTGTGTCACCAAAACAGAAGTGTGCGATTTTTACAGCCGGGTTTATTTTTTAAATGACTATATATATCAGCGATTTTAAAATTGAAGATGTCCGCCACCTAACAATCATCTACAAGATTCACAATATGATTTTTCTTGTTCTTTGGGATGTATAGAAGACATCTAAATAGGTGTGGTTTCTTAATCTTGTATTGCTCACGGGATACCACATCCATATTAACTGTTAAACTTCAAATTTAAAATGCTACGACACGCAACAAGTTACCGTTTACTTTCAGAGTCAACTCACCTTTTTATTGTCGAAATGGAAACCGTCTGTTCCAATGGAGGATGGGAATACTAATGACTGTGTCCGGCACTGTTTTAATACACAACCCCAGTCGTTAGCGTTTCCGTGTTGGTGATTTAAACAATGGTAAAAGTGACATATATAATTGCTTAATAAAAATATACTAGCCTAAAAGGCGTTGTCTTGAAACTTGACACAAACGTATGTTGCGCAGTAATGGAATACGTGAGTTTTTGTCCAACTGCAGCAAACATAATTGAAAAAAGGTCACTTGTGGGGAATATGGTCGGCAATGGGTGCTAAATGTTTTTCACAATACATTATGGTGCAAACAGTGCGAGAATAAAGACATTATGATGATTGAACATATTATTGTCACCATGTATTACAGTGAACACCTTCGCTATAAGGAACACGTTTGTTATAGCTGATGTTTAGTGTATCCATCGGTATGTTATGTGCATCGGGCTTTTCAAAGTTGTTTCTCTTGTGCTGATGTTCCTTACAAAAGGAAGCATTATGGCGATATTCCGCCGTATCTCATCATTTATGATACCTCGCAGTATAAAAATATATGAATAAAGGAATATTGCACTCAATGTTAGGCCTACTCATGTTTGAAAATGTAGATTAATTGCCAAAATGTTGCATTCATCACAATATACCTTGGTTATTATAACGTTTTCCAGTTTAACCTTATTTTCCAATTATGGTTCTTGCAATAGTTTGTGTAGCGTATTGTGATTGTATGAACGGTTGTTAGGACATCATACACTAATCAACTTCATCGTCATCACAGACGTCGTCATTAATCGTATTTGTATTGAATGGAAGCAAAAACTGCATGATCCTTCCATACTTTTTACTGTCCATCATTGATATTTCGTTAGTTGGTTCAAGGCCTACATCTCAGGCATGCAGACTACATTACGCCAGGGCGTTCCAGCCTCGCCCAGATGCGTTATAGGAGATTGCAAAAACACCAGCTATTTGATCGGCTGCCTTCTTAAAAAAAATTGTAGTCGTCTCTCCTTTGCACTGTCGACATTGGGGTTAGATCAGCATGCAACTGGGCTGACATGAAGCGTGCTCCGAATAAGCTACGTGTAACATACCGAGACTCCGTCTATACAGCTGTAATTGTCCGTGATTCTGACGCATACAATATCTTGCCCTCAACGCATCGTTTGACTGGCAGATTGGCAGACAGGTGTCGTAGTGTGAAGGTTTAAATCTCGCGAGCATTGCGAAATCTTACACAGGTGGATAGAGAATGTTACGCATGCAAACATACATAGACACACACACATACACACGGACGCACGGACACACGCAAACACTTAAAAACACATAATCCAAACAATTGTGTTATACGTAGAACAACAATAAAACAAAATTAATTAACAGCATATTGTTCTAATTAATTAGGTTGACTACAATAGTCAACCTAATTAATTAGAACAATATTTGTATCGGGCAACGAAGTATTAGCTGCTTTGCTCACGCGCTCTTTAGGCGGTGCATTTCATCTAGTGTACAGAGACATAACGTGCAATGTGTTTGCCAAAACCAATTATTTTGCATATGTGTTATATCAGTAAGAACAAATTCGTGGATAGCTTTATCACATTTTGTGCTTAAAGAAATGGCAACCATTCTCATTAGACAATGGCCGGTTTTTTTATTCTCACTTCTCCACTTATTTGACCCGAAACATGAAATTTATGGGCTGGGTTTGGATGAATTGATGTGACATTCAATTTGGCCGACATGAGGCCTACAGAAAATGGTCGTCAGTAGTATGTAAGTCCATCTGGAGGGGTATCCTGGGGGGTTTCGGAGGAGTTTTTGGTTGATATTAGGGAGGTTTCGAAAGCCGCCCCCCTGAGTGAAGTGAGTAGTCACGTGACCGTATGTGTAACGAGAGGCGCCACCTGGCGGTTACGTCAGATGTGAAATAGTAGGTGACGCCCCCT
The DNA here is from genome assembly GCA_963995525.1 of Escarpia spicata. Taxonomy (NCBI): domain Eukaryota; kingdom Metazoa; phylum Annelida; class Polychaeta; order Sabellida; family Siboglinidae; genus Escarpia; species Escarpia spicata. The sequence goes on along the minus strand of OZ023205.1, from coordinate 26,557,949 downwards.
GAAGGGAAGCGTAGAGAGGGTGTGATTATGAATGTGCGTGTATGAGAGGGGAGCGTAGAGAGGGGGGGAGCGTAGAGAGGGTGTGATTAGTGTGTATGAATGCGCGTGTATGAAAGAACTAACGAAACACAAGAGTATACGAGTGCACACGTATTTTATTGATGAAAGATACAAGCGTATAACATGAAACCGTGTTTTATTAATCGAAGCGCACGAACATCAAGACTTGTGGGTGAGTGAACACCGCGACAGAGGTCGTGAGCTTAGGGGTCGATACGACCACGCCAGTGCCTCGTGTAAGTCTGCCTATGTTGTATCGTGTATAACGAACATGTTGGAAGGTGGACCATGAGAGATAATGAAGTATACTGAAAGGTGTGTGAATAATGTTTATAAATATATATATATATATATGAAACTTTAAAATATGTATGTATGTGTGTATGTATGTATGAAAGAAGGATTATATATAAGGTAATAACCAACAAACACCACAGTTTGAAAGTTGAATACTTTTATTAACATCAGCGATCGATTACATCAACAAACCCATCATCATCATCATCTGTCTCCGGACACCAATTTTCGACATTCCCCGTGTCCAGGGGGGCAACAGGGTCGGGATCAACCCAAGGGTTTGGAGGATCAAACCGGTCCCGTGTCCTCAGCAGTTCAGCCATGACGAAACAGAAAGCACATTCGTGGTAGTCGCGGAGTTTTTCTTCTCTGGAACATATATGAAAACTTAGAAAATATCGTCTCAGAAACATATATGAAAACTTTGAAAATGATAGTATATATTGTGCAAAGTACAACCGGTGGGAATAGACCAGCGATGTAACCCGACACCGCGTAGGTAGCCAACACGATAAAAAGGCAAGCTAGGGCAACAGACGAGAGAGATAAGAATGGAATATGACACAATATGTAGACGTCGGCTGACGTGATCGGTAACCAGACACCGCGTAGCTAGCCGAAACGACAAGAGGGCAGGCTAGGTCAACATACGCATAGATAAGAAAGGACTGTGACACAACATGTATATAGTTTTGTTAGGTTTATATACGCAAACCCGATAGAGGCGTTATGTCTTTTCAATCACGAGACAGTACAGACAATGGAGTCACGAGTTGAACTCCGCTCTCTGCCCGTGCTCGTTAGCGGGTGCAGTATGAGATAAGCCGCGTGACTCGACACTCACGAGAAGCCACTACGCTACGTCCATCCATACAAGTGTTCCAACTTCCAACAGTTTACTTACCACAATTCTCATTCTTCAAACTGTCATATACATCTTGTGTCACAGGTGCTCGTTAGCGGGTGCATTCCGTACATGGTCTAGCCTGTTACATGTCTCCCTTCCATACATGGTCTAGCTTGTTACATGTTTGCCTTCCATACATGGTCTAGCTTGTTACATGTCTATCTTCCATACATGGTCTAGTTTGTTACATGTTTGCCTTCCATACATGGTCTAGCTTGTTACATGTTTGCCTTTCGTACATGGTCTAGCTTGTTACATGTTGACCTTCCATACATGGTCTAGCTTGTTACATATTTGCCTTCCATACATGGTCTAGCTTGGCGGAAAGTGAAGGAGCTAGTGTCTGCTGCTGAGGGGGAATTAGCCTGTCACGGGACCGACCTCCTAGTGGAAGTAGTACCACCTCGCGGGTAATGAAGGAGTAATGAGGGAATATTAAAGGCTAATTGACGTAGACTGAGTCTGCTGATATATATCACTCTGGGCTGGAGCACCCATGGGGAAATTTTAAGATGGTGCCCGTCTCCACGTGATCTACCCCCTGGAGGAAAGAAGTGTAAGTAGTAAGTATATTTTATTTGCTATTTTGTTTGTATGACTGCCAGTTTAAATGGTTATTTATTATGATGCCTAAAAAATTGAAACTGATGGCACATTCATTCTGTCATGCATTGTCCGAAATATCATGTCTCCCTTGTAACACTTTGTCGTGATTGCCCAAAGACACACCACTCCCATGTAACACTTTGTGTCACTATTGCCCAAAGACCTCCACTACAATATAACACTTTGTGTCACTACTACCCAAAGACCCCCACTCCCATGTAACCTTTGTGACTATTGCCCAAAGTCCCCAACTCGAATGTAACACTTTGTGTCACTATTGCCCAAAGACCCCCACTTCCATGTAACCTTTGTCACTATTGCCCAAAGACCCCCACTCCCATCTAACACTTTGTCACTATTGCCCAAAGACCCCACCCCCCCCCCATATAACACTGTCACTATTGTCCAAAGACCCACACTCCCATGTAACACGTTGTAACTATTGCCCAAAAACCTCCACTCCCATGTACCACTTTGTCACTATTGCCCAAAGACCCCCACTCCCCCTTGTCACTATTGCCCAAAGACCCCCATTCCCATGTCACACTGTCACTATTGCCCAAAGACCCACACTCCCATATAACACTTTGTTACAAGACCCCCACTCCCATGTACCACTATGTCACTATTGCCCAAAGACCCCCACTCCCAAGTAACACCTTGTCACTATTGCCAAAAGACCCCACTCCCATGTAACACGTTGTCACTATTGCCCAAAGACCCCCACTCCCATGTACCAATTTGTCACTATTGCCCAAAGACCCCCACTCCCATGTAACACTTTGTCACAAGACCCCCACTCCCATGTACCACTATGTCACTATTGCTCAAAGACCCCCAATTCCATGTAACACTTTGTCACAAGACCCCCACTCCCATGTAACACTTTGTCACAAGACCCCCACTCCCACGTAACACTTTGTCACAAGACCCCCATTCCCATGTAACACTTCGTCACATCACCAGTGTGACATACTTTATGGCTGCCCCCTGTGTATAAGAACCATCACATGACACGACTCACCGAGCAGCCTTCGACCTTCTCGAGAAGGAAGGCGAGGCTCTTGAGGGTGTCCTCCTCCTCTACGTCCTCCGCATCCTCTACTGCAACACCAAGGCACTACATCACAACACAGCATCACATCACAACACCACATCACATCCTCCAGTACAATACCACAGCACAGCATCACATCACCACTACATCACATCAATACATGATTACATCACAATACAGCATCACTACATCACAACATAGCATATCATCTCATCGTATCACTACATCATATCATCTCATCACATTCTCTACATCATATCATCGCATCACTACATCATATCATCTCATCACATCACTACATCATATCAACTCATTACATCAGTGCATCATGTCACTACATCATATCATCTGATTACATCACTACATCACATCACAACATCATATCATATCATCACATCACTACATCATATCATCTCATCACTACATCATATCATCTCATCACATCACTACATCATATCATCTCATCACTACATCACATCATCTCATCACATCACTACATCATGTATGTATGTATGTATGTGTATGTACGTATTTTGTGAGTTCTACTGTCAAAAGAGTGAAATTTTGTGAGTTCTACTGTGGTGCCCTGCGGCTGCGGCTGCGGCGGCGAGGGCGGGTGGGGACGGCGACGATGGGTAGTTGCATGGGTGCGTGCATGCGAGTAAGGCTAGGGCACCACAGTAGAACTCACAAAATGTCACTCTTTTGACAGTAGAACTCACAAAATACGTACATACACATACATACATACATGATGTAGTGATGTGATGAGATGATGTGATGTAGTGATGAGATGATATGATGTAGTGATAAGATGATATGATGTAGTGATGTGATGAGATGATATGATGTTGTGATGTGATGTATCAATGTAATCAGATGATATGATGTAGTGACGTGATGCACTGATGTAATGAGTTGATATGATGTAGTGATGTGATGTGATGATATGATGTAGTGATGCGATGATATGATGTAGTGAATGTGATGAGATGATATGATGTAGTGATGCGATGAGATGATATGCTATGTTGTGATGTAGTTATGCTGTATTGTGATGTAATCATGTATTGATGTGATGTAATGGTGATGTGATGCTGTGCTGTGGTATTGTACTGGAGGATGTGATGTGGTGTTGTGATGTGATGCTGTGTTGTGATGTAGTGCCTTGGTGTTGCAGTAGAGGATGCGGAGGACGTAGAGGAGGAGGACACCCTCAAGAGCCTCGCCTTCCTTCTCGAGAAGGTCGAAGGCTGCTCGGTGAGTCGTGTCATGTGATGGTTCTTATACACAGGGGGCAGCCATAAAGTATGTCACACTGGTGATGTGACGAAGTGTTACATGGGAATGGGGGTCTTGTGACAAAGTGTTACGTGGGAGTGGGGGTCTTGTGACAAAGTGTTACATGGGAGTGGGGGTCTTGTGACAAAGTGTTACATGGAATTGGGGGTCTTTGAGCAATAGTGACATAGTGGTACATGGGAGTGGGGGTCTTGTGACAAAGTGTTACATGGGAGTGGGGGACTTTGGGCAATAGAGACAAATTGGTACATGGGAGTGGGGGTCTTTGGGCAATAGTGACAACGTGTTACATGGGAGTGGGGTCTTTTGGCAATAGTGACAAGGTGTTACTTGGGAGTGGGGGTCTTGTAACAAAGTGTTATATGGGAGTGTGGGTCTTTGGGCAATAGTGACAGTGTTACATGGGAGTGGGGGTCTTTGGGCAATAGTGACAAGGGGGAGTGGGGGTCTTTGGGCAATAGTGACAAAGTGGTACATGGGAGTGGGGGTCTTTGGGCAATAGTGACAACGTGTTACATGGGAGTGTGGGTCTTTGGGCAATAGTGACAGTGTTACATGGGGGTGGGGTCTTTGGGCAATAGTAACAAAGTGTTACATGGGAGTGGGGGTCTTTGGGCAATAGTGACAAAGGTTACATGGGAGTGGGGGTCTTTGGGCAATAGTGACACAAAGTGTTACATTCGAGTGGGGGTCTTTGGGCAATAGTGACACAAAGTGTTATATTGGAGTGGTGTGTCTTTGGGCAATCACGACAAAGTGTTACAAGGGAGACATGACATTTCGGACAATGCATGACAGAATGAATGTGTCATCAGTTTCAATTTTTTTAGGCATCATAATAAATAACCATTTAAACTGGCAGTCATACAAACAAAATAGTAAATAAAATATCCTTACTACTTACACTTCTTTCCTCCAGGGGGTAGATCACGTGGAGACGGGCACCATCTTAAAATTTCCCCATGGGTGCTCCAGGCCAGAGTGATATATATGAGCAGACTCAGTCTACGCCAATTAGCCATTAATATTCCCTCATTACTCATTCATTACCCGCCAGGTGGTACTACTTCCACTAGGAGGTCGGTCCCGTGACAGGCTAATTCCCCCTCAGCAGCAGACACTAGCTCCTTCACTTTCCGCCAAGCTAGACCATGTATGGAAGGCAAATATGTAACAAGCTAGACCATGTATGGAAGGTCAACATGTAACAAGCTAGACCATGTACGAAAGGCAAACATGTAACAAGCTAGACCAAGTATGGAAGGCAAACATGTAACAAACTAGACCATGTATGGAAGATAGACATGTAACAAGCTAGACCATGTATGGAAGGCAAACATGTAACAAGCTAGACCATGTATGGAAGGGAGACATGTAACAGGCTAGACCATGTACGGAATGCACCCGCTAACGAGCACCTGTGACACAAGATGTATATGACAGTTTGAAGAATGAGAATTGTGGTAAGTAAACTGTTGGAAGTTGGAACACTTGTATGGATGGACGTAGCGTAGTGGCTTCTCGTGAGTGTCGAGTCACGCGGCTTATCTCATACTGCACCCGCTAACGAGCACGGGCAGAGAGCGGAGTTCAACTCGTGACTCCATTGTCTGTACTGTCTCGTGATTGAAAAGACATAACGCCTCTATCGGGTTTGCGTATATAAACCTAACAAAACTCTAGTGGAGCATATTACTTTCTACCGACTTCGAACAACGCAACTTCACTCCGACTGCTGGAGATGGCGAGCGCTCAAGACAAGGCATGTCCCGAGGACAAGATGAATATTATACGTCTCCAATAAGTAAGTGCTGCAAACTTTGTATTTTATCGCTTGACATACGCTTGACCTCCCAAGTATTTCCTTGCCTTCTCTACCTTCCTATCCTCCTCTGTATTCCTCTCCTCTCTTCCCTCGCCTTCTCTGCCTTCCTATCCTCCCCTATCTCCCACTCCTCTCTTTCCTCGCCTTCTCTGCCTTCCTATCCTCCTCTGTCTACCTCTCCTCTCTTCCCTCGCCTTCTCTGCCTTCCTATCCTCCCCGTCTCCCTCTCCTCACTTCCCTCGCCTTCTCTGCCTTCCTATCCTCCTCTGTCTCCCTCTCCTCTCTTTCTTCGCCTCCTCTGCCTTCCTATTCTCCTCTGTCTCCCTCTCTTCTCTTTCCTCGCCTTCTCTGCCTTCCTATCCTCCTCTGTCTCCCTCTCCTCTCTTTCCTCCCCTTCTCTGCCTTCCTATCCTCCTCTGTCTCCCTCTCCTCTCTTTCCTCGCCTCCTCTGCCTTCCTCTCCTCCCCTGTCTCCCTCTCCTGTCTTTCCTCGTCTTCTCTTCCTTCCTATCCTCCTCTGTCTCCCTCTCCTCTCTTTCCTCGCCTTCTCTGCCTTCCTATCCTCCTCTGTCTCCCTCTCCTCTCTTCCCTCGCCTCCTCTGCCTTCCTATCCTCCCCTGTCTCCCTCTCCTCTATTTCCTCCCCTTCTCTGTCTTCCTATCCTCCTCGGTCTCCCTCTCCTCTCTTTCCTCGTCTTCTCTGCCTTCCTATCCTCCTCTGTCTCCCTCTCTTCTCTTCCCTCGCCTTATCTGCCTTCCTATCTTCCCCTGTCTCCCTCTCCTCTCATTCCTTGCCTCCCTATCCTCCTCTGCCTCCATGTCCTCTCTTCACTCGCCTTCTCTGCCTTCCTATCCTCATCTGTCTCCCTCTCCTCTCTTTCCTCGCCTTCTCTGCCTTCCTATTTTCCTCTGTCTCCCTATCCTCTCTTCCCTCGTCTCCTCTGCCTTCCTATACTCTCCTGTCTCCCCCTCCTCTCTTTCCTCGCCTTCTCTGCCTTCCTATCCTCCTCTGTCTCCCTCTCCTCTCTTCCCTCGCCTTCTCTGCCTTCCTCCTCTGTCTCCCTCTCCTCTTCTCTCTTCCCTCGTCTTCTCTGCCTTCCTATTCTCCTCTGTCTCCCTCCCCTCCCTTCCCTCGCTTCTCTGCCTTCCTATCCTCCTATGTCTCCCTCTCCTCTCTTTCCTCGCCTCCTCTGCCTTCCTATCCTCCTCTGTCTCCCTCTCCTCTCTTTCTTCGCCTCCTCTGCCTTCCTATCCTCCTCTGTCTCCCTCTCCTCTAATTCCTCGCCTTCTCTGCCTTCCTATCCTCCTCTGTCTCCCTTCTGTGCTTGAGCTTGTCAAATCTCTTTTGGTGGCTTTCTTTACCTCCTTCTCAGCTAGTGTGTACTGTGCTTGAGCTTGTCTTGTCCCTTCTCGTGTTTTTGCACTGTCTCGTGATTGAAAAGACATAACGCCTCTATCGGGTTTGCGTATATAAACCTAACAAAACTATATACATGTTGTGTCACAGTCCTTTCTTATCTATGCGTATGTTGACCTAGCCTGCCCTCTTGTCGTTTCGGCTAGCTACGCGGTGTCTGGTTACCGATCGCGTCAGGCGACGTCTACATATTGTGTCATAGTCCATTCTTATCTCTCTCGTCTGTTGCCCTAGCTTGCCTTTTTATCGTGTTAGCTACCTACGCGGTGTCGGGTTACATCGCTGGTCTATTCCCACCGGTTGTACTTTGCACAATATATACTATCATTTTCAAAGTTTTCAAATATGTTTCTGAGACGATATTTTCTAAGTTTTCATATATGTTCCAGAGAAGAAGAACTCCGCGACTACCACGAATGTGCTTTCTGTTTCGTCATGGCTGAACTGCTGAGGACACGGGACCGGTTTGATCTTCCAAACCCTTGGGTTGACCCCGACCCTGTTGCCCCCCTGGACACGGGGGATGTCGAAAATTGGTGTCCGGAGACAGATGATGATGATGATGGTTTCGTTGATGTAATCGATCGCTGATGTTAATAAAACTATTCAACTTTCAAACTGTGGTGTTTGTTGGTTCTTACCTTAGATATAATCCTTCTTTCATATATACATACATACACACATACATACATATTTTAAAGTTTCATATATATATATATATATATATATTTATAAACATTATTCACACACCTTTCAGTATACTTCATTATCTCTCATGGTCCACCTTCCAACATGTTCGTTATACACGATACAACATAGGCAGACTTACACGAGGCACTGGCGTGGTCGTATCGACCCCTAAGCTCACGACCTCTGTCGCGGTGTTCACTCACCCACAAGTCTTGATGTTCGTGCGCTTCGATTAATAAAACACGGTTTCATGTTATACGCTTGTATCTTTCATCAATAAAATACGTGTGCACTCGTATACTCTTGTGTTTCGTTAGTTCTTTCATACACGCGCATTCATACACACTAATCACACCCTCTCTACGCTCCTCTCTCATACACGCCCATTCATAATTACACCCTCTCTACGCTTCCCTTCAGGGGGCGTCAACTACTATTTCACCTCTGACGTAACCGCCAGGGGGCGCCTCTCGTTACACATACGGTCACGTGACTACTCACTTCACTCAGGGGGGCGGCTTTCGAAACCTCCTTAATATCAACCAGAAACTCCTCCGAAACCCCCCAGGATACCCCCCCTGTGACTTACATACTACTGTCGTCAAAACCAAATTCAGCATATCTAACTTCGTCACATAGAACCATACCTTTTGTTTCAAAATTAACTTATCCAACAAATTAAATCCAAATTGAAAACCAGTCATATCCTATCTTAACAAATACGCCATGTACAATGGTTATTTGTGTTCTATGGTATATGATTGGGGTCAGCGATTTAAAATATATGACATATGACTTTTGTCGATATTCATACTTCCGCCATTTGTAATAATGGCGCCCACCAATGCATATTTATGTCCACCTTCACATGGAGCCATTATGTTTAAAACATAGACTTTCGGATGAGACAATTTCAAATATATTACTTTTGATTATCGGTGACATTCACATATGAGCCATTTGAATATAGCGCCAGTTTACGCATATTATTCCCATATGTTAAGAACTGCATTTCCTAAACCCATACCGTTGATGTCAAAATATACATTTTCGGTAGCGCCGACTTCAATTATGTAACCTTTGATCTTCTCTTATATTCATATCTGCCAATGTTCTTATGTGATATCTTTGAAAGAAAGGATAAACGAGATGGGCAACCATTTATCGAATTCCAAGGAGATTCCGTAAAGAACAGAGCAAGTTGTTCAACAATACTATACCTGACACTCAGCCCTGTAGAGGGTACAAGGAGGAAGAACTTATATCATAGATGTCGGGACTACTTTGGTGACAGAGGTAGCACATGTTGATTCTGTCAGATAGATGGACAAACTTGGAGAAGAACAGCACACAAGTTATTTCTAGTCTTACAACAGTCAATGTGACAATCCCAATGAACAAACTATGTACCTTCATTCGACTTACTGAGAAAGGAAATCGCTTGCAAAACAGCAATTTTATCTTGCGCAATTGACCTCGATTATTTTTGGGCATTAGTTTCATGCTGCTAGTCACTGTCAGACAATGACAACGTGTGAACAGAGCTCAGGGCCTCAAAGCCGACACACGGAAGACAATGGGAGGGCAGATGAACGCAGTTGTGCAGTGGCTAGACCTCCGGACTCTCGATTGAGAGAACCCGGGTTCGAACCTGTGCTGCGGTGTCAAACCTTGGGCAAGTTCGTTCACTCTACGTTTCTCCAGTTCGCTCAGCTGTACGAATGAGTATCTGGCTATAGACAGTGGTGGATATTTGTGTACAAATAATTAAGCTAATTCAACCGTAAAGGAATAACTGCCGAAACATATCATGGCAAGGTGGTTATCACCCATGGAGAAGAGGTGATGTGCTCATCTGACGAAAGCAGATATAGTGGTAATTTCATTACTTAAATCAGATGTCACGAAATTCAGGGTACATGAAATGCTGACTCAGTTGCCGTTAGTTAGCGGCATCGGGCGACTACTGAGTCAATTCCGGTGACGTCACATCCGTGGTTAGCGACTGTATCGACTGGGACGGGTTGGTTAGGATGGGTGGTTTGTCGGGTGCGTCTAATAACCAGAATAATCTTAGCGGGTGCGTGCGTGCGTTCGTTTAAGGCGAGGACGGATTAGTGGATTGCTAATGACCGCCTCTTATCGGACATATTATCGAGTGTGCGTGCGTGTGTGTATGAAAATACGAAAAAACACGGTACTATTTGAGTTCATACGTATTTTATTGACCAAAGATACCAGCCGATAATGATATTGACGTGACTTGCGGGTGTTTTACCACTGCGCCAGCAGTCGTTAGATCACGGATGATTACAACAGCGCTATCGGCTCGTGTATGCATGACTTACGTGTCGCAGCGGCAGGCTGTACGAGCAGAAGTATTCGCCGTGTCCATCGCCGTCGAGGTAGAGCGCTATCCAATGTTGGCCCAGTTCGTCGCCGTCGTGCGTGTTGCACGCGAAGGCGGCCAGGAAAGCGTTTATCGCTGAGGGCAGTTTGTCCTTGGGTACGATAGCGCGAACGGTCGACTCGACACACGGGTCCATGACGAGTAGGCGAGCGATCTGGAGTGTTTCCATCTCATCAGAAGTCGTTTTAGATGACGTTGCGACTCTTGTTTATCTCCTGCACGGACTGGAACTCGTCGTAGGCGGTGACGGTCATGGTGGTCGTCAGCGCATCCTTGAAATGAATCTCGATTAGGTGGTGACAGTCACGGTGGTCGTCAGCGCATCTTTGAAATGAATCTCGATGCGCAGGTTGCGTTTGTATCGGATGGATGCAGACGCCGTCGCATGCTTCGGGCGTGAGATCCAACCCGAAGAAGGTGTAACCGTGTCGGAAGTCGGCGCGAGACATTCCGTTCCCTTCGTCTTACAACACCTTACCGGTCGAGGTGAACATGTTGATATAGCTATGTTTCTTGCTGAATTTGCTGAATTTACGTGTGTATCTGGGTGAATTTGATTAATATACCTGTGTATCTAGGTGAATTTGATTAATTTACCTGTGTATCTTGCTGAATGTGTTGAATGTACCTGTGTATCTTGCTAAATTAGCTCAAATTACCTGTGTACCTTGCTGAATTTGCTGAATGAAACATGGGTATCTTGCTAAATTTTATTAATTTACCTATGTATCCTGCTGAATTTGCTGAATCTACATGAGTATCGTGCTGAATTTGCTGAATGTACATGTGTATCTTGCTGAATTTGCTGAATGTACATGTGTATCTTGCTGAATTTGTTTAATTTACCTGTGTATCTTGCTGAATTTGTTGAGTTTACCTGTGTATCTTGCTGAATTTGTTTAATTTACCTGTGTATCTTGATGAATTTGCTGAGTTTACCTGTGTAACTTGCTGAATTTGCAGAGTTTACCTATGTATCTTGCTGAATTTGTTGAATTGACAAGTGTATCTTGCTGAATTTGCTTAATTTATGTCTGTATCTTGCTGAATTTGCTGAATTTACCTGTGTATCTTGCTGAATTTGCTGAATTTACATGTATGTCTTGCTGAATTTGCTTAATTTACACGTGAATCTTACTGAATTTGCTGAATGAAACCTGTGTATCTTGCTGAATTTTCTTAATTTACCTGTGTATCTCGCTGAATTTGCTGAATCTACATGTGTATCGTGCTGAATTTGCTTAACTTATATGTGTATCTTGATGAATTTGCTGAATCTACACGTGTATCTTGCTGAATTTGTTTAATTTACCTGTGCATCTTGCTGAATTTGCTGAGTTTACCTGTGTATCTTGCTGAATTTGCTGAGTTTACTTGTTTAACTTGCTGGATTTGATGAGTTTGCCGAATGAAACCTGTTTATCTTGCTGAATTTTCTGAGGTTGCTGAATGAAACCTGTGAATATTGTTGAATTTGGTGAAAGAAACATGTCTATCTTGCTTAGTTTGTTGAATTGACTTGTGTATGTTACTGAATTTGCTGAGTTTGCTGAATGAAACCTGTGAATCTTACTGATTTTGTTGAACTGACTTGTGTATGTTGCTGAATTTGCTGAGTTTGCTGAATGAAACCTGTGAATCTTACTGATTTGGTTGAACGTACCTGTGTATCTTGCTGAATTTGCTGAATTTACATATGTATCTTGCTGAAGTTGCTGAATGAAATCTGTGTATCTTGCTGAATTTGTTGAATTTACACGTGTATTTTGCTGAATTTGCTGAATGAAACATGTGTATCTTGCTGAATTTGCTTAAGTTACCTTTGTATCTTTGCTGAATCTACATGTGTATCGTGCTGAATTTGCTTAAATTACATGTGTATCTTGCTGAATTGTTTTAATCTTCATGTGTATCTTGCTGAATTTGTTTAATTTACCTGTGTATCTTGCTGAATTTGGTGAGTTTACTTATGTACCTTGCTGGATTTGGGGAGTTTGCTGAATGAAACCTGGGTATCTTGCTAAATTTTATAAATTTACTATGTATCTTGCTGAATTTGCTGAATCTACATGAGTATCATGCTGAATTTGCTTAACTTATATGTGTATCTTGATGAATTTGCTGAATCTACACGTGTATCTTGCTGAATTTGTTTAATTTACCTGTGCATCTTGCTGAATTTGCTGAGTTTACCTGTGTATCTTGCTGAATTTGTTGAGTTTACCTGTTTAACTTGCTGAATTTGCTGAGTTTACCTGTGTATCTTGCTGAATTTGTTTAATTTACAAGTGTATCTTGCTGAATTTGCTTAATTTACATGGGTATCTTGCTGAATTTGTTGAATTTACAGGTGTATCTTGCTGAATTTGCTTAATTTATGTGTGTATCTTGCTGAATTTGCTGAATTTACATGTGTGTCTTGCTGAATTTGCTTAATTTACACGTGTCTTACTGAATTTGCTGAATGAAACCTGTGTATCTTGCTGAATTTTCTTAATTTACCTGTGTATCGTGCTGAATTTGCTTAATTTACATGTGTATCTTGCTAAATTTGCTGAGTTTACTTGTTTACCTTGCTGGATTTGATGAGTTTGCCGAATGAAACCTGTTGATCTTGCTGAATTTGCTGAGGTTGCTGAATGAAACCTGTGAATATTGTTGAATTTGGTGAAAGAAACATGTCTATTTTGCTCAGTTTGTTGAATTGACTTGTGTATGTTGCTGAATTTGCTGAGTTTGCTGAATGAAACCTGTGAATCTTACTGATTTTGTTGAACTGACTTGTGTATGTTGCTGAATTTGCTGAGTTTGCTAAATGAAACCTGTGAATCTTACTGATTTGGTTGAAAGTACCTGTGTATCTTGCTGAATTTGCTGAATTTACATATGTATCTTGCTGAAGTTGCTGAATGAAATCTGTGTATCTTGCTGAATTTGTTGAATTTACACGTGTATTTTGCTGAATTTGCTGAATGAAACATGTGTATCTTGCTGAATTTGCTTAAGTTACCTTTGTATCTTTGCTGAATCTACATGTGTATCGTGCTGAATTTGCTTAAATTACATGTGTATCTTGCTGAATTGTTTTAATCTTCATGTGTATCTTGCTGAATTTGTTTAATTTACCTGTGTATCTTGCTGAATTTGGTGAGTTTACTTATGTACCTTGCTGGATTTGGGGAGTTTGCTGAATGAAACCTGGGTATCTTGCTAAATTTTATTAATTTACTATGTATCTTGCTGAATTTGCTGAATCTACATGAGTATCATGCTGAATTTGCTTAACTTATATGTGTATCTTGATGAATTTGCTGAATCTACACGTGTATCTTGCTGAATTTGTTTAATTTACCTGTGCATCTTGCTGAATTTGCTGAGTTTACCTGTGTATCTTGCTGAATTTGTTGAGTTTACCTGTTTAACTTGCTGAATTTGCTGAGTTTACCTGTGTATCTTGCTGAATTTGTTTAATTTACAAGTGTATCTTGCTGAATTTGCTTAATTTACATGGGTATCTTGCTGAATTTGTTGAATTTACAGGTGTATCTTGCTGAATTTGCTTAATTTATGTGTGTATCTTGCTGAATTTGCTGAATTTACATGTGTGTCTTGCTGAATTTGCTTAATTTACACGTGTCTTACTGAATTTGCTGAATGAAACCTGTGTATCTTGCTGAATTTTCTTAATTTACCTGTGTATCTCGCAGAATTTGCTGAATCTACATGTGTATCGTGCTGAATTTGCTTAATTTACATGTGTATCTTGCTAAATTTGCTGAGTTTACTTGTTTACCTTGCTGGATTTGATGAGTTTGCCGAATGAAACCTGTTGATCTTGCTGAATTTGCTGAGGTTGCTGAATGAAACCTGTGAATATTGTTGAATTTGGTGAAAGAAACATGTCTATTTTGCTCAGTTTGTTGAATTGACTTGTGTATGTTGCTGAATTTGCTGAGTTTGCTGAATGAAACCTGTGAATCTTACTGATTTTGTTGAACTGACTTGTGTATGTTGCTGAATTTGCTGAGTTTGCTGAATGAAACCTGTGAATCTTACTGATTTGGTTGAAAGTACCTGTGTATCTTGCTGAATTTGCTGAATTTACATATGTATCTTGCTGAAGTTGCTGAATGAAATCTGTGTATCTTGCTGAATTTGTTGAATTTACACGTGTATTTTGCTGAATTTGCTGAATGAAACATGTGTATCTTGCTGAATTTGCTTAAGTTACCTTTGTATCTTTGCTGAATCTACATGTGTATCGTGCTGAATTTGCTTAAATTACATGTGTATCTTGCTGAATTGTTTTAATCTTCATGTGTATCTTGCTGAATTTGTTTAATTTACCTGTGTATCTTGCTGAATTTGGTGAGTTTACTTATGTACCTTGCTGGATTTGGGGAGTTTGCTGAATGAAACCTGGGTATCTTGCTAAATTTTATAAATTTACTATGTATCTTGCTGAATTTGCTGAATCTACATGAGTATCATGCTGAATTTGCTTAACTTATATGTGTATCTTGATGAATTTGCTGAATCTACACGTGTATCTTGCTGAATTTGTTTAATTTACCTGTGCATCTTGCTGAATTTGCTGAGTTTACCTGTGTATCTTGCTGAATTTGTTGAGTTTACCTGTTTAACTTGCTGAATTTGCTGAGTTTACCTGTGTATCTTGCTGAATTTGTTTAATTTACAAGTGTATCTTGCTGAATTTGCTTAATTTACATGGGTATCTTGCTGAATTTGTTGAATTTACAGGTGTATCTTGCTGAATTTGCTTAATTTATGTGTGTATCTTGCTGAATTTGCTGAATTTACATGTGTGTCTTGCTGAATTTGCTTAATTTACACGTGTCTTACTGAATTTGCTGAATGAAACCTGTGTATCTTGCTGAATTTTCTTAATTTACCTGTGTATCTCGCAGAATTTGCTGAATCTACATGTGTATCGTGCTGAATTTGCTTAATTTACATGTGTATCTTGCTAAATTTGCTGAGTTTACTTGTTTACCTTGCTGGATTTGATGAGTTTGCCGAATGAAACCTGTTGATCTTGCTGAATTTGCTGAGTTTGCTGAATGAAACCTGTGAATCTTACTGATTTTGTTGAACTGACTTGTGTATGTTGCTGAATTTGCTGAGTTTGCTGAATGAAACCTGTGAATCTTACTGATTGGGTTGAAAGTACCTGTGTATCTTGCTGAATTTGCTGAATTTACATATGTATCTTGCTGAAGTTGCTGAATGAAATCTGTGTATCTTGCTGAATTTGTTGAATTTACACGTGTATTTTGCTGAATTTGCTGAATGAAACATGTGTATCTTGCTGAATTTGCTTAAGTTACCTTTGTATCTTTGCTGAATCTACATGTGTATCGTGCTGAATTTGCTTAAATTACATGTGTATCTTGCTGAATTGTTTTAATCTTCATGTGTATCTTGCTGAATTTGTTTAATTTACCTGTGTATCTTGCTGAATTTGGTGAGTTTACTTATGTACCTTGCTGGATTTGGGGAGTTTGCTGAATGAAACCTGGGTATCTTGCTAAATTTTATTAATTTACTATGTATCTTGCTGAATTTGCTGAATCTACATGAGTATCATGCTGAATTTGCTTAACTTATATGTGTATCTTGATGAATTTGCTGAATCTACACGTGTATCTTGCTGAATTTGTTTAATTTACCTGTGCATCTTGCTGAATTTGCTGAGTTTACCTGTGTATCTTGCTGAATTTGTTGAGTTTACCTGTTTAACTTGCTGAATTTGCTGAGTTTACCTGTGTATCTTGCTGAATTTGTTTAATTTACAAGTGTATCTTGCTGAATTTGCTTAATTTACATGGGTATCTTGCTGAATTTGTTGAATTTACAGGTGTATCTTGCTGAATTTGCTTAATTTATGTGTGTATCTTGCTGAATTTGCTGAATTTACATGTGTGTCTTGCTGAATTTGCTTAATTTACACGTGTCTTACTGAATTTGCTGAATGAAACCTGTGTATCTTGCTGAATTTTCTTAATTTACCTGTGTATCTCGCTGAATTTGCTGAATCTACATGTGTATCGTGCTGAATTTGCTTAATTTACATGTGTATCTTGCTCAATTTGCTGACTTTACTTGTTTACCTTGCTGGATTTGATGAGTTTGCCGAATGAAACCTGTTGATCTTGCTGAATTTGCTGAGGTTGCTGAATGAAACCTGTGAATATTGTTGAATTTGGTGAAAGAAACATGTCTATTTTGCTCAGTTTGTTGAATTGACTTGTGTATGTTGCTGAATTTGCTGAGCTTGCTGAATGAAACCTGTGAATCTTACTGATTTTGTTGAACTGACTAGTGTATGTTGCTGAATTTACTGAGTTTGCTGAATGAAACCTGTGAATCTTACTGATTTTGTTGAATGTACCTGTGTATCTTGCTGAATTTGCTGAATTTACATGTGTATCTTGCTGAATTTGCTGCTTGAAATCTGTGTATCTTGCTGAATTTGTTGAATTTACCCGTGTATTTTGCTGAATTTGCTGAATGTACCTGTGTATATTGCTGAATTTGCTGAATTTACCCGTGTATTTCGCTGAATTTGCTGAATGTACTTGTGTATCTTGCTGAATTTGCTTAAGTTACCTTTGTATCTTTGCTGAATGTACATGTGTATCGTGCTGAATTTGCTGAATTTACATGTGTATCTTGCTGAATTTGCTGCTTGAAATCTGTGTATCTTGCTGAATTTGTTGAATTTACCCGTGTATTTTGCTGAATTTGCTGAATGTACCTGTGTATATTGCTGAATTTGCTGAATTTACCCGTGTATTTCGCTGAATTTGCTGAATGTACTTGTGTATTTTGCTGAATTTGCTTAATGTACTTGTGTATCTTGCTGAATTTGCTTAAGTTACCTTTGTATCTTTGCTGAATGTACATGTGTATCGTGCTGAATTTGCTTAAATTACATGTGTATCTTGCTGAATTTTTTTAATCTTCATGTGTATCTTGCTGAATTTTTTTAATTTACTTGCGTATCTTGCTGAATTTGGTGAGTTTACTTGTGTACTTTGCTGGATTTGCTGAGTTTGCTGAATGAAATGTGTGTATCTTGCTGAATTTGTTTAATTTGCTTGTGTAACTTGCTGAATTTGCTTAATTTATCGGTGTATTTTGTTGAATTTGCTTAATTGACTTGTGTATTTTGTTGAATTTGCGGCTTTGACTTGTATATATTGATGATTTTGTTGAATTTACCTGTGTAGCTTGCTGAATTTGCTGAATTTACGTGTGTATTTTGCTGAAGTTGCTGAATTGACTCGTGTATCTTGATGAATTTGTTGAATTTAACTGCGTATCTTGCTAAATTTTCTGAATGAAACCATTGGTCTAAGTTTGATTCGTCCAAATAGTTGGTCTAAGTTTGATTCGTCTAACTCGCTGGTCTAAGTTTTGTTCTTGGAACTCGCTGGTCTACTTTTTTTAGTGCAAATCGTTGGTCTAAGTTTGATGCGTACAAATAGTTGGTCTAAGTTTAGTGTTTCGTTCGTGCAACTAGCTGCTCTAAGTTTAATTCGTGCAACTAGCTGGTCTATTTGGAAGTCGCTAGTCTAAGTTTGGTTCATGGCACCTCGCTTGTCTAAGTTTTATTATTGGAGCTCAATGGTCTAAAAAAATATCATAATTGGTTGGACTTTTAATTTTGAAGTTATACATTTTTTATCAGGACTTAGAAATTTTTCGTAATTGCTATCAAGTCATTAGGTGGCGCTTCTTGGTAGGTCAATAGACGAACTGATTACCACAAACTGATACATAGAGTCATTAGGGGGCGCTTCTGGCTAGGTCAATAGGTCAAACAATGACATGAATGATAGGTAAGACTATAAAATAGTTGAAAGCAGTTTCGACGCACGCGATAAACACTTGTTTTGTCCAGTACACTTGGCCAGTCCTACACTAATGATGTCACTTAAGGAGATTATTTACATACGCGCAAGTTCAGAATGTTGGCTAGCCGAATTATTACAAGTTGAACCGAACTAAAAGCCGACACCATTTGTGTATTTATGAAATGTTATTCAGATATATTTTTCATAAGTCTCCCGCAAAAACAGAAAACACACTCGTGATCATTCAACAGTGACAAGTGTACCGAAGGAGATAGGTGTCAGTTTGACTGACTTACAACACATACCTACACAGATAGCTGTCAGTTTGAGTGATTTACTAATTTACTATCGGGGGTCTACGCAGATAGTCGTCTGCAGACAAGTTAAATTTTGAAGGGTATCGATTTTAGGTAATATCTATAAGGGTCATGCGGGTGTGGTGAAATATTTTATTCTGCAGTCCGTGCTTGTAGTTTCTAATCTACGTGTGTAATTTGTACTCTGCAGTCCGTACAGCATTGCTGGCCTGACTACTGTTTCATAGTTCTTCCCCTTCAACTTCACTGGCAACACTCCACTGCATTTCTATTTGACAAACAAAGGTCAATCATATATTTAAATAGGTAACATGACGCCAAATGTAGGTCAAAGTTTTATTAAGGTCAAAACCTACGTTTGTTGTCATTAATAGCACACGTGACCTGATTCCTGGACAATACTAAACATGTAAAATTGAACTCAATATTGGACAACGTGATGTGATGTACAAGCAGTACCACGAGTCTATGTTGACGTGTCCACCCTGTAACCTTTCCATATTGAAGACCGGGACATTTTTAATAACACACCTTCACGACATTCCTATCATAGTAAGGAAGGCACAAGTACAAAGAGCCCTGAAAGGAAATATCTACCTTTCAACCTATTTGACGTAAGTGCTATTAATAGTACCGCGTGTCTCGAAACTGGTTCAACTACTACAGTACTACGTGTCTCTAAACTGGTTTAACTAGAATACACGTAGTTTGGAGCACAACTTATAGTATTTCCATTGTGAAAACCGACAGTATTTGAACCTGCCACACACAACACACGACAACGGGACATCATTATCAACAAAGACAAGGTCTCACTATCTTTTGACATCTATCGATTCTATAGATTTTATATACGACACTTGCACTTACCTCACTTGATTGCTTGTTTAACATGTATCAATGCTATAGTTTTTACATACGACAGTTGCACTTCCCTCAGTTGGTCGCTTCTGACGCGTGGTTACGTCGGTGTGTGTGTTATTAATAGACCGTGTGGACAACTGTTCGAGCTGATTCCCTGTAGAAATATATAAAAAACCTACTAGTGTGAACTACAAAACTATGTCAGTATGCTTCCCCGGTGACTGTGGTAAACTATATAAACTATTGCGCATGCGCAACGGCCTATTTAACGATATGATTAACTTATTTTTTGTCGTTCACCACATATGAGGCACGAATTTAAGCAGTAGCGTTTCATCATTTTCCCACAAGGGGAGCTACTTGACCGTATTACGTGGTTCACCACCTATTCGCCTGGGGAGCCACTTTAATTCTGACCCTTGACCTTCGACCTTGCGCCGATTGACCTTTGTCTTTGCATCGGTTGAACTTTCTCTTCATCTAATCCAAATCCAACACCCTCTCTGAAGGACATACATGACTACTATGGAGTAAACACAAGATGTTTGGTGGTGTCGGTTTGAGACCCATCTTGCTTCTCTGCGTTGCACTTTCTCGATGGTCTATATATGTGTGTGTGTGTGTGTGTGTGTGTGTTTGTGTGTGTGTGTGTGTGTGTGTGTGTTGTGTGTGTGTGTGTGTGTGTGTGTGTGTGTGTGTGTGTGTGTGTGTGTGTGTGTGTGTGTGTGTGTGTGTGTGTGTGTGTGTGTGTGTGTGTGTGTGTGTGTGTGTGTGTGTGTGTGTGTGTGTGTGTGTGTGTGTGTGTGTGTGTGTGTGTGTGTGTGTGTGTGTGTATTAAAAAACAAGGTTCGGAACAGTTTACCGGAACCGACTCCCGGTGATATAAAATAATGTAAATTCCCCGATTGCAATTTTAGGTACGGCTTGAAACACCAACCCGCATAGATGCGAGTCAAGCTAAATCCTAGCGTTGCTACCTGCAGTGATGTCACAACGACCGCTAGGTGTCGCAACATACTGTGCAGAAATTGTACAGAAAAACGCGACCAAAAAGTATCTTGAAAAGGGTGACGGAGGGGGTTATAAGATTAGTTGAATATCAGGACACTATGTTCTAGATTTTATTTCATTCTGATTGGCAATAAAAAGGTTAATTATTTTTTAACCAAAACTACGTGTGTCTGAACGGGGAATAACTTTCTCCGGACGACTAGTTGACGAACACTGAGGCAAGAGTTCCGTTCTAAGTATCTAGTGGTGCAGTTGCATGTCTAAGGAGCCTCAAGGGAATGCGGTTGGAAATCTCAGGGGGTGCAGTTGGCTGTACCAAAGGGAAGAGGAGTCCAGTTGAAGGTTTCTGAGGGCGCGTTGGAGATTTTGGGGAACCTCACGGGGGAGGTGTAATTGGAGATTCTAAATTCTAAAACGGATGCAGTTTGAGGAGATTCTAAATTCTAAAACGGATGCAGTTTGAGGGAGTCTCGAGGGGGCGTATAGTTAGAAGTGTAACGGGAGTCTTAGGGGTGTAGTTGGCGGTCTCAAGGTCTTGCAGTTGGAGGAACTTTAGGAGCAGTTGAAAGTCTCTAGTGATATGAAAATGGAGGTATTACGGGGGTAAAGTTGGGTCATTTTGGGAGCGTCAGAAGTGCAGGTGGAGGTTTCAAGGAAGAGATCATTTATAATTTTCCATAAGTGTAGGTGCAGGTCGAAAAACGCACCCCGACAACAAACGAAACACGCTATATGCCTGCATTGCGACGCCGCTGTGATATTGTGTTGCCATTTACGTTCAAGAATGCATCTCAATCAGGAATTTGTTTATGAATATGTGGAAGGTTTGTGCTGTCGTTTCTATTCATTTTAGCATCTTCGTGGGTCCTCTTATGCCGGTCGTTCCAGCTGCGGTTCCAAGTCGTACGCCCCCTCCTGTTTTGCTTGAACGAGAATTCTACGGATCTAGATGCATTCTACGGATCTAGGGTGTGCGTAGGGGATCACACCCCACCCGTTTCGTCCTGACCTCTAGGGTGGGTGCAGTTGGAGGTTTTTGTTGAACCTTAAAATGGAGATGCCGTTGGGGATTTATTGAGTGTCATGAGGTGACGAGTGGCTGCGCCACCATTGGTCAAATCCTAGATCTGCTCCTCAGTTTTTTAAGGTGAAATTATGTCAACGTCTAAAAGGTAAAGTAAAGGTAAGTTCTTATATAGCGCAGTATCCAGGCCTCCGGACTGCTCAGACCTCTTTACACTTTACTCCCTGGAAAACATGTTCAATCGAACACCATCTCGACTTCTCTGACAAGCATCCAGCCACGCCGCAAGTAATGCGCGAAGACCATTCGAACACAAATATCCATCAGGTACTCATTCATATAGCTGGGTGAACTGGAGCAACGTAGAATGAACAAACTTGCCAAAGTTTTGACACAGCAACTCTCGGTCGAGAGTCTGACGCTCTGTCCACTGCGTCACTGCGCCACAACATTTGATAGCATTTCTAAGATGATCGAGAAGGGCCGTCGCTAAACATAGTTCTGATTTCCACAATGTGCGCTATACATGCGCGATGTTATTCACGATGTTACAGCTGTATTTAGCCTTTTTTGATACCGTTGCCCTATGTGCAATTCAACAAAACCATAATCACGTCTCCATTTTAAAATACCAAACTCGAGAAAAAATATTTTACTATTTGTTTAAGATTATTTAATCGCAAAATTGATATACTTAATAGGTTATTAGTAGATTAGTTATACATTAGCTTCCCCACCTTTAAGTCCGATCAAATGTTGTTCTCCTCCGGATTCCCTGCCGTCAGGGGTGAGGATGGCTTTGATTACGTTCCTCGATTTCAGTTTTCTTCTTCTTTTCTCTCACCTTGCACTACTCTCTCTCTCCACCAATTGTTTCCATTCCCCTTTATCTTTTGCTCTCGTTCTCCACTCCTCTCCCAATCTTTCCATGTCTCTCTTTATACACTCCTTCAATCGTAGTCTAGGTCTTCCTCGCCTCCTTTCTTTGTATAGATCTACTTTCTGTGCCAACCGGTCTCCTCCCATTCTCTCCACACAGTCAGCCCATTTCAGTCGATTCCACACCAGCTTGTTCTGAAGGCTTTCTTATGACAAGCAATATATTACACATAAACGTATCCGTGTATGGTTGCAGTTGCATCTTCTTGATCAACTTTGGGATGCGAGGCTTTGGCACAGCTAGACCACGTAGTTGTATATTGGTTTTAATGTTTATTCTTGTATACATTCTCCATAGCAATTTACTGGGATGAGGAAAAAGAGAGCTATATCAACTCGAATTAGGTATTGATATTCATTAGCCTTTTGTTAGAAAGTTTCCAGGTCAAAATCATGAAAGTCTTCGTTCGGCGTGCTAAGTTCTTGCAGGCCAGAGAATTCGTCTTTTGTCTTTGCTGACTCCTTCATCCATTAAAAAGTATCACTATCCATGCATTCTTTTCACATTGTTCCAGACCAGGGAAATATCCAAGGATGGGTTCTTCCATGAAACGTATATGCAGCATGATATCAGCTAACGAACACTAGTCTTCGCTCTTTTCAAGTGGCGTTGACAATTTGGAGAACACGCATGGATACCTCAATAACTTGAAATTCATGTTGATAAAACTGGATTTGCAAAGGGAGCTGGCAACCTTGTCTTGAGCTGTGAACATATAAACCATATTCCTTTCTCGCGAGAGGTTCAGCTGATTGATCTCACCAAAATATGTGTTTTCTAGCTCAAATTATAAAACTCTTTTGCCTCATTGTCTTCTGACAGTGACATCGTCACCTGAAATTATGTTCTCGCCATTCAATGTTTTCTCTTAGTTCGAACACATGACCAAAAATGTATTATGTCGCCATGATAATCAGCGATTCTCCATATGAAAGAGAAGAACACTGAAATCGGATCTAACATCTTCACATTCATTGACAATTTTGGGGTTCGTGGCACTCCATAGCAAACAGTTTAGAGAACAGTTAGTACTCTTTTTACAGAGTCGCCACCACATATAATTTTGATTCATTCAATTGAAGCGCGAATCATCAAGGGGTTTCTGCAACTAAAACGGCCTGATCCCAAAGTGACCTCGCTTGTCTCATACTACATCCAGTTTTCACGATTGTGTCCTGAAATAACACCAAGGACGAGCCTTCATGTTTCAACTTGACATGGCTTGACGATATCTCCTCCGATTGTAATGGACTCCTTACTTCCAGTATGAGACATCCTTCACTTCTGATACGTCTTTCGTCGAGAGCATATATATATATATATATATATATATATATACGAACTCTATACTGTATATATATATTTATATATATATTATAGTATAGAGTTCGTATGTACGTATGTTTGTAGGTATATGTGTACGTATGTATGTATGTATGTATGTATGTATGTATGTATGTATGTATGTATGTATATATGTATGTGTGTAATATAAAGATGTATGTACGCTGTTTATTTGTGTAAATATAAGTGTGGATATATATATATATATATACTATACATATCCATGCAGGTACATACGTACGTGTGTGCGTGATTGCGTTCGTACATATGTGTGTGTGTTCGTGCGTTCGTGTGTGTGATGTTTGTGCTGTTTATTGATCGTCATGCGACATAAATGATTTTTAAAAAAGCAGTTACCATATAATTAGTTTATTGCTTTATTTTTTTCAACATACCAAACAGTTCAGTGTAAAGTGGCTGGCATCACACCCATGTCAGTCGTGGACACTACTCGATGATGCATTGGCCGCGGCTTTGGTAGAGAGCGCGAACTTCTCTTACGGTGAGGGCTTGCTTCGCGATGCTTAGCTGAAAGAACATGAATGCAAAGTGATATGTGAATTCGAGATGCAGGAATAATGATGCATTGTTAACTTGGCATTTTGCTATCACTGATGCATTACACCGCGTTGCCTTGTGTTTATCCTTAGGGTAACAGCAGTAGTGCTATCACTGATAGTAGTTGTAAGTGACTGCTGCTGCTTTCGCCGCTGCGTCAAAATTATTCTGAATGCACCAAAACACTTACCGAATCAATGAAACCAGAGAAGAATCGCCCGTCACAGACTTCTATACCATTGCCTCCAATGAACAACGGTCCCCACACTGTAGCAACCAGCCCTGTGGATGGGGAAAACATAAATATTGCAAACAGGCCAATGGTGTGTATGTTTGTGTGTGTCTTTTGTGTGTGTTTATATGTGTGTGTGTGTGTGTGTGTGTGTGTGTGTGTGTGTGTGTGTGTGTGTGTGTGTGTGTGTGTGTGTGTGTGTGTGTGTGTGTGTGTGTGTGTGTGTGTGTGTGTGTGTGTGTGTGTGTGTGTGTGTATGCGTATGTGTATGTATATATGAGTGTGCGCGTGTGGGTACGGGTGTGTGTGTGTGTGTTTACTTGCTTGAATGTGTGTGTGTGTGTGTGTGTGTGTTCATGTGCATGTGTGTGCACGTGTTTTGTGGGTGTTAATGTGTGTGTATGCGTGTGCGTATGTATTTATGATTGTGTATTAGCGTGTGGGTACGGGTGTGTGTGTGTTCGCGTCCGTGTATGTGTGTATGTATGTTCGTATGCATGTGTGTGTACGTGTATATGTGTGTTTGTGTGAGTTTGTGTGTGTTTGTGTGTGTTTGTGTGTGTGTTTGAGTGTGTTTATGTGTGTGAGTGTGTGTGTGTGTGTTAGCGCGCGCGTGTGTATGTATGTGTGTGTGCGCTCCTGTAGGTATGGGTGGATGTGTGTTCATGTGCGTGTATGTGTGTGTTCGTTTGCATATGTGAGCATGTGTGTGTATGGTTGTGTGTGTGTGTGTGTGTGTGTCTGTGTCAGTGTATGGGGGGTGTCTATGTGTTTGTGTGCGTCCGTGTGAGTGTGTGTGTGTATGTATGTATATACGTACGTATGTGTGTGCGCGTGTGGGTATTGGTCGGTGTGTGTGTGGCTGTGTGTGGCTGTGTGTGTGCGCTCCTGCATACATGTGTGTGCGTGCATGCGTGAGTGCGTGCTTGCGTGCTTGCGTGCTTGCGTGTATGTGTGTCTGTTTTCGTGTGTTTGTTCCGACGCGCGCGCGCGTGTATGTATGTGCCATAACATGCTAGTATCAAATGTACGTACCATCGAGGAAACCCTGTCCGCGCTTGAAACCATTAATGTACACCTTGACCCAGCCCCATTCGGACACTTTGTCAACGCTCATCGTCACCACCACGTGGTGCCAATCTTCACATTGTGAATCCTGCGAGACGGCAACACCAACAACAAGACGGTATCTATCTTACTTTTAATCAGTAATGTTAAACGTATGTGATCACTGGTAGGACAACCATATGGTACGTATTATTACAGTGATGCAAATATAGTGTGTTATATAAAGGAATAACAATTATTTTATGATCACTTATTACAATTGCTTTTCACCTTGCAATATCATGATCACTACGAACACGTCCGTCTCTTTTTTTACAATTGTTTTCTTACACCGCAATGCAACTTATAAATTACCCCGACTATCGCAAGCCCAGTAGCGCATACCAAACAATGCGGACAACAGTCTATATTTTTGTCTAATTAAATAAATCTCATTTAAGTTGAACTTACAGTTGTGAAAGTTTGTGTGTACACCCGTCCAGTGGGGGTCCTCACTGTCACCAGCAGAGTATTGTCGTCCAAGCTGCTGATCTGGTGATTGATGTAAAGTTAAAATGTTAAAACTGGATCATTATTATAAAAAACATATTATATCACGGATTGTATATGCAAGACATTATATAACAATCCAACAAATTGCATAATTAAATCGGCAGTTTGCCTATGTTAATTTACATTTGGATAAATATTCTTTTTTGCTGAAGCTGAGCCTGGACATTCTGGCTAGTGACGCTAACAGATTGTCTGTTACGGACGTTTATAGATTAGGCTAATCTGTAAACGTCCGTAACAGACGTAACAGACGTGGTGTCGAAGTACAGCTAATCTGATTAGCTGTACTTCGACACCACGTCTTTTGCTATTCGCCGTTTCGTGATAAACAGGCCAAACGTTATGCGGCCAGTTTAATAATAATAATAATTCTAGGTACATTTGATATATCAAACAAATACATTGTTGAAGTAATATGCATGTCAATTCTGCGGAATCCGTTGCGGGTATATATCTGTCCGGGAAATTTAAATGTCTGTCATTTGGAATTCAACGAACGAACTGTTTGTTACGAACTATTTTAATCATAACAATTGTTATCGTATCCTTTACATAGTATATATTTCAGAATATTTTATAGTATACCAGATCGATCAATGTCAAAATCATCCGGATGCCAGAAGCAGTTATTGTGTTCACATTTCGATGATGAGTTGCATGTTTTATCGAGGAACACGGCAAATAATCATTAACCGTACAAATCGTATTTTAGTGATAAATCGACAACGTTCTAGCTAGTGAAGGTTGTGAGCAGTCATCGTGGTTGTCCGGAAAGAATGTTCCAAAATAGCCAGATCAGATAGGAGACTTCAACCCTTTAACCAATCTCAGATGTAACAGGGCACAGACGACTTCAGTGATATGTGCATGAGTAGTTAAGAAGAGGATCACGAAAACCAGGCTGCATAAACTTCAGGGGCTTTACATGCTGTCTCATTTCCAGTTAATAGTTAGCGTGCGTGAGTGTGTGAGTAAGGGAAGTGGTGGACGGCTGATGACCGCCTCTTATCGAGTGTAACATGTATGAAAAATGAACATCATATTTAAAAGTTTGTTATTTGTTCATCCTCAGATTCGTACCCAGTATCCACCTCATATGGCTACTTCATGTATGGTCGCTTGCAGTAGTTTAGTGGATAGACCGTCGAAACCTTCAGTGCATTTAGTTTTAAGTTTTCGTACAAATATTTCTATTTCTGTTGTCTGTGTTGGTTGCATGAACAAATTTACGGGATAGTTTCCTCTTAGGTGTGTTTCAAATTGCTTAACAGGAAGAGCTATTGAGTTGCTTAACGATTTACCTATTCCAACGAAAAAATTGCTAAATGCTTCTGTAATTTGTTTTAAATTTGTATTCTCTTGGCTGTTTATGATGGAGGTTTCAGGTAGTTTGGGGAATTATTTTTGTTTATGTATTGCTTGTCGTTGTACAGCCCATGTTTCTTTGATATTGTGCTTATGTTCTTTTAGCATTTCTGTATAATAAACTTATTAAAGACTTTACAATATTCTCTATATTTGTTGATGAATTCTGGATTAGGTCTGTTTAATTTCTTTCGAAATAACTTTGATTTATTTAGAGATGAAGTCAATATGCCTGAAGTAACCCATGGTTCTCGTTTAATGTATTTTTTCTTAAATTTCACATATTTAATTGGACAAGATATTTCGAAAAGTGATTTGTATATTATCATAACATTATCATAAGCTTCATTCGCATCGGCAGTGGATAGTACAGTTGAGTAATCAGCCATATCTAATATATTTCTAAAGGTTGCAATTTTGTTTTGGGGTCAACTGTCGTACCTGCCTATATACTGGTTTTTGTGGACGAGGTGTACCATAAATTATATGAAATATTCCAAAATGATCGACTAAATCAGTGATAATAATCCCCGTTTCATAACTAGGATGAGTATGATTTGAATATAAGTGGTCTATAAATGTTGCCGAATATGATGTTATTCGTGTTGGTTTGGTTATATGTGGAATAAATCCTTGTGATATTACATTATCTATGAATTGTTTTTTTGATGGGTGATCATGTTTAGTAAATTAATGGTTATAGTCGCCCATAAATAAGCAGTTTTATTTTCATTTAATATTTTATACTGCACTTCTATTATTTTACTTATAAACATATCGATATCTGCATGAGGAGCAAAGTTAGGACGATACATTACACTTACTATAAAATGTTTATTATGATTACGTTGAACTTAAACAAATATAGACTCTAAACATGGGGAATAAATATACAGAGATCTTCACGTTTAGAGTAGATGAAGCTTTCGTTAATATATATTCCAACTCCACCATGTCCATCATCATTTTGTAATCTTGTACTAAAAAATAAACTGGTAGCCTTTATTTTGTATTGGCGGGAATCATGAATTCTAAATATTTATGTTAAGCCAATTAAATCAAGTTTGAGGCCATAAGCTAAAAAGTACTTCTTGCACAGAATCCCAGTGTGCCTCTAAACTGGGACAATTCATACATAACAACGATATACATATATTGTCACAGTGGAAAGCTTTTGAGAATTCAGTTGGGTTAAATATTTACAATCATTGGTATTTAAAGAAAAGGGGGAATCATGATACATTTCATCTCCGTAATGATTAATTTCATTGTAGACAAAGTTTACATTTGTTTGGATCCGGTCAATACTAATGTTATCATCCATTTACAAATATACTTAAGTATATCATATTAAACCAATCTCCCCAGTCCGTACGCTACTACCAGAAGCCACATGAAGGATCAAATGAAAAAACCTGTAATGCAAACGAACAATCAGATTAGTACATTCTGTGTAGCATGTCATCGCAACATTCACCGTAATTGTCCGCGATAACAACGCAAAGAACTGATTATGTTAGAAACAACGAATACCTCAGAAATGTGCAAATAAAACACCATTTAGCGGAATAGACAAAATGCAGTCTCCTGTATAATGTGAACGATATTACGTTGGAGAAAGCATACTTTTGATTATTAGAGTACATAAATCTGAATGAGGTATATGTCATCAATGCATGTTCTGAGAAACCTTTCATCAGAAATGAAAATTCAAAGCTACTAATAACAATAACCTTTTTAGATATAATAATTATTATTCAACACAAAAACAAATAAAAAATAACATCATAGAGCGTTGTTTACAGAAATAAATTACATTACAGAGTGTTTGTTATGTTCAAGAAAGAAATCAAAGATATAAATATACATAAAACTCTTCGTCAGTTGCAACATTCGTTCTATCAGTCTTTTCCAAAGATTAAGCAAAAACGCAAAGCAGTTTATCATATTTGTAGCAATGAATTTGATGAAAATGTGCAAATAGAACACCTCGTGTATTTCAACAGTATCTAAGATAAATAGCATTCTTCTGTATTATGTTGAAAATATGTTGATGTTCTAAGAAACTTCTTTATGAAGAAAATAAAAAAATAATAAAAATGATAATAACTTTCTTAGGACAAGCAAACAACAATTATTATTCACTGTCATATAGAAACAAATAAATTAGAAGGAATAATAAGTTTAGATAATACAAATCTATAATGTATTGCATTCTACATTATAAAGACAAAATCGGTTATGCGTGGCGCAATGAGAAGTTCAAACAAACAAATAACCGAACAGTTGCACCAAAGGAGATATGGAAGCTTATCTTTCTTTATCTGAACAAACAGAAAAGGAATAAGACCTGCTAGTTCTTACAGTTCCAGGTCCTTCTCCGTGAGAATCTCCTTTACGGTGCCAGTGTTTGTTTTGATAAGAACGCGACCCACGTAGGTCCAACAGTCAGCGACCTGTTTCTGTCGTTTAAATTGTCTCATACGAAACGCAACCATGGCCCGCTTGGCCGTGAAATCTTCGTTCACGTGGATCTGGTCGTCTTTGTGCTGTCGGTTGTAATCCTTTAGGTGAGTGCGTGCACGGAACACTTCGTCACGCACTGCTTCGCTGCGAAACCGAACAATGACGGCGCGCTTGCGCGGACGACCCTGTTCATCCTGCTTTGGTCCGATTCTGTGGCTCCGTTCCAGGTGGTCGGCTCCGATGTGGGTCAATCCCAGTTTCTGCTTCATCGTTGCGATCACCGCCGCATTGGTGTTCTCGCCTACTTCCTCTGGAATACCATGGAAGCGTAGGTATGGGCGACAGGTGTACTGCTCCCTCTTGTCAGCCTCCTCCTCCAGTGCAGCCACCTTCTATTGTAGATCGCTGATCTTTTCGTCTTTGGCGGTCAAACAACTCTTTAGCGACTGCATTTCTTGATTCAGTTGCACAACTTGAAGATGCATTGCTGCACAAACGGTCTTGATAAGAATCGGAGCAATTAACTCCATAATCTCAAACACAATAATGTTCTCCTGTTCCTTTGTTTGCTTGCTTCCGCTCCCGCTCTTCGCTGAGTCAGCAGCCGCACTGCGCGACAACTTAAACTTCTCCAACTCAGTCGTGAAGCAAGCTTCCACCACACTGTCAATCTCGTCGGTCAACATTTTGTCAACAACAACAGCCAGACACACTCAGTGATGTGGATCGACTGGTCAGCGCAACGCGTGATGTCAGTAGCTGATTCGGGCGTGGCGTGAGCGATAAAGCAAGACGATTCCGACGATATTTACAAAAAAACAGTTCTCATTTAACACGTCTTCAGCTTACGCACCTCTTGCTATAATCCATGGAAGCACCAAGCCAGTGTCAAGTTTAGCTGTCCATATTACAGTTGTTATGCCTACCAGTAATGAGTTACTCGACGTCTTAACGCAGAGAAGTTGTAACGTGTCTTACTTCATCAATACAGCCAGGCCAGGATCTACCAGCAAATGCAACGACAGAATACAGATGTATGACCAACAACTGAATGAAGTAGAGAACTATGCATACCTGGGCACAAACGTCAGTAAGCAGGGGGGAGCGGGTGACGATATTATCAACAGAATACAAAAAGCAAGGACTTCATTAATGAAACTCAAGCAGATAAGGAGCTCAAATGTGTATACATTAAAAACTAAACTCAAATTATACAATACTCTGGTCAAATCATTGTTGCTGTATGGATGTGAAACTTGGAAAGTAAACAAAAGCGACAACAAAAAACTTAACATTTTCCAAATCAACTGTCTCAAAAATTAGATGGCGAGTAGTAATTTCGAACAAAGACATTGAGAACATAACAACAGAAGAGAAGATCAGCACATAAGTTCAGAGAAGAAGGTGGAATTGGATCGGGCATGTGCTGAGAAAGAAGGACCACAACCATTGCCTGACAGCACTGACATGGACGCCGGAAAGAACAAGAAAAAAGTAGGTCGGCCAAAAACAACGTGGAGAACTGCAATGGAAAAAATCCGAAAACAACTGGGCTGGGCAAATCCAGACACATAGCCGTTGACAGGGCGAGATTGCGGAGCCGCACAGCAGCCTTATGGGCCACAAGGCCCGAAGAGGATAAGTAAGGTAAGGCAATGTACTGTGTAACTATCGCCCCATCTCGAACATATCATTTTTAGCGAAGACAGCAGAGCGCTTCCTACCATGACAACACAACAGTTCCTCGAGGGAAAAGGCGTATAACAGTTCCTCGAGGGAAAAGGCGTATATCCAGACTACCAGAGCGCATATCGCCCACGTCATAGCGCCGAGACAGCGCTTTTGCGCATCCGCAACGATGTGGCGCAGTCGACTGATGCACGTCGATGTGTACTTCTGGTGCTACTTGACATTTCTGCTGCGTTCGACACACTTGACTACGCAATTCTGTTGCGACACCTGTACAGCTATGCCAGCTGTGGTGCAGCACATGCTTGGCTAGCGTCCTACCTGCATGGCCGAACATCTGTGGTACGCGTCAAAAAAGAAACATTATAGATCAGTGTCATGAAGACCGGTGTTCCACAAGGGTCGGTCCTTGGACCGATACTATTTAATGTTTACGCAGGCTATCAAATCTTCCACCCTCTCCACGCCAATAACACTAACACATGTCGACGTCTGCGGTCACCTTGTGCCAACATCTGTTGTTGTCGGAGATCTCGGTTTTATTATTGTTGCCGACCGATGCAAATGCATGCCGGAGTGCATATTACCACCTGCACCGACTCTCACGTATACGCGACACACAAACGACCGTAACAAGCAAGTGTCTCGTACATGCTCTTGTTACTTCAAGAATAGACTACGGAAACGCTATTTTCTACGGTGTATCCGACCGGTTACTCCACCGCCTTGAGATGGTAAAACGTATTACGTGTTGGGCGGGGCGATCGACAGAGCGTCACGGTAGCACTGAATGGCCTGCACTCGCTGCCGGTGAATTGGCGCATCCAGTATAAGTTACTCATACTTGTATTCACCGCCCTTCACGAAAAGACGCCGGCCTACCTCGCGTCATTGATTACTCCATACGTGTCGTGCCTCGCACTTCGGTACGGACTTTGCTCATTCTCGGGCGCAAGACCGACAGTAGTACTTTGTGCCATCTGGTACATCATCTCCGGGCGGGGGGGGGTAGGGGTCCCATGGTGAAACTCCAAGATGGCGCCTGTCTCAGGGATCTATTTGTGTGTGTATGTATGTATGTGTGTAGTCACGTGACCGGATGTAGTGCACCACCTGGCGGAAGAGAGTGGGCGAGTATCCCTGGAAGTTCTAGCGTGTATATCAATGATATGAACGAAAGATCATATATGAAAGTTTAAAAGGTGTTGGAATGTGGGTCATTACAGATAATGAAGGGTACTGAATGATGTATTGATAATGTATTGTATGTATGTATGTATAGGTATATAAGAATAATTCTTTCTATGTCCTATCGTGTATAACGAGGAATGAACGAAAGAGCATATATCAAAATTAAAAAAGTGTTGGAAATGAAATTGTATGTATGTATGAAAGAATGATTCCTAAGGTAAAGAGGTAACAAGCAACAAAACAACATATTTTCAAAATTGAATATGATGTAATTTATATAAACACAGAATCCATCATCATCATCATCGTCCGATTATATCATCACAGAATCCATCATCATCATCATCATTTGATGATGTCATCACAGCGAGAAAGATTAAAACTGTACGCAGCGGATTACAGGCAAAATATATCAGTAAGCGCATTAAATGGAAACCTGCCTTAACGTCCAGATGGCTAGCTCAAAGGCGACACATAATGTATTACATAGTAGCTGTGAAATTCCGTGACTCTCAACTGCGTAATCGTTTGCTTGACACAGGTGACGCACGTCTTATTAAAAATGTGCCTAGTGAAGAAGGCTATCGGGGCAAGAGTTTCAGGCGCGGCAAAGTAGGTAAGAATATACTTGGCGTTATTATCATGCATGTGAGAGACTTCATTAGACAGTGCAGACAGAGAGACGCACAGTAAAAACAGTTGACCGAGTACGAGAGAGATAAGTCACGCGCCTGGGGAATGACTTATCGCGAACGCCCAGGGACCAAGAGCGCATGATGCCATTGTCTACTCTGTCACGTGGACGATGCCTGGAGGGGCTGTTTACGTATATAAACCTAGCCTAAATCTAGTAGGACATAACACTCTCTGATTCTCTGCCGATCGAACACCTTCACACCGACTCCTGAAAGAGCAACAGGATGGCGGCCGCTAACGAAAAGACAAGCCCCGAGGAGATTGACCTGACAGGACTCGAAATTGTGAGTGATGGTTCTTATGCATTTGAACGCCCACTAACACTCGTAACATGCGCTCTGTCTCCTAAACACGTATGTTATGCAGCGTGTCGTGTTTGCATCAGCAAAGTTCTAGTCGAAGTGAAATGACACCATAGTGTCAGTGCATGTCCGATCCATGGGCGAGAGAATGGGGGTTCTGTATACAAATATGCTATGGGCATCTTGTTGGCCGATCGTAAAGGCACTGAGCTGAGGGCGACGGGGTTCGACCGTGTAGTTCAGTGGGCCTCAGGGGGGCTGTCAGCAACCGACTATATGTCGCTGAAAACCGACCAAGATCGGTACCTGGTATTGTGTATCTTACGCAACAAACAGGTTAGGGTGACTATTAGAAAGTCAACAAAATCAGGGTACGTGAACTACGCCGTGACGGCACTGGAAATCATTCAACCATAAGTCCTGTCTGTCCGTCCAACAAGGTGGCGCTACTGTATGTGTATTGTCACCGGAAGTTATGACTTAATTCCGTATGTCGGTTTGTAGTCGCCGTTCGAACGCGTGTCCGCCTGGTTGGATGATACGCAGGACGCGACGCTGCAGTCTACACCATCGGTCGAAGGCTCCCAAACCGTAAAACGACGTCTGAGTTACTCGGATATCACCGGCGACGACGAAGTGTGCTTATGTGTGTGTCATGTACGTGGTCTAGCGATCATGATGATGATGATGATGACATAGAAGTCCGTAGTGATTTACGAGAGACTGTAGCGAAGGTGAACGCTATTCCAAAGCGCACGGAGAAAATTATACACCACGATATCTTTATTGCAACTATAACCAACGCCTGTGTGCGCTAGCATCCAACGGTCTGTAGCGCCGGTATGTGGGCGTTCGCGAGGCGCTGTACAGGGTGGATCGTTCAAAGATCCTTAATAGTCTCCGTATGGCTGTGTCCGAAATCGCGTGCGCATCGTATACACCGGGTTGGGCTGTTGATACTATACCACGAGTGAAAGAGAGTCTGCGTACTCGAGGTATATCCCTGCTGAATGAACCGGAGGACGGGACCGCTATGCAACAGGAACAGCTCACGGAGGAAATGAGGGACTGGGACCTCTTTCGCACAACCACAGTCCACGCTTGTGTATGCTTCGTGGCCAACGAGCTGTGTCACACGTTTGAGGATGAAGAAAACGACATGTACAAGGTGGGGACCATTTGATATACGACAATGTGAAGTGGGCAGTGACCCATTTCAGGTATACAGTGGATGCGCCGGAGTGGTATGCGTACGCGTGATATATCACTGCAGGACGAAAATGACGATAAATAAAACCAAATTGACACGTGTACTCACCTTGTAATATTGGTATTGTGTTTGGCAGGACGATGGTGCTGTCTCTGGTGGTAGTGGTGGGCTAAGACGTATACGGGACGCCTACAAGGAGATGGAGTTGACGGGGTCACCACGGAAAAAGGTTCCGCGACTATCCCGGGTCGACGTACCATTACGTCGCGCTCTCCTGATCCGCCTGCATGAACAGCAGCGGCATACGACATCACCACCGTCATCACGGCCTCCCACGAGTGTACCAACACTGGACATGTCGTGTGACGATGTCACGACACAGCCAGTATCCGACACACCCCTCCATATGATATGTGACGACGACGACTATCATGAAGATGACGTCAGCGCACCGGTATCGGAGTACACAGCTCTCCGGAGCGACACGTCGACGCTCGATCTAGGTCCCGACGGACATATCATCTGGAGTAAACTGAATAATTGTATGGCTTTGGGGTATGGAGAACCCTTCGAATGCGTACGTAACATAGTGTGAGAAATAAAACGCTTAGCCGATGTTATACTTGCGTCCACACCATGTACTCTACAAGACGCCGTACGCCTTAACTCTCAGGAACTGGCGCGGAATATAATCCGCGACGACCACGTTGATTACGTGAATCAGACACTCTGTAGCGAACTGTAATATCATGTTGTGCTTGATGCTGATATGTAGATGTAACATAGCTATCGTAAGGCAGTGACACAAGTGGAAATGCGCCCCTTCGTGAGTTGGGCTTAGAGACGCCTCGAGATGTCACACAGAGCCACACTTATATCATTATATTAGTTGCATATCATCATCATTAATAAGGTAGTATTGGTCGATTTGATTATTGTAATTGCTAGTATCATAGAGGTATATTAATAAAGGTACATGTACTCCCGTTCTTCGGCGTCTGTTGTTCTTTCACATTGACGAGCAACGAGCGATATCACACACACACACACACACACACACACATACACACATACACACACACACACACACACACACACACATACACACTCACATACAAGGTGTCGGTGTATACGTAGCCACACCCCCTCAGTTCACACCCTGACATCTAGCCACCGTCTGATATCTCTATGCAATCATTCATACATCACATTATACGTATCCACGCCCCCTGTGTCCATACGTCTATAGGACGTCACGCAATATATAGAAACATGCAAGGATCTCGCATCCTTCAGTTGTAGGTAGATACTCCACTATGAAACAACACTCATGTCGCCACTGTGGAATCGTCCCCGATTCATACGACGACGTACAACGTCACATAGACCTGATTCATTCATAACCGTCGATCCACTCACCACAAGTTGACGACCAAACCACCGTCGCGAGTGGCGCCATCTGACGAAACACCGAAAAGCACTAAGCACCGCTGTCCGACATGCACAAGAGAGTTTGCGAGACGATGGCACCTGGTACGTCACATGAGGACGTCATGCGGCAGGGTACCCTCACAGAAAAGCGAAACACACCGCTGTGAGACTTGTGCACGTGAGTTCACGAGACGTGACCACTTGTTACGTTATATCAATTCGATATGTAGCAGATGTGAAAAGGTCATCGACCCACCCCTACCCAAGCGAACGAGACGCGAAGAGCGGCCTCGTGTGAGCAACGACGTCGACGACTATACTTCCTCCGACACGACTCCCCTTCGCTGACACTCTGTCTAGGGAACTGCGAGACGTCATTCGAGACCACTGGTCGGCCATCCGAACCCACGTAACCAGAGGACGTGTTCAATCCAGGTACAATTACAGAGTGTCGACGCCGGACACGTCTGTTCTAGAACCGGCCCTGACAAGCATGTTCCGCGAACAGACGCACGCTTTTAAGATTAACCTCAGTTACGGTTTCGTGCTGCGGAACAAGATCACTAACCGATACATATATTATTTTTCATCCTGCAACTGTTGTGGTCGGTACCTGGTTGAACCGTATCTGATTACCAACACCGAAGACTTTGATGCATTTCTGGAGCGTATCCGAGAAACAGACGTGTTGCAGTGGGTGATCAATCAACGTCCGGACAGCCAATGGGTATGCGAGGTGGTCACGAATGTCACATTCTTCGTCAACCATATCATAGACCATCCGCTAGGATGTGGGGACGTCACAATTCAAAATCAAAAGGAACAAAGCCGTCATCGGATTGGAAAGATACCCCAATCATAACAAGAAGTACACTGGCTATATGTCTGTTCCGTTGCCTGGCTCTGCATCGTGGGTTTGACCGACACCACCTGGAACCCACGCTGAAGGTACTCTACGCGAAGTACGATCGAGACGGAGTGGCTATGGAAGACTTTGACGGGGTGACGATGGACGACCTCTATCGCGTCGATACCATCTTTGAGACCAACGTGTGCGTCTACACATTCTTCGAACCAGAGGAAGAAGAAGAAGGTGGAAAAACGACTGCTGAACTCGTGCGCCGTTCGTTGTGTCACTATCCCAACACGTTGTACGTCAATCTCCACGATACACGCTATCTCGTCTGGTATAACAACAAGGACGTCGAACCGTTCTTGGACGCCATCGCCAAACAGTTTGCCTTCTAGCGACAACGCGGTCTCGATATGTTCAAACAAGCCATCAGTATACCCTGTTTGACCTTGCCCTACATGTTCAACTATGAACCGGAGAAGTCCTTCTTTACGCTCTTCAACGAGACGAACAATGATGTCCATCAGCTGGTCAGAGAGAACATCGTCGGAGAGGCGTCACACATCTTCACCAAACATCACGAGAAGAGGGTCACGAAGATACGTCGGAAAGACTACGGTGATGCACCTCGAAAGTGTCAGTCTGTCGTGGGCTACGATGCAAATGCCATCTACCTCTGGTCGTTATCGCCGACGGGATGGTTCACGCGACGAAGGGAAGAAAAGGAGTTCCGACCCGAAGCGCACAGCCCACAGATCAGATGGCCGCCGAATGGCTGACGTGGCAGTCCGAAAACACGGGACGCGCTATGCGCCACCAGTCCAACGGTCGAGAGATGCGCAACGGCCAACTGCTGGTGAACGGTTGGTGCAGCGAAACGAAGACGACCTATCAGTCTCACAGATGCTTCTACCACGGCTGTCCGTGCACAGTTCGTGAGGTTATCGAGGTCAACGGGAAACCCATGGCTGAACTGCTCGCCGAAACTCGCAAGAACACGGTCTACCTTCGTCACTGTGTGAGGGTCGTCGAGTTGTGGGAATACGAGTGGAAGGTCACGAGACGCGATCAGTGCGTGAAACTGCTTCTGGACGCCACCTTTCCCCGCCGTCGACATGTGCGCTGGAAAATGACGTCACAACAGATCCTGACAGGCGTACACAACGGCGCCGTGTTCGGTATGATTCAGTGCGACATACGTGTACCGGCGGAATTGCGCGCACACTTTGCCGAGATGCAGCCCATCTTCAAGAACATTCACATGACCCGCGATGACCTCGGACCGTTCATGCGTCGATACGCCGAAGAACACGACATCATGGCAACCCCGCGTCGCATGCTCGTCGGACACTATCGTGGAGATAAGATCTTGCTCATCACACCTCTCTTGCGATGGTACCTGGAACACGGACTCGAGGTGACGCACGTCTACCAGATCAGCGAGTGCACACCGGTCGCCTGCTTCCGACGATTCGGCGAGGCGGTGTCCACGGAACGTCGCGAGGGTGACGTCAATCCCGACAAGGCCATGATTGCGGATACCAACAAATTTATGGGGAATTCTTCCTATGGGAAATTTATCACCAACGTCGATAAGAACCATACAGTCGCCTACTGTTCGGAGAATAGGACGTCGGTCATGATCAACGATCGCCGCTTTCAACAGCTCGACGTCGTCACCGCCGATGCGTACGAGATCGAAATGCACAAGCGCAGCGTCAAATACGCGTTGCCCACGCACGTGGGCTTCTTCGTGTTGCAGTGCGCCAAACTGCGCATGTTGGAGTTCTACTACGATTTCAAGGACATATATGTGCAACGTCCGCAGTTCGAGTACTACCGTCGACGACATCGTGACCGCGGCACTGCGCGAACACTAATTTCGGAACCGCTCCGAATGGCTACCGTTCGAATGTTGCGCCGATCATCAGAGCAAGTACGTGCGCTGTCGACTGGCCGGAAGTCAGTGGAGCGGCACCGAGACGTGTTGCAAGGCGGAAAAAGCGTACGACAATAGAACACCGGGACTCTTCAAGGTCGAATGGTCCGGCGATTGTTTCTTGGGTCTGTGCATCAAGACTTACCATTGGTCGGGTCCCGTCGACAAATACAGCACCAAAGGACTGAACAAACGACTCAACAGCATTGAAAAGCAGGCGTTCCTGGGTGTGCTGACCAATCCACGGAGCGGAAGTGGAATGAACCACGGGTTATGTGTGAATCACTCGACCGTGCTGACGTACATCCAGGAACGTGCATCTTTGGCCTACTTCTACGCCAAGCGCGTGGTCCACGAAGATGGAGTCACCTCGGGTCCGGTGGACGTGTAACGACGACGACCGATTGTCGTGTAAGTCTAGCTGTCACGCGGTTAGTAGGCAGATAGTAGACACAAAAAAAGAAAACATATTTTGACAGTTGTCACGCAATCGATCGTCATAGAACGTCATGTCACGGACGCGAGCAGTCGTAGGAGTAGCGCTAGTAGGAACAGTCGGAGTGTTCCTGTACGTCTTGTTGTATGTTCCCCTCCGTCGCTCCTCGTGGTGTGAAGGAGGTATCGTCGTATCTAACGTCACAGCGGGCAACGCAACATTGTCGAAGGTTACCACCTACTAGAACACGCACAATCATGGATACGCGATGGAAACATCCCTTCACCTGCATCGTCGCGGGTCCGACGGGGTGTGGTAAGTGACGTTCGTGACGCGCATGCTACGTCACGCCGCAACGATGATAGATCCGCCTCCCAACAGAATCACGTCGTGTTACGGAGAATGGCAGAGCGCCAACGCCGCTGTCGACAACGACCTAGTACGGTTCGAGGAAGGCTTGCCGAGCGGCGCGTTCGACGCGTCGGCGCCAGACCTCGTGGTCATCGACGATCTGATGGCGGAAACGGACGAACGGGTCACGACCTTGTTCACGAAAAAGAGTCATCACCAGAACACGTCCGTACTGTATTTCGTGCAGAACCTGTTTCCAAAAAAACAAGGAGAGTCGCACGATCAGTCTGAACACGCAATACATGGTGGTCTTCAGAAATCACAGATAGGTCACTTGGCGCGACAGTTGTATCCGGGACGCCTGACGTTTGTACAGGACGCGTTCAAAGACGCCACGTCACCACCGAACGGTCATCTACTGATCGATCAGAAACAGGACACGCCCGAAGACATGCGTCTGCGCAGGGCCGTCCTTCCCAACGACGGCGTTCAGTAGGTGTACCAGCCCAAACTATAAGACGACCGCGCACATGCCTCTTCTCTTCAGTCGTAGCATGTCCGAGCTCGTGAAGAGACACATCCTCTCCATACAGGCGCTGAACAGGTAGAAGAGCAAAACATTGAGTCGAGCCATCATCAACAACGCCGACGCCGATTTGTTGTGTGTATTAGCCGAGTGTGCCTACAACATATTGAAGAAGAACTTTCCCTTGACCGACGTACAGAGACGCCGTTTGAGTAGGTACAAAACGAACCTGCGCAACTTGGCACAGAGAGATGTGCCGGCGGCGAGGAGACGTCTTGCTACGGGGTAACCAGGTCGGCGCGGGACAGACCGGCGGTTTCCTGTCGGCTTTGCTAGCACCGTTGGCCGGTGCGGTCTTTCTACCCTTGCTCAAAGAGGTGCTACTCAAGCAGACAATGGAACACGCACGGAAGATGGCCTTGGTAGATCCACGACTGTTGGACAGTCTACGCGCGCCACCACCACCGACGGATACCCTAGGACGCAAGGTGCATGTCCTCGACGACGAAATAAAAGGCGCACTCGACGGACACGATCTCACCGACGGAAGCAAGGTCGTCCTGTATAATCAAGCTACAGCGCGTTGGCCGATCGACGCACGCGAGAACCGGTGCGCGTGATGACGGTAAACAAGGACGCGCAAGGTCCCCCAGTGGCCACGGCGGCGGCGGCGGCGGCGGGGGCGATGAGGGCTTCGGCGGCGGCGGGGGCGGGAGGTATAGAAACGGATGTCCTAGACAGCGTTCCCAAGGCGCTGCAGGCCAAAAAATAGACGACTGATGGAACGTCTGAAACGTGTCGTCGCGTGGAGTGCGCGCCGAGACCTCATGCACAAAGGAGTAGCGGTAGCCGGAAGTAACGTGGTAGATATCGTGAACGATCTGTTGCGCAAGCGCAAGACCGTCGGCGATACGACGGGATGGCAGGTGTTTGCGCGAAATCGGCGATATGAATCTACCCATGGAGTTGGAGGGTAACGACACCAGGAAACTACACATTCAACGGGCGCAAAGGAAGAGTGTTGTGGCGGCAGCGGTCACACGATCGCTCGGTAGAACGCGTCGAACGCTGCAGTGGACGTCCCTCTCGCGTCGGCAACGAATGAGCCCGCAGCCGCCGCCGCCCTACCTACGCCACCGTCGGAAGGACGCAAGACATGGGAGCTTCTTTAAAGGAGGCGCACCGTCCCGAATCGACAGCATAATGTTTGATCCACGGGACAGTCTACGTTGTCTGTTTGCCGCTGTCACTTACGCCGGACTTCACACCGTGAGCGAGATTACCATCGACTATATCATCCGTACATTATCATGCCCCGCCGTCGCAAACAGCTGCCGGGAGTCTACTTCGACCCCGCCAAGGTAGGAAGTTAAGGGGGAATGGAGTCTTTGCGAAGAGTCGCTTTCCGATCTATCCACCGTGTACCGAGAAAGGTCAAACAATGGCTGTCGGAATAGAACAAAATGGATATCCTTCAGGACCTGGTACGCTCGTACAACGACACTCCTCACCGCAACATCGGTATGCCTCCCACTGAGGGGTAGCCACGGCGACATCGTGTCGAAGACCTTTGGAAAAACTCAGTACGTACCCGTGCTCTACAAAGAGTTTGGTACGATTGAGATCGATATAAGAGACGTCACCGGAAGACGCGTGCCATTTGAGGTCTGTAAGTTGACGGTAACACTTCTTTTTCGACGGCGACGGACGGCACTGTTCTAGAGATGAATTACAACGACTACTACACGCGTCATGCGCGGCGGTGCTAGTGGAGCGACGCAAGGTGGGCAGGCGAAGGGAAGTGTTGGTGAAATGGTTCGGATACCCTTCGAAATTCAATAGCCGGATCGATGCCAAGGCCCTCGTCGGCTATAAAGACTAGTCACGCGTCCGACAAGTTTTCATTCGCTCACCCATGACGGACGAGACAACATCACAGGTCACCGTTAGCGACGCCGACGACGAAATCGACGCTCTGTCGCCACCGCAGAAAGCGAGGACCCCGTGGCACATCTTCGGCAACGCGTGTCCCAAAGAGGAGATCGTGTTTCTGTGTGAGGTCGTCGTCTTTTACACGGTCATCTTGGTCAGCATCTACAACCTGTCGATCGGACATGGGAATCCGACTCTGTGGACGGCCCTGTTGAGCAGTTTGTTGGGTTACATGCTTCCCAGCCCGACGTTGAAACAACAGCAACATGACGACGAGTGATTTCTATCTCACGTTGCTTAGCAATGCTTAACACCGCTGTACATCGCGTGGCGGGGGAGGGAAGGGTGAGATTGAGCTACAGTACCATCACGCATAAGATAACGGTGCACGAGCTACCGAATACCGTCTTCCGCGGCGCTATGCTGACCACCATTCTTGGCTTTCGCGACAATACGATGCCGGCTCTCACGAAGGATCCCATAAATCCCATGTTCAAGGTATATATCACAGAAGCAGACATCGTGGTGAACATGGAACGAGGGCTCGAATCGGTACACGTCTACACGGATGCCGTGGAACCAAGAGTTGTCGGTGACAGCCTCGTACCACTTCTGCGCATCGTCCCACTGAGGGGTAGCCACGGCGACATCGTGTCGAAGACCTTTGGAAAAACTCAGTACGTACCCGTGCTCTACAAAGAGTTTGGTACGATTGAGATCGATATAAGAGACGTCACCGGAAGACACGTGCCATTTGAGGTCTGCAAGTTGACGGTAACACTTCTTTTCCGACGGCGACGGACGGCACTGTTCTAGAGATGAATTACAACGACTACTACACGCGTCAAGCGGGCGGTGCGCTTCCCTATTTCGCGGGTGCCCGATACCAACGAGGACACGGACTAGGAAGTCGGAGGTCTACTGCGTAGCGTCATGCCGGACGTCAAGAGAGGTGCCGTGGCGTTGGGAAAGAGAGCGGTGTCGACTGGCGCGCGCATAGCCGACGACGTCTTGTCGGGACAGAACACCGAAACGGCCGCCAAACGTCGCGTCACCGCTGCCGGTAGAGAAATGTTGAGCGACCTCTTGTCCCCTGACGTGCAACCGCGTAAGCGTATACGACGCGCATCCGCTACGAAACGAGTCAGTACAGCCGGAAGACGGAAGAGGAAGAAGACGACACGTGTGTCCGACATATTCGACGATGGCGTTCGTGCATAAACTATCGTGTGAGGGACTCAAGAGCGAGATCGATCTTATCGTTGTGCCTCCGACTCAGACCAGCATCATCACACGGTGCAACATCAGCCCATATCCTCGCTCGACTCGGGTTGACCGATAGAGTTCGTCATACCCGGTTCGGGAGACGATTACCTGGATCTCGCCAGCACGTTGCTACACGTTCAAGCGAAGGTGATGCGTGCCGACGGAGCCGACCTCGACGCCGCCGATCCCGTCGGTCCCGTGAATAACTGGCTCCATTCGCTGTTCAGTCATGTCGACGTCTACCTGAACGGAACGCTCGTGACTCCCTCGACCAACACGTACCCTTAGCGCGCCTACATAGAGACGCTGCTCAGTTACGGAGACGATGCCAAGGAGACGCAACTGACGAGTCAGATGTGGCACAAGAACACGGGCAATCGTATGGAAGCCGTCGAAATAGCCGCTGGTGATGCAGCCAACGCGGGGTTCTTAAACAGACGCAACATGATCGCGCAGAGTCACGTGGTCGACATGATGGATCGTCTCCACGTGGGCCTGTTCCTCCAGGATAAATTCCTCATCAACGGCATAAAGGTAAAAATACGTCTGATGCGCAGCAAGGATACGTTCGCGCTGATGGCCGGCGGCGTCAACCCCGACTACAAGATAAAGATAGTTACGCCACACTGTTCGTCAAGAAGGTCACCCTGAATCCGGGCGTGCAGATGGCTCAAATAAAAGCCATCCAAAAAACTACCAAGTATCCGATGCGACCCGTCGACTGCAAGGTCTACTCAATTCCCACGGGTACCCGCTCGCACACGCACGAGAATCTCTTTCTTGGCACTCTTCCGAAACGTCTCGTACTGCGCTGCATCGATAACG
The DNA here is from genome assembly GCA_963995525.1 of Escarpia spicata. NCBI lineage: Eukaryota > Metazoa > Annelida > Polychaeta > Sabellida > Siboglinidae > Escarpia > Escarpia spicata. The sequence goes on along the minus strand of OZ023205.1, from coordinate 26,513,112 downwards.
ACGCCTACAACGGAAATCCCTTTCACGCCAAACACATTCACATCAACTTCCTCGCCGTGTACGTGGACGGAAGACAGATACCCTCCAAACCTTTCCAGCCCAATTTCGACGACGACCGCTTTGTCAGTTGCTACCACAACCTGTTTACCTTGACGGGTAAGGTGTGGCAGGACGAAGGCAACGGCTTGTCTCGCGCCGACTTCCGACACTGCTATACCTTCTTCGGTTTGGACCTCACCCCCGATGCGTGCGACGACTGCTGCTTCCATCTGGTACAATAGGCAACCTGCGCATCGAGATTCATTTCCGCGACGCGCTGCCGACCACTGTGAACGTCGTCGCCTACACCGACCATGTTGGAGATCGACAAATGTCGCAACTTCAGAGTCCCGTGTCTAACGTTCGCGGACAATACTGTGTTGCTTATCTCATGTTTCGCTGTCGTGGACTTCCCATGAAGGAATTCGTGAACGGTTTAGGCACTGATCTGGTAGCAAATGATTGCCGTGTATTTGATTGGCTTAAACAACTGCAATAAGATGTGTGTGTTTCGTGCATGTACCGTGTTTCATTAACGGGCAGGTATCATCATCGTCATTATTGTTCGAGCCTATGGCGCGGTGGTCAAACACCGGTAAGCTCACGACCTCTGCCTCTGTGTTCAGTCACCCATAAGTCGTACCACCACCCTACGAGCCACTGGCGTGGTCGTAATGATCCGTAAGCTCACGACCGCTGACGTGGTGTTCGCTCACCCACAAGTCATGTCACATCGTCCACTTGTCTTCGGTTACTAAAACACGGTTTCATGTATGATATCACACGTATGCATTACGCTTGTATCTTTCGTCAATAAAATTCGTGTGCACTCGTTTACTGTTGTGTTTCGTTAGTTCTTTCATACACGCGCATTCATACACATATCTCTAAGTGAACACCTCTTTACCCCTCATACCCCGCAGGAGGAACTACATGGCACTACTTCCACTAGGAGGTCGGTCACGTGACAGGCTAATTCCACCTCAGCAGCAGACATTACCTCCTTCACTTTCCGCCAGGTGGCTACACTACTTCCACTTCTTTCCGCTAGGGGGTAGGTCACGTGGAGACAGGCGCCATCTTAGAATTTCACCATGGGACCCCCCCCGGAGATGATGTCCCAGAAGGCCGAAAGTACTACTACCGACCTTCTGGAATGCGTTGCCGGAAGATCTACGACTGATACAGTGCATGGACACCTTTAAAGCTCGTCTTAAAACAAACAACTTTAAACTCGCTTTTAATGTTTAGTCGTCATAATTTTATACCTTAGTCGTTATACCCCATATTTATTTTAGTATTTGAAATTTTAATTGAAACTAATAATGTATCATTGTAGTTATTTATTAATTAACTAATATATATTTATAATATATTTATCTCGCAATTTACTATATAGTTGTTATATATATATATATATATATATATATAAATGTGTATATATGTGTGTATATATATATATATACATATATATATATATATATATTTATATACTTATTTTATTACCGATAGTACATAATATAATTTACAACAATGTCGTCTTTGATTTAATTTCTCTATTTCAATGTTGTAAAACAAAGCCTTAACTATACGTATTTATATGTTTTAGTTGTATTATTATTATATTCATTTCTTTAATTTCGAATGACTATTGTCAACACTACTGAACAGAGTTCTGCTTTGAATTTTAGTGTCTAAATAAAGTTATTATTATTATATATCATCGCAACTATCGCAGCATGCATATGCAAGGACATTATTTCTTACCTGTTCGAATACTTGTTCAGAGTCGTCTTGCTTGATGATAATCGGCATGCAGCCAGAACGTCCTCGCCTCTTAAACCAGATGCTGAGGGTGGACTCGGAGCGTCTGTTCTTGTACCCCGGGATCTCGAACTTCGATGGAATTCGGAACACGCCACAGTCGCCACACAAGCCGCAATTCTTCTGGATCTCCACGCCGAAGTTCTTCAAATAGATTCCGTTCCACGAAATAAAGTCACCTTTCCAGTCGAGCAGCGGCTCGTCGAACGTGACGCAAATGCCTGGGAAACCTGCAGATGTGCACATATTATTGGGCTGCCGTCATTGTTTCTAGAAATGCGCTGTTTATTCGTGTTGTATTATGTGTCAAATATTTCAGACGCAGGATAATAACAATAAGTAATAAGAATTGCAATATGAATAAAGTAGTTGTTTATGTGTTAGTAAATCTAGAGACTTGTTCAACAATAATAATAATTGCGGGTGTTTTATAAAACGTAAACTGCCGTGTTTTGGATAGACTGGTGACGTCAAATTTGGGGTATCGGGGATTATATAGGAGTGTGGCCATCGTGAGTAGATTTGGTGATAACTGAGTCGTGATAAGTTCAGATTTCACATGCAGTTGTCGTTTTTAGTAACTTCTTGAATAGTGCATGTTTATTTTGTTTACACATACACCACCTGTAGTTATAGAACAATACGTGGATTGTTGACATACCAGAGAGTTAGCAGGCAGATAACAGGCACGAATGAATAATATGTTTTTTTATGTCACGAGAGTGTTAGCAGCCAGATAACAGGCACAAATGAATAATACGTGATTTTGTGATGTCACGAGAGTGTTAGCAGCCAGATAACAGGCACGAATGAATAATACGTGTTTTCTTGATGTCACGAGAGTGTTAGCAGCCAGAAAACAGGCACGAATGAATAATACGTGTTTTTTTTATGTCGCGAGAGTGTTAGCAGCTATATAACAGGCACGAATAAATAATACGTGTTTTTTATATCACGAGAGTGTTAGCACGCAGATAACAGGCACGAATGAATAATACGTGTTTTTTTGATGTCACGAGAGTGTTAGCACTCGGGTGACATAATGCATTATGCTATTTCACTAGCAGTAAATTAACATTTGAACTTATATTTTCACTTCCTGTGTTTGCATGCCACAAGAATAATTGGCAGTAGCGTTCGGTTCCAATTAATGTTCGAAGATTACTATGGTTGTTTCAAACTGTTCACAGTTCAGGTGGCAACGGTTTACGCTGCACCTCTCGTTCGTAAGTTGATCATAGAGACAAGGCTACTGGCATCACTTTAAAGGTCCATTAGGGTCAGCAATTCAACTCGTAATCGTATATGTGTCCCGCCACAGCGAACCGGGTATTAAAGAGTAAGCGAAATTAAACGTTTTTATTCCTAATCTGAATGAAATAAAATCTAAAAATAGTGTCCTACTATTCAACTAATTTTTTAACCCCCTACGCCACCCTGTTCAAGGCCCCTTTTGTTGGTGCTTTTCTGCACATTTTCTGCATAATTTGTTGCGACACCTAGTGGTCGAGGTGACGTCACCACATGTAGCACTGCCAGGATTTAGCATGGCGCGCATCTACGCCTGTTGGTGTTTTGGGCCTTACCTAAAATTGCAATCGCGCTATTTAATATAATTTTATATCACCGTTAAAATAATAATCTTACATATAAATTAGTCTAGTCGGAAGAGGGGTGTATCGTGCACAGAAATCAACTTCTAATCGGCGTCTCTAGATCGGAAAAATGCGTAGAAAACGATGAGCTATGTTAAAAAGTCGTCCGGATGTCCCACGTATAATTTTTATGCAAATCAGTGCCGCCATTACCGAAAACAATCGAAAAATATATGTTTCACTATATATCAGCAAATATTGCAGATAGCTGATGAAATAAGGTGTCTAGACACATGTTTTGAGGGTCAAAGATCATTATAAAGCTATTCTTGAAGTGACCACACGTGTCCGTGGCATACTATGGACATTCGTGCCGCCGTTACCGTAAAATCTATTAAAAAATGTCTATATTGCAGATATGTTGAGAAAGGGTCTTTGAGGGCAATAATTTCAAAAAGGTGTTATTTTTGCGACCACTGGATCAAGGTCACGTGCTATGGGGGTCAATTCAAGGTGTGTTGAATACAGAAATTCCACTAAATTAATTTATTAATTGATTTATTGAAGTAGGTAATAACAGAACAGAAGACGTCTTCAAACATTGCAAGGGAAGTGTTCTCCACTATCGTAATCGCCCACTAGCGAATATAAAATAACTAGTTCGTGTGTCGGCTCTAGCGTGGCCTATTTAAGCAGCTGTTTTATTGGCCTCGACAGATTCGACAAACAATTATAACGTGAACGAAGACGATACTCTCCGGTGTCCTGAACAACGTGTAATTAATTATGATATTCAACCAACTCCGGTTTTTTTAATATCGTGATTAATTCTGATAAAACGAAATCCGAAGATAGACGACTCTTCACTGAGTAAGTCAAGATGGTTGTCTGTCTTCGATCCGAGTTACAGTATTTGGTTAGCCACTCCCTATATGCTCACAGCTCTTTTTGAAACCTTCTCTTCCTCGGTGGTTACACAGGAAAAGTCGCGTACTGAATGCTTGACACACACGCCCATGCCCACGCCCACGCCCACGCCCACGCACACGCCCACGCACACGCACACGCCCACGCACACGCCCACGCACACGCACACGCACACGCACACGCACACGCCCACGCACACGCACACGCACACGCCCACGCCCACGCACACGCACATATTGGCCATTAGCCTTGGTTTATGAGAATGTATTATTTGTGTTCAACGCACACTGTATATGGCACATCAAATAAAACTTATTGCGCGTTATGAAAGGCATACACATTTTGACACCATAATGCGCGCTTTTTACAATAAAGGGAGGAAACTGAGACGCGCACAACATTGCACATAATCGGGACTAATAAATAATTAGCCACTCATTTTATGTCGCTTACTGCTGATCATCTGATGAACCGCTGAACTCGACAACCACCTCGGCAGGCGTTTAAGTTACGCAATCAGTCAACGCCAGCCCGCTTACGCTACTCCCTTTGATCTAGTCTTCGGTTTAGATTGCGCGAGCAACTCCCACACAACTGCGCCATATAAACTTTGCAGTGTCCTGCAGAACAATTAATAACTGATTTCGTTTGATGAAAATTTATGTAACGTTAAGTAACTGGACATAAACTGGGCATATATCACATACATGTTTCATATATATTTTGTTAAGATACGATGAGTATTTTTTTAAGATATGACTATCATTACATACTAATTAAATATATATATATATATATTTATATATAGTAAATCACTTACATATTTTCATGAAGTTGACACACTATATATATATATATATATATATATATATATATATATATAGTGTGTCAACTTCATTATATATATATAGGGTGAAAATATGTAAGTGATTTACTGTTGCGCTTTAAAGGATTTATTTCATCAACTTGAAAAGGTATAACTTTGCTTTACTAGAGGAACTTGACTTGAGTGCATTCCCGAGTTGTAGTTCCTATCCAGATAAACCCTCTCACAAATGTAACGCGATTAACCCAAAAAGCTCGATTAACCTATCTGTCATGCGTTTCGTTTACGTAATATATAAAACTGGTTGTTGAAACCATGAGTGTAACACCATAACACCACACTGACATCAAACATGACAGTTTACATAAATAATTGTTGTAATACGGGTAACCAAAGTATATATATATATATATATATATATATATATACATAGAGAGCCACCGATATTTCAATAAAGTAAACCGGTACCAGTGCATGAATAACTGAATAACTGAGATAATTATTCAGACGTGCTAGGGCAATCCCTGGAAATCGATTTGTGTACCACATCCGGACGACTGATTCAGCATGACACTAAGTACTCACCTCCAAATTAATTACATGCTGAAGTCATGGTGGGTGATGTGGGCGTTGTTGAATACAAAGATTCATTGTATCCACGAGAAGTGACCAACATAAGTTCACAAAAGATAGACTATCTGGTGTCATTGATGGCCAGCTGGACGTTACTAGAAATCACCAAGCCAAAGGGAGGGCATTTATTACATAGGAAATAACTTTGTTATGGTTCTAGATCAATCGGATCTTGCAAAACAGATATGTACATTTCATTATATCTACTGTTTTGTAGAATATAATGACTTTAAAGATTGGTGTTTCGCTAATTGAAGGAACTCAAAAATGAAATCACCCTAAGCACCGTTTCATTAACAAGATTTAACAAGATTGCCATCCAGAGAATTAACTCTAGATGGAAGGTGGACAAGGAAGCCCTTTGGCTTATCGAGAGTCCAACCCTTTTATCTACATATATCCAGCCCTTCTGAGGTATGTGTAGATTTTATTTTTAAACATATTCACACTACTAGCACCCACACAATCATCAGATAATCTGGTCCATTCATTCACAGTCCTTTGTGAAAATGAGAACTTTCTTACGTCTAATCTACACTGCTCCTTTACTAATGTAACTTCATGTCCTCTAGTCTTTCTATCTTTCTTAACTGAAAAAAACATATTTCTATCAATATTTTCATAACCAATCAATATTTTAAACACTTCTATCTGATCTCCTCTCAATCTCCTGGTCTCTAGTGTTGTTAAACCGCATTCTTTTAGGCGTTTTTCATAACTAAGATCCCTCAGTTTTGGTTTTGGTGAGCCATTACTGTGATATGATTTTTAGTCTTTTTGGTAATGTCAAGCTATATAGCAGATGGAACACATCTATAAACTCTATAAACTTTGCAAAAATACGAAATAATATGGCTTGTTAATGTGCTAAGTGTGCAACAATTGTGTCTGGAAGGAAATCAAATCAATAATGACATAACAACGTAATGCCATCACTGCCTGGTCCCTTCATTCTAACCATTATCACCACCTAATTGTATCTGGAAAGAAATCAAAACATTAGTGACATAACAAAGTAACTCCATCACTGCCTTGGCCCTGCACTCTAATAACTATCACCACCTAATTGTATCTGGATAGAAATCAAAACATTAGTAACATAACAAAGCAACACCACGACCACCTAGTCTCTCCACCCTAACCCCTCAACCATTTATACTCACTAAGTATGTCATAAAACTACATCTGGAAAGAAAACCAACTACATGAGTATATTAACTACTTTACATAGAACTACAAAGTTTTTTTTTACTAATACATACACCCGAATTCACAACCAACATGGCATTTTCTCTGGTTATCCGTATAGGACGACCAGAAACACAGCCAAATTGTATGAATGCAGCAGTAGGACTGGTCATTAATGGTCTCAGTCAAGATGGCCAGATCTGTTTCTGCTCCCTACAACCAGCCCAGTGATAAGAAATAGGCCGTCCGCTATCCAGTTATAAACAGAGGCCAGTGGGATTGCGAGGTTGCTTGTAAGTTAGACGACGTTACGTGTGTGTGTTCCATCTGTCAAATCGTAATTGGGGACCTTCGGCTAAAATGTTTCTTATACTTTGCCAAGGTGATGTCAGTGGTTAAAAGTCAAAAAGGAACTGGGGACCTGAAACAGGACCCCGGTTCATTTGAGGTCCCCACTTACAGGCTTGTGTGTTAGGTGGAAGTCCCCAGTTAAGCCTCTCCACTCACACACACACACACACACACACACACACACACACACACACACACACACACACACACACACACACACACACACACACACACACACACACACACACACACACACACTCGCACACACACATACACATGCACATGCACATGCACATGCACATGCACATGCACATGCACATGAACACACCCACACACATACACGCACGCGAACACGCACACACACACACACACACACCCGTACCCAAACGCGCATACACATACATACATATACGCATACACGCACACACACACACACACACACACACACACACACACACACACACACACACACACACACACACACATAACACACACAAAACAAGCATACGCACACACACGCACACACAAACACACCCACACAAACGTCAGCAGCTGTTATCTCACTGATATGTCACTTTGTTTTGGCCAGATTCCATAGAAAAAACACTATATATATGGAAATGAAAATGTGCATATGTACTGTTATAAATTCTAAAGTGCCAGCATTACCTAAAACATTATTTTTAGCTGTATTGCAAATAAGTTGACAAAGGGTTTTTTGAGGGCAAAAATTTCACAAAAGGTGTTATTTTAATGTTTTATTATTAGTCTTAATATTAATGGTGACTTCTATTTCCCATTCCAGATAAACAATGGTGATAGAAGTAGACATTAAGTCACCATGCCCAAAAGAAAAAGTGACCGGAGCGCAGATCCTGCAGCCCCCAAACACTCTCCGCATACATGCATCCTTCGTATGCTATCCATGTTTGATCATGGTCGTTTCACACCCGTCAGTGAAATAAAAGGAATTGCAAGTGAAAGCTACAGCAGCTTCATAAGATCCGGGACCGACGTCTCCACCAATCACATGAGCCCCGTATCGTATGCAATCAGTGTGCGACCGGATCCCTACAACTCTCCCCGATAACCTGGAAAGTGCTGGTTATCACAGTCAGCGTTGTCAGCGTTATCAGCGCTTCACTGGCACCATCCATCTTCTGGGAGATGACACAAAACCCGTAGCATCAACACCGCAATGGCATCACTCCCCTCGTAAATTGTCCTCAGCGGGTTCCGCTGGACCCACATTCAAACCAGAGTGCATTTTCAGTGACAAAGTAGAGATCAAAGATGGTGATCGCAAAACCGAGCGAGCTGGAGATTTCTCGTCTTGGAAGAACAAAGAAAATAAATCGAATCACGGGCCGAGAATATGGGTCTAGTTCGACTTCATCGACAGGTAAAAAACGAAGACCTCTTTGCTGGTAAGGCCAAACACCATCCATCAAGCTTGAGATCTTTCCGCACAGCGTTCGCTAACTACGATCGCGGGATTCGCAGAGCCGAAGGAGCAGAGGATACCATGCTCGCATGTCAGCCGCCCACGAGATGGCGCTCGTCTCGGTACTGGAGCACATTCAGACTAATGTCGTCCAGCAGAATGAGGACCTCCGACTATCTTTCTTGCGCTTGCTCTATGTCGACGAATTGAAACTGAATGGGTACGAGAGCTCGACCTATCGCTCTGAGAAACTACTGAAACGCCTACAGAATGACCCAACCAAGGACCATGTCTATTTCACGAAGGTCGATCACGACAAAGCTAATGCCATTTCATTCTGGCTCGTGTACAATTCGAATATCACCGTTTCTAATGCTCTTGCACGAGCTTACACTATCGCAAGCGTAGACAAGTACCAAGACGTCGTTCTCCTTCTTTGTCGTAATAATCTACGGGCTTTCAGAGAGTCCGAAGGCCTAACGTGGCCGCCAACAGCCGACGACATGGAGCTCAGTCCTGAGAAGCTCCTACCTCCAGACCTCATCCGGTTCCTCAGCATGGTTATGGCCGGCACAAGCGAAAAGATGAAGCGTCTGGTATTCTCCATCGGGCAAGACCTGTGCCGTGCAGTGTCCGAGGGAAAATGAAAGTTACCAAAACACGTGCTTCTCTGTTTGACTGCCAGGCACTTGTTCCGAAGCAAACAGCTCACCATGATATCGCACAACCTTGGCCACGGTTTTGAGGGCGACGATTTTGGCTTAGAGTTGGAATCTGCTCTGACCAAGGCCCAGGGCGATGTCTCGACCTATCTGACGCCCTAAACCGTGACGGGAGAGGGCAACGTCGTATTCCACTGTGAGTGGGACAACTTCAATAAAACCACTACAAATGTTCACGGCAGCAACATTGTCAACAGTGCTGGGGGAATCATGGTGCAGGAGGTCAGGCCTGGGTTCGAGAGCCCCAAGGTCCGAACGCTGCCTATCATCGATAAGTTGAAACAGCGTAGCCTGAAAGTCGACAAACCAGAAACTCTCCCACCCTTGCACTTCACTCACGTTGGCCCAAAGTTTCCCGATGGCTCATCGTTCACACCCCCTGCAGAGAACGACGCCGTCCATGCTACTAAGATGCAATAGTACTATGTCTGGCTCTTCAGCAGGTATATCGGAAACGGCGGCAACCAGCCCGTGCTTGGACTAGGGGGCTTCACCTCTGCAACCGGGACTCACCGCCCATAAAAATCAACAGTGGACTACTTCACGCCCATCCATCAACCGATCATTGACAGCACCGTTATTCGCAAGCTGCTGAAGCGCTCGGAGGTAGCCACGGCTGAGGTGGGTCGGAAGTGGGTCATGAAAACATTCAATATGGGAGCCTGTTTGAAAGCCCTACCTATCATCTGGCGACGGCCAGATGAATTCGCCAGTCATGTGGCTATGATCGGACCGTTTCACACGTCCATGAACTATATCGGGATGCTCACAGAGCACAAAATGCGTGGTTCTGGATATGCAGAGATTCTGTTTGAGACGCAGCAGGTGACAAGTAGATCCCACAAAGGTGTTCTCAGTGGAAATGCATACGCCAAGTCCCTCTTTTCCCTCAATACCGTGTGTGAGGCAAACCCCTGCAGACCCCTCTGCACCTTTCAACATGAACCAGTCTGGCAATCGAGATCACCTCGACGAAACCCTCAAAGAAAGAGGAGGAGGAGGAGGAGGAGGAGGGGGAGGAAGAAGAGGACGAGTTTGACTTTGACGGTTTCATTGAAAGCGATGATGAGTGATGTATCTGATAGTGGAGAACACTTCCCTTGCAATGTTTGAAGACGTCTTCTGTTCTGTTATTACCTACTTCAATAATTGAGTTAATACATTAATTTAGTGGAATTTCTGTATTAAAAAGACCTTGAATTGACCCTCCCAGCACGTGACCTTGACCAGGGATCGCAAAAGTAACACCTTTTTTAAATTATTGCCCTCAAACACCCTCTCTCAACTGATCTGCAATATATATTGTTTAAATAGATGTTTCGGTAACGGCGGCACGAATGTCCATACTAGTATGCCACGGACAAGTGTGGTTACTTCAAGAATAGTTTTATTATGATCCTTAATCCTCAAACCATGTGTCTACACACCTTATTTGTTCAGTTATCTGCAATATTGGCTGACATATAGTGAAACATATGTTTTTAGATTGTTTTCGGTAATGGTGGCACTGATTTGCATAAAAATTATAGGTGGGACATCCGGACGACTTTTTAACATAGCTAATCGTTTTTTACGCATTTTTTCCGATCTAGAGACGCCGATTAGAAGTTGATTTCCGGGATGTGCACGATACCCCCCTCTTCCGACTAGACTAAATGTGTCGCTGGATGCACACAGTTAATACAATTCCTGGGTACATCCAGCGACAATTTTTTAGGTAAGATTATTATCTTAACTGTGATATCATTATCTTTACTGTGATATCAAAAAATATTATTAAACTTCGCGATTGCAATTTCATGTACAGTCTGAAACAACAAGCTGCACCGCCGCTTGCTATGCTAAAGGATAGGCGGCCTTATCTGATGGGTTGGTTGCTTTGTGACACGCAAATGACCATGTGTGGGCGTGCTTAGTAACATGAGTTCACAATGAACAGGCTTCATGTTTGGCACATTATTTGACAAGAGTATTAAGTTTTACGTAAACGAATTTTCAGAGAAATAACAAATTTCATTTCACTTAGTCTTTAAGTAGCACGATAACAGTAGCTGATTAGGTTATGTCCCATCTATTTTGTGATTTTGGCAGAAATGTATAACTTGTAATCTTTCGCCAACGTCCAGTTTATTTTTCTCAACAAGTAATTCAAAAGTAATAAAGTGTATGCATTTGCAAACTCACAGATTAAAAAACAATGTACCATATTAGTCAAAATTACCTCGTTTTTCAAAACATTCCTTTTTGCTTCAAATTTAGCAACACATCAACAATTACTGAATACATTTCAATATATGAGGTATTGTTTTAAAGCTTACGAAGTGTGAAATCCAGACAGATATGGGCCACAATTTCAAATTAAGCCGATCAAACATACAAACGGATCTGCAGCTATAATGCTACTGCCGAGTGGCATCCAAAAATTACACGGTCATTCTTTACATGTCCTCACACAGAACACACGGCTACACAAAAACATCAGTCTGTCTGCCTGTCTGCCTGTCTGCCTGTCTGCCTGTCTGCCTGTCTGCCTGTCTGCCTGTCTGCCTGTCTGCCTGTCTGCCTGTCTGCCTGTCTGCCTGTCTGCCTGTCTGCCTGTCTGCCTGTCTGCCTGTCTGCCTGTCTGCCTGTCTGCCTGTCTGCCTCTCTGCCTGTCTGTCAGCCTGCCTGCCTGCCTGCCTGCCTGCCTGCCTGCCTGCCTGCCTGCCTGCCTGCCTGCCTGCCTGCCTGCCTGCCTGCCTGTCTGCCTGTCTGCCTGTCTGCCTGTCTGCCTGTCTGCCTGTCTGCCTGTCTGCCTGTCTGCCTGTCTGCCTGTCTGCCTGTCTGCCTGTCTGCCTGTCTGCCTGTCTGACTGTCTGCCTGTCTGCCTGTCTGCCTGTCTGCCTGTCTGCCTGTCTGCCTGTCTGCCTGTCTGCCTTTCTGCCTGTCTGCCTGTCTGCCTGTCTGCCTGTCTGCCTGTCTGCCTGTCTGCCTGTCTGCCTGTCTGCCTGTCTGCCTGTCTGCCTGTGTGTCTGTGTATTAACAAGGAAATTGTATTTTTACAGTTTTTCCCATTCCCTTTTCAAGTTGTTTGACTTACCATTAGCAGTGTAGACGAGCAGGCCAAGGAGGCAGACAATCAGAATCAGTCGCATCTTGTTGGTATGCCGATGTACCTACAGTGCCAACTGGTGTATACATAGACATGTTTGTCGTGTTGTTGGTTATTTTGTATTTACCACACGTAATCATTTTTACGAAGCATGATTTAAATTTGCTAAAAATTTAGTCATTCCGAGTAGAAGCTTATTAACTAGTCAACTGTTACCCCTACCTATAATTAGCAAATATAACAAATTGGTGGAAAATCGCGAGGTATATGACAATGGTGCAAAAAATGAAAAAAACAGCTAAAACATCGTAGCAGATACGTGTACAAAACACATTAACGCCAGTCGCAGCACCTAACGTTAAATATACCAGCCATTTTCTGGTGGAGTGTGCACGGTCGTTGAATAAGATTGAATTGAAACAAATTGGCGTCAACAACATCATAATCTGTCTCATGATATAACGTCCTGTGGGCAAGGGATGATTAGAAGATCACACATATGTACATCTCTTCTATACATCCCAAAGAACAAGAATAATCATAGTGTCAACCATACAGCCGTGTCAGATGCCGGCAATATTGAATTTCTAAATGTCCGATATATGTAATAATTAATGTTTAACAATAAATCGCGTTATGAATGTCGTTTATATATGTTTTTGCGACAAAACTTACAAATTGAATTGAAAGGAAAGTTACAAGGAATCCCTGTTGTGGACATAATATTATTATGAATAATTAGCATGAATAAAATATATCTGCCAAATATCGGTATTTTATTGTATCGTTGCTCTCAGATGACACAGTTATTTGCATTGTAGAATATAAACTGGAGGTCTATGGCCACAACTTTTCCTTTGTTTTCGATAATACATGTATTGAACCACGTACTTTGGATATTACATAAATTAAAAAAATTATAATAAAGCCGCTAATAAAAGTCATGTTGTCTATATTATGTTAGATGATTTTTTTTATGTTCGCAATTTCTTAATATATTTCACCATGGCTCCATTTGGGAGTGTCCTAAGAAGTTAGGGTTGATGGTCACATCTGTATTATGATAATAAAAGCCATCTTGGTTTTCAAAACCACCGTCACATAACAACGTAACATATAGAAGCGACGTGAAATCCTCCGAGTCTGAGGACCATGCACTTGAGAGCACTGTCAGTTGGCTGAGACCTGACAGTCATCTCCATACTTGACGACATGACTTGTCTTGTTCTTTGGGATGTATAGAAGACATTTAATTAGGTGTGATTTTGTAATTATGTATTGCCCACGCGACATCACATCCATATTAACTGTTAAAATTGAAAATGCTACGATAAGCAACACGTTACCGTTTACTTGCAATGTCAACTCACTTTTCAGTGTCGAAATGGTAACTCTTTGTTCCAATGGCGGACTGGAGTACTAATGCCTGTGTCCGGCTCTGCCTTTATACACAATCCCAGTCGTTAGCGTTTTCATGTTGATGACCTAAGCAACGGTAAAATCGCTTAATAAGAAAATACTAGCCTAAAAGGTGTTGTCTTGTAACGTGACACTAACGTATATTGCGCAGTAATTGAATATGGGAGTTATTGTCCAAATGCTGCAAACATAATAGAAAAAAGGTAATTAATTAGTAAGGAATATGATCTGCATTAGGAGCAACAGCCCAGCCGATATGTGTATGAATTTAGCATTTTATGATACAAGCGTGCAATTTGGCACACACTTAGAGCATATAAACACAAAAATATCAGGAAAGAGGGCCATCTCAGATTTCGCCTTGGAAGGCGTTGGCGAAAACTTTTTTCCGCCAAAAACCTATTTTTCCTATATCTTAGTAATTGCGACACGTAGAGCTGTCATCTTGGTACGAGAACATAGATTTTCGTGGTCTACGATTTCAAATATGTTATTTTTGCCCTTCTCCAACATTCACATCTGTCATTTTAAAATACGGCGGTCGCTAAACTCCGTGTCCCTATATCTTAACAAATGTGGCATATAAAACATTAATTGTTGTGTCACTGAATTGGTTATAGTTCAAATATGGCAAATATGTTACGATTGGTCTTCGCCAATATTCCCTTTTGGTGGGAACATTGGCGGATGTAGATCACAGTTGAATTGTTGGTGCAGAAAAAGCGAAAAAACTAGTGGGAATAATGACCAATAAGTATTATTCTTACCTTATTATTATTCATAAAGTAACACTAGACATATATTGAGTAATAGTTGTGCTTATAGTTAGTTAGTTAAAATACTTTATAACAGTTTAGTATAGTGAGAGATAATAGGGTAACTTAACATAAGTAGTAAACAAGATTTAACAAACCTGATTATGTGGTAGAATATATAGGAGATAAAGTAACAACCATCAAACTACTTACATGAGATAATATCTGTGTAAGCCAGTACTTGCTAGATATTTTGATTAGGTAGCATTGTTGTTAAAATTAAGCAAGGGCGATAGTCGGGCGGCGTAACCTCAATAAATAAAGCAGCCTAACGTAACGTAATTGATTGTATTTAAATTAGGTCACTACCGGTATGTTAGCGTTCGTGATAGGATTTATAATCAGCTGTGTAGTTAAAATCCGTAACATAAAGTGTGCTGTAGTACACAGGAAACAGTCTTTATAAAGACTAAGTTAGTTCAATTATTAAATAAATTCTGATAGCGATATGGCGCCTTGCAAGTCAAGGCAAAGCGACACTTGGTGTGCGATCACTGCCACAGCTGGGTATATTTTGCATTGTCCGGCTATGGGAAGTCATGGGCAGAAACCATGGAAGAGGGATTCACTTTTCAGTGCATGGGGTGTTGGAAGGTGGAGTGTCTGCAGAAGGAGATAGTTAGGTTGACAGATATTGTGAAGGGGATGAAGATGGGAATTAGCAAGGAGACGAGTGGAATGGAGAGAGACGACAGGGAGAGAGGTAGGAATATTGTAAGACTGAAGGAGAATAGCAGTGGCAAGAAGACTGAGGAAAGGAGATTGAGAGGAGGGAAGGTGATTGCAAAGGAAGAAATTGGAAAATCGACGACAGAAAACGTGACAAGCGTGAAGGTGACAGGGGAGAAAGTGACCGTAGAGAAGTCAACAGTCAAAAGTCAACAACCAGAGAGATGTAAACCGGAGAAGGAGCTACTCTGAGGTAGTGAATGAGGGGGCATTGAGGAAAGAGAGGGTGTTTATGGGCAACTCAATTACGAGAAAGACGGACAAGACACTAAGCGAGGGGAAGGACGACGTTGTTTGTCTACCGGGGGCTAGGATTGAACATGTGACTGACAGGGTACAGAAGGTATTGGGACATGGCAAGGGAGGGTCTATACTAGTACACGTAGGAACAAATAATGCAGACAGGGAGGGAACAACTGGGATAGTACAGAAGTAAAGACAGTTAGTGAGGACACTAAAGAAGACAAGAACAGATTATTCTCTCATGAATTTTGCCAGTCATGGGAGGAAGGGGGCAACGTATAGAAACTGCAAGAGGATAGCGAATAACGCACTAGTTTAGCAGCTGTGTGAAGAAGAGGGGGTGGGATTCACAGATTTATGGGGATACTTTGTTGGAAGAGAAGATATGTACATGAGAGATGGCCTCCATCTTAGTGGAAAGGGGGCAGCAGTTTTCTCAGAGAACCTGCTGCGATCTATTTACAGTGGGACAGATTGCATCTATGTAAACAAGATTCGCACGGGGGACTCACAGAGAAGCCTGAAACTGGAGGCATAGTTAAAGACAGCACAAATAAATCAGCAAAGAACAGTCTTGAAAACTCTTCTGAAACTGGATATAAATGTGTTTGTTTAAATGCAAGGAGTATAATAAACAAAAGAAATGAACTAAACATTATGGTAAAAGAGATTGGCCCTCACGTAATAGGTATAACCGAATCCTGGACCAACATCGATATGTCAGATGCCGAATTGGCACCTGACATGATATGTAATGTTTAGGAAAGATAGAATCCAGGCGTATGAAATAAAAATTAGAAAGAGAAGCAGATTGCGAAGAAGCTGTTTGGTGTAACATAGTTACAGGAAACTTAATGTTAACAGTTGAGTTAGTTTATCGAAGTCCAAACATAAGCATAGAATAGAATGAAAACATACTAAACGCTATAGGGGAAGTAAGCAAATAGGACTGTATTAATATGGGGGATTTTAACCACGGGCATATACAATGAAAATCTCTACAGAGTATGGGGAGTGAGGACCACAAGTTTTTAGTTTTAGTTCAAAATACTTTCCTTTCTCAACATGTGCTAGAACCAACCAGGGGTGAAAATGTGTTAGACATAGTTTTGTCCCCACAGAATGAATTAGTTGACAATGTCAAGATATGTGGAAAAAGAGAGAGTGTGCAATTGTGCAGCTGCCACGTGTAACTCTCTCCAGGTAATATTGACATTATTGGAAACTATACGCTGTATTGAACATTAATTCTACATCTAATTTTATTGTGAACGTACACGGTCGACTGTAACGTCATCAGTTTCAACGTGAACATTTTATCTTTCCGGAGTTTAGTGCTTTTATAAGACAGTGCTGTGCAGTTTTAGTGCCATCTCCAGCGAACTGTGACGATCACCATGGTGATCGTGTATTCAAGCTATCAGCTGAGACAACTAATGCAACATTCCTCTAAATCTGTCATGCGTGTGACCAAGGCTGTGTTCTGCGACTTAAGACAATTGGGCATCTGCAACGCTAGGCCGACCCACAGGGGGACCAGAGGTGGTCAAAGCCAATGGTCGCGGTCAAAGGTAATGCCGCCCACTAACACGAACAATACTGGCCTAGTGACGGACTATGACCAGAGCTGCGCAATAAATATACGGATACTGTGATGGGTTATCGACCACCACCAACACACCATAGCAGTATTGTGAGGTCTGTTTCTAGAACTGGGGCAAGTGCATGTCAACATAAACAATTCAGTGCCCATGGTCGTGGTCCGATCACTAGTGCATTAGGTGTAAACAGGAATAATTTGGTGATGATTAAATGTGACTATGTGCATGTACAACCTGCGACGAAGTCTCTTCGGATATGTTGCCTTAATCCAAGATCCATCAAGAACAAGGCTTTGTCTTTGAGTGACTACATTGTTACACGGGACTATGATGTTGTTGCTCTCACAAAAACATGGCTGGGGACTTCCGTAGACAAGAAATACATTGGTGAGTTGGTCCCTTCTGGGTATACCATGAAACATGTACCGCGTCCCGGCAGTAGAAATGGAGGCTGTGTGGAATTGCTTTATAAGTCTACATTATCATTCCGCCTCCATGGCTCCAGTACCACTGGCGACTACACAAACTTTAAACACATGGATTGTGATCTGGATACGGGTGACACAACTGTGCGTCTGACCACTCCCCAATTCTTAGCCCAGTGGTCTACATTTCTCGCCAGCTATGCTACCTACGACAATGAGATTCTGATAGTTGGAGACCTTAACTTTCACGTTGATCTCGAAAGCGATCGTGATGCTCAGCGATTTATGGATACAATCAAAGCGTGCGGCCTACAACAACATGTACATGAACCGACCCATGTGCTCGGCCATACGTTGGACGTCGTGATCAGCGGAGACACCAGTCACATTGTATCTGACATCACCGTCACTGACCCCGGACTTTGTGACCACCTTGGGAAATTTACACGTGACCACTTCGCTGTCGGTTTCACCACGACCCTGGCCAGGCCAAACCTGTTCCCATACAGAAGACTGTTTCATTCAGGAAGCTACGTGCCATAGACGTGGAAGCTTTTAAGCAGGACGTTGTGGCTTCCCTCATGTTACAAACTACGGAGGACTCACATCGCTCATTGATAAGCACGCACCACTTCGTACTAAAACAATTACCCAACACCCAGATTACCCATGGTACACTGATGAGTTACATGAGGTTAAACATCTCCGACGGAAGCTGGAACGACGATGGCACAAGAATTGCCTGACTGTTAACCACCAGATATATAGAGACCAATGTGTTGTAGTAAACTAACTCATAACACAAACCAGGATAGCATACTATTCAGAAAAGATCACTGCCTGAAACCATGACCAGATGGGCATCTACAAAATGGCGAAACACCTCCTTGGTGAAAGAAGAGGTGATACAACACATCCGACGTGGCCTCCAGATGGACCAGGTGCATGGTGTTGACCAGGACGTTGACGCCTCATCTGTAACTACACCACTGGATAGGTTTACTCGCGCATCCGATGATGAAGTGAAGGCCTTCATCCTGAAGTCACCTAATAAATCCTGCGACCTCGATCCGGTGTCCACATGGCTTCTAAAGTTGTGTGTAGATGAGCTACTTCCTATTATCACCGCGATTGTTAACGCCTCTATGAATAGTAGCTGTGTGCCTTGTGCATTCAAGTGTGCTCATATACGACCACTACTCAAGAAACAAAAACTCGATCCAGACATCCTGAAACACTACAGACCTGTGTCCAACCTTCCTTTCATTGCTAAGGTGTTAGCGAAGGTTGTAGATACACGGATTGAGCGCCACCTGGTGAGTAATGGTCTTCACGAGGCATTCCAGTCAGCCTACCGTAGATCTCACTCGACCGAGACGGCGCTCCTCAAGGTACAGAGCGATATCCTCGAGTCTCTGGTTAATGGTTGTGTCACAGTGTTGGTCATGCTGGATCTGTCGGCTGCGTTCGACACTCTCGATCACGGAATTCTGTTGACTCGTTTTGAGAACTTATTCGGAATCTCCGGAGCTACTCTCGGCTGGATAGCATCGTATCTCCACGACCGTTACCAGGTAGTGGTCATAGATGGCGAGCACTCCAATCCTGTTCTCCTGGAACATGGTGTACCACAAGGCTCGGTACTCGGCCCGAAGAAATACACCATGTACTCAAAACCACTAGGAGCCATTATCCGTCGGTATGGACTGTGTTATCACTTCTATGCGGATGACACCCAGTTGTACATCTCGTTCAAGCCGATGGGCGGTGCAGCCCAAACAGAATCCCTGGAACTCATTGAGAGGTGCCTCACGGACACTGAAAGATGGATGCACGCAAACATGCTAAAACTGAATAGTGAAAAGACTGAGGTTGTGCTGTTCACATCCAAGCATAATGCCAAGCAGATGGAAAACGTTACTGTGCGTGCTGACGACGTTGACATTACATCAGTGAACAGTGTGAAAAACCTGGGTGTTATCTTTGACTCTGCCATGAACATGGAGCAATATTTGAACAGTGTCTGTATGTCTGGATAGTATCACCTCCGCAACATTGGGCACATTAGGCGTTATCTCACAAATGATGCCACTCAATCACTAGTCAACGGGCTTGTAACATCACGTCTAGACTATTGTAACGCTCTGCTCATTGGACTGCACCAGACATCAATTAACAAATTACAACTTGTACAGAACACCGCGGCACGGATTGTAACCAGAACATCACGCAACAGCCACATCACACCAGTGTTGAAAAACCTGTACTGGTTACCTGTTAACTATCATCTGCAATTGTATAATCCTGATGCACACATATAAAGCCCTACATGGACAGGCTCCAGGATATATAGCATACATGCTGAATGTGTACCAACCAAGAAGAACGTTACGATCCATGGATTCAGTGACACTAGAAGTTCCAAGGGCTAGAACAGTTACTTACGGCGACAGAAGATTTCAGTGTTCAGCAGCCAAGCTGTGGAATGCGCTACCGGCTCACTTTCGTGAAGCAAAAACACTGAACACTTTCAAAAAGCTGCTAAAACACATTTGTTTCTAGCCCATTTTGGTGCTTAACTCTTTCTAGGCAGTTTTTATTACATTTTAAAATAGTATATATATATATATATTCATTTTATTATATCCAGTCTTCTAAAATATATCTTTTTTTTATCATGTTATCATTTTTATGCTTTGTTTTTACTGTCTATGATTATTCTATTGATTGTGTACAGCGCTTTTGAGCAGGCTTTTATGTATGAAAAGAGCGCTTTATAAGTTCGGTATAATAATAAATAATAATGTGAGCCACTGGGGAATAGTGATCGCAACCAGATACATTTTACCATCAAAGTAAAATCAGAAAGGAATAGTAAAAAAGAAGTATAGGAGAAATTTCCACAAAGAAAGGTATACGGACCTGAGGAAATATTTAACAAAGATAGACTGGAATAACACACTGAAAAATAAGACAACAACAGAATATTGGAATATATTAAAGAGTGAAATTAAATGCATAGTCGATAAATGTGTGCCCTTCAAAAAACAAGGGAAACGGTCCAGAAAGAAACACTTATCGAAAGAAGCCATTAGAAAAATTAAGTATAAACAAATGATGTGGAAGTCATACAGATATCCTGGAAATGATGAAGACTACACCATTTATAAAGAAGCACTTAACCAAGCTACAGCTGAAATTATAAATTCAAAGAGAAGCTATGAGAAAAAAAATAGTTAGTAATATAAAACATGACAGCAAGAATTTGTTATGCGTCTGTTCGAAGCAAACATAAATTTGAGGATGAGGTCGGTCCTCTAGAAGATATTGCTGGAAATATAATATCAGAGGGATTCTTAATGGCAGAAGACCTGTATGAGCATTTTAGTTCAGTGTTTACCAGGGACGATATCAATTCACTGCCAATACCACAGGGTAAGTTCAAGGGGGCAGATTCAGACTATTTAGGACAGTTAATTGTAACCCCGGAAATGGTCACCCTGGGTACAAAAAGGCGGAGAAATTAGCGAAGACTACAGTAGCAGTGGAAAGAGCGAAGGCTGTACAAGACCTGTATGAGAGACTGGAGACGCGAGAAAGGGAAAAAACAATCTATAGACTGGCGAGATATAGAGAACAGTCGACCAAAGATAACTACCAGGGTTACTTCATCAAAGCAAAAGACGGTGCCGTACTTATGACACCAGAGGAAAATATCAAGAAATGGGCGGAGTACTTCAGGGACCTGCTCAACGATGCAAGACCATATATTGACCACATAGATATACCACCGACCCAAGGGCTGCTGTATGAAGTAACATATGGAGAGGTAGATAGACAGCTGAGAAAAAGAAGCTAAGAACGGGAAGAGCTGTGAACCAGACAGAATACCTATTGAGGCACTCGAACACGTTGGCGGTTGGGGAGTGTCTCAAGTGACCAAAATATGCAAGTGTCATGCAAAGTGGCAGGATGCCTGATGTTTGGAGAGAGAACATTATCACGCTTATCTACAAAGTCAAGGGAAATCACATGAACTGTTGTAACTACAGAGAAATCAAGCTGCTTAGTCATACCATGAAACTCTGGGAACGTATCATCGATCAAAGGCTCAGAGACATTGTGAGCATTTCGGATGGTCAGTTTGGTTTTAGGCCACGGATGCCATATTTGTCATCAGGACCCTATGCGAGAAATACCGAGAGAGCAATAAGCCTCTAGACATGGTGTTCGTCGATCTTGGAAAGGCGTACGATACCGTACCTCGGTCCTATACGATAAGAAGATGCCCCTAAGACTGAAATCGAAGGTGTACGAGGTCATCATCAGACCCGCCCTAACGTATGGGAGTAAATGTTGGGCAATGAAGACCAACAACAAGAGGAAAGTTGCAACTACAGAGGTGAGGATGCTTCGCGGGATCCTCGGAATATCAAGGTTGGATCACATCCGAAATGAAGAAATAAGACAGGTACTGAACCTCCCGCCAATCGACGAGGTCATGCGAAGTGGCCTTCTACGATGGTTCGGCCATGTGCAACGACGAGATGAGAACAACGTCATCCGCAATATGATGAGCTTAGCGCTACCAAGTGTCAGATGACGAGGACGCACAAGGACGACGTGGAAACAACAAATCAAAGAGGTCATGAGGGTTGTAGGTGTCACAGTGTATATGACCCTAGATCGCATGGAGTGAGGAAGGAGGACTAGGCCGACCCCTTGTTGATAGGGATAAGGTCGTCAAGGTAAGCAAAGTGAGCAATACTTGTATCGGGCAACGGGAGTATTAGCTGCGTTGTTCACGCGCTCGCGCGGCACAATACACAGGCAACGCTCTGTGCGAGTATGCGGTGTATTTCATTAAGTCACCACGTGCAACGTGTTTGCCAAAAACGAGTATTTTTCATATGTGTTAAATCAGTAAGAACAAATCCGTGGATGGCTTTATAACATGTTGTGCTTAAAGAAATGGCAGCCATTCTCATTAGACAATGGCCGGTTTTTAAATTCTCACTTATCCACTTATTGGACCCGAAACATGAAAAGTATGGGCTGGGTTTGGATGACTTGATGTGGCATTCAACGAGCGGATTTGGCCGACATGAGGCCTACAGAAAATGGTTGTTAAAACCAAATTCAGCATATCTTAATAACTTCGTTACATAGAATCATACTTTTTGTGTCAAAATTACCTTATCTAACAAATTAAATCCAAATTAAAAACGAATCATATCCTATCTTATCAAATACGCCATATACAATCGTAATTTGTATACTAAGGTATACGCTTGTAGTCAGCGATTTAACATATATGACATATGACTTTCGCCGACATTCATATTTCCGTCATTTGTACTAATGGCGCTCACCAGTGCATATTTATGTCCACGTTCAAAATATAGACTTTCGGGTGAGCAAATTTTAAATATATTACTTTTGATTTCGGTGACATTCATATATGAGCCATTTTAATAAGGCGCCCGACTACGCACATTATTCCCAAATGTTAAGAACTGCATTTCCTAAACCCATACCGTTTATGTAAAAATGTACATTTTTGGTTGCGCCGACTTCAATTATGTAACCTTTGATCTACTCTGATATTCATATATGACAATGTTCTGATGTGATGTCTTTGGATGAAAGGATAAACGAGATGGGCAACCATTTCTCGAATTCCAAGGAGATTCCAGAAAGAACAGAGCAAGTGGTTCACCAATACTATACACTCAGCCCTGTAGAGGTAACATGGAGGAAGAACATATATCTTAGATGTCGGCACACCTTTGGTGACAGAGGTAGCACATGTCGGGTCTATCAGATAGATGGATAAACTTGGAGAAGAAGAGCGCAACAGTTATTTCTAGTCAGAACAGTCAATGTGACAATCCCAGTGAACAAACTATATATCTTCATTCAACATACTGAGAAAGGAAATCGCTTGCAAAACAGCAATTTTATCTTGCACAATGACCTCCGTGATCTTTTCTGCATGAGTTTCATTCCCCTAGTCCTGTCAGACAACGGCAATATGTGTGCAGAGCTCAGGGCCTCAAAGCCGACATACGGAAGACAAGGGGGACAGAGGAGCGCAGTTGTTCAGTGGTTAGAGCTTCGGACTCTCGACCGAGAGAACCAGGGTTCGAACCTGTGCTGCGGTGTCAAACCTTGGGCAAGTTCGTTCACTATATGTTTCTCCAGTTCACTCAGCTGTACGAATGAGTACTTGGCTATAGACAGTGGTGGATATTTGTGTACGAATAGTCGTCGCGCATTAATTGCAGCGTGGCTGAATGCATCCCAGAGAAGTCGAGATGGTTTTTGATTGAACACGTTTTCCAGGGAATAAAGTGTAAAACGCTTTGAGCAGTCCTGAGGATTGAATACTGCAATAGATAAGAACTTTTCTTTTATATGGAGAAGAAAGTTGTTACCTGATGACTGGCCAGAGTTATTGCTGGCGGAAGACAAGACACCAGAACTAATTAAACCGCAAAAGAATAACTGTCGAAATAATTCATGGCAAGGTCGTTATCACAGAAGGAGAAGAGGTGCTGTGCTCATCTGACGAAAGCAGTTATAGTGGCCATTTCAATACTTAAATCAAGCGTCATGAAATTCAGGGTGTATGAAATGCTGACTCAGTTCCCGTTAGTTAGCGGTCTCTGGCGACTACTGAGTCAATTCCGGTGACGTCACATCCGTAGTTAGAACTCCCTATCGAATGGGACGGGTTTGTTAGGATGGGTGGTTTGTCGGGGACGTCTAATAACCGCCTCTTAGCGGGTGCGTGCGTGTGTGCGTTTAAGGCGAGGACGGATTAGTGGATGGCTAATGACCGCCTCTTATGAGATATATCATCGTATGTGCGTGCGTATGTGTAGGAAAATATGAAAAAACACGGTAGTATACGAGTGCATACGTATTTTATTGACCAAAGATATAAGCCGATAACAATAATAACGTGACTTGCGAATGGTTTACCACTGCGCCAGCGGCCGTTTGCGGGTGATTACCATCGCGCAATCGGCTCGTACAAGCATGACTTACGCGTGTATCACCACCGTGCCAGAGGACTGGCTTACGGGTGTTTGAACACCGCGCATCGGCTCGATCGAAGATGATGATCGTCAATGAAACACGGTGCCGATCAATACCGAAACACGTCACAAGCAGCAAAGCCGATTTATAAACTAGCTTCAAAGCTACACAACCAGTTCCAAAACTTTTCACAAAACAAATTGTTGTGCCCTACAATCGGCGCCCAAAAACAAATATAAAACAGTAGATACTGCGCATAAATCAGTGCCGAAACGTAGTATTACACTGTCCCACCGCTTATCTCAACTATTTAAGCCAAACAAACACGCGGCAATCGTTTGTCACCAAATCAGTGCCGAAAGCAATCATAAGAACATCTCATCGGAAATCCATGACAGCGAACCATGAGATAAACGACACAAAATTGTCCGAAAACGTTAGACAGTGGACTCTGAATTCTCTTGGAATTATGAGTCCATTCTGCGAAATGTTTATTCATGAAAGTGCGGAACTCGACGTGTCGCGGCGGCAAGCGGTACGAGCAGAAGTATTCACCGTGTCCGTCGCCGTCGAGGTAGAGCGCTATTAAATGTTCGCACAGTTCGTCGCCGTCGTGTGTGTTGCGCGCGAAGGCCGCCGGGAAAGCGTATATCGTTGAGGGCAGTTTATCCTTGGGTACGATAGCGCGAACGGTCGACTCGACACGCGTGTCCATGACGAGTAGGCGACTCTTGTCTATCTCCAGAACGGACTCGAACTCGTCGTAGGCTGTGACGGTCACGGTGGTTGTTAGTGCATCTTTGAAATGAATCTCGATGCGGACGTTGCGTTTTTGTATCGGATGGATGCAGACGCCGTAGCATGCGTCGGACGTGAGATCCAATCCGAAGAAGGAGTAGCCGTGTCGGAAGTCGGCGCGAGACAGTCCGTTCCATTCGTCCTGCAAACATTACTGATCGAGGTGAACAGGTTGATATAGCTTCTGACAAATAGACCGCCGTCGAAATTCGGTTAGAAAGGTTTGGAGGGTATCCGTCGTCCGTCCACGTACACAGCATGGAAGTCGATGTCGTTGTTCTGGGCGTAGAACGGGTTCTTCTCAAACTACCTGTTGTAGGCGTCGATATCGATTCAGCGAAACACGAGACGGGGTGAGAATCGACCATTCCATCTAAGGACGAGCTAGGGGTGTCCAACGCAGGGATTGTTGTGCACCACCGCCTTTCGATCGGAGAGAAGGTGTTAATCGTAGCGAAGTCTTTGCCTGCTGTATATAGTATCTCCTGCCAACGTTACCCTCCAATTCCATGGAGAGATTGATGTCGCCGAGTTGTCATGCAAACATCTGCCACCCAGTGGGATCGCCGCTCTTTCTCTTGCGCAACAGATCTTTGACGAGATCCACCACGTAACTCCCGGCCATTAGCACTCCTCCATGAATGAGTTCGCCGCGCGCGGTCCACGCGATATCTCTTTTGAGACGTTCCATCAATCATCTGGCTTTAGCGTGCAAGGTCTTGGGAAGGCTGTCGAGGACGTCCGCGACAGCACCGAACTCTGTGATGGGAACCGCCGCCGCCTCCGGCGAGAGAGGCGTCACCGGTTCGTTGTTTTTCGCGACCACGCGTACCGGTTTTTTTACGCATTTATCGACCACGACGTTGTACCGTTACAAGACTTGTTTATACATGACGACCTTGTCCCCGTCAGTGTGATCCTTTCTGTGTAGAGCAATGGACGACATTAGCATCGGCTGCGTGGTACGAAGGCTGTCCAGCAGTCACGGGTCCACGTTTTCCATAGTCTACGTATTGAGTAACATCTCTTTGTGTAAGGGAAGAAAGACCGCAGTAGCGAACTGTGCTAGGAATGCCGACAGGAAACCTCTGCTCTGTTCCTCGCCGACCTGGTAGACGAAGAACTGATAATTGAACAGGCGTTTGAAAAGCTTGCCTTCGTGTGCAATGAAGTGTGTCGTATACTCGATATGTCGAAAGGTGACCCTATGATCGGTGACGGGCTCATTGAAATGTATCTGCGTTGGTCTATTCGCTTCACGACTTCAACGTGAGATGTACAAAATCGCAATGACGTATCGATTATGACAGCGAAATTGAAAGACTACCTACGCAGTCTAGGCTTGTGTGGTCGGGTTGTTGCTACTGATGGAGGTTACTAAATATCATCCTAAAAATATTACTTTCTGTACATAACCGATGGTCTCCGTTATGATTCGCGAATCCTATGACGATGATTAACATTCGGCAGCTGTCGTGAGAGCCGACCGACATCAAGGTGCAGAGGAGGATGAGGATCCTCAAACGTCACGACCTTCGCCGCCGCCTACTTCGCAAGGCTATTAAAAAAACTCGAGCATCGCTCCCAGCACCACCACCACGTGATGCGGTTGACAGTCCGTCATCGTCGATGCGTGACGACACGCTACCCCGTGACGCGGTGGAGTCAACAACACCCGTACCACGAGATGAAGGCGTCATGTTGGATTCACCATCAACCCAAGACCACAGCGGTACCTAGCGAGACGTACCGAACTATTCAACAGTGCGATAAGACGTCATTCAACAACCATCATCACTCGCACTAGCAACTTGTGGATACCTGGTGTGGGAGAGTTTTCTACCGATGTTGCCATGGGGTCACGCTGTAGCCATAGAACCATCACCTCTCGATTGTATCCTCGCGGACGAGGATACAAAGGAGACAATTTATCGAAATACATCCACAATCCATCATGGACACGCGATGGAAACATCCTTTCATGTGCATCTTTGTGGGTCCGACAGGTTGCGGTAAAAGTACTTGTGTGACGCGAATGCTACGTCACGCCACCGCGGTGATCGATCCACCTGCCGAAAACATAATGTGGTGTTACGGAGAATGGCAAAGCGCTTACGCCAATGTAGCCAAGGTGC
Organism: Escarpia spicata; assembly: GCA_963995525.1. Lineage (NCBI taxonomy): Eukaryota > Metazoa > Annelida > Polychaeta > Sabellida > Siboglinidae > Escarpia > Escarpia spicata. The sequence goes on along the minus strand of OZ023205.1, from coordinate 26,485,263 downwards.
AGATCGAAGAAGGGTTACCTAGCGACACCTTGTTCGATGCGTCGATGAGAAACTTCGTGGTCATAGACGATCTGATGGCGGAAACGGACGAACGGGTCACGACCTTGTTCGTGAAAAATGTCGTTGCAATAATACGCCCGTACTGTATCTCGTGCAGAACCTGTTTCCGAAAAAACAAGGAGAGTCGCACCATCTGTCTGAACCGTCAATACATGGTGGTCTTCAAGAATCCTCGCGACGCTTGATGAAGCGTGCCCGCGGATAGGAGACGTCGCATATTGCTTGAAAATAGCCAGGTCGGCGAGGGACAGAGCGGAGGTTTTCTGTCTGCATTCCTAGCACAGTTCCCTTCTGCGGTCTTTCTTCCCTTACACAAATAGGGGTTATTCAAGACGTAGACGATGGAAAACGCTCCGAAAATGGCGTTGGTGGACACGCAACTGCCTGACAGCCTTCGCACCACGCAGCCGATGCTAATGTCGTCCATTACTCTACACAGAACAGAAAGGATCTCACTGACGGGGACAAGGTCGTCATGAATAAACTAGTCTTGCAACGGTACAACGTCTTGGTCAATAAATGCGTCAAACAACCGGTACGTGTGGTCGCGAAAAACGACAACCGGCGACGCCTCTCTCGCCGGAGGCGGCGGCGGCGGCGGCGGCGGCGGCGGCGGCGGCGGCGGCAGTTCCCACCACAGGGTCCGACGTTGTCGCTGACGTCATCGACGGCCTTCCCAAGACCTTCCACACTAAAGCCAGACGATTGATGGAACGTCTCAAAAGAGATATCGCGTGGACCGCGCGCGGCGAACTCATCCATGAAGGAGTGCTAATGACCGGAACTTACATGGTGGATCTCGTTGCGCAAGAGAAAGAGCGGCGATCCCACAATGTGCAGATGTTTGCATGACAACTCGGCGACATCAATATGTCCATGGAATTGGAGGGTAACGTTAGCAGGAGATCCTAAATAAAGCATGGAAAGACTTCGCCACGGTTACCACCTGCTCCCCGATCGAAAGGCGGTGGTGCACGACGATTCCTGCGCTGGACACCCCTACCTCGTACACATGTGGAAGCGTCGATTCTCATCTCGTTTCGTGCTGCGCTGCTTAGATAACGACGCCCAGAACAGGTCGTTCGAGAAGTACCCGTTCCACGCATCGAACAACGACATCAACTTCCTTGCCGTGTACGTGGACGGTCGACGGATACCTTCCAAACTTTTCCAACTGCATTTCGACGACGACTTCTTCGTCAGAAGCTATATCAACCTGTTCACCTCGACCAGTAATGTGTTGCAGGACGAATGGAACGGACTGTCTCGCGCCGACTTCCGACACGGCTACACCTTCTTCGGATTGGATCTCATGCCCGACGTATGCGACGGCGTCTGCATCCATCCAATACAAAAACACAACCTCCGCATCGAGATTCATTTCAAGGATGCGTTGACGACCACCATGACCGTCACCGCCTACGACGAGTTCGAGTCCATGCTGCAGCTAAACAAGACTAGCAACGTCATGTAAAACGACTTTTGATGAGATTGAAATCCTGCAGATTGCTCGCCTACTCGACATGGACCAGCGTGTCGAGTCGACCGCTTGCGCTATCGTGTTCAAGGACAAATTGCCCTCAACGATATACGCTTTCCCGGCGGTCTTCGCGTACAACACGCACAACGGCGACGAGCTGGGCGAAATTTGGACAGCGCTCTACCTGGACGGTGACGGACACGGCGAATACTTCTGCTCGTATGGCCTGCCGCCGCGACAGGTCGAGATTTGCACCTTCATGAATAAACATTGCGCAGAATGGACTCGTAATTCCAAGATAATTCAGAGTCCTTTGTCTAACGTTTGCGAACAAGTTTGTGTCGCTTATCTCAAGGTTCGCTGTCATGGCTTTCCGATGAGTTTTTGTGAATGCTTTCGGCATTGATTTGGTGGCAAACGATTTGAATGAGGTAAGGGGTGGTACACTGTAATACTCCATTTCGGCACTGATTTATGCGTAGTAACTACTGTTTTATGTTCATTTTTTGCGCTGATTGTAGGGCACAACTATTTGTTTTATGAGACGTGTTGGTACTGGTTGTGTAGCTTTGACACTAGTTTTGAAATCGGTTTTGTTGCTTGTGACGTGTTTCGATTTTGATTGGCACCGTGTTTCATTGACAGCAAGATATCATCATCATCTTCGATCGAGCCGATGCGCGGTGTTTAGACACCCGTAAGCTCAGACCTCTGTCGTGGTGTCAATCACCCGTAAACTAACGACTACTGGCGCAGTGGTAAAACACCCGCAAGTCACGTCATTATCGTTATTTGCTTGTATCTTTGGTCAATAAAATACGAATGCACTCGTATATTACCGTGTTTTTCGTATGGTCGTACAACAGGACCACAAGTCGTCCCAGTGGACCTAGCCAATCACCTGCGGACTCCGGTGCAGCAGCCAAGGCACAGAAAGCTGGTGAGAACTCGTCAATCCACGTGTCCCATGCAGTCCGTTTGCCTCTGCCTCCAAAACACGACACCGTGTCACAACCAGTAAAACCATGAAATATTGACAAGGCAACACAACGATCTGGACCCAGTGCTTTGGCCATTTCGTGGGCCGGTAAGAACCGAAAGTTCTTCCCAGCACCAAAAGCAATCCACAGTTCGATGAAGTTGAGGAGCTCGGCTGATGTCACTGGAAGAACTACCACATCCTTGTCAACTGTGCAAATTTACACCCTGTCATACCTTTGTTTTACAGCATCTTCCAGGTGGAGTAGGATTCAACGTGATGTGTGCTGATGACTTGTTTGTTAGTGGCAATGGTTCCTGCACTAGTCGCCAAGAACGAAAACTTTTTGTCGTTAATGCGTAAAAACTCCTGCACGTTTCCAGGAATTGTGCCGTTTGGCTCTACGCGTCTGCAGACTCCTCTCCGACTCTTTGTTCGTGTTTCAGCCTTCAAGCTATCTGCGAGATGCTGGTCCCACACAACATCGACCAGATCAAACTTTGTCCCAGTTCGCCCATTTGTGATAACGCTGGTGGATACGCCTGGTTTTCATGCTGAAAGAACTGATCCAGATCACCATTACGTATTTGCGACGTTGTATACAGCGTGGAAAACAGAGAAAAGTCATTCTTGAGTGATGACAGCTATAGTTGTGCTCTTTACTTATCTCGTACTGGAGGCCGGCTGAACAGTGACATGTTGATTCTCTTGATCTGTAATAGGCTTTGTTTGGTTGACAAGGCGCTCGTTGACGTAGGTGTCATACTGCTCTTGCCCGAGAGATTATAATCTCACGCAAAGTGTCGATCACAGCTGGGTCTGCAAGGTCCCTGCTATCCAATTCAAGCAAATCCCTGCTGTCCTCAGCGTGTGGAATTCAGATTTCTTCTATGATATCAGTTGATGACTTGACATCTCGTCCGAATGACATCTGTGCTTGTTTCCTCTGCTAGTGATGCTGGAAGTCTCTATTCTTTTTCTTCTCGGTTGACGCCTCGAATTCCCCAATTATACGTGCCATTTCAGAACCAGACACCGTCCAACACCGCAGTGCTGCAGGGTTCTCAGTTAGACCAACAACGCCACCGCCACCTTTCACAGAGGCATTGTTCTGCTCATGAGCCTGGTCAATCGCATTGCTAGAGAACACGTGTGCCGTTTTCTTCACAACAAACTTTCCTTTGCAAAATTCTGCAAAGATAACAGGATGGCTGTCGTTCAGAGAAACTATGTAACGCAGATGGGCAAGTATCCATGTGGTGTAATGGGTGTGGCCCAATGCGAAGAACCAAGGAACGATCCTGTGTCCGGTTTTATCAAACAGCTAAGAACGTTCTTAACGCTAAGATGATTGTCTTAGTAAATGACGTGATTTGTTTAATATAAACGAACATAGGACTTTATACAAACACGTGACGCTAAGTAATTGCTTAACTTTAAGTACGCTTAATGAAACCGGACCTTGGTCAGTGCGTCTATGTAGAGAAGGAAGTATCCCTCTCGTATCGCTCTCACATAGATCATCACCTCCAATTCCAGCTTCAGGATGATGGACCAAAACTGGAGGAGGGGACACGCACGCTTCAGCTCTCTGAGCACACCAGTCTTCAAGTGACATCTGATTGCACCCCTCTTCCATGCCGTTGCAGTATTCGGTGTACGCCTTCTGTTGAAGTAGATACATGCTACAAGCTGTGATCTGATGAACGTGTCGGGTGGTTTGGATTTAGCTTAGCGGATTATATGTAAAATAGCAATTGATGGCGGCCATTTTAGAAACAACGCCATTTTGAAAAATAGCCGCCATTTTTGAAAACATGACCGATACGAATGTCCGACCAGATCAAAAGTAGCAAATTTGAAACAGCCGCACTCAAAAACCAAAATTTTTATATCACGGTTATTTCTCTGTATGATTTGGTTCTTAAGATATAAAGAAGATTGGCTTTGAAAGGCGTCATTTTTAAAAATGGCGGATAAGAATATTGGCGAAGACCAATTGTAACACATTTGCCATCTCTGAACTATAATCATTACAGTGACACAACCATTAAGGTTTTATATGCCACATTTGTTTATATACACTGGGTTTAGCGACCACCAACTTTTAAAATGCGGATGTGAATGTCAGAAAAGGTCAAAAGTAACATATTTGAAATCGCTGACCCCGAAAATCTTTGTTTTGGTACGAAAATGACAGCTCTACGTAGCGCAGTTATTAAGATATGGGAAAATAGGTTTTCCGCGGAATCATCAAAAATGGCCGCCAACGCCTTCCAGGACGAAATCTGAGATGGCCCTATTTCCAGATATGTTTGGTTTTATATACTTTAAGTGTGTGCCAAATTTCATGCTTGTATCATAAAATGCACAATTCATACATATATCAGTGCAGATCATATTCCCTATAACTGACTTTTTTGTATTATATTTGCTGCAATTGGACAATAACTCCCGTATTAAATTACTGCGCAATATACGTTAGTGTCAAGTTTCAAGACAACGGCTTGTAGGCTATTTTCAAAAAGATACTTGCCTAAAAGGCGATTATATACGTCACTTTTACCATTGCCTATGTCATCAACACGGAAACGTTAACGACTGGGATTGTGTATAAAGGCAGTGCCGGACACAGGCATTAGTATTCTAATCCGCCATTGGAACAGAGTGAATAGGTGAGTTGACACTAAAAGTAAACGGTAACTTGTTGCGTGTCGTAGCATTTTCAATTTGAAGTTTAACAGTCAATATATGGATGTGGTATCATGTGGGCAATACATGATTAAAATATCACACCTATTTAGATGTATTCTATACATCCCAAAGTACAACACGAATCCTGTTGTCAATCATGGAGATGATGATGATGGACATCTTGAATTTAAAAATCGCTGATATATATAGTCTTTTAAAAACAATCCGGCTGTAGATGTCGCATACATCAACTCACATTTTGAATGGCAACAGTGCTCATGCCTGCATTTTATTCATATTTCTCCAGTTTTCACATTCGACCAGAACTTACACAGGAAAACAAGAACAATTACGTTGTCTCAGCCAGTTGACAATGCTTTCAAGTGCATTGTCCTCAGACTCGGAGGATTTCACGTCGATAAAGGCTTCCTGTGCAGCATTGAGCATTGATTGCATGCCCTGAATACCAAAAGCTACTAGATGTCGTACTACGTTGATATATGACGGTGGTTTTGAAAACCAAGATGGCTGTTATTACCATAATATTGATGTGACCACCAACACTAACTTCTTAGGACACTCCGAAATTGAGCCAAGGTGAAGTACATGACGTTTATTAGCGGCTTTATTATTAACTTTTTAATTTATTTAATATCCAAAGTACGTGGTTCAATGTGTGTATTATCAAAAACAAAGGAAAGGTGTGGCCATAGACCTCCAGTTGATATTTTAAAAAGCAAATAACTGTGTTCTCTGAGAACAACAATAAAATACTGATATTTGGCATCTATATTTGATTTATACAAATTATTCATAATATATGTCCATAATAGGAATTCCTTGGAACTTTCCTTTCCATGGAAGTTGTAAGTTTTGTCTCAAAAACATATGTTGCAACATTCGTAACGCGACTTATTATTAAAAATTAATTATTACATATAGCGGACATTTTGACATTCAATATGGCTGCCATCTGACACCACTTTATGGTTGACGATATGATTATTCTTGTTCTTTGGGATATATAAAAGAGATGTACATATGTGTGATCTTCTAATCATGCGTTACCCACAGGACGTTATATCATGACACAGACTATGATGTTGTTGACGCCAACTTGTTTCAATTCAATCTTACTCAACGACCGTGCACACTCCAGAAAATGGCTGGTATATGTAGCGTTATGTGCTGCGACTGGCGTTAATGTGTTTTGTACACGTATCCGCTAAGGTGTTTTAGCTATTTGTTTTTAGTTTTCGCACCTTTGTCATATACCTCGCGATTTTCCACCAACTTGTTACATTTGCTAATTAAAGGTAAGGGTATCAATTGCCTAGTTCATACGTTTCTACTGGGAATGACTAAATTGATATCACATACTGCTAATGGTATGCCAAACATTCTTGTTGGTAGCCTCACACAACTTGAAATGGGGAATGTGAAAAACTGTAAAAATACAATTTCCTTGTTGATACACAGACAGACAGACAGTTCAAGATCAAATATCGTTGACACTCGCCGGAGCCATACGTGTTGTTGTACAACCGCACGAACCCCGAACCTCCATGTATCTAAACGTTTGATGTTTCGGAAGTACCGCCACATGCGGGTCTTCAACTTGCGATTGAAACCTTCCACTCTACTCGCTTTGGTCTCCTCGTTGTGCATGACGAAGTGGTGTACACCGTGCTCCTTCAAGAGTTTCTGAAAGGGGCGGCTGAGAAACGCCTTACCCTTGTCTGTCTGTAGCGCGACCGGCGGCTGCTGCAGCAAACCCTCGAAGGCCGTCACGAGTGCCGGAACGGTTTTCCTCTACAACGGAACGCACCACGCCATCGTCCATCAGACGTTGATGACCGTGAAAAGGAACGTCTTCCCGTTGTTGTGTGTTTTTAGGTTAGCTACGTCGACGAGGTCGTGTTGCCACTGCTGGCGTCGACCGCCTACGATGAAGCAGCGTCGCTGAAACGACGTTTGACCGGTTTGAGAAGGGTATAGGTGTTCTGTTCGGACAACCACTGCTTGAAGGCTGGTTTCGGTACTAGAGTCACTCGGTTCTACGCGTCGACGCCGCCGTAACTTCCCGCTTGTTTCGGGTCGAAGTAGGCGCAGTTTAGTATTTTCTGTTGAGGGTGTCGTCACGTACGACACCCACAACGTAAGACTGCCACTTCATACTGCCATATAAACAGGTCGAGCGTTTCACCTCTTTTTAATAGGCCTCCCGCAGACGCTCTAGAGAGTTCGCACGACGGTGCTGTACGCTTCTGGACGCCCGAGGCTGCTGCATGTACGCTCGACGCTGGGCGTTGCCGACGAGTTCCATAGGAATGTTGAAACGCTTCGTATGACTCACGAACGCTTCTCTCTCTACCGGCGGGGCCGTCGTCTTCCTTTTTCTCATGATGTCGTTCACGAGATCCACCATGTTACTTCCTGCGAATGGTACACCGTCGTACTCGAAGTCCTCGCATTCGTTCCACCGGGTCAGCGGGTCCGTCTTCAGTCAGGGCGCTTTCCAAGACTTCGCGCTCTATACCGCTCAAACCCATTGGAGGTGGTCATTCATCTGTCGGTGTCTCTTTTACCATAGATACTCGTACCGGTTGCTGCACCCGATTCTCCTCCATGGTGTTGTATCGACTCAACAACTGATTATACAGCGCCACCTTTTCTCGCCCGGACAAATCCGCACGCTCGAGGATGGTCTTCATGTCGGCGTCCAGACTATTCATCACACGCGACGCGGTCGTAGTCGGCTGTACGATCAACGGGAAGAGATTCTCCACCAAACGGGGGGCTACCAGCGCCATCTTCTTCGCGCCCAGGTCGAGGGGCTCGCCTTTTATACTCTCGCCACATAGACGTACTGGACGCGATCGTCGGGGAAGTTGTTCGTGCGCAGGCGCCCTATTTCCAGCTTCACCTGTTTCAGATCGACCAGGAGGTAGCCGTAGGCTGACGAGGTAGCGTTTTTGGACATTTCCTGCATGTATTTGACTCGACCCGGATACAGCTGTCTCGCCAGGTGACCTACCTGAGTCGCGTCTCGAGGACTTTTGAACAGCACCATGCACTGCGCGTTGAGGCTGATGGCACGGTTTTCTTTACCTTTCGGAAAGAGGTTCTGCAGGAGATGGACGACGGACGTGTTGCAGTGGTGATTTTTTTAGTGAACAATGTCGTGACCCGACTGTCGATTTCCGCAATGAGGTCGTTGAGGACTACTAGCGTCCTCGTTTTCGCGTCAAAGGTCGCCAGGTCCGGTAAACCGGTAAAACGAACTCTACGTTAGGTATAGAGGCGTACGCGGTTTGCCACTGACCGTAGCACCACAAGCTCTTCTTCTTTTGATGATCTTACCACACTCCGTAGGACCGACGACAATACACGTAAAAGGTTGTTTCAAAGACGTGTCCATATCGACGACTGGCGATAGGTGAGTCCTTTTTATCTTCTGCATTTATCACGCACTTTCATCAATAACTTTCCAAGCATGTTTGTCCCTTTTTTACAACCATATCTGATGCCCCAAAAACTCTCTTTCGGCGGCATCCACTCCACCATTTATACGTCTCCGGTAACCAGCAGGCTCTCTCTCGGCTCTTTCGAGGTCGTGAACTTTGTGATCAATAGGTTCCGCATACATTCGACCCTAATGGCATTCCACTCGGAACCAGTTATCGTCTTCCTAATGGATCCGCTTCTCCGCTTCGTCATAAACGCCGACCACGCCTCTTTGAAATGTTCCCCGCATTCTTCGTCTTCGCTAAACATCGCCTTTCTATATTGATAGGCGTGTTTGATTGACTTAAACACACGACCGTACGCTTCGAATCTACACGGGTAACAGTTCGACAGGAAAGAGGCCCATCCACTGAAGCGTATAGCCATATTCACGTCTTTGTCTCTAGTTCACCGGTTAACCATGTGGTATAAACGTTTCCCCATCGACTGTCTCCCAGGGTTTAAGTGGTGACTAAGGTAGGTAAGCTATATATAGTCATGCACCACCACAACCACGCGCTCTCGGCTACAGCGTACCGAGGATATATAGTTTTTATACAACCCGGCCTTTGACCTATTATTTACATATCGGGTTAGGGTCATGTAATTGGATGTTAATTAGTGCTAATTAGGGGATAAGTAGTGCTAATTATGGTCTCATTAAATACATTTTTTATTTGTTTGTTAAGTTAATTAGTTATTAATTACCCATTTTTTATATGGCAAAACCCTTTGATCTTTCGAACATTTTGACATTTGTACCTAGTTTTAGTTTTATCGGTAGTATACCAAGGAAAGCCAAAGTAGGTCTATCTCAATATGTTTTGCTGTAACTATTTTGATAATATCGATTTAGGTACCGGGAACTACTTAAATAAACTTATGTTTACAACAAAGTAGAAACTAGGTCCGGGTGCGTATAGTAACTACAGTAATCAGTAGCTAAGTTCAAGATTGTCGGCTTACATATGAGAGCTACTCGATAATACAATTTTGTCAAAAACATTCTGAATCTGAAAGTCCCATTGTAGATGTTGTGTGTGAATGTATCACAGAAGTCACTCGCGGCTATTAACGTGCCGTGTAAGGTGTGCACAACGCAAATGTATAAAAATAAGTATTTTATAAATACTTTACACAACACTGTAAAAAAACACGTGGAAATTTGTTAGCCGTTAAATGAAACACTCTGCCTCCCAACTGCAGAGGAAATTGCGTTGGGTGTTTGCAGGTTGAAAATATCATATATGAGAGCGTTCCATTCGATGACGGTCTTTAAAAAGAATGAGCCTCTATATTGGTTAGTCATGGAAGGGGCACTTTGAAGCAGCGGTTGTTGTTATCGGTTTGGTTTTGTATGATGTTGTTAGTTACGTATCCCTCTTAGGTGATTGGTCTGACCCTGTGTTTGTCTTGGTTACCTGGTGTGAGGAAGGTGTCCATCTGACACCTGTAGTGGTAGGACCAGGCCTTGTGGTATTATATAAAACATTGTCAGCCTGTGTTGTCTGCGTCATTCTTCCAAGGGTGGGAGATCGAGAATGTAATTCAGAATAATTGTAATAACATGGTATTAATATGATATCAATTTCGTTGCAATGCCAAAAATTACTATTGAATATTGGTAATATAATTGTATACGTAATATATATTTATTGCGTATCTGTTGTATTAACAAGACGTTTAGGCACTTTTAGCTATTATAGCGAATCCGATTACATCAGTTGCGCCACCTACCGCTTTTATAAAACGCTAAATTTACGAAAGGGGTCATTTCACAACTGTTGATCTCATGTGTATATCTCCAACTTTAGCGATAGTGTAAAGAATGGAACGAACTGCAAACGGCAATTAGGGAAACGGGCGTCTGGAGTGAGATCGTTGGTGCCCGATTTCGATTTTCGGTAGTCAACACGAGTTACGACGGTGTGAATGAGTGAGTGTGTGAGTGTGTGAGTGTGTGAGTGTGTGAGTGTGTGAGTGTGTGAGTGTGTGAGTGTGTGAGTGTGTGAGTGTGTGAGTGTGTGAGTGTGTGAGTGTGTGAGTGTAGGAGGTGAGTGAGTGAGTGTGTGAGTGTGGGAGGTGAGTGAGTGAGTGTGTGAGTGTGTGTGAGTGAGTGGCTGAGTGAGTGGATGTTGAGTGAGTGGGTGGGTGAGTGTATGTGTGTGTGTGAGTGTGTGAGTGTGTGAGTGTGTGAGTGTGTGAGTGTGGGAGTGTGGGAGGTGAGTGAGTGAGTGAGTGAGTGAGTGAGTGAGTGAGTGAGTGAGTGAGTGAGTGAGTGAGTGAGTGAGTGAGTGAGTGAGTGAGTGAGTGAGTGTGTGAGTGAGTGGCTGAGTGAGTGGATGAATGAGTGAGTGGATGAATGAGTGAGTGGGTGGGTGAGTGTATGTGTGTTTGTGTGTGTGAGTGAGTATTATACACATTTATAACAATATGTTTGTAAGGTAGCTAGCCAGTAACTGATTATAAGACAACACCCTAAACCTGTTAGACGGAGACGAATCTCGTTGGTACGTCACTGTTCCGAAAGAAAATGCTCCTTTTAAATATGTTGTCATTAAACCATATACAAGGTAACAAGCCGTTAGACAACAACAATATTAATTAAATTAGCCATGATGTTAGTGAAATATGTTAAATGAGACATATGTAAATAATAGTAAATTATGGAGTTGCTCTAATACAATAATTCGTCTGGTTAAATATGTTTTGTGGGTTATGGAAACTCGGGCGTTCGTGCATTAAGCGAAACCAGATTAGACCGAGAGCAGTCATTTGTCTTCAGTCTGGCGTTCTGCAACAGTCTCTCAGTTTTCTTGAATTTCACCTTTTTTCCATTTCATATAGTTTGCTAAACTTTTATTATAGTCATCTGTGGTCTTTTATGAGTTCCAAGCAGTTTTAGTAGGGCAGGTAGGGTGATAGGAAGAAGAAAGAGGGGTAGGGAAGGGGAGGGGTAGGAGTGTGGTATTTATAGGAAAGCAGGACTGAACTTGAAGCAATCCAGGGATTCGGCCGTCACTACCTCCTGGGGCAGACTGTTCCATTCCGGAACTGTCCTCGGGAAGAACGACATCTGCCAGCACCATGTCCTGCAATAGGGGATGTCGTAGCTGCAGGTGTTGTTCTTCCTGGAGCTCAGTCTGCTGTCTGTTGGTTCTGGCAGGCAGACTGAATGTATGGCGATGAGACCATGATGGATTTTATAAGACATCTCCAACCCAGCTCTTTTGCGTCGCTGTTGCTGTGTGGGCCAGTCAAGGGAGTTGAGGATGGAGAATAATGATGTATGTCCTTCTGAAAGGATGTTGGATTTGGATTAGAGGAATAGAAAGGTAAATAGGTCAACCGGTTCAAGATCAAATATCAACCGATGTAAGGTCGAAGGTCAAATGTCAAAGCGGCGCCACCTGGCGAATAGGTGTGTTGAACGACAACAAAGTCAATCTTCTTCTTCTCTGACTTTTCCCTTCATCTGGGGTCGTCGGTATGGCTAGTAATTTTCTTTCTCCATGTCGCCCTATCCATCCATCTGTACTCAGACCCACGATTTCATGTCTCTTTTGCATATGTCTTTCCTCTGGTCTTCGGTCGTCCTCTCCTTCTTCTTCCTGGTATCTCTGCATTTAGCAATCGTCTTACTATGTGCTCCTCTTCCCCTCTCATCACATGCCCATACCATTTCAGACGTTCTTCTTTTATCTTTTTGGATGCTTGTGTCACTCTCGTCGCTCCTCTAATATATTAGTTTCGGATCTTATCTTTCTTTGTCACTCCACACATCCACCTCAGCATCCTCATCTCATTAGTCTCTATCTTTGGCCTGAGTACTGTTTAATAGATCTTCCCCTTCAACTTCACTGGCAGCCTCCTGTTGCATAACATTCCACTGTATTTCTTCCAATTTCTCCAAGCTGCACTCACTCTCTGCTTCATTTCCGTTTCCATGTCTCCTTTCTCTTCCACGACTGACCCTAGATATTTAACAAACAAAAGTCAATCATATCTTTAAATAGGTCAATCGGCAAATGACGCCACATGTAAGTCAAAGTTCTATCAAGGTCAAAAACGACATTTCTTTTCATTAATAGCACACGTGAACTGATTTCCGGACAATACGAAATATATAGAAATGACCTGAATCTTTAATACGAAAGACGTAGAACTGAACTGATTCTTGGACAATACTAAACATGTATAAGTGAACTCAATCTTCGACAACGTGATTTATGTACAAGCTTTACGACGAGACTATGTGTACAACCTGTAAACATTCCATATTGAAGACCGACGGGTTTTGAACCTGCCACACACGACACCGGGACATCCTTAATAACACACCTTCACGACTTTCCTATCATAGTAAGGAAGGTGCAATTACAAAGAGCTCTCAAAGGAAATCTCTACTTTTCAAACTATGTGACGTAAGTGCTATTAATAGTACCGCATGTCTCGAAACTGATTCAACTACTATAGTACAGCGTGTCTCGAAACTGGTCCAACCAGTATAGTACTATGTGTTTCGAAACTGGTTCAACTAGTAGAGTACTACGTTGCTCGAAACTGGCTTAACTAGAATACACGTAGTTTGGAGCACAACCTGTAGTCTTTCAATATTGAAAACCGACAGTACTTGAACCTGCCGCACACAACACACGACAACGGGATATCTTTATAAAAAAATCAAGGTTTCACTATCTTTTAACATCTATCACTGCTATAGTTTTTACATACGACACTTGCACTTACCTCAATTGGTTGCTTATTTAACATATATCAATGCTATAGTTTTTACATTTGACAGTTGCACTTACCTCAGTTGGTCGCCTGGTTGCAAATTGGTTTGAACTGGTATTCGCTGTCCAAGTTTGAACTTGTGTAGAACCAACAATGGTGCTCATTGCCTTTATATATACCGGTGTCAACGAGAACCTCCATTTCTAACCGCGCGTGCAGCATGCAAACTGCGGCAGCTCCGTCTGACGCTTAGTTGGCTATTCATAAACGCACAGATGGTGTCGATATTTATTTCTTAATTAAGAAACAAATAGTCAACTATGTAGGTCACAGTCTCATTTTCAAAACTGTCTTTCTGTATAGAGTAATACTAAAAGCATAAGCTGGCATTGGCAATACTTAAACGATAACCTAACATTGGCAACTATCAAGGTTTCAAATAGAATAAATAGCATGTGTGCGTGGTTATGTCGGTATGTGTGTTATTAATAGGTCGTGTGGACAACTGCTCGAGCTAATTCCCTGTAGACCTTAAAAAACTCCAAAACCCTACTAGTGTTAACTTCAAAATTATGTCAATATGCGCCCCCAGGTGACTGTGGTAATCATAAACTATTGCGTAAGCGCAATGACCTATTTAACGATATCATTAACTTATATTTGTCGTTCACCACATAACAGGCACGAATTTTAGCAGTACGGTTTCATAATTTTCCCACAAGGGAAGCTGATTAACCTTAATACATAGTTCACCACCTATTCGTCTGGGATGCCACTTTAAGTCAGACCCTTGAACTTTGACCTTGCACCAATTTACAGTTGATCTTCCACCGGTTGACCTTCCTCTTCATCTAATCCAAATCCAATATCTTTTTGGAGAGACATATATTATTACTATGGAATCAACATAGGATGTTTGGTGCTGTCGGTTTCAAACCCATCTTGCTGCTCTGCGTTGCACTTTCTTTATGGTCTATATATATATATATATACATACATATATATATATATATATGTATTAAAAAGAAGATTCGGACCAGTTTAATGGAGCCGACTCCCGGACTATACGTAAACTTAATATTCTTTTCAAGTAATGTGCCAAATAAGAAGCCTGTTCATTGCGAACTCGTGTTACCAAGCCCGCTCAGACGTGATCATTTGCGTGTCAGAGCCTGTCAGATGTTGCTGATGTCACAAATGGGTGGGCCGCCGAGCGCGCCTTATCCTTTAACATGGCGAACGGCGGTGCGGCATGTTGTTTCAGCCGGTACATGAAATTGTAATCGTGGAATTTAATATTATTTTAGATCGCCGTAAAGTGAATATTGTTATCTACAAGTTAGTGTCGTGATGTGCATTTAATCTATGTATGTAAAATTCCCCATTGCAATGTTAATTACGGCTTGAAACACCAACCCGTATAGATGCGAGCCACGCTGAATTCTAGAGGTGCTACGTGCAGTGACGTCACAACGAACGCTAGGTATCGCAACAAATTGTGCCGAAATTATACAGAAAAATGCGACCAAAAAGGACCTCGAAAAGGGTGATGGAGGGGTTATAAGTTTAGTTGAATATCAGGACACAATGCTTATTTCTTAACCAAAACGACGCATGTCGGAATTGGGAATAACGTTCTTTCTCCGGACGACTAGATGGCGAACACTGAGGCAAGAATTCCGCTCTAAGTCTCTAGTGGTGCAGGTCAGTATATCAGTATCTCGACTTTGCTTCCCATCTTTCGGGTGTCTGGACGGTTGGCGAAAGTAAACACGTTGTTTCTCTTTACTGTGTTTGACAGAGGAACCGTCTCCTTGTCTCAGTGCGAAATGTAAATATTAAGGTTGCTGCTTAAAGCACTGTGCGAATCCTGTGCGGCGGTGTCGAACCTCGGGCAAGTTCGTTTACTCTAGATTGTTTCAGTTCACTCAGCTGTATGAATGAGTACCTGGCTATAGATAGTGATGGGTATATGTGTACGAATAGCCTTCGCGCATTAATTGCAATGTGGCTGAATGTTTCCCAGAGAAGTCGAGATGATGTTCGATTGAACAGATCTGGCAGTGAATAAAGTGTAAAGCGCTTTGAGCAGTCCTGAGGACTGGATACTGCGCTATATAAGAACTTACCTTTTCTTTTACTGTTAACTCGAAATTATCGCATAAATATGTCTGAGAAACCAGTAAAGCGTTATACGTTGAGATCACTTCCGAGTACAATCTGCTTCAATCTATTCAAAGCTAAGGGATTGCAATATAGTGTTACGTACCTGGGTCTTTACAAAACGTTATTTTCTTTGTAGATAATTTTAGGGGAGTGCTTCTTGGCCGTTTTGTCTCTTATTTCAATCATTTTCAGCTGCCACATTATCCCACCTCAACAATATCTGAATCAGCCATTTTATTATCACGTGACCTTATGTAGCAAGGTGATTGGCCAGATTAGGACTTAAGTACATTTTCATTTGGTACCCGGGACGTACGAACATTTTACTCGTTATAATGACATAGATAAAAAAATCACTATAACAGAACTTAGAGACATCTGCCATGACCAATGAGTATATGAATGGACGCAGAATAACCATACTGCTAGCTCGTATGACTAAGTCTTAAGCCGACAGTGACTAAGGTACATTTTCCACTAGGAGCATCAATTGTCAAAACATATATTATAATTATATTATATCCTCAAAAATGTTTATTTTGAACAAAAAAAGCATTGAATATGATTTTATCATGTGACATTGACCTTGAATCGGCCAAATAACACAAGAAATGGGTCCCCATACTCGAAAACCCCAAAAACGTGGTCTCATTTATGGTTCTACTACTCTTGGTTCTCAAGTTATTACACAGCCTATCTCTGGACAGCGGCCATTTTGAATGTGTCCAATATAGCCGCCACAGCGGGAGCACAGCTTGGTTCCGGCAAAAAAATTAAATGTCATGGCTATATCTACTGCTGATCCAAAAATGGTGCTTGGTGCTGTGCGGGTATTGAGTGAGGAAAACATTTGCCTGCTCGAGCCGCCATGCTTCGCAAATTAGGGATGGTCGTCACACTTGGTTTGTTCGCTCGGTCGTTGATCCCCACCGATAGGATCACAATCTCTAGATGTGTGCCGTCTGTCTCTGCGGGATGCATCATCATCTGTTCGAGATTCCTAATGTTGTCTCCAGGGTAACTGTCCACTTGGATGTCTCGTTCCTTCGATTTTGTAATCCTAGAAACGTTCGAGTCACCCAGAATAACGACACGTTTTGTGATTATCGGTAACTTCCAGTTAGATTTCGTGCACTTTGTGCTTCTATGTATGGAGGGCACAGTAGAGAATCGATGTGCATGAGTAGGCGAATGGGGTAATCTATGAATTAGGGTGCGGTCCACCCGTGGTCTGGAGACAGGTAGGAAAGAATGAGATTTGGAGTGAGGTGGAAGCTCCGGAGAACACGATTGTCTCGGTAGTGGCGGGAAGGAGTTGGGAGAAAGGGATGGAGAAGAGGTGGCAGAAACATTAGAAGGCTCACGTATGGCGTGATGCAGGGATGGTGTGGCGATAGCGGCTGACGTGGTACGGACAGGCTGATTTCAGTGCAACGTAGCGGCTGACGTTGCTGAGAAGGGCCGTCTCTGTTCCCACCCCTCTTGCCTAGAGATATGTTACTCAAAGCTGTTCCGAATTCCGAAACAGTGGAATTTTACAACTTCCGACGAAATTATCTCGAACCCAACCGAGCGCCGTATGACGGGCCCTGGACATCTCGTCCTTGGAAGCACGAGTATTTCATATGTATGTATGTATGTATTTTAAGAAAATGGGTATAATATAAATATAAGTGTGGATGTATGTATGCACGAATATACGTATCCGTGCAGGTACGTGCGTGCGTGCGTGCGTGCGTGCGTGCGTGCGTGCGTGCGTGCGTACATATGTGTGTGTGTGTTCGAGCGTTCATGTGTGATGTGTGTGATGTTTATTGATCGCCATGCGACATAAAATAATGATTAAAAACAAGACAGCAGCCATATAATTAGTTTATTGCTTTATTTGTTCAACATACCAAATTACAGTTCATTGCAAAGTGGCTGGTATCACACCCTTGTCAGTCGTGGACACTAGTCGCTGATGCATTGGCCGCGGCTTTGGTAGAGAGCGCGAACGTCTCTCACGGTGAGGGCACGCCTCCCGATGCTTACCTGAGAGAACATGAATGCAAAATGATATGTGAATTCGCGATGCGGGAATAATGATGCACTGCTAACTTGGCAATACGCTATCACTTATATATTACACCGCGTTGTCTTGTGTTGAATCCTTAGGGTAACAGCAGTAATGCTATCACTGATAGTAGTTGTTAGTGACTGCAGCTGCTTTCGCCGCTGCATCAAAATTATTCTGAATGTACAAAAAACATTTACCGAATCAATGAAACCAGAGAAGAATCGCCCGTCACCGACTTCTTTACCATATCCTCCAATCAGCAACGGTCCCCACGCTAAACTCAGCAGCCCTGTTGATGGGGAAAACATAAATATTGGAAACAGGCCAATGGTGTATGTGTGTGCTCGCGCGCGCGCGCGCGCCTGTTTGCGTGCGTGTATGTGTGTGTGTCTTCGGGTGCGTGTGTGTGTATTTGTTTTGTGTATGTTTATGTGTGTGTGTATGCGTGTGTGTGTATGTACGTGTGTGCGTGTGTGGGTACGGGTGTGTATGAGCGTTCGCGTGCTTGTATGTGTGTGTGTGTGTTCGTGTGCATGTGTATGTACGTGTGTGTGTGCGTGTTTGTGTGTGTGTGTCTGTTTGTGTGCGTGTTTGTGTGCGTGTGTTTGCGTGCGTATGTTTGAGTGCGTGTGTTTATGTGTGTGTTTGCGTGTTTGTGTGTGTTTGTGCGCATATATGTGTGTGTATGCATGTTTGCTTGTGTGTATGCATACGTACGTATGTGTGTGCTAATGTGGTTATGGGTGGGTGGGTGTTCGTGTGCGTGTATGTGTGTGTGTGTGTTCGTTTACATGTGTGTGTATGTGTGTGTATGTATGTGTGTGTGTGTGTGTGTTTGTGTGTGTGTGTCTGTGTATGTGTGCGTGTGTGTGTGTGTGTGTGTGTGTGTGTGTGTGTGTGTGTGTGTGTGTGTGTGTGTGTGTGTGTGTGTGTGTGTGTGTGTGTGTGTGTGTGTGTGTGTGTGTGTGTGTGTGTGTGTGTGTGTGTGTGTGTGTGTGTTTATGTGTGGGGGGATGTTTATGGGTTTATGTGCGTCTATGTGAGTGTTTGTATGTATGTATATATTTATGTATATACGTACGTATGTGTGTGCGCGTGTGGGTATGGGTGTGGGTCGGAGTGGATGGGTATGTATATTTGTGAGTGTGCGCGCCTGCATACGGGTGTGTGTGTGAGCATGCGTGCGTGCGTGGGTGCTTACGTGTGTGTGTGTCTGTTTTTAGTATATTTGTTCCGACGCGCGTGCGCGTGTATGTACATGCCATAACATGTTAGAATTAACTGTACGTACCATCGAGGAAACCCTGTCCGCGCTTGAAACCATTGATGTAAACCTTAACCCAGCCCCATTTGGACACTTTGTCAACGCTCACCGTCATCACTACGTGGTGCCAGACATCGCATTGTGAATCCTGCGAGAATGCAACACCGACAACAAGACGGTATCCATCTTACTTTTAATCAGTAATTTTAAACGTATTTGGTCAATGGTAGCACAACCAAATGGTACGTATTATTACAGTGATGCAAATATAATGTCTTATGCAGAGGAATAACAATTAGTTTATGATCACTTATTACAATTGCTTTTCACCATGCAATATCATGATAACTATGTGCACGTCTCTTTTCTTTACAATTGTTCTCTTATACCGCACTGCCACTTATAAATTACCCCAACTATCGCAAGGCCAGTAGCGCATACCAAACAATGCGGACAACAGTCTATATTTTTTCTAAATAAATCAATCTTATTTCAGTTGAACTTACAGTTGTGAGTTGTGAAGTTTTTTGTGTACACCAGTCCAGTAGAGGTCCCCACTCTTACCAACAGAGTATTGTCGTCCAAGCTGCTGATCTGGTGGTTAAAGAAAAGTTAACATGTTAAAACTGTATCATTATTATAAAAAAACATATTATATCACAGATTGTATATGCAAGGCAATATATAACAATCTAACACATTGCATAATAATAATAATAATCCTAGGCACATTTGATATAACAAACAAATGCATTGTTGAAGTAATATGCACGTCAACTCTACGGAATCCGTAGCCGGTATATTTCTGTCCGGGAAATTTAAATGTCCGTCAATTGGAACTGAACGAACGAACTGTTTGTTGCGAACTATTTTAATAATAACAGTTGTTATCGTATCCTTTACTTAGTATGTATTTCCGAATATTTTATAGTTGATCAGATCGATCAATGTCAAAATCATCCGGATGCCAGAAGCAGTTATTGTGATCAAATTGCTTCAACCGCCGAGACCACTTCCTCCAATTCAGTGGTGGATTCTTTAAACATATGACGTAGATTCTGATTACGAATCTGACGATGAACAAAAGAGAACAAAGTTTAAAATATGATGTTCATTTTTCATACATGTAATACCCGATAAGATGCGGTCATGAGCCGTCCACCACATCCCTTACACACACACACGCACACACGCACACACGCACATACGCACACACGCACACACGCACGCACGCACGCACGCTTAGAGACCACCGCTCACTAGAAGGCGATAATTAAGGAATGTGAAGTCACCTGAACTATGTTATCAGTCGCCGGGGGCGCTCACTTACAGGAAACGAGTCAGCATTTACAGTCCTTGAATTGTGTGCAGCGTGATGTAAGGTCCGTGATCCTCTTCCTGACTAATCATGCCCAAATCCCTGGATTCGACTGTGTCCTGTTAGATATGAGATTGCTTAAAGGGTTGAAGTTCCCTATCTTCTTTCCGGACAACCACAACGACTGCTCACAACCTTCACTAGCTAGAACTTTGTCGATTTATCATTAAAATAAGAGTTGTACGGTTAATAATTCTTTGCTGTATTCCTTAATCAAACATGCAACTCAACATCTGTTTATCGTTATAGTTGCTTGGACAACAATCTTTGTCTGAAAGAAACTGCTTTGATGTCGAAGGTTTAAAAGTGTGCGTTCATTGATGATATTAAACATATGCCACTTCTGTAATCTCTTCATTGTCCAAGCAACTCTCGTAACAAAAACCAGATGTTGAGTGCATTTACGCAAGTGTTTTATAAAAACAATTTTGATTCGTAAACAAAAGTCTTTGTTTAAAACAAAATACATTGATGTTCAAGCTTTGAAAGCACACGTTCATTAATAATATAGTATACGTTTGTTCTAATTACCTGTTTAACTTTTGACTGAGAGGATTTTGACTGGGAGGAGGAACTAGGTACGGCTACACAGCCGTTCTAAAATAACTACTAGAGACTTCAACCGGTACGCCCCCGCTATGCTAAAAGATAGGAACTAACCCCCATGTTAGAAGATAGGGAAATTTCTCCATGTTAAAAGATGCACAATTTAATGGCTTATTTTGTTTTTATAGGTTTACCGTCCGAAATAATTACTGAATACCCATGTATTAATTATTAATAACAGGACACGTGTTTGTGGAGGTGTGGGGTGGTCAGCAGTAGCGGCTCTGTGGACAGCACCACAACTTTGCAATTCCGTGTTTACTTGAATTTCAGCGCATACCTTCGTATGGCCACCATGTTTTTTTTTTAATACAGCATCGTCCCCCTGTGATTCAGATGAACACGATCGTGTCGCAAATACTTTTTCTATCTTGTAGCGAACCCTCTGTGATTGTATATGTTTGTTTGTAAAAAACAAAAGACAAAAATATGTATTAATCTATGTCAGTTAACAGGACAAAGGAGGGTAACCTCAGCCTTGTCCAATTCGTCATTGTTTAATGTTCAGTGGCATGGGAACATAACGGCTGAATCCATCCATGTGCCATTATTTGGATGTACCATTAATCATACATATTTTTCTTTTTTAGGTTTTATTTACACAAATTGTTTTGTAGAGAAGACCATCTACCAGAAAGGACTAAACTGATTTTATCAGATGTTTTGGTTTAGGGTTCACATTCGCCACCTATACTCCGTTGCTAGTGCATTAGGGTCTTCGTTCGTGTTCCAAATCCTTAACAGAGGATACTTGAACCCAGTACACCCATTTTCCTAAAATACATACCTACCTACCTATCTATATATTTATCTATATTTATATATTTATATATCTATCTATCATGAATCATTAGTGGTTTGGTAACGTCTCTAGAGTGTTAGCAGCCAGATAACAAACACGAATGAATCATTAGTGGTTTGTTAACGTCACTAGAGTGTGAGCAGTCAGATAACAAACACGAATGAATCATTAGTGGTTTGTTAACGTCTCTACAGTGTGAGCAGTCAGATAACAAACACGAATGAATCATTAGTGGTTTGTTAACGTCACTAGAGTGTGAGCAGCCATATAACAGGCAAGAAAGAATATTACCTGATTTGTTAACGTCACGAGAGTTAGTCAAATACGAATAAACAAAACAAATGACTCATCTGGTTGTTGTTTGATAACACTCGGGTGACATTATGCATTATTATATTTCACTAGCAGTAAAGTAACATTTGAACTTAGATTTTCACTTCCTGTCTTTGAAACAGGTCGTTCATGCCACAAGAATAATTCGCAGTAGGGTTCGGTTCCAATTAATTGTCGAAGATTACTACGGTTGTTACAACTGTTCACAGTTCAGGTGGCGACGATTTACGTTGCACCTATCATTCGTAATTTGATCATAGAAACAAAGCTATTGGCGCGACTTTAGAAGCCCATTAGGTTTAGCAATTCAACTCGTAATCGTGTATGTGTCCCGCCACAGCGAACCGGGTATTAAAAAATAACCGAAATGAATCTTTTTATTCGTAATCTGAATGAAATACACCAAAGATAGTGTCCTACTATTCAACTAATTATAACCCCCTGTTCAAGGCCCCTTTTGTTTGCGCTTTTCTGCTAATTTTCTGCACATTTTGTTGCGACACCTAGCGGTCGAGGGACGTCACCATAGGTAGCACCGCCAGGATTTAGCTTGGCGCGCATCTGTGCTGGTTGGTGTATTGGGCAGTGCCTAAAAGTGCAATCGCGAAGTTTAGTATTAATTTATATCACCGTAAAGATAATAATGTTCAAGTAATTGCCCTTTGAACATTGTGAATATTCAATCTTGCAATGCGATTTAATAGTGTTGATATCACTGTAAAAATAATAATCGTATCTAAAAATGCATGTAGATATACCCATGATTTATTTTTAGTTTTAGGTTTATTGCCGTTTGAACATGGCGAATGTTTAGCGGGTATAATGCAAGGTTGAGCATTCGCGATTTTTAATTGGCAATAACTCAAACAGTTAATACATTTTCTGGGTACATCTAACAACAAATTTGTAGAAAGATTATTACCATTACTGTGATATCAAAAAATATTAACCTCCGCGATTGCAATTTCATGTACAGTCTGAAAAAAAACTCGCTCGCTGCGCTAAAGGATAGGCGGCATTGCCTGTGGTGACGTCAACCTTATCTGATGGGCTGGATGCTTTGTGACACGCAAATGACCACGTTTGGGTGGGCTTAGTAACGTGAGTTCGTAATGAACAGGCTTCGTGTTTGGCACATTACTTGACAAGAGTAATAAGTCTACGTAAACGAAGTTTCAAAGAAATTTAAAATTTCATTTCACTTAGTGTTTTTAGGTCGCATATGTATGTTCAGTAAACAAGCCAACAGTAGCTGACTAGGTTATATCCCATCAACTTTGTGACTTTGACAGAAATGCATAACTTATAATCTTGTCTGTCAACGTCCAGTTTATTTTTCTTAACAAATAATCCAAAAATAACAAAGTGTTTTCATTTGCGAACTCACAGATGAAGAAACAATGTACAATATCACTTAAAATGACATTGTTTTTCAAAACATTCCTTTTTGCTTCAAATTTAGCAACACATCAACAATTACTGAATATATTTCAATACATGAGGTACTATTTTAAAACTTACGAACTGTGAAATCGGGTCATTTCACAATTTCCAATTAAGCCGGTCAAACATGCATACGTATCTGCAGTTATAATGCTACTTCCGAGTGGCATCCAAAATTACACGGTCATGCTTTATATGTGCTCAACCAGAACACACGGCTATCTCGGTATGAGAAAAACATCAGTTTGTCTGTCTGTCTGTCTGTCTGTCTGTCTGTCTGTCTGTCTGTCTGTCTGTCTGTCTGTCTGTCTGTCTGTCTGTCTGTCTGTCTGTCTGTGTATCAACAAAGAAATTGTATTTTTACAGTATTGCCCATTCCCCATTTCAAGTTGTGTAAGGCTACCAATAAGAATGTTTGGCTTGCCATTAGCAATATGTGCGAGCAGGCCAAGGAGGCAGACAATCAGAATTTTGTGCATCTCGTTGGTATGCTGAAGTACATACAATACAAACTGGTGTGTACATAGACGTGTTAGTCTTGTTGTTGATTATTGTTTTATTTACCACACGTAATAATTTTTATGAGACATGATTAAAAATTTGCTATCAATTTAGTCATTCCAACTAGAAGTTTATGAACTATTCAACTGTTACCCCTACCTATAATTACCAAATATAACAAGTTGGTAGAAAATCGCGAGGTATATCAAAAAAGGTGCCCAAACGGAAAAAAAACAACTAAAACATCGTAGCGGATACGTGGACAAAATACATTAACGCCAGTCGTAGCACGTAACGCTACACATGTCCACCATTTTCTGGAATGTTCACGGTCATTGAATAAGATTGAATTGAAACAAGATGGCGTTAATAACATCATAGTCTGTCATGACATAACGTCCCGTGGGCAACGCATGATTAGAAGATCACACCTATGTACACCTATTTTATACATCCCAACGAACAAGAATAATCATATCGTCAACCATAGAGCTTTGTCAGATGGCAGCCATATTGAATTTCAAAAAGTTCGGTATATGTAATAATATTTTTTTTTACAATAAATCGCATTACGAATGTCGCAACATATGTTTTACAACTTGAATGGAAAGGAAAGTTCCAAAGAATCCCTATTGTGGAAATATAATTAATGATTTTCATAAATCAAATATAGCTGCCAAATATTGTAATTTATTGTATCGTTGCTGTTAGATGACACAGCTATTTGCAGTTTAAAATATCAACCGGATGTCTATGGCCACAACATTTCCTTTGTTTTTGATAATACATATATTGAACCACGTATTTTGGATATTAGATCAATTAAAACATCAATAATAGAGCCGCTAATAAAGGTCATGTTGTCTATATTAAAGAAGTGTGTTAGATTATTTTTTAAATGTTCGCAATCTCTTAATATATTTCACCATGGCTCAATTTGGGAGTGTCCTAAGAAGTTAGTGTTTGTGGTTCAAAAAGCACAATTTTTATAAAGTCAGGTCAATATTATCATAATAACAGCCATCTTGGTTTTCAAAACAAACATATATATTATATTATATATATATATATTTCGGTAATATATATATATATATATATATATTACCGAAATCCGCCGAGTCTGAGGACCATGCACTTGAGAGCACAGTTAATTGGTTGAGACAAGGTAATTGTTCTTGTTTTCCACTGTAAGTTCTGATCGAATGTGCAAACTCGAGAAATATAAATAAAATGCCGGAATGATCACTGTTGACATTCAAAATGTAAGTTGTGTCACCAAAACAGATGTATGCGACATTTACTGCCGGATTGTTTTAAAATCACTATAAATATAAGCGATTTTTAACTTCAAGATGTTCGGCACATGATAGTCATCTCCATGATTGACAACATGATTTGTCTTGGTCTTTGGGATGTATAGAATACATCTAAATAGGTGTGATTTCTTAATCTTGTATTGCTCACGGGATACCACATCCAAATTGACTGTTAAACTTCAAATTGAAAATGCTACGACACGCAAAAAGTTACCGTTTATTTTCAATGTCAACTCACCTTTTCAGTGTCAAAATGGAAACCTGGTGTTCCAATGGCGGATTGGAATACTAATGCCTGTGTCCGGCATTACCTTTGTACACAATCCCAGTCGTTAGCGTTTATTGATGACTTAAACAATGGTAAAAGTGACATATACAATTGCTTAATAAAAAGATACTAGCCTAAAAGGCCTTGTCTTGAAACTTGACACTAACGTATGTTGCGCAGTAATTGAATACGGGAGTTTTTGTCCAACTGCAGCAAACATAATTGAAAGAAGGTCACTTGTCACACATTACGCCAGGGCATTCCAGCCTCGCCCAGATGCATCTTAGGAGATGGCTAAAACACCAGCTATTTGATCGGATGCCATGTTGACGCAAATTTTAGGGGTCTCTCCTTTGCACTGTCGACGTTGGAATTACATGAACATGAAGCTAGGCCGACGTGAAGCGAGCTCCGAATAAGCTAGTTGTAACAGACATAGGTTCTCTCTATACAGTTGTAATTGTCTATGATTCTGACGCATACAATATCATGCCTTCAACCCATCGTTTGATTTAATGACTGGCAGACTGGTGTCGTGACCGCGAGTTTACTTTAACCAGTGATCGGGTCTGTAGCTCGAACTCCGGGCGTGAACATTCTCGAGTTTGACGTCTTTCATTGATTCCATTGCTGTTGATGCTACAATTATTGTTATTATAATTTGAATAGTTGTTTAAATATTGTAGTGCATGTATTAATTTCATCATAGTGTTGTACTTTTCGCAGAGTATTCATACTCGAAACGTTTCGTAACATTGTAATTTTGGGTGTCTTAGTGGCAGAGTGACCCCTCGCCAGCATAGTCATCATAGACGTCGTCACTAATCATATTTGTATTGAGTGGAAACAAAAGCTGCGTGATCCTTCCTTACATGTTGCTGTCCATGTGTGATGATTCGCTCGGTGGTTCAATGGCTACATCTCAGGTATGCAGACTACATTACGCCACGGCGTCCCAGCCACGCCCAGATGCGTCATAGGAGATGGCAAAAACACCAGCAATTTGATCGGCTGCCTTCTTCAAACAAATTGTAGTCGTCTCTCCTTTGCACTGTCGACGTTGGAGGTAGGTCAGCATGGAAATGGGCCGACGTGACGCGAGCTAAGAATAAGCTAGGTGTAACACACAG
The DNA here is from genome assembly GCA_963995525.1 of Escarpia spicata. Taxonomy (NCBI): domain Eukaryota; kingdom Metazoa; phylum Annelida; class Polychaeta; order Sabellida; family Siboglinidae; genus Escarpia; species Escarpia spicata. The sequence goes on along the minus strand of OZ023205.1, from coordinate 26,458,540 downwards.
AGATTCCGTCTATACAGTTGTAATTGTCCATGATTCTGATGCATACAATATAATGCCATCAATGCATCATTTGATTTGATGACTGACAGGCCGGTATCGTGACCGCGAGTTTACTTCAACAAGTGATCGGGTTTGTAGCTCGCACTCCGGGCGTGAACATACTCGAGTTTGACGTCTTTCATTGATTCCGTTGCTGTTGATGCAGGATGTTAGAATGCTTTCATATGTAACTGAACCACGATTTACAAAGTTGGTAACAATACCTTTGCAAAAGAAGCAAATCGACATTCTAGCTTAAAAATAAAGTAACATAATAACACGAGATATCACAGTAACAGGTGGTTGATCATATTACTCCTTTCAAGCGTTGATATAATGTCGTTGATTTGAGGCAAATGTATTGTGACCACGATTGCAACATAATGATTATTTGGTTATATATATTAGTGATTGGCGACAATGTATGGTTGATTTGTGTCACATATATATCTTTCGAATCCTTTTTTAATATTATAATTTGAATAGTTGTTTAAATACTGTAATGCATGTATTAGTTTATCACAGTGTTGTAGAGACTATTCATATTCGGAACGTTTTGTAACATTGTTACTCAGAGTGAATTAGTGACAGAGTGATTCCCGCAGACATGGTGTGATTTGTAATTGCTGGCCAGTATTGACAATTGTTAGCATTCATAGTTACTGCTTTAAGGTCTAAATCTCTTGAGCACTGCGAAATCTTACACAAGAAAATAGAAAATGTCATTCATGCAAATATGCATAGACGTACACACGTACACGTAATAAAAAAAGTTGTTATACGTAGACCAACAATGTAACAACATTAATTAACAGCATCATTATAGTCAACATAATTAATTAGAGCAATATTTGTATCGGGCAACGAGAGTATTAGCTGCGTTGCTCACGCGCTCGCGCGGAACAATACACAGGCAACGCCATGTGCGATTAGGCGGTGTATTTAATCTAGTGTACAGAGACACCAGGTGCAATGTGTTTGCAAAAAAATATTATTTTGTATATATGTCATATCAGTAAGAACAAATTCGTGGATGGCTTTGTCACATTTTGTGCTTAAAGAAATTGCAACTATTTTCTTTAGACAATGGCCGTTTTTTAATTCTCACTTCTCCACTTATTTGATTCGAAACATGACATTTATTGGCTGGATTTGGCCGACTTGATGTGGCATTCAACGGGCGGATTTGGCCGACATGACGTCTACAGTGCATCTTGGTTCAAATAGTTTAGCCCAAATCAACCCGGTCTTGGACCGATGCAAGTGTTTCAGTGCTTTGTGCGCATGTGTTGTTACGTAACAATTATCCATTTAGTGTATTATGTAGTGTCTCATGACCGCTCACGCTATGGCCCTAAGTTGAGACCAATGTACATGCAAAACATATTTTGCTTGTCTGCATTTTGCTACGCCAGATACATTCCAGCATATATGTCCGAGCAGGACAGAAACACACATCATAATATTCATGGTTGATACTGCTACTGCTCGTGCAGCATCACTGCTGACACAGCCACAACTAACAACACAGCCACCACTAATGACATCACACACATACACACACACACACGCACACACAAACATGTCACATCAAGCCATATTACTGATGATCGTGCTACTGTTCACCCCCACAACCCCAAATGTAAACAATAAACAAATACGCAAAAATATGTATGGGTTCCGGGTGTTGCCTTATGTCGTCACGCTGAACGCTTGCATGTAATAGTATAATATCAAATAAAGATATATGTATATAATATACATAATGTATATTAATAATTCATAACATATATACAACATTTAAATAAACATTTTTTTCAGATGATCTCGTTGTTGCTTGAAGCATGGCAGAACCAGAAACGGATTCCTGCGTCTTCTGCCAGGAACCCGTAAGCAATGGCAACAGCATCTCTTCGCGAGAAGGGTAACCAAGGCATCAACAACGCTAGCAAATAACTCCACTGAGACTGCTTCTCGGACACATGGTGCATCAGGAATGACATTATTCGTACTGAAATCCGACGAAAATTGCGCAGTCCATTAGATATTATGAGAAACCCGGACCAATTCTCCAGACTTTGTTGATGCGATCAGCAGAGCAGATGTTTAACATCAAAACTGATTGCTTATTCTTTGGGACGACAGTATGTTTTGACAGAAGTAAAAGACAAGGAGATGTGTATACTGTGGCTACAAGAGAATGCAAGGAAACATTGTTGGAACAATGTTCTACAAGAAGAGACGCCTGGGCTGATGGTATTCGGGACCGGTTGGTCACTGGGCATGATCTGCCTGCAGCTGACGCCGTATATCACCAAACATGCTTGGTCTCCCAACTTGCGCACCGGAAAAGTTGTCACTCAAAAGTTTGTGCGTGATGAAGACGTCCAGAAAAAGCTGAAAGTTGGGAGACCAAGAAAATCAACAAACACAGGCCGTTCTGTCTGTGAAGTCAAAGCTGAAGCACTTCTTCATGGAATTCAGTGTCTGCAAGATAACGACGACGAACAAACAACTGTATCAGATCTGGTTAACAAAATGGCCGAGTACCTGACAAGATCTAACACTGAGCCATATTCTGTAAAATACATGAAGGCTAGACTGAGGGAACATGTTGGTGATAAAGTGGTTTTCAATACTATAAATCACAAATCAAATGTGGTGAAAATGAGGCAGACGGCTGAAAATATACTGCTTGAGTTTCATGCTAGTCAATTGGATGATACAAAGAGCGAGAGAATCCGCATAATACAGGCTGCTGCAAAATTAATCCGGGAGGACATCAAGGCAGTAGACACATCATGTGAATCGTACCCAGCGTCAAATGAAATCGAATCTGAAGAAGCTTGTCTCAGCTACTTACCTTCTAGTTTATATATGTTGCTTGAAGGAATCGTGAATGGAAGAGATGTTGGTATAAAGGTAGCATCCATTGGACAACCCATCATGCAAGCAGCGCGACCCCGGTGTTGTCTGCCATACTTGAGATTGCATTAGCAGTGCAATTACACCATCATTTTGCATTTCGTTTTCTCATTGACTCGTTTCACAATCACAGATTCTGCAGTTCGTACAAAGAGGTCAAACGGTCTGGACAGAATGCGGCTGTAGATCAAGGACATACCCAACTACAACACAGAGTTTGTTCAGTATGCAGCTGATAACGTCGACCACAACATCAAGACTCTAAACGGGAAAGACACACTCCATGGCATGGGCATTACAGCGATGGTCACACCAGAAAAAAAGCGAGTCGCCCAATCCCTTGAGCCCAAGTACGTACGGAGGAGATATCGACAATTGGGCATATACACATCCAGTACCACCGAGTAGACAACCAGGCTTTGGCAGACCAAGACATTGCAAGACCCATCGGTAAGGTTCAGCAAGTATTTGATGGTGGGGCTTTGCTCCAACGCGTCACTTGGCCAAGTCGATTCCCCACATATCGAGAGCCATGCATGCTGTACTATGATTACGTCACACGGCAGTTTGATCAAGACATCGTTGTCTTTGATGGATATCACAATCTATCCACCAAGCAAATGGCGCACTAGAGACGAGCTGGAGGAAAAGCAGGAGCAGACATAACGTTCACCGATGAAACGAGGATGACGGCAAAGAAGGTTGTCTTCCTTGCAAATGTAAACAAAAAGCAGAATTTCATCAACATGTTGAGCGGATATCTGCAGCATAGTGGATGTCAGACGAAAGATATACAGTCTACATCAACGAAGAACACTGCTGTACTAGTAGGGGATGACACAGATCTGGTCGTCCTCCTCTGCTTCCTTATTGATCCAAATACCGATGACTTGTTCAAGCACAGTGAGGCAAAATCAACTACTACGTAGAACCGTATGTGGAACATGAAGGCCATAAAAGCCCAACTAGACAAGGATGTATGTGACAACATCCTTTTCATCCATGCTGTATTAGGATGTGACACCACGTCCCGGTTATACGGCTTTGTAAATGGAGCAAAGCTGAAGAAATTTGGCTCCTGCCAGCATTTCCAGCGACAAGCCGAAGTGTTTCGAAAGCATGATGTATCAACAGAACAGGTTGTAATGGCAGGGGAGAGAGTGGTTGTGTGTCTATACAATGGAAAACCAGAAGACAGTCTGGATTCTCTGAGTTATAGACGGTTATGTGACAAAGCAGCAGTAGAGAGTTCGCACATTCAGCCACATACCTTACCTCCGATATCAGGAGAAGCGCGTTATCAGAGCATGCGTGTGTACCTGCAAGTGCAGGAGTGGATGAGTGTAAGCCACTTGAGACCAGAAGATTGGGAGAGGAAGATGCGCGACAGTGATCTTGTTCCCGTCATAACAGACCTGCCTCCAGCAACGGATGTCCTGTTGCACGTAATCAGATATAACTGCTCCACAAATTGCAGTAGTGCAAGGTGCACATGCCGCAAGAACAACTTCCTGTATATTTAACAAGATTTAAGAAGATTGCCACCCAGAGAATTAACTCTAGGTGGCAGATGGACAAGGAAGCCGTTTGGCTTTTCGAGAGTCCGACCCTTTTATCTATGTGTATCCCGCTCTTCTGAGGCATGTGTCGATTTTATTTTTAAACATATTCACGCTACTAGCACCCACACAATCAGCAGATAATCTGTTCCAGTCATTTAGAGTCCTTTGTGAAAATGAGAACTTTCTTATATCTAATCTACTCTGCTCCTTTGCTAATGTAACTTCATTTCCTCTAGTCCTTCTATCTTTCTTAACTAAACAAAAATATTTCTATCAATATTTTCATAACCATTCATTATTTTAAACACTTCTATCTGATCTCCTCTTAATCTCCTTGTCTCTAGTGTTGTTAAGCCGCATTTTTTTGGCTTATTTCGTAAATAAGATCCCTCAGTTTTTGTATCATTTCAGTTGCTCTCCTCTGTAATATTTCTAGCATATCTATGTCCTTCCTGCGGTATGGCCTCCACGCTTGAATACAATATTCTAAATGAGGCCTAACTATTGTTTTGTACAGCGGTATTATTAGCTTTTTTTCCTTATACGTTATGTTTCGCCTAATTAATCCAAGGATTTGATTTCCCTTTGAAGCTGCAATTCCGCACTGCTCTGAAACCTTCATATCAGCACTAATGGTTAACCCTAAATCCTTTTCTTTTACAGTAGTACTTAGTACAGTACCCCCATTTTATATTATATCTCTTCGTTCATGTCCTGCGTGGAGGTATTTACATGTCCCAAAATTGAATAGCATTTGCCATTGTTCAGACCACTTGATCAACTTGTCAAGATCATCTTGTAAATGTTGTCTATCTCCATCACTTTTAATCCTTCTAAACACTTTTGTATCATCCGCAAATATCAACACCTTGCTTGTTATTTCATCATCCAAATCGTTGATATATATTAAGAATAATATAGGTCCTAGTACTGATCCCTGTGGTACCCCACTCAATACCGATTTCCAGTTTGAAGCCCCCCCATCAACTACTACACGTTGTCTTCTGTGAATTAGCCATTTTTTTATCCAGTTTATTATACCATTTCCTATGCCATGGGCCTTTAGCTTAAGCAGTAATCTTTGATGTGGTAATTTGTCGAAAGCTTTTAGAAAATCTAAGTAGACGATATCTACTCGTGATCCCTCATCTATCCACTTAGTGATGTCTTCCAAAAAAATCCATGATGAGATGGGTTTATCAAGTTATGTTTAACAAGAAAATCCACCATGTGATCTTTATTTAGTCTCTCTAATAATTTACAAATCACTGATGTTAAACTCACTGGTCTATAGTTCTCTGACTTGTTTCTCGAACCTTTTTTAAATAACGATATAATGTTAGCCTCTTTCCATTCTAAAGGAACCACTCCCTCATCTAATGACAAATTGAAAACTGTTGCATGCGGTACGCTAATTTGTTCTACAATTTCCAATAGTAGTTTGAGCGGAATCCCATCCACTCCAGGTGATTTATTATCCTTCATAGCCCTTATTTTCTTAGCTACCATTTCCGGTGTTACGATTAATTTTCCTAAATAGTCTGAATCTGCCCCCTTAAACTTAGCCTCAGGTACTGACAGTAAACTAATATCTTCTCTGGTAAACACTGAACTAAAATACTTATTCAAGTCTTCTGCCATTAAGAATCCCTCTGATATTATATTTCCATCACTATCTTCTAGAGGACCGACCTTATCTTGAACTTTCTGTTTGCTTCGAACATACGCATAAAAACTCTTGCTCTCATGTTTTATATTACTTGTTACTTGTTGTTCATAGCTTCTCTTTGAATTTCTAATTTCAGCTGTAGCTTGGTTAAGTGCTTCTTTATAACTGTTGTAGTCTTCATCATTTCCAGTACATCTATATGACTTCCACATCATTTGTTTATACTTAATTTTTCTAACGGCTTCTTTCGATAAGTGTTTGTTTTTGGACCGTTTCCCTTGTTTTTTGAAGGGTACAAATTTATCAACTATGCACTTAATTTAACTCTTTAATATATTCCAGCATTCTGTTGCTGTCTTCTTTTTCAGTGTGTTATTCCAGTCTATCTTTGCTAAATATTTCCTCGTGTCCTTCTACCTTCCTTTGTGGAAATATCTGCTATACTGCTTTTTACTATTCCTTTCTGATTTTACTTTGATGGTAAAATGTATCTGGTTGTGATCATTACTCCCCAGTGGCTCACATATCTTGACATTGTCAACTAATTCATTCTGTGAGGACAAAACTATGTCGAACACCTTCTCACCCCTGGTTGGTTTTAGCACATGTTGAGAAAGGAAAGTATATTGAACTATAACTAAAAACTTGTGGTCCTCATTTGTATTTTTTCATTCTCTTCTATGCTTATGTTTGGACTTCGATAAACTAACCCAACTGTTAACGTTGAGTTTCCTGTAACCATGTTACATCAAAAAGCTTCTTCGCAATCTGCTTCTCTTTCTAATTTATTTCATTAGCCTGGATAGATTATTTAATATATAAAATAACTCCTCCTCCCTTTCTTCTTATTCTATCTTTCGTAAACATTACATATCCTGCCAGTCCCAATTCGGCATCTGATATATCGGTGGTGGTCCGGGATTCGGTTATACCTATTATGTGAGGGTTAATATCTTCTACCATAATGTTTAGTTCATTTCTTTTGTTTACTATACTCCTTGCATTTAAACAAACACATTTATATCCAGCTTCAGAAGAGTTTTTCAGACTGTTATTTGCTGATTTATTTGTGCTGTCTTTATCTACGCCTCCATTTTGAGGCTTTTCTGTGAGTTCCCCCTGCGAATCTATTTTAAATAGATGCAACCTGTCCCACTCTCAACAGATCGCAGCAGGTTCTCTGAGAAAACTGCTGCCCCCTTTCCACTAAGTTGGAGGCCATCTCTCATGTACATATCTTCCCTCCCAACAAAGTATCCCCATAAATCTGTGAATCCCACCCACTCTTCTTCACACATCTACTCAACTAGTGCGTTGATCGCCATCCTCTTGCAATTTCTATACGGTGCCCCCCTTCCTCCCATTACTGCCAAAATTCCTGACATAATTATCTGTTCAACTCTTGTCTTCTTTAGCTTCCCCACTAACTGTCTATACTTCTGTACTATCCCAGTTGTTCCCTCCCTGTATGCATTATTTGTTCCTACGTGTACCAATATAGACCCTCCCTTGCCATGTCCCAATACCTTCTCTAACCTGTCAGTCACTTGCTCAATCCTAGTCCCCGGTAGACAAACAACGACGTCCTTCCCCTCGCTCAGTGTCTTGTCCGTCTTTCTCATAATGGAGTCGCCCATAAAAACCCTCTCTTTCCTCATTGACCCCTCAATCACTGCCCTAGAGTAGCTCCTTCTTCGGTTTGCATATGTCTGGTTGTTATCTTTTCCCCCTGTCGTCTTCTCTCCTGTCATATTCTCTTCCGATCCATTCTTTCATGTCGCTTTTTGTTTTGCCATCTTTCCTTCTGTCAGTGTCCCTTTTATCGACTAGTCTTCTATCACATCTGCTCTCACTTCCTTTCGTTCCTTCGTCGTTCCTCCCATCTCATTTTCTTCTCTCTTCTCCCGTCTCAACTTCCCTCCCTCCTTCTCTACGGTCACTTTCTCCCCTGTCACCTTCATGCTTGTCACGTTTTCTGTCGTCGATTTTCCAATTTCTTCCCCTCCAATCAGCTTCCTTCCTCTCAATCTCGTTTCCTCAGTTTTCTTGCCACTGCTATTCTCCTTCAGTCTTGCAGTATTCTCACCTCTCTCCCTGTCGTCTCTCTCCATTCGACTTGTCTCCTTGCTAATTCCCATCACAATATCTTTCAACCTAACTATCTCCTTCTGCAGACACTCCACCTTCCAACACCGAATGCAATGAAAGGTGAATCCTTCCTCCATGGTTTCTGCCCATGACTTCCCACAGCCGGACAATGCAAAATCTACCGAGCTGTGGCAGTGATCGCACACCAAGGGTCGATTTGCCTTGACTTGCCGCTTGCAAGGCGCCATATCCCTATCAGAATGTATTTAATAACTTAACTAACTTAGTCTTTATAAAGACTGTTTCCTGTGTACTACAGCACACTTTATGTCACATATTTCAATTACACAGCCGACTATTTATCCTATCACGAACGCTAACATTACCGGTAGTGACTACATTTAAACACAATCAATTACGTTACGTTAGGCTGCTTTGTTTATTTAGGTTACGCCGCCCGACTATCGCCCTTGCTTAATTTTAACAACAATGCTACCTAATCAAAATATCTAGCAAGTACTGGCTTACATAAATATTATCTTATGTAAGTAGTTTGATGGTTGTTACTTTATCTCCTATATATTCTACCACGTAATCAGGTTTATTAAATCTTGTTTACAACTTATCGAAGGCTAAGTTACTCTATTATCACTCACTATACAAAGGTGTTCTAAAGTACTTTAGCTAACTAACTAACTAAGCACAACTGCTACTCAATATATGTTTAGTGCAACTTTATGAATGATATTAAGGCAAGAGTAATACTTATCAATCAGTAATTCCACTTGTTTATCAACTTTTCTGCACCACCAATTTCTACGATCTATCTCCGCCAAATATAGCCTCGAACATGTGGTCAATGCCGGGGCTCAGGTTGCTCGAACTCAGCCTGGGGTGACGCCAGTGATAATAAGGAAGACGATTAGTAGTCGTGCGTTTGTTGATGGAGAGACAAAATCAAAACAAGTCTTTATGAACATAATGACCATTATAATTTATGACTTCATGATATACAAATGCTAGTTCTGTTTTCAACAAAGACATGTAGTCAAAACTGTGTTGAATGTTGCAGTAATTAGCGCAACATGTTGCCACATACTTGTTGCATCAGTTAAATGTACATGAATTAAATATGTTTGTATAATGTTATATTGACAGTAGCACTCTTATATAGAGAGTACAATCATGTAATTTGGGAGATAATATGACGATTTTACTATAATTATGCCTTCGGGCTAGATTAATGCATTTATGTTTTGACAATCAATGGTTCATTACAATTAATATTATGCACATTGCTCCAATATTAAATGTATTTGTGTCATGTTCCATATACGATTGATGTTCACGATAGTGACGTACTTATATGCAGAGAATAATCATGCTATATGGAATACAAACTGGAGATATAAGTCCAACTAGTCGTGCAATTTCTGTGATACCAAGAAATTATTTCATAGAAAAAGTTATTCAACATTAACATATTAAAAAATGAAAAAGTTTCTGAAAATATGTGCATTTTTACGAACATCCATTTAAATAGTTTGGGGTTTACAGAAACATTATTGTGTTCATTCTTTTTCCAGATAGTAAAATCGTGACGAAATCGCGCAGGAAAAAGCTACTGAGGGGCCCCCAACATGTGAGTAATTTTGACAATGTTCGCCATTTTTTAGAAACGAAGACTTTTGCTAAGTTATCTAGGATATACGCCTTGTATCACAACTGCAAACTATTGGACTATTAGGACAACCTTTTGCCAGAAATCTCAATCTCAATCGCTCACCCGCCTAACTGACGTAACCAGCATAAGCGGATGCTGGGTTGAAATGTCAGCCCAATATATGCAAAACTAACGGAAATGTGGGTGCACAAACAAACAGCGAAAAAACCGTTTTATAATATAGATATGTCGTTTTTTACACTTTTTATAATACACTAACGTGATGACAAAATTACACATACCTCCATCTGTAGGAAATACATGAAATGCGAAAGAAGCCGCTGCTTGTAAGCGTGCGGACGTGACCAACGACATGTAGACATGTTAAGCGCTGAGGATTTTCAATCTCATCATGTATTGCTGTAACTATTTTCATCGATTTAGATGCCGAGAACTGCTTAAATCAATTTATGTTCACAATAAAGTAGAAATTAGGTCCGAATGCGTGTAGTAACTACAGTAATCATGACGATAGCTAAGTTCAAGATTGCCGGCTTACATATGAGAGCTGATCGATTATACAATTTTGGCAAAAACATTCTGAATCTGAAAGTTCCATTGTAGATGTCGTGAGTGAGTGCATCACAGAAGCCAATCACGGCTATTAACGTGTCGTTTAAGGTGTGCACAGCGCAAATGTATAAAAATAAGTTTGTTTTAAATACTTTACACAGCACTGTTAAAACACATGGACGGTCACTAGCCGGTGAGTTAAACCCTCTGCCTCCCAACTGCAGACAACAATGCTTTGGGTCTTTACAAAGAATGAGCAACGGTTTACGTTGCACCTATCGTTCGTAAGTTGATCATAGAGACAAGGCTATTGGCATCACTTTAAAGGTCAATTATGGTCAGCAATTCAACTCTTAATCGTCTATGTGTCCCGCCACAGCGAACCGGGTATTAAAGAGGAAGCGAGATTAAACGTTTCTATTCTTAATCTGAATTAAATCAACTCTAAAAATAGTCTTACTATTCAACAAATTGTTTAACCCCCTACGACACCCTGTTCAATGCCCTTTTTGTTGGTGTTTTTTCTGCACATTTTCTACATAATTTGTGCGACACCTAGCGGTCGAGGTGACGTCACCACAGGTAGCACTGACAGGATTTAGCACGGCGCGCATCTACGCCGGTTGGTGTTTTGGGCCTTACCTAAAATTGCAATCGCGCTATTTAATATTATTTATATGTATATATATATCTATATATATATATATATATATATGTATATATATATATGTATGTATTTATATATGTATGTATGTATGAATGTATGTATGTATGTATATATGTATGTATTTATGTATGTATGAATGTACTTGTGAAATACAGTGATGTGTGTACTCTGTTTATAGTCTAGTCGGAAGAGGGAAGTATCATGCACCCCCGGAAATCAACTTCTAATCGGCGTCTCTAGATCGGAAAAAATGCGTGGAAAACGACGGGCTATGTTAAAAGTCGTCCGGGTGTCCCACGTATAATTTTTATGAAAATCAGTGCCGCCATTACCGAAAAAATCGAAAAATGTATGTTTTACTATATATCAGCCAATTTTGCAGATAACTGAACAAATAAGGTGATTAGGCACATGTTTTGAGGGTCAAAGATCATAATAAAACTCTTCTTGAAGTGATCTCACGTGTCCGTGATATACTAATATGGACAATCGTGCCGCCGTTACCAAAAAATCGATTAAAAAAATATATTGCAGATAAGTTGAGAGAGGGTTTTTGAGGGCAATAATTTCAAAAAGGTGTTATTTGTGCGATCACTGGTCAAGGTCACGTGCTAAGGGGGTCAATTCAAGGTGTTTTGAATACAGAAATTCCACTAAATTAATTTATTAACTCATTTATTGAAGTAGGTAATAACAGAACAGAAGAACATTGCAAGGGAAGTGTTCTCCACTGTCGTAATCGCCCACTAGCGAGTATAAAATAACTAGTTCGTATGTGGCCTTTAGCGAGGCCTATTTATGCAACTGTTTTATTATCCTCGACAGATTCGACAAACAATTATAATGTGAACGAAGACGAATGAAAATATTCGTTGATACTCTCCGGTGTCCTTAACAACGTGTAATTTATTATGATATTCAACCAACTCCGGTTTTTTTAATATCATGATTAATTCTGATAAAACGAAATCCGAAGATAGACGACTCTTCACTGAGTAAGTCAAGATGGTTGTCTGTCTTCGATCCGAGTTACAGTATTTGGTTAGCCACTCCCTATATGCTCACAGCTCTTTTTGAAACCTTCTCTTCCTCGGTGGTTACACAGGAAAAGTCGCGTACTGAATGCTTGACACACGCACACGCACACGCACACGCACACGCACACGCACACGCCCACGCCCACGCCCACGCACACGCCCACGCACACGCACACGCACACGCACACGCACACGCACACGCACACGCACACGCACACGCGTCTGCAGCTGTTATCTCACGGATATATAACTTTGTTTTGGTCATATTCCCTAGAAAAAACACTTTATATACGGAAATGAAATTATATATATGTACTGTTATTCCAGCAAAGATCACAGTAACATGTTATCCTATCAATTCTAATGTGCCAGCATTACGTAATATTTTATTTTTAGCTGTATTACAAATAAGTTGACAGAGTTTTTTTAGGGCAACAATTTCACAAATGGTGTTATTTTAATGTTTTATTATTAGTCTTAATATTAATGGTGACTTCTATTTCACATTCCAGATAAACAGTGGTGATAGAAGTAGACAATAAGCCACCATGCCCAAAAGAAAAAGTCACCGGAGCGCAGATCCTGCAGCCCCCAAACACTCTGTGCTATCTATGTTTGATCATGGTCGTTTTACACCCATCAGTGAAATCAAAGGAATTGTAAGTGAAAACTACAGCAGCTTCATAAGATCCGGGACCGACGTCTCCACCAATCACATGAGTCCCCATATCGTATGCAATCAGTGTGCGACCGGATCCATACAACTCTCCCCGATGACCTGGAAAGTGCTGGGTATCACCGTCAGCGTTATCAGCGCTTCACTGGCAACCTCCATCTTCTGGGAGATGACACAGAACCCGAAGCATCAACCTCGCAATGGCATCACTACCCTCATTAATTGTCTTCAGCGAGTTCCGCTGGACCCACCTTCCCACCAGAGTGCATTTTCTGTGACAAAGTAGAGATTAAAGATGGTGATCGCAAAATTTAGAGAGCTGGAGATTTCTCGTCTTGGAAGAACGGAGAAAATGCATGGGAGCAAATCGAATCACGGGCCAAGAAAATGGGTCTGGCTCGACTTCATCGACAGGTGAACTACAAAGACCTCTTTGCTGGTAAGGCCAAACACCATCCATCATGCTTGAGATATTTCCGCACAGCGTTCGGTAACTACGATCGTGGGATTCGCAGAACCGAAGGAGCAAAGGATACCATCGTCGCATGTCAGCCGCCCACTAGATGGCGCTCGTCTCGGTACTGGAGCACATTCAGACTAATGTCGTCCAGCAGAATGAGGACCTCAGGCTATCTTTCTTGCGCTTGCTCTATGTCGACGAACTGAAACTGAAGGTGTACGAGAGCTCGACCTATCTCTCTGAGAAACTACTGAAACGTCTACAGAATGACCCAATCAAGGACCATGTCTACTTCACGAAGGTCGATCACGACAAAGCTAATGCCATTTCTTTCTGGATCGTGGAACAACTCGAATATCACCGTTTCTAAAGCTCTTGCACGAGCTTACACAATCGGAAGCGCAGACAAGTACCAAGACGTCGCTCTCCTTCTTCGTCCTGATATTCTACGGGCTTTCAGAGAGTCCGAAGCCTAATGAGGCCGCCAACAGCTGACGACATGGAGCTCAGTCCTGAAAAGCTCCTACCTCTAGACCTCATCCGGTTCCTCAGCATGGTTATGGCCGGCAAGGAAGCCGTGGAGACGAGCGAAAAGATGAAGCGTCTGGTATTCTCCATCTGACAACACCTATGCAGTGCAATGTCGGAGGGAAAATGGAAGTTACCAAAACACGTGCTTCTCTGTTTGGCTGTCAGGCACTTGTTCCGAAGCAAGCAGCCCACCATGATATTGCACAGGCTTGGCCACTCTGAGGGCTACGATTTTGGCTTAGAGTTGGAATCTGCCCTGACCAAGGCCTAGGGCGAAATCTCGACCTATCTGACGCCCCAAACCGTGACGGGAGAGGGCAAGTCGTATTCCACTGTGAGTGGGACAACTTGAATAAAACCACTACGAAAGTGCACGGCAGCAACAAGGTCAACAGTGCTGGGGGGAATCATGGTGCAGGAGGTCAGGCCTGGGTTCGAGAGCCCCAAGATCCAAACGCTGCCTATCATCGACAAGTCGCAACGGCGTAGCCTGAACGTCGACAAACCAGAAACTCTCCCACCCTTGCACTTCTCTCGCGCTGGCCGAAAGTTTTTCCGATGGCTCATCATTCTTACCCCCTGCAGAGAACGACGCCGTCTATGCTACTACGTTGCAAGAATACTATATATGGCTCTTCGGCAGGTATATGGGAAGCAGCGGCAAGCAGCCCGTGCCTGGACTAGGGAGCTTCACCTCTGTAACCAGGATTCCCTCGCCCAGAAAATCAACAGTGGACTCCTTCACGCCTATCCATCAACCGATCACTGACAACACAGTTATTCGCGAGTTACTGAAACGCTCGGAGGTAGCCACAGTGCTTCATGAATACATTCAATCTGGGAATCTGTTTGAAAGTTGTTCTCAGTGGAAACGCATACGCCAAGTCCCTCTTTTTCTCAAAACCGTGTGTGAGGCGATGGAGAGGCTGTTAATGGAGCGATTCGCTGAGGAGGAGAACATCCGCATCGCAGACCCCTCTGCGCTTTTCAACATGACCCAGTCTTGCAATCGAGATCACCTCGACGAAACCCTCAAAGAATGAGGAGGATGAGGAAGAGGAAGAAGAGGACGAGTTTGACTTTGACGGTTCATTGACAGCGATGGTGAGTGATGGATCTGGTAGTGGAGAACACTTCCCTTGCAATGTTTGAAACCGTCTTCTGTTCTGTTATTACCTTCTTCAATAAATGAATTAATACATTAATTTAGTGGAATTTCTGTATTCAAAACACCTTGAATTGCCCCCCCTAGCACGTGACCTTGACAAGGGATCGCAAAAAATAACACCTTTGTGAAATTATTACCCTCAAAAACCCTCTCTCAACTTATCTGCAATATATATTATTTTTAATAGACTTTTCGAAAACGGCGGCACGAATGTCCATATTAGTATGCCACGGACATGAGTGGTTACTTCAAGAATAGTTTTATTATGATCCTTAATCCTCAAACCATGTGTCTACACACCTTATTTGTTCAGTTATCTGCAATATTGGCTGACATATAGTGAAACGTATGTTTTTCGATTGTTTTCGGTAATGGCGGCACTGATTTGCATAAAATTGTTACGTGGGACATCCGGATGACTTTATAACATAGCTTTTTCCGATCTAGATACGCCGATTAGAAGTTGATTCTTTATATCTCCTCACACAGAACACACAGCTGTCTCGGTCTGAGAAAAAATATTAGTATGTCTGTCTGCCCGTCTGCCCGTCTGCCCGCCTGCCCGTCTGCCCGTCTGTGTATCAACAAGGAAATTGTATTTGTACAGTTTTTCCCATTCCCATTTCAAGTTGTGTCAGTCTACCAACAAGAATGTTTGGCTTACCATTAGCAGAGTAGACGAGCAGGCCAAGGAGGCAGACAATCAGAATAAGTCCCATCTTGTTGGTATCCTGATGAACCTACAATGCAAACTGGTGTGTACATAGACGTCTTTGTCGTGTTGCTAGTTATCTTTTCATTTACCACACGTAATCATTTTTACGAGGCATGATTTAAATTTGCTATCAATTTAGTCATTCCGAGTAGAAGCTTATGAACTATTCAACTGTTACCCCTACCTATAATTAGCAAATATAACAAGTTGGTGGAAAATCGCGAGGTATATGACAAAGGTGCCAAAAATGAAAAAATAGCAATCATCGTAGCGGATACGTATACAAAACACATTAACCCCAGTCGCAGCATAAACGCTACATATACCAGCCTTTTGCTGGTGGAGTGTGCATGGTTGTTGAATAAGATTGAATTGAAACAAGTTGGCGTCAACAACATCATAATCTGTCTCATGATATAACGTCCTGCGGGAAATCACCCATAGAAGATCACACATATGTACATCTCTTCTATACATCCCAAAGAACAAGAATAATCATATTGTCAACCATACAGCCGTGTCAGATGGCGGCAATATTGAATTTCTAAATGTCCGATATGTGTAATAATTAATTTTTAACAATAAATCGCGTGACGAATGTCGTTTAAATATGTTTTTGCGACAAAACGTACAATATGAATGGAAAAGAAAGTTCCAAGGAATCCCTATTGTGGACATATTATGAATACTTAACATGAATCAAATATAGCTGCCAAATATCAGTATTTTATTGTATCGTTGCTCTCAGATGACACAGTTATTTGCATTTTAAAATATCAACTGGAGGTCTTTGGCCACAATTTTTCCATTGTTTTCGATAATACACATATTGAACCACGTACTTTGGATATTACATAAATAAAAAATATGTATGAGAAAGCCGCTAATAAAAGTCATGTTGTCTATATTATGGTAGATGATTTTTTAAATGTTCGCAATTTCTTAATAGATTTTACCATGGCTCCATTTGGGAGTGTCCTAAGAAGTTAGGGTTGATGGTCACATCAATATTATGATAATAAAAGCCATCTTGGTTTTCAAAACCACAGTCATATATCAAAGTGGGATCTAGAAGCTTTGGCTATTCAGGGCCTGCAATAAATGGTCCATGCTACACAGGAGGCCATTATCGACGTGAAATCCTCAGAGTCTGACGACCATGCACTTGAGAGCACTGTCAATTGGCTGAGACCTGACAGTCACCTCCATGATTGACAACATGACTTGTCTTGTTCTTTGGGATGTATAGAAGACATTTAACAAGATTTAACAAGATTGCCACCCAGAGAATTAACTATAGGTGACAGGTGGACAAGGAAGCCCTTTGGCTTATCGAGAGTCCGACCCTTTATCTATGTGTATCCCGCCCGTCTGAGGTATGTGTCGATTTTATTTCTAAACATATTCACGCTACTAGCACCCACACAATCAGCAGGTAATCTGTTCCATTCATTTACAGTCCTTTGCGAAAATGACAACTTTCTTATATCCAATCTACTCTGCTCCTTTGCTAATGTAAGTTCATGTCCTCTAGTCCTTCTATCTTTCTTAACAGAGAGAAAAATATTTCTATCAATATTTTCATAACCCTTCAATATTTTAAACACTTCTATCTGATCTCCTCTCAATCTCCTGGTCTCTACCGTTGTTAAACCGCACTTTTTAGGCGTATTTCGTAACTAACATTCCTCAGTTTTGATATCATTTTAGTTGCTCTCCTCTGCACTCTTTCTAGCATATCTATGTCCTTCCTGCGATATGGCCTCCACGCTTGAATACAATATTCTAAATGAGGCCTAACTATTGTTTTGTACAGCGGTATTATTAGCTCTTTTTCCTTATGTTTCGACTAATTAATCCAAGGATTTGATTTCCCTTTGAAGCTGCAATTCCGCACTGCTCTGAAACCTTCATATCAGCACTAATGGTTAACCCTAAGTCCTTTTCTTTTACAGTAGTACTTAGTACAGTACCCCCCATTGTATATTCTACCTCTACGTTCCCATGTCCTGTGCGGAGGCATTTACATTTCCCAAAATTGAACAGCATTTGCCACTTTTCAGACCATTTGATCAACCTGTCAAGATCATCTTGTAAATGCTGTCTATCTCCATCACTTTTAATTCTTCTAAACACTTTTGTATCATCCGCAAATGTCAACACCTTGCTTGTTATTTTGATCATCCAAATCGTTGATATATATTAAGAATAATATAGGCCCTAATACTGATCCCTGTGGTACCCCACTCAATACCGATTTCCAGTTTGAAGCCTCCCCATCAACTACTACACGTTGTCTTCTCTCAATCAGCCATATTTGTTAAGCATGACCTCGCTTTAAAAAAACCATGTTGAGATGGGTTTATCAAGTTTTGTTTAACAAGAAAATCCACAATGTGATCTTTAATTATTCTTTCTAATAATTTACAAATCACTGATGTTAAACTCACTGGTCCATAGTTCTCTGACTTGTTTCTCGAACCTTTTTTTAATATGGGTATAATGTTTGCTTCTTTCCATTCTAAAGGAACCGCTCCCTCTTCTAATGACAAGTTGAAAACTGTTGCAAGCGGTATGCTAATTTGTTCTACAATTTCCAATAGTAGTTTGGGTGGAATACCATCCACTCCAGGTGATTTATTATCCTTCATAGCCCTTATTTTCTTAGCTACCATTTCCGGGGTTACAATTAATTGTCCTAAATAGTCTTAATCTGCCCCCTTGAACTTAGCCTCTGGTACTGGCAGTGAACTAATATCTTCCCTGGTAAACACTGAACTAAAGTACTCATTCAGGTCTTCTGCCATTAAGAATCCCTCTGATATTATATTTCCAGCACTATCTTCTAGAGGACCGACCTTATCTTGAACTTTCTGTTTGCTTCGAACATACGCATAAAAACTCTTGTTGTCATGTTTTATATTACTAGCTAATTGTTGTTCATAGCTTCTCTTTGAATTTCTAATTTCAGCTGCAGCTTGGTTAAGTGCATCTTTTTAACTGTTGTAATCTTCATCATTTCCAGTACATCTATATGACTTCCACATCATTTATTTATACTTAATTTTTCTAATGGCTTCTTTCGATAAGTGTTTCTTTTTGGACCGTTTTCCTTGTTTTTTGAAGGGTACACATATATCGACTATGCACTTAATTTCACTCTTTAATGTATTCCAGCATTCTGTTGCAGTCTTATTTTTCAATGTGTTATTCCAGTCTATCTTTGCTAAATATTTCCTCATGTCCTTATACCTTCCTTTATGGAAATTTCTCCTATACTGCTTTTTACTATTCCTTTCTGATTTTACTTTGATGGTAAAATGTATCTGGTTGTGATCGCTACTCCCCAGTGGCTCACATATCTTGACATTGTCAACTAATTCATTCTGTGAGGACAAAACTGTGTCTAACACATTCTCACCCCTGGTTGGTTCTAGCACATGTTGAGAAAGGAATGTATCTTGAACTAAAACTAAAAACTTGTGTTCCTCACTCCCCATACTCTGTAGAGATTTCCATTGTATAAGCCCGTGGTTCAAATCCCCATAATAATACAGTCCCGTTTGCTTACTTCCCTTATAGCGTTTTGTATTTTTTCATTCTCTTCTATGCTTATGTTTGGACTTCGATAAACTAACCCAACTGTTAACGTTGAGTTTCCTATAACTATGTTACACCAAACAGTTTCTTCGCAATCTGCTTCTCTTTCTAATTTTATTTCATAAGCCTAAATAAATTCTTTAATATATAAAATAACTCCACCTCCCTTTCTTCCTATTCTATCTTTTCTAAACATCACGTATCCTGTCAGTCCCAATTCAGCATCTGATATATCGGTGGTGGTCCAGGATTCGGTTATACCTATTATATGAGGGTCAATATCTTCTACCTTAATGTTTAGTTCATTACTTTTTTTACTATACTCCTTGCATTTAAACAAACACATTTATGTCCAGCTTCAGAAGAGTTTTCCAGACAGTTATTTGCTGATTTATTTGTGCTGTCTTTATCTACGCCTCCATTTCCAGGCTTTTCTGTGAGTCCCCCCTGCGAATCTAGTTTAAATAGATGCAACCTGTCCCACTGTCAACAGATCGCAGCAGGTTCTCTGAGAAAACTGCTGCCCCTTTCCACTAAGATGGAGGCCATCTCTCATGTACATATCTTCCCTCCCAACAAAGTATTCCTATAAATCTGTGAATCCCACCCCGTCTTCTTCACACATCTGCTCAACTAGTGTGTTGATCGCCATCCTCTTGCAGTTTCTATACGTTGCCCCCCTTCCTCCCATTACTGGCAAAATTCCTGACAGAATAACCTGTTCAACTCTCGTTTTCTTTAACTTCCTCACTAACTGTCTATATTTCTGTACTATCGCAATTGTTCCCTCCCTGTCTGCATTATTTGTTCCTACTTATACTAGTATAGACCCCCCTCCTTGCCATGTCCCAATACCTTCCCTACCCTGTCAGTGACATGTTCAATCCTTGCCCCCGGTAAACAAACAACGACGTCCTTCCCCTCGATCAGTGTCTTGTCCGTCTTTCTCATAATGGAGTCGCATATAAACACCCTCTCTTTCCTCATTGCCCCCTCAATCACTGCCTTAGAATAGCTCCTTCTTCGGTTTGCATCTGTCTGGTTGTTGTCTTTCCCCCTGTCGTCTTCTCTCCTGTCACATTCTTTTCCGATCCATTCTTTCCTGTCGCTTTTTCTCTTGTCACCTTTCCTCCTGTCAGCGTCCCTTTTATCGACTTCTCTTCTATCACATTTGCTCTCACTTCCTTTCGTCCCTTCTTGTTTCGTCCCATCTCATTTTCCTCTATCCTCTCCCGTGCCATCTTCCCTCCCTCCTTCTCTACGGTCACTTTCGTCCCTGTCACCTTCACGCTTGTCACGTTTTCTGTTGTCGATTTTCCAATTTCTTCCCCTCCAATCACCTTCCCTCCTCTCAATCTCCTTTCCTCAGTTTTCTTGCCACTGCCATTCTCTTCAGTGTTGCAGTATTCTCACCTCTCTCCCTGTCGTCTCTCTCCATTCGACCTGCCTCCTTGCTAATTCTCATTTCCATTCCCTTCACAATATCTGTCAACCTAACTATCTCCTTCTGCAGACACTCCATATTCCAACACCCAATGCACTGAAAGGTGAATCCTTCCTACATGGTTTCTGCCCATGACTTTCCAAAGCCGGACAATCCAAAATCTACCCAGCTGTGGCAGTGATCGCACACCAAGTGTCGCTTTGCCTTGACTTGCCGCTTGCAAGGCGCCATATCCCGATCAGAATTTATTTAATAACTTAATTAAATTAGTCTTTATAAAGACTGTTTCCTGTGTACTACAGCACACTTTAGGTTACAAATTTCAATTACACAGCCGACTATTTATTCTGACACGAACGCTAACATTACCGGTAGTGACCTAATTTAAATACAATCAATTACGTTACCTTAGGCTGCTTTATTTATTTAGGTTACGCCGCCCGACTATCGCCCTTGCTTAATTTTAACAACAGTGCTACCTAATCAAAATATCTAGCAAATACTGGCTTACACAGATATTATCTTATGTAACTAGTTTGATGGTTGTTACCCTATTATCACTCACTTTAACTACTAACTTTAAGCACAACTGCTACTCAATATATGTTTATTGCAACTTTATGAATGATATTAAGGCAAGAATAATACTTATCAATCAGTAATTCCACTTGTTTATCAACTTTTCTGCACCACCAATTTACCAATCTACGCCAAATATAGCCTCGAACCCTAAATTTTGGTGTGATTTTGTAATCATGTATTGCCCACGCGACAACACATCCATATTAACTTTAAACTTAAAATAAAAAATGCTACGATAAGCAACAAGTTACCGTTTACTTTCAATGTCAACTCATCGTTTTAGTGTCAAAATGGTAGCCCTCTGTTCCAAGGGCTAGGAATACTAATGCCTGTGTCCGGCTCTGCCTTTATACACAATCCCAGTCGTTAGCGTTGACGACTTAAGCAATTGTAAAAGTGACATATATAATCGCTTAATAAGACAATACTAGCGTAAAAGGCGTTGTCTTTAAACTTGACACTAACGTATATTGCGCAGTAATTGAATACGGGAGATATTGTCCAACTGCAGCAAACATAATAAAAAAAGTAATTTGTAAGGAATATGATCTGCACTAGGAGCTATAGCCCAGCCGATATGTGTATGAATTGAGCATTTTATGATACAAGCATGAAATTTGGCACACACTTAGAGCATATAAAAACGAAATTATCTGTAAATATATCAGATTTCGTCTTGGAAGGCGTTGGCGACAATTTGTCAAGATTCCACCGAAAATCTATTTTCCTATATCTTAGTAATTGCGACGCGACAGTAATTTTGGTACGAAAACATAGATTTTCGTGGTCAACGATTTCAAATATGTTATTTTTGACCTTCTCCAACATTCACATCTGCCATTTTAAAATATGGCGGTCGCTAAACTCAGTGTCCCTATATCTTAACAAATGTGGCATATAAAACCTTAATTGTTGTATCACTGAATTGGTTGTAGTTCAAATATGGCAACTATGTTACGATTGGACTTCGCCAATATTCCCTATTGGCGGATGTAGATCACGGTTGAATTGTTGGGGCAGAAAAAGTGAAAAAGCAAGTGGAAATATTGACCAATAAGTATTATTCTTACCTTACTATTATTCATAAAGTAACACTAGACATATATTGAGTAATAGTTGTGCTTAAAGTTAGTTAGTTAAATACTTCAGAACAATTTAGTATAGTGAGTAATAATAGGATAACTTAGCCTTCGATAAGTTGTAAACAAGATTTAAGAAACCTGATTATGTGGTAGAATATATAGGTGATAATAGGGTAACAACCATCAAACTAGTTACATAAGATAATATATGTGTAAGCCAGTATTTGCTAGATATTTTGATTAGGTAGCATTGTTGTTAAAATTAAGCAAGGGCGATAGTCGGGCGAACTCCTGATTGTTTACATAGATAGTGTCCCATGTATTCGCTAGGGCGCGGCGTAACATAAATAAATAAATCATCCTAACCTAACGTAATTGATTGTATTTAAACTAGGTCACTACCGGTAATGTTAGCGTTCGTGATAGGATAGATAATCAGCTGTGTAATTAAAATCTGTAACATGAAGTGTGCTGTAGTACACAGGAAACAGTCTTTATAATGACTAAGTTAGTTAAGTTATTAAATGCATTCTGTTAGTGATATGGCGCCTTGCAAGCGGCAAGTCAAGGCAAAGCGACAGTTGGTGTGCGATCATTGCCACAGCTGGGTAGATTTTGCATTGTCCGGCTGTGGGAATTCATGGGCAGAAACCATGGAGGAGGAATTCACCTTTGAGTGCGTGGGGTGTTGGAAGGTGGAGTGTATGCAGGAGGAGATATTTAGGTTGACAGATATTGTGAAGGGGATGTAGATGGGAATTAGCAAGGAGACGGGTGGAATGGAGAGAGACAACAGGGAGAGAGGTGTGAATACTGCAAGATTGAACGAGAATAGCAGTGGCAAGAAGACTGGATAAAGGAGATTGAGAGGAAGGAAGGTGATTGGATGGGAAGAAATCGGAAAATCGACGACAGAAAACGTGACAAACGTGAAGGTGACAGGGCAGAAAGTGACCGTAGAGAAGGAGGGAGGGAATAGAGGACGGGAGAGGAGAGAAGAAAATGAGATCGGAGGAAAGATGAAGGGACGAAAGGAAGTGAATGCAAATGTGATAGAAGAGAAGTCGATAAAAAGGACGACGACTGGATGAGAGGTGATAAGAGAAAAAGCCACTAGAAAAAATGGATCGGAAGAGAATGTGACAGGAGAGAAGACGGCAGGGGTAAAGACAACAACCAGACAGATGCAAACCGGAGAAGGAGCTACTCTGAGGCAGTGATTGAAGGGGCATTGAAGAAAGAGAGGGTGCTTATGGGCGACTCAATTATGAGAAAGACGGACAAGACACTAAGCGAGCGGAAGGACGTCGTTGTTTGTCTACTGGGTGCTAGGATAGAACATGTGACTGACAGGGTAGAGAAGGTATTGGGGCATGGCAAGGAAGGGTCTATACAAGTACACGAGGGAATAAATAATGCAGACATGGAGGAAACAACTGTGATAGTACAGAAGTATTGACAGTTAGTGGGGAAGCTAAAGAAGACAAGAACAGATTATTGTCTCAGGAAATTTGTCAGTTATGGGAGGAAAGGGGGCAACGTATAGAAACAGCAAGAGGATAGCGATTAACGTACTAGTTGAGCAGATGTGTGAAGACGAGGGTGTGGGATTCACAGATTTATGGGAATACTTTGTTGGGAGGGAAGATATGTACATGAGAGATGGCCTCCATCTTAGTGGAAAGGGGCAGCAGTTTTCTCAGAGAACCTGCTGCGATATATTGACAGGTTGCATCTATTTAAACTCGATTCGCAGGTGGGACTCACAGAGAAGCCTGAAACTGGAGGCATAAATAAAGACAGCACAAATAAATCAGCAAAGAACAGTCTAGAAACTCTTTTGAAGCTGGATATAAATGTGTTTCTTTAAATGCAAGGAGTATAGTAAACAAAAGAAATGAACTAAACATAATGGTAGAAGATATTGACCCTCACATAATACGTATAACCGAATCCTGGACCACCACCGATATAACAGATGCCGAATTGGGACTGACAGGATATGTAAAGTTTAGGAAAGGTAGAACAGGAAGAAAGGGAGGTGGAGTTATTTTATATATCCAGGCTTATGAAATAAAATTTATCCAGGCTTATGAATTAAAATTAGAAAGAGAAGCAAATTGCGAAGAAGCTGTTTGGTGTAACATTGTTACAGGAAACTCAACTTTAACAGTTGGGTTAGTTTATCGAAGTCCAAACATAAGCATAGAAGAGAATGAAAAAATACAAAAGGCTATAAGGGAAGTAAGCAAATTATTACGGGGGATTTTAACCACGGGCATATACAATGGATATCTCTACAGAGTATGAGGAGTGAGGACCACACGTTTTTAGTTTTTGTTCAAGATACTTTCATTTCTCAACATGTGTTAGAACCAACCAGGGGTGAGAATGTGCTAGACATAGTTTTGTCCTCACAGAATGAATTAGTTGACAATGTCAAGATATTTGAGCCACTGGGGAGTAGTGTTCACAACCAGACACATTTTACCATCAAAGTAAAATCAGAAAGGAATAGTAAAAAGCAGTATAGGAGATATTTCCACTAAGGAAGATATACGGACATGAAGAAATATTTAGCAAAGATAGACTGGAATAACACACTGAAAAATAAGACAACAGAATGTTGGAATATCTTAAAGAGTGAAATTAAGTGTATAGTCGATAAATTTGTACCTTTAAAAACAAGGGAAACGGTCCAAAAGAAACACTTATCGAAAGGAGCCTTAGAACAATTAAGTATAAACAAATGATGTGGAAGTCATATAGATGTACTGCAAATGATCAAGACTACAACATTTATAAAGAAGCACTTAACCAAGCTACTGCTGAAATTAGAAATTCAAAGAGAAGCTATAAACAAAATTAGCTAGTAATATAAAACATGACAGCAAGAGGTTTTATGCGTATGTTCGAAGCAAACAGAAAGTTCAAGATAAGGTCAGTCCTCCAGTAGATAGTGCTGGAAATATAATATCAGAGGGATTCTTAATGGCAGAAGACCCGAATGAGTATTTTAGTTCAGTGTTTACCAGGGAAGATATTAGTTCACTGCCAGTACCAGAGGCTAATTTCAAGGGGGAAGATTCATACTATTTAGGACAGTTAATTGTAACCCCGGAAATGGTAGATAAGAAAATAAGGGCTATGAAGGATATTAAATCACTTGGAGTGGATGCGATTCCGCCCAAACTACTATTGGAAATTGTAGAACAAATTAGCGTACCGCTTGCAACAGTTTTCAATTGGTCATTAGAAGAGGGAGTGGTTCCTTTAGAATGGAAAGAAACAAACATTATACCGTTATTTTAAAAAAAATTCGAGAAACAAGTGAGAGAACTATAGACCAGTGAGCTTAACATCGGTGATTTGCAAATTATTAGAAAGACTAATTAAAGATCACATCATGGATTTTCGTGTTAACCATAACTTGATAAACCCATCTCAACATGTTTTTTTTAAAGTGAGGTCATGGTTAACAAATATGTTATGTTTTTTGGAAGACATCTCTAAGTGGGTATATGAGGGATCACCAGTATATATCGTCTACTTAGATTTTCAAAACGCTTTCGACAATGTACCACATGAAAGATTGCTGCTTAAACTAAAGGCCCATGGCATGGGGAATGGTATAATAAACTGGATAAAAAATAGCTGTAGTAGTAGTTGTAGTACTAGTTGTTGATTGGAGGCTTCAAACTGGAAATCGGTATTGAGTGGGGTACCACAGGGATCAGTACTAGGACCTATATCATTCTTAATATATATGAACGGTTTGGATCAGTAATTCCACTTGTTTATCAACTTTTCTGCACCACCAATTTACCAATCTACGCCAAATATAGCCTCGAACCCTAAATTTGGTGTGATTTTGTAATAATGTATTGCCCACGCGACAACACATCCATATTAACTTTAAACTTAAAATAAAAAATGCTACGATAAGCAACAAGTTACCGTTTACTTTCAATGTCAACTCACCTTTTTAGTGTCAAAATGGTAACCCTCTGTTCCAATGGCTAGGAATACTAATGCCTGTGTCCGGCTCTGCCTTTATACACCAACCCAGTCGTTAGCGTTGACGACTTAAGCAATTGTAAAAGTGACATATATAATCACTTAATAAGACAATACTAGCGTAAAAGGCGTTGTCTTTAAACTTGACACTAACGTATATTGCGCAGTAATTGAATACGGGAGTTATTGTCCAACTGCAGCAAACATAATAAAAAAGGTAATTTGTAAGGAATATGATCTGCACTAGGAGCTATAGCCCAGCCGATATGTGTATGAATTGAGCATTTTATGATACAAGCATGAAATTTGGCACACACTTAGAGCATATAAAAACGAAATTATCTGTAAATATATCAGATTTCGTCTTGGAAGGCGTTGGCGACAATTTGTCAAGATTCCACCGAAAATCTATTTTCCTATATCTTAGTAATTGCGACGCGACAGTAATTTTGGTACGAAAACATAGATTTTCGTGGTCAACGATTTCAAATATGTTATTTTTGTCCTTCTCCAACATTCACATCTGCCATTTTAAAATATGGCGGTCGCTAAACTCAGTGTCCCTATATCTTAACAAATGTGGCATATAAAACCTTAATTGTTGTATCACTGAATTGGTTGTAGTTCAAATATGGCATATATGTTACGATTGGTCTTCGCCAATATTCCCTATTGGCGGATGTAGATCACGGTTGAATTGTTGGGGCAGAAAAAGTGAAAAAGCAAGTGGAAATATTGACCAATAAGTATTATTCTTACCTTACTATTATTCATAAAGTAACACTAGACATATATTGAGTAATAGTTGTGCTTAAAGTTAGTTAGTTAAAATACTTCAGAACAATTTAGTATAGTGAGTAATAATAGGATAACTTAGCCTTCGATAAGTTGTAAACAAGATTTAAGAAACCTGATTATGTGGTAGAATATATAGGAGATAAAGTAACAACCATAAAACTACTTACAGAAGATAATATATGTGTAAGCCAGTATTTGCTAGATATTTTGATTAGGTAGCATTGTTGTTAAAATTAAGCAAGGGCGATAGTCGGGCGAACTCCTGATTGTTTACATAGATAGTGTCCCACGTATTCGCTAGGGCGCGGCGTAACATAAATAAATAAATCATCCTAACCTAACGTAATTGATTGTATTTAAACTAGGTCACTACCGGTAATGTTAGCGTTCGTGATAGGATAGATAATCAGCTGTGTAATTAAAATCTGTAACATGAAGTGTGCTGTAGTACACAGGAAACAGTCTTTATAATGACTAAGTTAGTTAAGTTATTAAATGCATTCTGTTAGTGATATGGCGCCTTGCAAGCGGCAAGTCAAGGCAAAGCGACAGTTGGTGTGCGATCATTGCCACAGCTGGGTAGATTTTGCATTGTCCGGCTGTGGGAATTCATGGGCAGAAACCATGGAGGAGGAATTCACCTTTGAGTGCGTGGGGTGTTGGAAGGTGGAGTGTATGCAGGAGGAGATATTTAGGTTGACAGATATTGTGAAGGGGATGTAGATGGGAATTAGCAAGGAGACGGGTGGAATGGAGAGAGACAACAGGGAGAGAGGTGTGAATACTGCAAGATTGAACGAGAATAGCAGTGGCAAGAAGACTGGATAAAGGAGATTGAGAGGAAGGAAGGTGATTGGATGGGAAGAAATCGGAAAATCGACGACAGAAAACGTGACAAACGTGAAGGTGACAGGGCAGAAAGTGACCGTAGAGAAGGAGGGAGGGAATAGAGGACGGGAGAGGAGAGAAGAAAATGAGATGGGAGGAAAGATACAGGGACGAAAGGAAGTGAATGCAAATGTGATAGAAGAGAAGTCGATAAAAAGGACGACGACAGGATGAGAGGTGACAAGAGAAAAAGCCACTAGAAAAAATGGATCGGAAGAAAATGTGACAGGAGAGAAGACGGCAGGGGTAAAGACAACAACCAGACAGATGCAAACCGGAGAAGGAGCTACTCTGAGGCAGTGATTGAAGGGGCACTGAAGAAAGAGAGGGTGTTTATGGGCAACTCAATTATGAGAAAGACGGACAAGACACTATGCGAGCGGAAGGACGTCGTTGTTTGTCTACTGGGGGCTAGGATAGAACATGTGACTGACAGGGTAGAGAAGGTATTGGGGCATGGCAAGGAAGGGTCTATACAAGTACACGAGGGAATAAATAATGCAGACATGGAGGAAACAACTGTGATAGTACAGAAGTATAGACAGTTAGTGGGGAAGCTAAAGAAGACAAGAACAGATTATTGTCTCAGGAAATTTGTCAGTTATGGGAGGAAGGGGGGCAACGTATAGAAACAGCAAGAGGATAGCGATTAACGTACTAGTTGAGCAGATGTGTGAAAACGAGGGTGTGGGATTCACAGATTTATGGGAATACTTTGTTGGGAGGGAAGATATGTACACGAGAGATGGCCTCCATCTTAGTGGAAAGGGGCAGCAGTTTTCTCAGAGAACCTGCTGCGATATATTGACAGGTTGCATCTATTTAAACTCGATTCGCAGGTGGGACTCACAGAGAAGCCTGAAACTGGAGGCATAAATAAAGACAGCACAAATAAATCAGCAAAGAACAGTCTAGAAACTCTTTTGAAGCTGGATATAAATGTGTTTCTTTAAATGCAAAGAGTATAGTAAACAAAAGAAATGAACTAAATATAATGGTAGAAGATATTGACCCTCACATAATACGTATAACCGAATCCTGGACCACCACCGATATAACAGATGCCGAATTGGGACTGACAGGATATGTAAAGTTTAGGAAAGGTAGAACAGGAAGAAAGGGAGGTGGAGTTATTTTATATATCCAGGCTTATGAAATAAAATTTATCCAGGCTTATGAATTAAAATTAGAAAGAGAAGCAAATTGCGAAGAAGCTGTTTGGTGTAACATTGTTACAGGAAACTCAACGTTAACAGTTGGGTTAGTTTATCGAAGTCCAAACATAAGCATAGAAGAGAATGAAAAAATACAAAAGGCTATAAGGGAAGTAAGCAAATTATTACGGGGGATTTTAACCACGGGCATATACAATGGATATCTCTACAGAGTATGAGGAGTGAGGACCACACGTTTTTAGTTTTTGTTCAAGATACTTTCATTTCTCAACATGTGTTAGAACCAACCAGGGGTGAGAATGTGCTAGACATAGTTTTGTCCTCACAGAATGAATTAGTTGACAATGTCAAGATATGTGAGCCACTGGGGAGTAGTGTTCACAACCAGACACATTTTACCATCAAAGTAAAATCAGAAAGGAATAGTAAAAAGCAGTATAGGAGATATTTCCACTAAGGAAGATATACGGACATGAAGAAATATTTAGCAAAGATAGACTGGAATAACACACTGAAAAATAAGACAACAGAATGTTGGAATATCTTAAAGAGTGAAATTAAGTGTATAGTCGATAAATTTGTACCTTTAAAAACAAGGGAAACGGTCCAAAAGAAACACTTATCGAAATGAGCCTTAGAACAATTAAGTATAAACAAATGATGTGGAAGTCATATAGATGTACTGCAAATGATCAAGACTACAACATTTATAAAGAAGCACTTAACCAAGCTACTGCTGAAATTAGAAATTCAAAGAGAAGCTATAAACAAAATTAGCTAGTAATATAAAACATGACAGCAAGAGGTTTTATGCGTATGTTCGAAGCAAACAGAAAGTTCAAGATAAGGTCAGTCCTCCAGTAGATAGTGCTGGAAATATAATATCAGAGGGATTCTTAATGGCAGAAGACCCGAATGAGTATTTTAGTTCAGTGTTTACCAGGGAAGATATTAGTTCACTGCCAGTACCAGAGGCTAATTTCAAGGGGGAAGATTCATACTATTTAGGACAGTTAATTGTAACCCCGGAAATGGTAGATAAGAAAATAAGGGCTATGAAGGATATTAAATCACTTGGAGTGGATGCGATTCCGCCCAAACTACTATTGGAAATTGTAGAACAAATTAGCGTACCGCTTGCAACAGTTTTCAATTGGTCATTAGAAGAGGGAGTGGTTCCTTTAGAATGGAAAGAAACAAACATTATACCGTTATTTAAAAAAAAAATCGAGAAACAAGTGAGAGAACTATAGACCAGTGAGCTTAACATCGGTGATTTGCAAATTATTAGAAAGACTAATTAAAGATCACATCATGGATTTTCGTGTTAACCATAACTTGATAAACCCATCTCAACATGTTTTTTTTTAAGTGAGGTCATGGTTAACAAATATGTTATGTTTTTTGGAAGACATCTCTAATTGGGTATATGAGGGATCACCAGTATATA
This sequence comes from Escarpia spicata, assembly GCA_963995525.1. Taxonomy (NCBI): domain Eukaryota; kingdom Metazoa; phylum Annelida; class Polychaeta; order Sabellida; family Siboglinidae; genus Escarpia; species Escarpia spicata. The sequence continues at coordinate 26,427,731 of OZ023205.1, read as the reverse complement.
TCGTCTACTTAGATTTTCAAAAAGCTTTCGATAAAGTACCACATGAAAGATTGCTGCTTAAACTAAAGGCCCATGGCATGGGGAATGGTATAATAAACTGGATAAAAATAGCTGTAGTAGTAGTTGTAGTAGTAGTAGTTGATTGGAGGCTTCAAACTGGAAATCGGTATTGAGTGGGGTACCTCAGGGATCAGTACTAGGACCTATATCATTCTTAATATATATGAACGGTTTGGATGATGATATAACAAGCAATGTGTTGACATTTGCGGATGATACAAAAGTGTTTAGAGAGATTAAAAGTGATATAGATAGACAGCATTTACAAGTTGATCTTGACAGGTTGATCAAATGGTCTGAAAAGCGGCAAATGCTTTTCAATTTGGGGAAATGTAAATGAGTACAGAGGAAAGCGACTAAAATGATACCAAATCTGAGGGATCTTAGTTATGAAATCGCCTAAAAGAATGTGGTTTAACAACACTGGAGACCAGGAGATTGAGAGGAGATCAGTTAGAAGTGTTTAAAATAATGAATGGTTATGAAAATATTGGTAGAAATATTTTGTTCTCAGTTACGAAAGATAGAAGGACGAGAGGACATGAAGTTACATTAGCAAAGGAGCAACGTAGATTAGATATAAGAAAGTTCTCATTTTCACAAAGGACTGTAATTGAATGGAACAGATTATATGTTGATTGTGTGGGTGCTAGTAGCGTGAAAATGTTTAAAAACAAAATCGACACATACCTCAGAAGGGCGGGATACACAAAGATAAGAAACTCTCGATAAGCCAAAGGGCTTCCTTGTCCACCTGCCACCTAGAGTTAATTCTGTGGGTGGCAATTTTGTTAATTCTTGTTAAATCGTGTTAAATATTCTTGTCCGCCATTTAAAAAAAATGGCGCTTTTCAAAGCAAATTTTCCTCATATCTTAAGAACCAAACCACCCAGAGAAATAACCATAGTGTCAAAATTTAGCGGCTGTTTCAAATTTGCTACTTTTGATGTTGTCGGAAATTCGTATCGGTCATGTTTTAGAAAATAGCGGCTATTTTTGAAAATGGCGGTTATTTTCCAAAATGGCAGCCATCAATTGCTATTTTACATATAATCCGCTAAGCTAAATCCATGGTTGGAGTATCAAAGCACCCGACACGTTCATCAGGTCACATCTGGTAGCCTTTATCTTCTTCAACAGAAGGCGTACACCGAGCTCTGCAATGACATGGAAGAGGGGTGCAATCAGATGTCACTGGAAGACTGGTGTGCTCAGAGAGCTGAAGCGTGTACCCCTTCCATTTTTGGTCCATCATCCTGCAGCTGGAACTGGAGGTGATGATCTATATGAGAGCGATACGAGAGGGAGACTTCCTGCTCTACATAGACGCACTGACCAAGGGCCGGTTTCATGAAGCGTACTCAAAGTAACGCAATTACTTAGCGTCACGTGTTTGTGTAAACTCCTATGTTCGCTGATATTAAAACATATCACATCATTTACTAAGACTATCATCTTTGCGTTAAGATTGACCAGGCCCATGAGCAGAACAATGCCTCTGTTAAAGGTGGTGGTGGGGCAGTGGGTCTGACTGAGAACTCTGCAGCAGTGCGGTGTTGAACTATGTCTGGTCCTGAAAGGGCAAGTCTGATTGGAGAATTCGAGGCATCAACCGAGAAGAGAAAGAAAAGACACTTCCGGCGTCACTAGCAGAGGAAACATGCACATACGGCATTTGGAAGAGATGTCAAGTCAGTAACTGATATCATAGAAGAAATCAGAATTCCATTCGCTGAGAACAGCAGGGATTTGCTTGTATTTGATAGCTGGGACCTTGCAGATCAACCTGTGATCGACACTTTCCATCAGATTATAATCTCTCGGGCAAGCACAGTATGACACCTACCTCAACGAGCGGCTTGTCAACCAAACAAGGCCTATTACAGATCCAACCAAGAGAAACAACCTGCCACTGTTAATCCGGCCTCCACTGCGAAAGAAATCAAAAGCACAACTACAGCTGCCATCACTCAAGAATGACTGTTCTCTGAATATAGCGTCGCAAATACGTAATGGTGATCTGGATCAGTTCTTTCATAATGAAAACCATATCCACCAGCGTTATCACAAATGGGCAAACTGCGAACTTGGACAAAGTTTGATTTGGTCGACTGCTTATGAATCCTCGTTCCTGTACAAGACGATTTTCCCACAAGTCGTCATTATTTATGGGGCTGCAATCGTCAACATGCTTCGATCGGGTTTTGTAAAGACATTCTCTGATGATGCGACACGGGTGTTCTTGTCATACATCACATCACAATTGCAACATGTGACAGATTCGATGTTGTGTGGGACGAGTGTCTCGCAGATAGCTTGAAGGCGGAAGCACGAACCAAGAGTCGGAAAGGAGCCCGCAGACGAGAGCCATCCGGCACAATTCCAGGAAACTGGCAGGAGTTTCTCCGCATTGACGACAACAAGATCGAGTTGTTTTCGTTCTTGGCGACTAATACAAGAACCATTGCCACCAACAAAGAAGTCATCAGCACACATCACACTGGTGTGCAGTGCTTATCCAACACATCAACCGGCTGCTTACTAAGCCGGTCATTGCAGGGAGCAGACGATGATCGCGGCACCCGAGCTTCCATCTCCAAATGAATGGGGGTGGAACAGGAATGAAAATGACGGCTGTAAAATATGCTGGACAACTCTTCCAGAAGCGACATAAGCTTGTCGAGAACTACTGCGCCGTGGTTGCAAGAAGGGATGCATAGGACTATGCAAGTGTCTCAAGGCAGCACTTCAGTGCACTGCTCTTTGATACTGTGGTGGACTGTGTGCTCCTAGCTAACGTGTGACACACTATACATTGGGACGTGCAGTAACTGGGAAGTGCCACATTTGGCATAGAAAGTTTCTGTCGTGGACAATGTGTACACAGTTATCATGAGACATACACAGAATTGTTACATGCATACCGAACTGTCACACACGACGTAGTAAGTTTCTGCTATGGATTGTTTCTGCTGACAGGTAACTTTCTGCTGTGGACTGTTTCTGTTGACAACATGTCACAACAAATTTGATCGAATAATGATATTCTCATTGTTGTGCTTTATAAAATAAACAATGCATTAAGCTTATGTGGCGTTTTGAGGGTAACACAAACTTCAATAACATGAAAATAGGAAGGAAAGGAACAAGGTTTGATACCCCTATCATGGATTTAGTTTAGCGAATTATATGTAAAATATCAATTGAGGGCGGCCATTTTGGAAAAAACCCGCCAATTTGACAAATAGCCGCCATTTAGGAAAACATGTTTTAAACTATACAGTTGTAATTGTCCATGAATTCGAAGTCCGCATTCGCCTCCACCAAGGTTCAGCAATTTTAAATATATTAGTTTTGATCTTCGCTGACATTCATAGATGGCCATTTTAATAAGGCGCCCGACTGTGCATATCATTCCCAAATGTTAACAACTGGATTTCCTAAACCCATACCGTTTGTGTCAAAATGTACATTTTCGGTTGCGCCAACTTCAATTATGTAAACTTTGATCTTCTCTGATATTCGTATCTGCCAATGTTCTTATGTGATGTCTTTAAAAGTAAGGATAAACGAGATGGGCAACCATTTCTCGAATTCAAAGGAGATTCCTTAAAGAACAGAGCAAGTTGTTCAACAATACTATACATGACACTCAGCCCTGTAGAGGGAACACGGAGGAGGAAAATATATCTTAGATGTCGACACACCTTTGGTGACAGAGGTAGCACATGTCGGTTCTGTTAGATAGATAGATAAACTTGGAGAAGGACAGCGCAAAAGTTATTTCTAGTGTCAGAACAGTCAATGTGACAATCCCAGTGAACAAACTATATATCTTCATTCAAAATACTGAGAAACGAAATCGCTTGCAAAACAGCCATTTTATTTTGTACAATTGACCTCCATGATCTTATCTGCATGAGTTTCATTCCCCTAGTCCTGTCAGACAACGGCAATGTGTGTACAGAGCTCAGGGCCTCAAAGCCGACACACGGAAGACAAGGAGGGTAGAGGAGCGCAGTTGTTCAATGGCTAGAGCTTCGCACTCTCGACCGAGAGAACCCGGGTTCGAACCTGTGCTGCGGTGTCAAACCTTGGACAAGTTCGTTCAATCTATGTTTCTCCAGGTCACTCAGTTGTACGAATGAGTACCTGGCTATAGACAGTGGTGGATATTTGTGTACGTATAGTCGTCGCGCATTAATTGCAGCATGGCTGAATGCATCCCAGAGAAGTCGAGATGGTTTTTGATTGAACAGGTTTGCCAGGGAGTAAAGTGTAAAATGCTTTGAGCAGTCCTAAGGATTGAATACTGCAATAGATAAGAGCCTTTCTTTTACATGGAGAAAAAAGTTGTTACCCGATGACTGGCCAGAGTTATTGCTGGCGGAAGACAAGACAGCAGAACTAATTCAACCGCAAAGGAATAAATGTCGAAATATTTCATGGCAAGGTGGTTATCACACAAGGAGGAGAGGAGCTGTGCTCATCTGACGAAAGCAGTTATAGTGGCCATGTCAATACTTAAATCAAGCGTCATGAAATTCGGGGTGTATGACATGCTGACTCAGTTCCCGTTAGTTAGCGGTCTCTGGCGACTGCTGAGTCAATTCCGGTGACGTCACATCCGTAGTTAGCGCCTCCTATCGACTAGGACGGGTTTGTTAGGATGGGTGGTTTGTCGGGGACGTCTAACAACCGCCTCTTAGCGGGTGCGTGCGTGTGTGCGTTTAAGGCTAGGACGGATTAGTGGATGGCTAATGACTGCCTCTTATCGGATATATCATCGTGTGTGCGTGCGTGTGTGTATGAAAATACACAATAGTATACTAGTGCATACGTATTTTATTGAGCAAAGATACAATGATAATGACGTGACTCGCGGATGTTGAACACTGCGCCAGCGGCCGTTTGCGGGTGATTACCACCGCGCCATCGGCTCGTACAAGCATGACTTACGGGTGTATCACCACCACGCCAGAGGTCTGATCTTACGGGTTATTGAACACCGCGCATCGGCTCGATCGAAGATGATGATCATACGTTGTCATCAGTGAAACACGGTGCCGATCAATACCGAAACACGTCACAAGCAGCAAAGCTGATTTCTAAACTAGCGTCAAAGCTACACAATCTGTTCCAAAACTTCTCACAAAACAAATAGTTGCGCCTTACAATCGGCGCCAAAAATAACATAAAACAGTGGATACTGCGCATAAATCAGTGCCGAAACGCATTATTACTAGGACAAGGGGTGTGGTGCAGCGCTTGGCAGTAGCTCCCACGACAGCTGTCTTATTGTTACAAGTTTGACGTATTTCAATTCAAGGAACGGTTTAATATTTCTCGTGTGCGTGTATAAAGGTACATACATTACTTCGGACGTTTACATTTTACTTGAAAATTATTACTGGTGCCGGACTGTTATGATTTGTAATCGACATTCGTCTACGCTTGCCTTGAGAACCGGTTGCAAAACTTGTCAAGCAGAACGCTGTGGTATATTCTTGGATAACACCGGACCACGAACAACTTGTGTGCAACCGCCGATGACACGCAGTGATGCAAGACGCACTTCAGCATGCGTATGTGTCAACAATGGCATCAGTAGTGCGTTATTCCAGGACACAGTTGTTGTCAATTGCCGCCAATGCAACCAGGTATACCAGATCTCCGGTGACCTGCTGTGTGAATCTTCTCTTTCATCAACTGTGCATCTCCAAGCGTTCGTCTACGAGACGTAAACACCGTGGCGGTCGTAAAGTCGCAAAACAGATCGGGACAATAATTCACTAAGCAAGAGTACCGACGTTGCCACAACCAAGCCGAAATGTACCAAATATAATAACTTTACCAGTGAATAAACAAGTACAGCGCGATCAAGGCGTACGAGTATGCTACGTTAACGCACAATCGTGTCGGAACAAAACACTCACCATTGCGGATCATATACTTGAAAACCATTTCGATATGATGGCGATATGCGAAACATGGTTGAAGCCTTCGAGCGACGCCAGTGTGATTACAGACATTGTACCTAATGGATATTCCATCAAGCACACGCCTCGCTCTACCGGCAAAGGGGGCGGTGTCGCTATTATCCATAAATCCGAAATCGTTTTACACAAACAGAATACCGATGCGTTTCGATCGTTTGAACACATCGAGTGTCGGCTGAAAACACGTACGTCATCCATGAGAATTGTTGTCATTTACCGCCCGCCACCATCAGTGAAAAATGGCTTGTCAACGACTGTTTTTTTTTAAGAATGGGACTCTTTCATCGACCAGCATGCTATAAAACTTGGACCTCTGATTATCATGGGAGATTTAAACTTTCATATTGACGACGCTGCAAATGTTGATGCACGACGACTGATCAATTCTGTGAATGCCACAGGAATGGTGTTGCATGTTCGCGGGCCAACCCACAGGAGAGGACACACGTTGGATGTACTCATGACCCGCAGCACGGACGAACACCTTGTTCAAAATGTTACCGTTACGGACATGGGCATTTCTGACCACTTTGCGGTGAATTTCAACATAGACATTGTTCAACGTCGCACTGGTTTGATGAAAATCAAATATTGCAAGTTACGCACCATTGATGCAGTGTCTTTTCGACATGATATTCCACTGTTCCGCTCGGATGATCTTGACTTACTGAACGTAGAAGAACTGGTTGATCAGTACGATCATATGCTGGTCAACTTAGTTGATTCGCACGCGCCTATGCAAGAAAAGCATATCCGATTACGGCAAGACACAGCGTGGTATACCGACGATCTACGGGCTGCGAAACGAGAGAAACGACAGAGAGAAAGATCCTGGAGAAAATCTAAACTAGAGGTGCATAGACAATTGTACGCTGATCAGTGCAAGAGAGTGAATTCACTACTTACCAAAACAAAATCTGCCTACTATTCCAGCATAATCCGTGACACAGGCAAGAACCAGCAACGACTGTTCCGAATTGTACACTGTCTACTGCATCCCAAAATGGGAACTGTACTCCCTACCCATACGTCAGAAGCTGAAATGGCGAGTGTATTTTCAGACTATTTTTCTGAAAAGATCAGCATCATTTGTCGTGAGTTGTCTACCAGCTCTGACAGAGCAAATGGTGACAAAAATGTGGATATCAACAACATCTGCTGCACATCGGAGCTGGCTTCCTTCTCCCTACCAACGCCAGGCGAAATCAAGAATATCATCATGGATGCACCGCCTAAATCGTGCGACCTAGACCCATCTCCTACCTGGCTAGTGAGAGAATCGATCGATGAACTTCTGCCCATTCTGTCGCACAAATCAAGTAGGCTGGACTAAATCCAGAATATTTGCAGAACTACCGACCTGTATCGAATCTGGCATTTCTCTCTAAAGTAATCGAGCGCGTTGTAGCAAAACAGCTGAATCTCCACATGCAAGAGAACAATTTGCACGACCAATTTCAATCGGCATATCGCCATGATCACTCAACTGAAACAGCTCTGCTTAAAGTACACATTCTGTCTGCAGTAGACCGTGGTTGTGTTGTTGTGTTGGATATGCTTGACTTGACCGCCGCTTTCGACACCATTGACCACGACATTCTATTGAGCAGACTCACTCACATATTCGGTGTCACTGGCGCTGCGCTTGAGTGGTTCAGATCTTACTTGTCCAGTCGGCATCAAGTCGTTCGTATTGGAAGTGTCAAATCCTCCCCAACTGCTGTGCCGTTTGGTGTACCGCAAGGCACCGTAATCGGGCCATTTTTGTCCACTGCATATATTACACCACTTGGCGACGTCATCAAAAAATTCGGCTTAGAATATCACCTATATGCCGACGACACGCAACTTTATGTTTCGTTTTGTCCTGGTGGAGATGGCCAACTAAACTCAATGGATCGTCTGTGCTGTTGCTTAGAAGAAATTGGTGAATGGTCTCGGACCAATTTACTGAAGTTAAATGATCAGAAGACGGAAGTCATGGTGTTTGGCATTTTTGACTCGACTTTGACCTCGTCTACAAATGCGCGCAACCTGGGCGTTGTATTTGATCAATCCCTCAACATGACTAACCACATAAGTGCCATTTGCCGAACAGCGTATATGCACCTCCACAACATCAGTTGTATCAGGCGATACCTCACAACAGATGCCACTAAATCTCTTGTGCATGCTTTCATCATGTCTAGATTGGACTACGGGAACGCGTTACTGGCTGGACTACCACGTGACCACATTCACAAACTCCAGCGAATCCACAACATGGCAGCCAGAATCATCACGTTCACACCTCGCCGTGACCACATAACTCCGGTTCTAAAAGAACTACACTGGTTGCCAATCAAATGCCGAATCGAGTTTAAAATACTCCTTTATGTGTTCAGATGTCTGAACGGCACGGCGCCGCTGTATCTTGCCAACCTGTTAACCAGGCACTGTCCGGGACGCACACGTTCATCTGAACAACTTTTGCTTGTAGTTCCACGAACGAACCTGGTCAGTTTCGGGGACAGGTCCTTTCGTGTGATTGGACCTCGACTATGGAATGCACTGCCCATTGCTATCAAGTGCAGCAGAACTCTGTTGGCGTTCAGAAATACACTAAAGACGCACATGTTCAAAGCTTAATACTGCTGACATTTTTAACATTTCATTTGAGGACATTTTACAGCATATCTTACTTTTATACGTATAGATATATTATTTTGAGTGCATGTATCAGTATTTATTTATGTATGCGTGCGTGCGTGCATGTGTGTGGGTATGTATGTATAGGTATGCATATATGTAAATACAGTAATAACAGGTCTAATTTATAATTTATCTAATTTTATTTAATTATTTAATTAATAGTTTTAAAATAACTAACTTAATGTGTTCTACATGTTATCTGAAGTTTCTTTTTTTGCAGTTTTTATCAGTATACATTGAATCGCTTGATTGAATTTTGATTGTACAGCGCTTTGAGCACATTATGGATATTGCGCTCTATAAATAGTAAATATTATTACAGTGTTCCACCCCTTATCTCAACTGTTTAAGCCAATCAAACACGCGGCAATCGTTTGTCACCAAATCAGTGCCGAAAGGATTCACAAAAACGTCTTATCGGAAATCTATGACAGCGAACCATGAGATAAGCGACACAAAATTGTCCGAAAACGTTAGACAGTGGAGTCTGAATTCTCTTGGAATTATGAGCCCATTCTGCGCAATGTTTATTCATGAAGGTGCGGAACTCGACGTGTCGCGGCGGCAAGCGGTACGAGCAGAAGTATTCGCCGTGTCCGTCGCCGTCGAGGTAGAGCGCTATCCATTGTTCGCCATAGTTCGTCGCCGTCGTTTGTGTTGCACGCGAAGGCCGCCGGGAAAGCGTATATCGTTGAGGGCAGTTTATCCTTGGGTACGATAGCGCGAACGGTCGACTCGACACGCGGGTTAATAACGATTAGGCGAGCAACCTGCAGGATTTCTATCTCATCAGAAGTCGTTTTACATGACGTTGCGACTCTTGTCTATCTCCAGCAAGGATTCGAACTCGTCGTATGCTACGACGGTCATAATGGTTGTCAGCGCATCTTTGAAATAATTATCGATGCATAGGTTGCGTTTTTGTATCGGATGGATGCAGACGCCGTCGCATGCGTCGGGCGTGAGATCAAATCCGAAGAAGGTGTAGCCGTGTCGGAAGTTGGCGCGATACAGTACGTTCCCTTCGTCCTGCAACACATTACCGGTCCAGGTTGATATAGCCTCTGACAAAGAGATCGTCGTCGAAATTCGGTTGGAAAGGTTTGGAGGGTATCTGTCGTCTGTCCACGTACACGGCAATTAAGTTGATGTCGTTGTTCTTGGCGTGGAACGGGTTCTTCTCGAACGACCTGTTGTAGGCGTCTATATCGATGCAGCGAAGCACGAGACGGGGTGAGAATCGACCAGTCCATCTATGGACTAGCTAGGGGAGTCCAACGCAGGGATGGTTGTACACCACCGCCTTTCGATCGGAGAGCAGGTGGTAATCGTGGCGACGTCTTTGCCTGCTGTATGTAGGATCTCCTGCCAACGTTACCCTCCAATTCCAGGGAGAGATTGGTGTCAACGAGTTGTCTTGCAAACATCTGCCACCCAGTGGGATCGCCGCTCTTTCTCTTGCGCAACAGGGCCCGTATTCTCGAACGACTTACGAATTTCTTAACGCCATTTTTACATAAAAATGACGTCAAAAGAGCGTACGTTACGATTTTTCGCAAGTGCTATTCTCGAAACATTTACGATAGGAACATTCGCAAATATGGCGTATATTTCATCGCAAAGTTACGCCAACGCAAGAGGTCGCGTAACTTTTTCGTAACTTTTGTGGTATTGCTTTCAGATGGAGGTTTCTCAGTTATTTGCTGTTACAACGTCGCAAAAACACATTAATAAATTGTGTGTGATTCAATGACACTAATGTGTGTTTGTCAATTTGTATTGACTGCTGAAATTGCATAAATACCGTCTTTGAAAGCGGCGCCGCGCCTACACTGCTAGCCAATGCAAAATTCCACAATAAAAAGTAAACAAGCGGGACCAGCCAACAAACGGGACCGATTAGTAATTCATCGCAGTAATTCATAGATTGACTGCGTGCTACAGCCTACACAATTACAATTTGTGTAGGCACGTTTCACTACACTTGAAACCACAATTTCTATTTCAGAAGACCACAATATTGCAGACATTAATTCGATGGCATGACAATCTATATATTAATGTAAAAAGATGTGTAAAAGGGACACTATTTCTTATATAAATATATTTCATTTATTATTTATCATGGCCATGGAATGGCACACAGATTTTGCCAAATGTATCTAATGTTTCATATGTACATCATGTTAATATTCCACCATATCTACATAAAATTAATAGGTATGTAAGCTTGGCTGCCACTTTCAGATATATATGCTGCTTGAGAAATGCTATATTAAGTGCATCAATATTATGACAAACCGTGATATATTGCATCATTTATTCAAGCATTGACAATATCATCCAAAACAAATATGTAATAATGTAAATGATAATTATGTATATAAATTATATATGTATATAAAACTAAATATATATATATATATAGATACTATGATATGTTTGAATACACCTACTTTTGTGTCTACAAAATAACATAACACTTGTAAATATAATGTGTGAATACACCAGTATTGTTGAAATAAGTTTGATCTTGAAACAGTGCATATACACTAAACCTCAAATAAAACAATATATAAAACATTACTGTAAATATTTGGCACATCCTATTTTCCAGATGCCAATAATCTAATTTCGTTTCTCACCAAACCGACTTACCAACACAGGACATAACATTTATCTTGACCTTGTCGTTGTTTTACAAAATGTAACAAATGAATCAGTATAAAGAAGATTGCTAACATACGGCTTTTACCAGTAGATCTTAGGTCATTGATTTTTATATAGTCTTCAAAGCGATTGATCTGCATCATAGAAATCCTTTATACACTGTATAATTTATTTTGAAAAATACATACCACTGTTAACAATTTATGCAAACAGTGGATATTAATGAAAATGAAAAGTATTATAATAATTCCAGATGTCATAGGAAAACAAGAAACTTGTCGGTATAAGGAGGTGTTCGTACATGAATTAGTATTTAAGGTATTTGATGTATAATTGATGTAATGAGAATTTATGGTGGTCTTCCTGGTGTTCATAGTATGTTCGAGTTTCAATGTATCAGCACAGGCTACGCATGATTCGTAGATTGTTGAGCCATTTTAGATTTTTCTTTTCTGCAGCTACATTGTCTTATTGGTGCTGCATCATGTCCAGTTGTATCGTTTTGCATCTTTTAATTTCAAGATGCAGTAGTCATTCCAGTCCATCAATTTTCTTTCTCAAAACACATATGTAGCACATCATAAATATGTTATGTTTCATTTTTAAATACAACCGTATAAGACACACCATATTTATTGTGCTACTGGTGATACCTAAAACATATATAATAAATGTAGACATATTATACATAGTTGTACTCTTTAGTGTCCATACAATACACGGGCAAAGTAGATACTACCCAGTATTTATAAAATGCTATAACATGTAAAACAGCTACGCTGTACCAGATAACAGCACCACTCACAGAGTACACTGTGTATATTTCATCATACCATGACCACATATTGTAACTCACTTTTCATTCCCGCTGGTTTCCTGTCTTTATCATGATTATTTGGTAGATGATGTTGGATACATGTGCTGTAAGTAAAGACAATTTCATTCTAGTTGTTTTGTAGCAATAGTGTGTATTGCATTGATTTGTATGTCATTATGTACTGGGTACATGAAATAGTGTTCTTTGATAATCTGTACTCCTCACTACCTTAGCCCTATACATAGACACATCATCCATACTCAGGGGCGGATCCAGAGTGGGTAGTCCATGGGGGCACACATTTGAACAATAGTAGTGGGAGTGCATGTATAAATGTCAACAAGTTTTAATAGTATTTAGGCTTAATACGCCAATGTAGCACGTAATTAGTTAACAAATACACGCCCTAGGCCAAGTACTAGGGGCCTGCTAAATGAATACCTAACACAATTGCACAGCCACAAGTCACTACTATGTTAAACCATCTACTCACTACATTACAAGTTACAACAAACCACAAATCCTGATCTGGAACTGGAAGACATATGCCTCCTTGGTCACGCCCCTTGTTTCCGGTTACGTCTTACGAAGTTACAACTTTGACGTTTGAGTTTGATTGACTTAGTCAAGTTAGTGACAGACTAGCGTCATGCCATGGTCATGGAATGTGCGCTAGTAGAGCGATAGAAACATCGAGTGATCAAACTAAGACCTCACCTTCACCGGCGCGTCATCTGAATAGTAATCGACATCATACACATACGCAGGTGGTGTCTTCTAACTGTACTATGTAACAGTGTAGTGAGGATACGTAGACGAAGCGTCAAATTCCTAATTCTGTAATGTAAACATTGACTGGCTTGGCTTGGCCTTGGCGTTAATTCTTCCCCTTACTTGCGTTTTGTGTATGTCGTTTCCGTTCAAATGCTTCGCTGTCATTAAGCCCATTAATTATTACCTATGCATCAACATATCTCAATGGCAATGCTACATTATGTTTTGCATATTAGCTATATTGATTAGTCACCATGTTCCCTTGAACAGTTGTGTACGTTATTCTTTTTCATGCACAGCCAAGAACACATGAGCAGCGTTAAAACGGTAAAACAGAGCAAAACATCAGTGACCGTATCCTTTGCAACGCAAGCAAACCTTCGCGAGATTTTCGTACGCAAGTTCCGAATTTCTTAGCTGCGAAAATTCTTAAGCGTTTGAGAAGACCAACTTGCGAAATTTCGCAGCTAAGAAATATTCCGCCATATTTGCGCAACTTCTTACGTACGAAATCTGTTTCTTCGAGAATACGGGCCCTGATCTTTGACGAGATCCACCACGTAACTTCCGGCCATTAGCATTCCTTCATGGATGAGTTCGCCGCGCGTGGTACACGCGATATCTCATTTGAGATGTTCCTTCAAGCATCTGGCTATAGCGTGCAAGGTCTTGGGTAGGCTGTCGAGGACGTCCGCGACAACGTCGGACTCTGTGATGGGAACCGCCTCCGGCGAGAGAGGCGTCACCGGTTTGTCGTTTTTTTGACGCATTTATCGACCAAGACGTTGTACCGTTGCAAGAGTTGTTTATACATGGCGACCTTGTCCCAGTCAGTGTGATCCTATCGGTGTAGAGCAATGGACGACATTAGCATCTGCTGCATGGTGCGAAGGCTGTCCGGCAGTCCACTAACGTCATTTTCGGCGTTTTTTCAATCGTCTTCGTCTTGATTAACATCTCTTTGTGTAAGGGAAGAAAGACCGGAGTAGCGAACAGTGCTAGGAATGCCGACAGGAAACCTCTGCTCTGTCACTCGCCGACCTTGTTACTTTCAAGCAAGATGAGACGTCTCCTGTCCGCCTCTTCAAGCGTCTCAGACTGATGTTGCGACTCTCCTTGTTTTTTCGGAAACGGATTCTGCACGACATACGGTACGGACGTGTTCTTGCGACGATATTTTTCATGAAAAAGGTCGTGACCCGTTCGTCCGTTTCAGCCATCTGGTCGTCTATGACCACGAAGTTCCTCATCGGCGCATCGAACAAGGTGTTGCTAGGTAACCCTTCTTCGGTCTGCACGTTAGCTACATTGGCGTATGCGCTTTGCCATTCTCCATAACACCATATGATTTTAACAGCATGTGGACCGATCACCGCGGCGGCGTGACGTAGCATTCGCTTCACAAAAGTACTTTTACCGCAACCTGTCGGACCCACAAAGATGCACATGAAAGGATGTTTCCATGGAGTGTCCATTATGGATTGTGGATGTACTTTGATACATTTTCTCCATTTTATCCTCGTCCGCGAGGATAAAATCGAGAGGTGATGGTTCTATGGCTACAGCGTGACCCCTGGGCAACATCGGTAGAAAACTCTCCCACACCAGGTATCCGCAGGTTGTTAGTGCGAGTGATGGTGGTTGGTGACGTCATATCGCACTGTTGAATAGTTCGGTACGTCCCGCAAGGTACCGCTCCAGTCTTGGTGTGGTGGTGAATCCAACTTGCCGCCGTCATATCGTGGTACGGGTGTTGTTGACTCCACAACGTCACGTGGTAGTGTGTTGTCACGCATCGACGATGACAGACTGTCAAATGCATCACGTGGTGGTGGTGGTGGGATCTTCTGAATAGCCTTGTGAAGTAGGCGGCGGCGAAGGTCGTGACGATTGAGGTCCTCATCCTCAACTGCACCTTGATGTCGGTCGCAGGGCTCTCACGACAGCTGCCGAATGTTCATCATCGTCGTAGGATTCGCGAATCATGAAGGAGACCATTGGTTATCTAGAGAAAATAATGTTTTTTTAGGATGATATCCAGTACAGTTTACTGTTTTAATAACCACCATCAGCAGCACCACAGACATCCAAGCCTCGACTGCGTAGGTAGTCTATAACTTTTGCTGTCATTATGGACACGCCATCGCGATGTTGTACATCTCACGTTGAATTCGTAAAGCGAATAGGCCAACGCAGATAGATTTCAATGAGTCCGTCACCGATCATAGGGTCACCTTTTGACAGATCGAATACACGACACACTTCATTGCACACGAAGGCAAGCTTTTCAAACGCCTGTTCAATTATCAATTCTTCATAACGATTTTGGATTTTGTGGACTTTGGCTATGGTCAGCTCTACGTTGCAAACAAACGATGATCAGGTACATTCCGCTAAATTGACGGTTGCCTCTGCATCACTGGGGTATAGGGTGAAAATGAACAGTGACGCGTAACGGCCATCGCTGGATGTCAAGGCCATGTACGTGCCGGCGGAGAAGACCAGTATTCGCACAGCCAAATCAACAGACAAACACACCCACAATTCCGCCTCTTGCCAGTCAGTCTACAACATTCGCAAGGCGAATCTGTAGACGACAGCCCATCTCTGATGTTTGTTCGTGCCTTTGCGGCTAAGGTGACCTTTTTCTTACAATGACGTCACGATGGGTAAATAATATATTTGTTTGATATGCGCAGGTCACAATTGTCAAGGGACGATTAAATATATAATTCCCACTTACCTGTTTCTGCAGATGTGAGAGAGAATCATCAAATCTTCCGGCTGCGTCGCCATTGCCCGTGGTCAACAGGAAAAGTCGCGTTGCGTTCGATGAAATAGTCAGCATAGTGGGCACAGAGTTTATATGGATGTCCGTATGATTAGACCGTTTTCGATCTGTTGACCTGTGGTTGAGCAACAAAGTAGAGGTTGCAAAACGATTGAATTGTGTGACGGTTGGCAAACAGTTTAACAACAAAGATACGAGCTTCCACATTGGTGATTTGTTGAACAGATTAAAGAAATGTCGTTTGGCAGTTGTCAGCATCAAAGCTTTCATTTCAGCGGCGCTACAACCGGCGTTGGTCGACATCTGTTTCTGATAATAGCGGCTGGTTGTGCAACAAAGTCGAGATTGGCAAAAGAGTTGAACAACAAAGAAACGAGCATCACTGTTGGTGATTTGCTGAACTAATTAATGAAATGCGTTAGACTTTTCAATCTTTGAAGTGTGGTGACATTTGCCGATAACAAAGCTTAGTAGTATAGAAGGCCCACACGGGCTCAAACACGCCCATTTTAGGTATAACTCTATGCATAAAAAAGCCCTAATCGTTTTCGGGAACCTACTTATAAAAAAAGATCAAAGGGTTTTTGTGACACTAATCGTTTTCGGGAACCTACTTATAAAAAACGTGATGGATTACCAGTCACCTTTAGGCATTTTGAGGTGCCACCTAGCGGTGACCCCAGTGAATATATAGTACTTTCCCTAGCGATCAACGTCGGACCTAGCGTGCGCTTACGTAAGCATTTATATAGCCACGTTAAAACCACTGCGGTTATAGCTAAAACCACTGTGGTTATAACTACGCTAAACCCACTGTGTACACCCCGTCAGCCCTATGAGAACCCCGCTGTACCCTATGTAACAACAGCAGCAGCGCGCTAAGCAATTGCAGCCGTGGCATATGACTCGGCGGCCTAGTTGTGGGCGTTTAAATTTAGCCGTACAGCTTAGCTGGCGCTGTGCGTTTAACGGCGTGAATTTAGCCGTACAGCTTAGCTGGCGCTGTGCATTTAACAGAACAATAAAAATGAAACCAAATGCATTCAGCGGTGAAACGGAATGCGTTTAAAATTTAGTGGTGTACTCAGCGGCCTTGTAAGGCAGGATGTTTATATGCGGTGGCTATAGACGAGTGGGAAACGGTGTAAGTAATATATTATTTTATTAGTAGCTTAAAAATCATTAGAAAACTAACTAAAAATCACGGTGGCGTTGCGGTGAGCGCCGCCCAGGGGCCCGCATTGTTGGCGCGTGAGTCCAGGGCCCTGTATTGTTGGCGCGTGAACGTCCAATACCCGGTAAGAGGGGCGTATTAAAGCAACGTCGTACATAGCGTTCATCCCGTGGTATTGGCGTGGACCACGAGCCATTCGGTCCTCTTATTAACAATCTGGTTCAACGTCTTCGTCGTGACTGTCAGGTGTCGGTGGCTGGATATCGACGCCGTCATCCCAGTTTTCGGCTGGTGGAGCGCGCTGACAGCGGCCGGCGTGAACGACCTGTTGACAGTCGGTGGCTGGATGCGTGGTAGCGGGGGGACGATACACATCGATTTGCCGATAATCGTCCCGCGTGTAGGCAGTTGGATTCTGTGAAACATGAATAATGCCTGTGAATAATGAGGAGGCTCCCAAATTAATGAGAACTAAAGTAATTAATTCACAACATGAATAATGCCTGTGAATAATGAGGTAATGAGAACTAAAGTAATTAATTCACAACATGAATAATGCCTGTGAATAACTAAAGGAGGCTCCCTGAGAACTAAAAGTAAATAATAAATAAAACAGAATAGGACTCATATTAATGTAAAAGCCAACTTACCGCTCTATTGCTAATTAATAAGAACTAAATTAATTAAATAATAATAATAATAATGTAAAAAAGCCGGCTTACCGCTGCTCTTTCGCAGAAGACGTTGTACGCGACGCCATACTTGTACGAAAATGAGCAAAAGGTGGAATGAGAGCGCCGTCTGGCGGCGCTGAGTGGAATGTGAACAGAGAACAGATGCCATTTCAAACACAATACACGAAAAGCTAAAAGCATGAAATAAGCGTTGTATATGATTAGTCAGGAGTAGGGAATTGTGTGGTGCAGTTATATTATAGAAATTCGATGTAAATACACATTTGACAACGAACGTACTAACATGACCGCTGATTTTTTTCTAAAGCAAACTAGTCAGTTATGCGTTAAGTGCGCATGCGCGAAGGCGACGCAAAAACACTGAATGGCTTATCGCGATCGGAATGTGAAGAGAGAACAATGCCATTTCAAAAACATTAAAAGAAAAGCTAAAAACATGAAAATAAGCGTTGTATAGGATTAGTCGGGGGTAGGGAATTGTGTGGTGTAGTTATATTATAGAAATTCGATGTAAAAACACATTTGACAACGAACGCACCCACACGAATGCTGATTTTTTTCCTAAAGCAAATACCTCGGAGCCAAGTGGCGACGCGAAACACTGAGTGGCTTATCGTGATCGGAATGTGAAGAGAGAACAATGCCATTTCACAAACAATAAACGAAAAGCTAAAAGCATGAAACTAAGCGTTGTATAGGATTAGTCGGGGGTAGGGAATTGTGTGGTGCAGTTATATTATAGAAATTCGATGTAAATACACATTTGACAACGTACGCACTAACATGACCGCTAATTTTTTTCCTAAAGCAAATACCTCGGAGAGTAGTCAGTTATGCGTTAGCGCGCATGCGCGAAATGTTGTAATAGAACTGTAGACTAGGGCGTTATGTGTTAAGTGCGCATGCGCCATATGTTGTGAGTGTATAAAACGGTTGACAAATTGCTATGTTGTATAACGCAAGTGGTCTAACGTATTACAGCAGCAGCAGACGTCCTCCCGCAGCAAGAATGGCCGACAATACTGAGATGACACCGAAAAAGCTTAAGGCAATACACAAGCAGGCGTCGAAGGCGACCGGCGGCCAGCAGCAGCCGACAGCAGCAGCCGGAGCAGGCGGAGCAGCAGCAGCAGCGGGGACAACGCCTGCTAAGAGGCCCGCGGTGGTTATAGCGCCATCGATCGGTCGTAAGCGCGGGCCGACGAGGCGGCTTTGGAGCAGCCGGCTGTAGCGCGGAGTGCGTCGCTTGAAAGAGAGTGCAGCGGCGAATCGACGACACGGGCTACATTGGTGAGTGTGAGGGAGCTGGCGTGCGTTGAGAATGGCGTGTATAAAATTAAGACGCCCGTTCGGATTGAGGCTGTGTCGTACAAAGACAAGTGCATGTATAGGGGGTGTTCCCGGTGCCGGCGCAAGCTGTATCAGAAAGTCAAAGATGGGTCTATGATATGTCGAACGCACGGTGAGCAGGGTGTGGGGAAGAATTTCTTTGCGTTGCGTGTGATGGTGCGAGATGGTGGGGACGACGAATATGAGCTTTGGCTTACGCTGTTTGACACGCAAATGGCTAATCTTGTCGAGTACCGGGCCGACTACTTGGAGGAATTAAGTGAGGAGGCCCTTCGTGATACTGTGTTGGAGTTAGCCAGCACGGAAGTGGAGCTCAGTGTGCGTAAGACGACTTGGCAAGGAGAGGCGTCTTATACGGTGCGCGTACTGAAGAGATACGACGACGACGATGACTAATGTGTTTCTTGTGTTGTTTGTGTAGGAGTGCCCGCTGCTGGTAGCGTTGGTGACGCGTAAACCGACAAGTGACGAGGCGGCACGCCTACTAGTCGAGACGGCCGAGAATTACATAATGGCATGATGCTTAGCTTACGAAGCAAAATTATTAAAAACATAACATTTTGTTTTTATATTGCTGTAGGAGGTACATCGCGTACTGCTGGACAAGTTAGCGAACAACGAAAGGATGCGTGCAAAGTATGCGGAGGTTGCCGCGTTCGTACAAACACTGCTGGACCGGGAAGTGGTGGACAGTGAGACGAAAGATGCTGTGCTGCTGGCTCGGGTTGATAAAAAAGAGGCGGACTAATCATAATAATGTGTGTTTGTAGAAGGCACGGCAGCGGCGCACCAGGCGTGCACGTGAAAGCGCCGCTGAGGCTGCCGAGTTGGCGAGAATGCTACTGAACTACAGTGAGAAAAAAATACTGCGGACTAATTATAATGTTTGTTTGTAGGCGGTACACAGCGCACCAGGCGTGAATGTATGTGCGAGTTCGTAGACGCTTTGCTGACGGTGGTCGCCGCACGTAAAGATTAGGACATGCTTTGTGCTGTAGGGGTGCGTGCATGCCGATAACGAGTTGGACGCTATCATCGAGGAGGCGCTTGGTGTGCCACCCGTCGAAGCGACTCGAGCGCCACCGCCGACGTACGAAAGCCTGTACCCGTTGGTGCCAACACCGCCGGAAGTGATACAACGACAAGTCGTCGCGACGGGCCGGGGGCAGTTGGCCTGTCGCTATGAGCGGCACGCAATGTCCCTCCTCGCCGAATGCCTCGGTGAGATGATACTTGAGAGGGCGCGCGATCGATGCGGTGCATGTGATCCCAATGAGGGCTGCCCGTATGTACATATGGCCGGCTATCGTGCGGGTCGGCCGACTCGTGTGTACACACAGCGCTACGACAACGTATCCGACATCGTCATGCATCACTTCAACGCCGTGTTGGAGACGTTTCTACATCGATCGCTGATACCGATCTTCACGCGTCTCATGCAGCTACTGCACGATAAGGCGATCGGTCAGCAGCAACCGGGGCGTGCGGGGGAATTGTATCTAGTCCAGTTCGTGTCGGACTGGCTACTAGGCATGGACTGGCGCGAATTCATCAACCGCGCTCTACTGGAATCGGCCGTCCATGTGTACATCCGGTGCCGAAGCGGTCTCTAATCTGATTGAACACTTGAACATTGCCGAATTACTGCTAGATTCTGATTGAACATTTGCTTAAAAGTTTTGCTTTGTCAAGTTACTAAAATTCAGCGCTTGTTTTAATAAAATTGCTTTGCTAATAGGAAGCATCGTTGTACGGTACGCTTAATAAAACTTTGAAAATGTACGTTCCGTTTCCGAGTTACTTAACAAAACACACACTAGGGGGGTCGAAAAAAGATAGCACCCACCACCACCTTAACAACACTAGGGGATCGAAAAAGGTAGCACCCACCACCCCATGTGTACGTTCCGAGTTACTTCACAAAACACACACTAGGGGTTCGAGAGTAGCACCCGCCACCGCGCACATCCACCACTTTAACAACACTAGGGGTTCGAAAAAAGGTAGCACCACCCACCACTGCGCATGTCCGTACTGTTATAAATAGAGGTGCTCGAAAAAGTAGCATCACAAAAAGTATGCACACAACACAAAAGTATGCCGCCGCCTACTAGGTGGCAATGTCCGAAATGCGGTACTTATTTCGCGAAACAGTCGACGTTAGAACGACACGCAAAGAGTTCGAGCCGATGCGGCGCCGACGCGCTAAGCGTAAAACGACGAGAGTGTCCGAAATGCGGCGCAACGTACAGTACGCGCAACGTTATGCTACGACACCTAAGGGAGCGGTGGGGCCGTCAGGTGTCGCCACCTCCTGGTGGTCCATCGCCTCCAGCCGACACCGAAGCTCTACAGCGCGTTGTGGACGAGCACCGACGCAGCATAGAGACGTCGGTAGCGCGCGGTGTCGTACAGTCCCGCTACAACTATCGCATGACCGCCTGTACGAGTACGCGGGTGCTCGAAACGCGTCTGAGTGTTATGTTTCGCGAACAAAAGAATGCGTTTAAAATTAACGTGAGCTATGATTTCGTGTTACGCCACAAGGTGTCGGGTCGTTACCGCTATTTTCATTCTTCCTGTAACTGCTGCGGTCGCCTCCTCGAAACACCCGCCCTCGTTACCGATAGCCGTTCGTTCGAACGGTTCCTCGACGTCGTGCACACGACCGACGTACTACAGTACGTCATCGCGCAGCGTCCCGACTCGGGGTGGGTGGTCGAGCTCGTAATGGGTGCTTTGGCGCCGCGCTCCCTGCCTACGTGCGCAACAACAAGCACGTCGTGACGTTGACGAAAGATCGTCGAGGCACGCCCTACGACGACCATCTATGCCTCTTCCGGTGCATCGGCCTCCACCTGCAAGGCGGTCGACAACGCGGAACGCTGAACGGCCCCAAAATAGATTATTCGACCCGTTTAACGAGAGTCGCTAAACGACTGCACGCGCGCTATTGCCGCGTCACGGCCTCGAAGACGTCGAAAGGCGTGCGCTTGAACGAACTCGACGTGCTGGAAGCTCTGCGCGCTAAGTTCGCCGAAATGCAGCCCGTGTTCAAGAACGTCGATATCATGCGCGACGATCTCAGCCCGTTCATGCGCCGCTACGCCGAGTCGCACGACCTACTCACCCGACCTTAACGGACGCTCGTCGTTAGCTACTGCGGCACGGCGATCGTGCTCGCCACGCCCCTCCTACGCTGGTATCTGGAGCACGGGCTCGTCGTCGCGCGCATCTACCAGGTGATCGAATATGCGCCGATCGCGTGCTTTCGCCGCTTCGGCGACACGGTGTCGACGGCGCGACGCGA
Organism: Escarpia spicata; assembly: GCA_963995525.1. Classification (NCBI taxonomy): domain Eukaryota; kingdom Metazoa; phylum Annelida; class Polychaeta; order Sabellida; family Siboglinidae; genus Escarpia; species Escarpia spicata. Next base: position 26,405,399 of record OZ023205.1, on the reverse strand, counting down.
GGGCGACGTCGACCCCGACAAATCGATCATCGCCGACACCATTAAACTACTCGGCAACAGTTCGTACTGGAAAACGATTACGCGCGTCGATCGACACCGGGATATCAAGTACGCCACGCCGGTCGGCGCCTCGCGACTCGTCAACAACCGTCGCTTCCGGCAACTCGACGTCGTCGTTGACGACGAGCTGTACGAGGTGGCGCTGAATAAGCGCACCGTCGTCTACTGCCTGCCGATCCAAATCGGCTATTTCTTGTATCAGTACGCGAAATTGAGAATGCTCGAGTTCTATAACGAGTTCGTCGATGCCTACATCCCCCGCCCGCTCTTCCAGTACTGCGCTATGGACAGCGACTCGGCGTACATCGCCCTTTCGGGCCCCGACATCGACGCGCTCGTACCGGAGGCGCGGCGCGAACACTACTTCCGGAATCGTTCGGTCTGGTTTCCGGCCGAATGTTGCGACGCGCACGTGGACGCGTACGTACGATGCCGCGTTGCCGGACTGGCGTGGGAGGGGGGCGACTGCTGCGCGCGCCGATGTCTATTCGATCGTTGAACGCCGGGTCTCTTCAAAGAAGAGTGGCGCGGCGCCGTAACCGTGGCGCTGTGCAGCAAGACCTACTACTGTTTCGGCGGCGACGCCGGCGCGAAGTACAGCACGAAGGGTCTGAGCAAACGTCAGAACGCCGACATCGACGAGCACACCTTCCTCGCCGTACTGCGCGACCGACGCAGCGGCGTCGGCTGGAACCGCGGCTTCCAGGTAAAAGACTCGTCCGTATTGACGTACGTTCAAGAGCGCGCGGCGTTGAGCTACTTCTACGCTGAACGCCGCGTGCTCGACGACGGCATCACCACGGCGCCGATACTCGTCTAACTCGTATAACTAACTAACTCGTCTAACTCGTAGGGGGGTGGCGGGGTGTCTGTATGTATGTATGTATGTAGGTAGGGTAATAAAAACATACAACAATTCACATTTTGTTTTCATCGTTTTTTATTACTACTACTATACATGTAAAAGCGAAGCGAAGAAGCGTTATTATTTTAGCCAATCGATTACGAGACAGTCATTAGCCACTCGATCGGGGCCGAATAGGGTCTGGAATGTCGTCAACGGCATACCGCGACATCGGAGGAGCAGGTAGGCGACGCAATATTGTCCGCACACGTTATAGACGACGCTCTTCAGCCTCTTGTCGTTGTACGTCCACGCGTCGCCGCAGTGGCGGTGCAGGAACGCGCGGAAATCGGCGTGCAGCGGCGGCAGACCGTACGAATCGAAGTACTCGCCGACGCCTCCCCGGTCGACGTAGATGGCCACCCAGTGCTCGCCCGGTTCGCCGCCGTCGTCGGTGTTGCACACGAAGGCCACCGGGTAAGTGGTGGGGGTGGTGATGGTTAGCGCGTCTTTAGGCACGACGGCGACGACTATGCGTTTAGCGTACGCATCGAGTTTCAGGCGACGCATCAGTTGGAACGTATCCATTACGTCACACGCATTCGTACAAGACGTTCCGGTTCCGTTCGATCTCCATCACCGTCTCGTATTCCGCATACACGACGACGTGTACCGGTCGGGGTAGCGGCGTCCCGAAGTGCATTTCGGCGCCCACGGTCCCCTGATGCACGACGTTGAAATGGTCCCCGTTGCAGCCGTCGGGTGTCAGGTGGAAACCGAAGATGGTGTAGCCGGCGGCAAAGTCCGTGCGCGATAGGTCGTTCCCCTCGTCCTCGGCCGCCTTTCCGGTGGCCTCGAAGAGATTCATGTAGCTTCGGACGTACTGGGCGCGCGGGAAGTCCGGCTGCAGTGGCTTGCTCGGCACCTGACGTCCGTCGACGACGAGCGTGAGGAAGTTTATGTCGTTGTGCCGCGCGTCGAAGGGATTTCTAGTGGAGGCGCCGTTATAGGCGACGTTGTCGATCCTCATCAGAAATACGCGTTTCGGAATCGCACCCATGAACAGGTTCTCGTGCGTGTGCGACAGCGTACCCGCCGTTATCGAGAACGACTTGCAGTCGACGCGGTTCATCGGGAACTTAGCCGTCCCCTTCTCCCACGCTTTGATATGACCCAGCTGGACTTGCGGGTTCAACTTCACTTTTCGCACGTACAGGGAAATCGCCTGTATCACGATGCGACACCCCGGTGCGACTTGCGCGCCCATGCGTATTTTAGTGTCGACGCCGTTCGGTAGGAAGCGGTTTGGCATAAATGCGTCGACGTGCAGGCGACCCATCAGCTCCACCTCGCGGCTCCCCCTCGTCAGGGTGCGTCGCATCACGATCCCGGTGTTCTCGTCCCCGTGCGTGTCCAGGTGCTCGGCGGTGTCTTTATACCACAACGACCCCGTGAGATGCGAACGTTTCGCATCGCTACCGTAACTCAGCAGGGTCTCGAGGTAGGCCCGGTACGCGTACGTATTGGTCGACGGCGTCACGAGCGTGCCGTTCAGCGACACGTCGATTTGACTGAACATCGAATGCAGAATATATTATTGACCGGGGCCACTTCGGCGCCGGCCGCCAGATCGGCGCCATTCCCCTGAACCACTTTGAAGCGGACGTACACTTGAAGGGTCGACAAGTCCGTATAGTCGTTCCCCGACCCCGGAATGTGGAACTCGATAGGGCCGCCGGCGCCGAGAGCCGTCAGCGGCTGGTAGACGGTCCAGTGACTGCTCTCGACGCTCGTCTGCGTCACCACCCCGCTGAACAGGTCCAGTTCGGACTTCACGCCCTCGCAAGCTGCGCAGCTATTCACGAACGCCATCGCTAGTCGTCGAATATGTCGTACGGTCGACGTCGTTTCTTCCGTCTACTGACGGTCGGCGCCACTCGACGCGGCTTCTTTACGCGGCGGCGGTGCTGCACTTTTTTCGGCGGCGCATTCAATAGGCTGTCGAGCAGATCGGTACCGGCCGCCTTCGCGCGCTTTTTTACCGACTCTTTCAGACTGCCGCCGGCGACGACGTCCAGCGCCACGTGCATGCAGGTTTTGAGTGCACGTTTTCCCAAAGCCAAGGCGCCTCTCTTGTTAAGCGGCATAGCGCTTCGAAACAGGCTCCCGAAGAGATTGCCTAGACCGTGTCCTCGTTGCCCCCGACCACCGACGAAAATCGGCAGCTGACCGCCGACCTGTCGAACGTAGTAGTCTTCGTACGGGTTCGCCGGCATTGTCGTCGTTAAAACAATTTCGATTTACATCTTCTGATGTGCAGTGTCACCACTAGCTTCCCCTGCTCGAATGGTATCGGTTGACCGAAATCGTCTCTTATATCGACATCGACCGTATCGAATTGATGCCGCAGCAGTTTCACGTATTGGACGCGGTCGAACGTTTCCGATTTAATGCTGCCGTGCGTACCGTAGACGCTGATGTTTCGAAGAAGCGGCGCGTACACGTCACCGACGACGCGCGATTCCACGATGTCCGTGTACACGTACATGGTGTCGACGCCCGCCCTCATGTCCACCGTATTGTGACCTTCGTACTCGTACGTATACGCGACGGGCATGGTGTCGATAAGGACGCGTGTTTCCGGTTCGGCGGTCATCATCGGGGGACTCGCGATAACGTCGTTATGGAAACCGAGTACATCCTTCAGACGGCTCGTATGCGGTAGGGTAAAGGTGACACCCACGACATATGCAGCGTCATTCGGTTAGAGACGTCGCTGTACTCTAGGCGAGCCTTGACCCTATCGGTGCTCAATTTCATTAGCGCCGCGTTGATCTGGTGCATCAGCGTGTAAGCGCTGTTGTAGAAACCGTAAGTAATATCGCCCTGTCGGTATAGCATGACGTTATCCATGGTCACGTAAGTACCCGGGTCGCCCGTCGCGCAAGACAGGAAGAAGTAGGCGTCACCCTTTCTCACGTTGTACCACGTGTGCGGATACTGTAGCGTCACCAGTCCGCATTCCCATTCCCCCGACAGGTCCAAACGTCGCGGCAACGTCGTGATGTAGTGCGTCAACGTATTTTCGGGGTGCCGCTTCATAAACACGTTGCTCGGTAGCATCACGTAAAAGTCAGACGATACCGCCATCGCTTTGTCGTCGTTGTCCGCCTCGGCTCATAGACGGACTAGAGAGCAGGTAACCGAGACAGCTGCTCAACAGCGCCGTCCACAGGTTGGAGTCGCCTTGACCTCTCGTCAGATTGTATATACTCACGGCAATGACGAAGTACAGGTCGACGACCTGACAGAGGAATACGATTTCGGCCTTAGGGAATTCGTTGCCGCAGAACCGCCATGGAACGGGTTCGTGGACAGTGTCGAACTCGGCGGGTGCGTCGATAACGTCCTTGCTGGCGGGCTCGCCTGGAGTGGTATCCTTGCTGTAAGGCGCGCCTGAAGCGGTATCGTCGTCGTGCCTCGTCGCCTCGTCGATCATCGTCACGCCACTGCGGTCTGTCAATACAGCAGGAACCCTTATAGAAGAACGAAAATCCGCTGCATAAGCCCGCCTCGTGCAGTCGCCAGCACCCCTCGTGACGAGTCCAACGCATTACAGGTCCACCAGCGACGCGGCGTCGATCCATCTGTTGAAGGAGGCCGGATAACATTGTCACGCATGTTCGTATGCCAATAATGACTCCTCACACAATTTCCATTTAAACTAAGGCTACATTGTTAACTAATTACGGTTTTTTATATTTTGTGTTGCAGGTAATGGTGTTCCAAAAAGAAACTCAAGTTTACAGACTAAAACCAATGGGATATTCTGGATTACACATGAACTGTTGCAACGTTATGTAACAAAAAATGGGAGTGATCAGTGGCCATATCTCCCTGTGGACAATTCTTTCCTAGCTTCACTGGCAGGTTGATACATATTCATCCACTGCTGGTTGACAACAAGGTGTGCGACTCTTGTATCGATAATTAGATGCTAATCTGGCAAGAAAAAAGAAATCACAAACTTTGATGCACATAACATGTAAGTGTGATGTGTTATGAACATCTGCAAATCATTGCATTTGCAGCAACAACACATTAAAATATTTTCAATATTGACAAGTATTTGATGTTGAAATACAGGGGTATCGCATGCGACCATGTCGCATGTGACATCAACACGCCTTGACCTTTCTTAATAACGTTAACATCACGTCGTCGCATGCGACGCGGTCGCGTCGTGTAAAGTCGGCTGAAGTTTTAGTTTTAAATGTCACCTTACCTTATACCAAATAGAGCCAGGTTTTATACGTATCTATACAGGTTTGTAGGAAATGATTTCAAACACATGACATATAAACTTGGCCGATATACATACACTGTTATGTTAAAGATGGCGCGACGCGCGTGTGCGTGCGCGTGCGCATGCGCGTGTGTATGACTAATCAAAAACAGCTGTTGACGACAATAAACAACACCCCATTTTTAAAAACCTCTATGTATGCACTGGCATTTTGTATGTTAGCGCTGTCACAAAGCCTTCTGAGGACGAATAATGAATTGCTCTGACACGATATTCAGAGGGGTGGCTCATTGGTTTGGTGAAAATACGTGTTGTTGTTCTCCTCATCATTCCCTGTCTTCAGGGGTGAGGCTGGCTTTTATACGTCGACATTTCCCTTTCTTTCTCTTCCTCTTCATTGCACTTGCACTACTTTCTCTACCACCTTCTATATGGTCTCTCTTCACACAATTCTCCCACCTCAGTCTCGGTCGCCCTCGTCTTCTTTTTCCATCCACTCTCCGGGCATCTGCTTTCTTTGCCATCCGTTTTTCTCCCACACGTACCACATAACTTGCCCAGTTCAATCGACTTCTCACCAACGTCTTCTTGAAAGTTTCTTTCACACCTAAACCCTCCCTCAGCTCTTCCACTCTTCGCTTGTCTATTCTCTTTACCCCCGTAATTCTCCTGACCCAGTTGTTTTTGCACACTTGTACCCTCTCCTGTTGTTTCTCTGTCATTGCTACAGTTTCTATGCCATAGAGGTAGGCTGCGTATAGTACACTGTCCCTTGAGTTTTCGCGATATGTGCCTGTCTCCCATCACACCTTCTACTTTCCTCCATGCATTTGCCCCTGCTTGTATTCTTCTACAAATTTCTGTCTCTTATGAGCCATCCCCATATACCGCTCCTCCCAGGTATACAAAACGGTTTCTTTATTTTAGTTTCTTCCACTACAGGTGTATTTCCAGTTCTGTGCTTTGTTGCCCAACCCACAGCACCTCTGTCTTCTCCAGATTCACTTTCCGTCCGTGTTTGCTGAAGATATCCTTCCACTCTATCAGTTGTTCCTGTAAATCCGCTATCCCGTCCGCTACCACCGCTAGATCGTCTGCATTAAGTGGTTTCTGGAGAATATCTTTTGCACTGGACTTTCGACTTATTAGTTCCATCACTGCGATAAACAGTAGTGGGCTCAGGGCACTCCCCTGTTTCAAGGTAACGTTCACTTTGAATTCTTCTGAGATTCCAGGTCCACACACCACTCTGCCCTTCGTTTCTTCATATGGTCCTTCCACCATCCGGACCTCTGCCTCTGGGACCCCCCATCCATCACAGTGTCGCCATTGTGATCTTTCTCGGTACCGTGTCATAAGCTTTTTTCAGGTCTATAAAACCCTTGTGTGGGGTGAACATTCCGTATGTGTTGAGAGTGCTTACCAGTATCTGAAGGCTATATTCTTATTTCACGGCGATTTTATTGCGGCTAGAAAAGTATATGTCAGAAGTCACGAAGGATGTTGGGATTTGATTCGCACCGGAAAACCAGGAATTAATACGCTTGGCCTACTGCTGATGCAATTACGACGGTTTATTATCAGAAACAGATGTAGACCAACGCCGGCGGTAGCGCCGATGAGATGAAAGCTTTGTTATCGGCGAATGACATCACACTTCAAAGATTGAACAGTCTAACGCATTTCATTAATCAATTCAGCAAATCACCAACGTTGATGCTCGTTTCTTTGTTGTTCAACTCTTTTGCCAATCTCGACTTTGTTGCACAACCAACCGCTATTATCAGAATCATATGTCGACTAACGCCGGTGGTAGCGCCGCTGAGATGAAAGCTTTGATATGGACAACTGCCAAACGACATTTCTTTAATCAGTTCAACAAATCACCAATGTGGCTGCTCGTATCTTTGTTGTTAAACTGTTTGCCAACCGTCACACAATTCAATCGTTTTGCAACCCCTACTCTGTTGCTCAACCACAGGTCCAAATATCGGCAACGGCATAATCATACGGACATCCATATAAATTGTGTACACACTATGCTGACTGTTTCATAAAACGCAACGCGACTTTTCCTGTTGACCATTGGCAATGGTGACGCAGCCGGAATATCTGATGACTCTCTCATATCTGCAGAAAGATGTAAGTGGGAATTATATATATAATCGTCCCTTGACAATTGTGATATGCGCATATAAAACCAATATATTCTTTACCCTTCGTGACGTCATTTTAAGATAAAGGTCACCTTATCCGCAAAGGGCTACACATGTAGCACGCACAAACATCAGAGGGTGGCTGTCATCTACAGATTCGTCTTGCGTATGTTGTTCACTGACTGCAAAGGGGCCGAATTGTGGGTGTGTCTATTTGATGATTTGGCTGTGCGAATACTGGTCTTCTCCGCCGGCACGTACATGGCCTTGAAATCCAGCGATGGTTGTTACGCGTCACTGTTCGTTCTCCGCGGGGCACGAGACAAACTCACTATTAGGAAATCATTAATCGCCGGTTTTGACCACTTTGTTATGTGAGCGCTCGAACTGATCGGGTCCTAATTCTGATTGTAGGTGTCACCCCCCGAAAAACCGCAGTCGGGCGTCCTGGCATGCTTACATCAACAACGAAAAATCAATAACAATGTTATTTACATATCAAATGACGATGACGACAGCACATCCGGTTGGAGACAACTCACCTTTTCACCCCCCACCTCAGTGACGAAGTGGCAACCGTCAATTTAGCAGAATGTACCTGGTCATCGTGTGTTTGCGACATAGAGATGACCATAGCCAAAGTCCACAAAATCCAAAATCGTTACGAAGAATTGATAATTGAACAAGCGTTTGAAAAGCTTGCCTTCGTGTGCAATGAAGTGTGTCGTGTATTCGATCTGTCAAAAGGTGACCCTATGATCGGTGACGGGCTCATTGAAATGTATCTGCGTTGGCCTATTCGCTTCACGACTTCGACGTGAGATGGACGACATTGCGATGGCGTATCGATTATGACAGCGAAATTGAAAGACTACCTAAGCAGTCGAGGCGTGGGTAGTGGTGGTGGTGCTGCTGGTTGTGGTGACTAAAAAAGTAAAACTGAAGAAATGAAATTTCGATCATCGCTCCCAGCACCACCACCAGGTGACGCGGTTGACAGTCCGTCATCGTCGATGCGTGACGACATGCTACCATGTCACGCGGCGGAATCAACAACACACGTACCACGAGACGACGGCGTCATGTTGGACTCTCTAACACTGACGGTATGGGACTATCAGTCACCATCACCACCCCAAGACTGGAGGGTTACCTTGCAGAACGTACCGAACGATTCACCCGTGTAATATGACGTCATTCAACAACCACTATCACTCGCACTAGCACCTTGCGGATACCTCGCGGTCGAGGATGCAATAGAGAAAATGAGCACGTTGATATATCGAAGTACACCCACAGTCGATCATGGTCACGCGATTCACGCGATGGAAACATCTTTTCACATGCATCTTTGTGGGACCGACAGGTTGCGGTAAAAGTACTTTTTGTGATGCGCATGCTACGTCACACTGCCGCGATGATCGATCCACCTGCCGAAAACACCATGTGGTGCTATGACGTATGGCAAAGCGCTTACGCCAATGTAGCCAATGTGCAGGTCGAAGAAGGTTATCTAGCGATATCGTGTTCGATGCGTCGATGAGGAACGTCGTAGACATAGACGATCTGATGGCGAAAACGGACGAACAGATCACGACCTTGTCCATAAAAAATGTTGTCGCAAGAACACGTCCGTACTGTATCTCTTGCAGAACCTGTTTCAAAAAAAAACAAGGAAAGTCGCACCATCAGTCTGAACCATCAATACATGGTGGTCTTCAAGAATCCTTGATATAGCCGGGGCTCGTAAACGTTTGGTTAAGACGCATTGAATGATACCGCGTCGATAACGTACGGTTATCTCTTGGTCGATCTCAAACAGGACACGCCCGAGGATATGGTTCTGCGCACAACCATCTTTCCAGACGACAGTGTTCAGTAAGGGTACCTACCGAAGGTATAAAAGACCGCGCACCCGCTTTGCCTCTTCATTTGCACAATGTCCGACCTCGTGAAGAGACACATTCCCTGTGTACAGGCGCTGAATAGATACAAGAGCACCAAATTGAGGAGAGACATCATCGTCAACGCCGACGCAGATCTTCTTTGCGCATTGGCCGTGTGTGAGTAGTAGAGTGGGGCACAAGAGCCCCGTGCACGCCGTAAAGATCAAAGGAGATCAAAGGGTTTTGGGGGCAGTAGCCCCAACATAACGGCAGTAGGGATCCTACTTATAAAAAATGAATGAGTGATGACCTGTCATAAAAACTACTTATAAAAAAAAACTTTTATCTTGTTATCTTAATTGATTTTTGACAGCTTACTTATAAAAAAGTATGATTGATACGTACCGCCGATTCTTTTTTATGATGCCGCCACCTCTCCTAAGTACATTACCACTGCCCCCTAGCGATTATCCTTGCTATGATAAGTGGCAGCGCCCCTAGCGGTTAGTGAATTAACGTCCTGGTGGAGGTACGCGAGAAGAAGGTTATATAGCGGTTATTTACAAGTGGTAGTCATTAGTCGGCAGTATGGAGTCTCCTATACATTTCGGTGGTTCGGCGTCGTTCCTATCGAATTTTTATCCATGTCAAGTAGGTGCGTACGGTCAAAGTTTCAGATCCGTCGAGCACGCTTATCAGTTTAGAAAAGCAATGTTTAATGAAGACGAGGAAAGCGCGGAATACATCAAACAGTCGTGATCGGCCTATAGAGCGAAACGTCGAAGTTACAGAATTGAGAAGAAGAGAACGGGCGCCGAATGGAACTCCGTTAGGGTCGAGTGCATGAAGGCGCTGCTGATGAGCAAGTTCGGAGGGTCAAAAAGGTTGAAAGACGCCCTATTGGCTACTGGGAAAGTCGAATTGGTGGAGTGTGTGTCGTCGTACGAAGGCTTCTGGGGTCTTGGTAAAGACGGTAAAGAAGGTCAAAATATGCTTGGTAAATTATTGATGGAGGTGCACGATGCGCATAGAAGAAACGAATAATAAGTCGTCGTTCGTTTCGCATACGCCAGTCGTCGATATGAGTGGAACGTGGAAGCACCCTTTTACGTGTATAGTAGCCGGCCCTACGGGGTGTGGTAAGACTACTTTCGTTACTCGTCTGCTACAGTTTGCTTCTTCTATGATCGAGCCGCCTCCGGAGAAGATTCTATGGTGTCACGGCCAATGGCAAAGCGCCTACACCTCTATGTCAGCCGATATAGAATTCGTAGACGGTTTACCGGATCCGAAGCTTCTAGATGGCAAAACGAGGACACTTCTAGTACTCGATGACTTTATGGAGGAAACCGATAGCCGGGTCCCAACCTTGTTCACTAAAAAGAGTCACCATTGCAACGCGTCCGTCGTACAGCTTGTGCAGAATATGTTTCTGAAAGGAAAGAAAACCGCACAATCAGCTTGAATGCGCAATATTTTGTGTTATTCAAGAGCCCCCGAGATGCCGGGCAAGTAGGTCACCTGGCGAAACAGATGTATCCGGGTCGAGTTAAATTTATGATGGAAGCCTTCAAAGATGCCACGTCAGCACCTTACGTGTATCTGCTAGTAGATCTGAAACAGGAAACAGCGGAAAATATGCGCTTGCGCACGTGTATTTTCCCCGACGAACGTCTTCAGTACGTCTACGTAACGAGAGTATAAAAGAGGTACGCTTCACAGAGGGCGTCATTCTTCAGGATGACGACGAAGCGCATAAAGAAGCATGTCCTCATGTTGGAGCTACTGACTAAATATAGACACTCTAAGGTCAGCAAGTCTATAATCAAAAACGCGGGCTCTGACTTCATTTGTAGCCTGTGTGATTGCGCGTACAACCTATTGAAAGGGAACGTGAAATTGACGGCGGCGCAGAAAACATGATAAAACACTGATAAAATACAAGAAACATCTGCGAAGTTTGACAAACAAAAAGGTGGGCCTTAAGGAGAAGCGGAAAATCTTGCAAACGGGGTCGGGCGGATTTCTGGCGGCCCTGCTAGCGCCGTTGGCGAGCACCGTCCTGCTCCCGCTGCTCAGACAGGTTATCGGCTGATGCAGTACGCCAAGAAGATGGCGTTGGTAGACCCACGGTTGGTGGAGAGCCTGCTGCCGTTGATCGACCAGCCGCCGAGCACGACCCGTTCGCGTGCGATGAGTAGCCTGGACAGTGACATGAAGGACGTGCTAGACCGATCGGAGTTATCCGAACGAGAGAAGGTGGCGCCGTACAATCAACTGTTGAATCGCTACATTTCGATCGAGTCGATTCGAGCGGCCCAGCCGGTACGCGTGTCCGTGGTGACGACCGAGGGCCAGGCACCGCCTCCTTCGCAGCCGATGACGGCGCCGCTGCGGGGTATAGAGCGCGAGATCGTGGAAAGCGTACCGAAAACGCTGAGAGGGAAAGCCCTCCTCCTGATCAAGAAAATGAAGACCGACCCGTTGTGTCGATGGAACGATCGCGGCGAGTTCGTGTACGACGGTCGATCTATCGCGGGCAGTAATATGGTCGATCTCGTGAACGACCTTATACGAACGAGGAAGATGGGGGTACCACCGGTCGGGTGGGAAGCGTTCGGGGAGGGTATGAGATGCCTGAACGTACCCATGGAACTCGTCGGTAGCGCCCGGCATCGAGCGTACATACAGCAGAAACAGCCGAAGCGGGCGGCGGCGGAGGAGGAGGCGACCCCCGGTAAAACGTCACCGGCGTCGTTGACGTACCAAGTCTCGGGAGCCGCCGCCGCCTAAGTGGGAGGAGGAGGCGTATTAAAGAGCTTGAAACGCCTACGTCCGAGCCACTCACAATGCACCTTCGAAGGTCGGTAGTCGTCGTCGTCGGCCTAGGTGCAGCGGCGTTGGTGGTGTGGATATTACTATTCGTCGTAAATCGATCGTCGTCATCCGAATAAGCAGCAGACGACTTTTTTTTTCTATTACAGTTCTTCTTTTCGGATATATATTAAGCATTAGTTTTTTAAAAGTTCTTGATCACGTTAAACAATGTTCGTGGATATATTAAGCAGTACTAGTAGTAGTTTTTTCCATTAAAGTTCGTTTTATTAAGCAATATTCAGAGTCCTTCTCAGCAAGTAGACCGTTACCGCAGCCTCCAGCCTCGCGTAGTTGAAGACGCTGGACCAGTCGGTCTCGAGTAGCCAAGCTGTTACCCGTTTCACGAGTTCTGCTTCAGCTTTTCGATCCGCGTGGGGGGCGCATTGGTCGTGCAGATTCAATATCAGGCGCGTCAGGCACGGGATTAACGAACGATCCAGGTAGGAGTTCAATACGGGCCGGAAGAAACGATCGCACATATCGCTCGCTTCCGTGTACATTAGCCGATAGCGTCGGCTAATGTACGACCAAAAATGTACAATATGCACAAAAGAGACCCTTCGTCGGTCTCGCACTCACCGCAGTAACGTCGGGCGCGTCCGAGTAGAGTTTCTCCGACCGCCTCGGTGAAATTCTTCATAAGATACGCGCTCTCCCCGTCCCGCGATCTTATGAGGAGCGGCTGGTACTGATTGAGCGGATCGTAAAGCGGTAGCTGCGGTGACGACTGGCCGGTCCCTGGTCGCGCGTTCGAGGACCCCGATGAAATCGTTATGGGTTGCGACTCTGGCACGACCGGGTATAGGGTCGCGTACATTGGCGGTGCCGGTGGCGACGCTGTCGAGTTCGAAGCCGGCCCCTGCTGACAGGTAGGCGCCTCCAACAAGGGCGTCCATGGAGCGGCGGCGGCCTCGAGCACGGGGATGGGTGTTTCCACCTCGACGGGGCCGGCCTCCTTTGGCACAGTTCTCAAGGCCTCGGCGATTATACGATCGAGTACCTGCGACCGCTGCTCGTCGATGTCCTACAGCACAAAAGCGAAGCGTTAGCGGGGAACACGATTTTACTCTTCGGTTTTCTTACTCACACTCCGAGCGGTGTACCTCGACAGGGGACCCCACGATGTCTTTCGTAGGGTGATCTCCTCGATGACCGAACCGACGAGTTGTAGGATGGTATCGTGCAGTTTTTCGGGGGTCATCGAGGCGAGAGCGAGAGGACATCACATTGTCGAATAGGCTGAGCCAGAGCTCGTCATCCCCCTCCGGGTCTTCTCTCACCATCATCCGGACCGACAAATAATGTTCGGCTCGTTCTGTGCTCCGTGGGATAGACACACCTTAGTCCCACTCACCGCTCGAAACACCTTACGCCGGCACTTTGTACAGCCCTCGTACGTGCACTTACTCCTCCAAGCGGCGACCCTCACGGGCGTCGCTAGCGTATAAAGGCCGTCTTCCGCCTGTAGGAGATCGCTTATACTCACCGAGGGCGGTACGTAGAGTAACGGTGGCAGCGCTTCGGCCGCCTGTTCGACCGCAACGACGCTAGGCACGGGGACCGACGCCGCCTCTGCTACGGGTGCGCAGATGCCGGCAACGACGGGCGACGCCTGGGTTACTGTTGTTACCGTCGCTACTGGCTTTGCCGAGGACTTCTTCTTTCGCTTAATAGGCGGCGGGGCAGTCATGACTAGGTCTTGCGCTGCTTGAGACATCACTGCAGACTGAGGAGGAGAAGAATAATCGACGTTAATACATCGAAGCCCGAGTGAATACATAGTCGTTCTTAGCCTAGCTACTTATAAGAACGTAGTGAATAATGCGCGTGCGCTCGAAAACGGATACCGCAAAACAGCCGAGTCTGACAAGGTTATTGAAAATACAAAAAAGGGCTCGGTTATGGAGTGCACAAACGGTGCGTTGCTTTTATAGAGTATTATTTTCAAATATATGTTTACCATAAGTTTCTCTAGTCCTTACAGTACCTTATAGATCGTTTATTTTATACTTTTAAGCTTTTATTAAAAAATTTGAACATTACACAACTCGTCAGGGGTCTATAGACGCGTCGACAGCGAATGGCGTAAACAACATTCCGTTACAAGTCGTTTATGGAAGCGCACGGTATTTTTCGGCTAGTCTATACCGCGAGAGGTTCACGAAATGGTACGTTACAACCTATCTTCCTTTTAACATTTCAGCAATATTCCTTCTATACGGGCGGTTTCGTTTTAATATTTAAGCAAATATTTACAAATTCTCCTTCGATAACTAAACTTTTTTTAGCCACCGTGAGATTATTTCGTTGTATATTCTATTATTTAAACGGTAGAATTTACGACTTTTTTTCTTACAGAACAAAGGAGGTATGTCACCCGACTTTACCCTCAAGGGCCTTTACATAAGCCGTGGCGTTACCCGTATTGCAACACCACGTTGGACGACGCACTCGCTGCGTCCGGTTGGGACACGCGGCCACCTCCACCGTTGTATCCGCGGTAATCGTTACCGACCCATCTCACCGGCGTCGTGGCAGGTATACGGCGTCCCACTCAACAGCGTGTAGTCGGCCGTGGCTCACTACTCACCGCTGATCTACCTCGTCGACATGTTGGGAGACGGTTTCGGTCCCTATACGGGCCCGTCTCTATCGTACCACGGTGGCGGTGGCCCTCCTTGTGCTTAAGGCATACGTTGGGCCGAACGTTAAAACGCATGGACTAATAAAATAGTTTGCTCACCGTCTCTTTTCATATGTTCACACCGTTATTATCCGTTTGATCTCTATATTCCAACTAGAAAGACAACTTCAGCTTATAGTACCTAGGTTACGGTATGAATACAACAGTAGCGTTGTTCTCCAGTTCAGAACAACGTCGTTCTATGTTATATTTAGCTTGCGGCTGAACTTTGGACGCCTGCCTTACAGCTAGGCTTCACTAATGGTGTCGCGTCAACAACAACAACAACAACACCGTCCCGCCCACAACTAGACCACGCGTCATAGGACGTCACCTGCTACAGGTTTGTAGAAGAGCGCGAGAAAACACCCAGCTCACAACGCATGCATAGTCACTATATAACATACTTTACTATACCATAGTCACTATGCATTTCTTCTACAGTATTTACGAGCTTAGTAGCGCCGAAACAGGCCTATGGAAGTGCCCCGGGCCGATTATTCGGCCGAACCATGAAACAGGCCTATGGAAGTGCCCAGAGCCGATTATTCGGCCGACCAATGAAACAGACCTATCAAAGTGCCCAGGGCCGATTATTCGGCCGAACTAAGATAAGGGGTAGCGCCCCTAGCGGTGGATATGCTGGCTATAATAAGTGATAGCGCACCTAGCGTTACCACTATATAACCTTCTTACGTAACTAGGGGCGTTACCACTCTCGTAAATAACCATTATATAATCTTCTCAAGTGGCTAGCATAACCACCAGAAGTATAGCCACCGCTAGGGGCGCTACTACTTATCATATAATCTCTAGAGGGACGAATGAAACAGACCTATGGAAGTGCCCAGGGCCGATTATTCGGCCGACCTAAGATAAGTGGTAGCGCCCCTAGTGGTGGCTATGCTAGCGACTATACTGGCTATGATAAGTGGTAGCGCCCCTAGCGGTACCACTATATAACCTTCTTACGTAACTAGGGGCGCTACCACTCTCATAAATAACCATTATATAACCTTCTCAAGTGGCTAGCATAACCACCAGAAGTATAGCCACCGCTAGGGGCGCTACCACTTATCATATAGTCGCTAGAGAGGCGCTACCACTTATCATAGCAAGGATAGTTGCTAGGGGGCAGTGGTAATGTACTTAGGAGAGGTACGTATCAATCATAATTTTTTTTATAGGTAAGCTGTCAAAAACCAATTAAGATAACAAGATAACAGGGTTTTTTATAAGTAGATTCAAGTAGGTCATCACTCATTCATTTTTTATAAGTAGGATCCCTACTGCCGTTATGTTGGGGCTACTTCCCCAAAAACCCTTTGATCTCCTTTGATCTTTACGGCGTGCACGGGGCTCTGCTGCCCCACTCTACTACTTGTGTGCCTACATGTTGAAAAAGATCGTTCCCTTGACTCCGTTACAGGGGCGACGCTTGGGTAAGTACAACACCAAATTATGCGAATTGGCATGAAGAGGCATGCCCGCGGACAGTAGATGTCGCATCTTGCTTGAAAATAACCAGGTCGGCGAGCGACAGAGCGGAGGTTTCCTGTCGGCATTCTTAGCACCGTTCGCTAATGCGGTCTTTCTTCCCTTACACAAAGAGGTCTTACCCAAGACGTAGACGATCGAACACGCGCCAAAATGGCGTTGTTGGACCCGCGACTGCTGGACAGCCTTCGTACCACGCAGCCGCCGACGCATACTATGGGAAAGAAGGTGCAGTCTCTCGACGGCGAGACTACGCCCATTACTCTACGCAGAAAGGATCTCACTGACGGGGACAAGGTCGGCATTTATAATCAAGTCTTGCAACGGTATAACGTCTTGGTCGATAAATGCGTCAAAGAACCGGTACGCATTGTCGCGGTGAACGACGAACCAGCGGCGGCGGCGGCGGCGGCGGGGGCAGCAGCGGCAGCTCCCATCACAGAGTCCGACGTTGTCGCGTACGTACGTTATCGACAGCCTTCCCAAGACCTTGCACATTAAAGCCAGACGATTGATGGAACGTCTGAAAAGAGATATTGCGCGGCGAACTCATCCATGAAGGCGTGCTGATGGTCGGAATTAACGGGGTGGATCTCGTCAAAGATCTGTTGCGAAAGAGAAGGAGCGGCGATCCCACTGGGTGATAGATGTTTGAATGACAACTCGGCGACACCAATCTCTCCATGGAATTGGAGGGTAACTTTGGCAGGAGATCGTACATATAGCATGTAAAGATTTCGCCACGATTACCACCTGCTCCCCGATCGAAAAGCGGTGGTGCACAACGATCTCTGCCCACCCCTAGCTCGTTCACAGATGGAAGAGTCAATTCTCACCCCGTTTCGTGCTGTGCTGCATCGATAACGACGCCTACAACCTGTCGTTCGAGAAGAACCAGTTCCACGCCAAGAACAAAGACATCAACTTACTCGCCGTGTACAAACCTTTCCAACCGAATTTCGACGACGACCTCTTTGTCAGAAGCTCTCTCAACCTGTTCACCTCTATCGGTAAGGTGTTACAGAACGAAGGTAATGGACTGTCTCGTGCCATCGTACCAAAGGACAAACTGCCCTCAACGTTAGACGCATTCGCGACCGCCTTCGCGTGCAGCACGCACGACGGTGACGAACTTGACGAACATTGGATAGCGCTCTACCTGGACGGCGACGGTCACGGCAAATACTTCTGCTCGTACGGCCTGCCGCCGCGACTAGTCGAGTTCCGCACCTTCATGAATAAACATTTCGCAAAATGGACTCGTAATTCCAAGAGAATTCAGAGTCCTCTGTCTAACGTTTGCGGATAATTTTGTGTCGCTTATCTCATGGTTCGCTGTCATGGCTTTCCGATGAGTTTTTATGTGAATGCTTTCGGCACGGATTTTGTGGCAAACGATTTGATTGGCTTAAACAGTTGAGATAAAGGTTGGTACACTGTATTACTGCGTTTCGGCAGTCATTTATGCGAAGTAACTACTGTTTTATGTTTACTTTTGGCGCCGATTGTAGGGCACAACGATTTGTTTTGTTTTGGTACTGGTTGTGTAGTTTTGACACTAGTTTTGAAATCGGTTTTGCTACTTGTGACGTATTTCGATTTTGATCGGCAATGTGTTTCATTGACAACAAGGTATCATCATCATCTTTGATCGAGCAGTTGCGTAGTGTTCAAACACCCGTAAGATCAGACCTCTGGCGTGGTGGTGATAAGTAAGTAATGCATGCACGAGCCAATGGCATCGTGGTAATTACCCGTAAACTAACGACTGCTGGCGCAATGGTAAACCACCCGCAAGTCACGTCATTATCGTTACCGGCCTGTATCTTTGGTCAATAAAATAGTATGCACTCGTATACTACCGTGTTTTTTCGTATTTTCATACACACACGCACGCACACATGATGATATATCCGCTAGTCCGTCCTATCCTTAAATGCACGCACGCACGCACCCACTAAGGGGCGGTTATTAGACGTTTCCGACAAACTACCCATTCTAACCAACCCGTCCCGATCGATAGAGCGCGCTAACTACGGATGTGACGTCATCGGAATTGACTCAGCAGTCGCCAGAAGGCACTAACTAATGGGAACTGAGTCAGCATTTCATACACCCTGAATTTCATGACGCCTGAATTAAGTACTGAAATGGCCACTATAACTGCTTTCGTCAGATGAGCACAGCACCTCTTCTCCATGTGTGATAACCACCTTGCCGTGAAATATTTCGGCAGTTATTCCTTTGCGATTGAACACTTCTGATGCCTTGTCTTTCGCCAGCAATAACTCTGGCCAGTCACCAGGTAACTTCTATCTTCTCCACGTAAAAGGTAAGTCCTCATATATTGCAGTAGTCACAATAATATACCTTAGCATACAAGTTACGATTGTACGTGGTGTATTTGTTAACATAGGATGTGATTGGTTTTCAATTTGGATTTAATTTGTTGGATAAGGTAATTTTGACACAAAAATTATGGTTCTATGTGACGAAGTTATTAAGATATGTTGAATTTCGTTTTGACGACCATTTTCTGTAGACGTCATGACGGCCAAATCCGCCCTTTGAATACCTCATCAAGTCGGCCAAATCCAGCCCATAAATTTCGTGTTTCAAATCAAATAAGTGGAGAAGTGAGAATTAAAAAACAGGCCATTGTCTAAAGAAAATAGTTGTAATTTCTTTAAGTACAACATGTGATAAAGCCATCCACGAATTTGTTCTTACTGATATAATACATATGCAAAATAATAGTTTTTAGCAAACACATTGCACCTGGTACCTCTGTACACTAGATGAAATACACCGCCTAATCGCACATAGCGTTGCCTGTGTATTATACCGCGCGAGCGCGTGAGCAACGCAGCTAATACTCTCGTTGCCCGATACAAATATTGTTCTAATTAATTATGTTGACCATAATGATGCCGTTAATTAATTGTGTTACATTGTTGGTCTACGTATAACAACTTTTTTTATTACGTGTTTTTAAATGTTCGTGTGTGTCCGTGCGTCTATGTGTACGTGTGTACCTCTATGCATGTTGGCATGCATGACATTTTCTATTTTCCTGTGTAAGATTTCGCATTGCTCACGAGATTTAAACCTTAAAGCAGTAACTATGAATGCTAACAGTTATTAATACTGGCCAGCAATTACAACTCACACCATGTCGGCGGGAATCACTCTGTCACTAATTCACTCTGAGTAACAATGTTACCAAACGTTTCGAATATGAATAGTCTGCGAAAAGTACAACACTGTGATAAATTAATACATGCATAACAATATTTAAACAACTATTCAAATTGTAATATTAAAAGTATTCGAAACATATATATGTGACACAAATCAACCATACGTTGTCGCCAATCACTAATATATATAACCAAACAATAATTAAGTTGCAATCGTGGTCACAATACATTTGCCTCAAATCTACGACATTATATCAACGCTTGAAAGGAATAATATGAACAATCACCTGTTTCTTCGATATCTTGTGTTATGAACACGCATAGTGTATTACTTTATTTTTAAGCCAGAATGTCCATTTGTTTCTTTTGCAAAGGTATTGTTACCAACTTTGTAAATCGTGGTTCAGTTACATATGAAAGCATTCTAACATCCTGCATCAACAGCAACGGAATCAATAAAATACGTCAAACTCGAGAATGTTCACGCCCGGAGTGCGAGCTACAGACCCGATCATTTGTTGAAGTAAATTTGCGGTCACGACACCGGCCTGTCCGTCATCAAATCAAACGATGCGTTGATGGCATTATATTGTATGCATCAGAATCATGGACAATTACAACTGTATAGACGGAATCTCTGTATGTTACACCTAGTTTATTCTTAGCTTGCTTCACGTCGGCCCATTTGCATGCTGATCTAACTCTAACGTCGACAGTGCAAAGGAGAGAAGACTACAATTTGTTTGAAGAAGGCAGCCGATCAAATTGCTGGTGTTTTTGCCATCTCCTGTGACGCATCTGGGCGTGGCTGCGACGCCGTGGCGTAATGGAGTCTGCATACCTGAGATGTAACCATTGAACCACCGAGCGAATCATCACACATGAACAACAAAATGTAAGGAAGGATTACGCAGCTTTTGCTTCCACTCAATACAAATACGATTAGTGACTACGTCTATGATGACTATGATGGCGGGGGGGGGGGGTCACTCTGCCAGTAAGTCACCCAGAATTACAATGTTACAAAACGTTCCGAATATGAATACTCCATGAAACGTACAACGCTATGATGAAATTAATACATGCACTACAATATTTAAACAACTATTCAAATTATAATATTAAAAAAGTATTCGAAACATATATCTCTGACACAAATCAACCATACCTTGTCGCCAATAACTAATATTTATAACCAAACAATAATTGTAGCATCAACAGCAACGGAATCAATGAAGGACGTAAAACTCGAGAATGTTCACGCCTAGAGTGCTTGCAACAGACCCGATTACTGGTTGAATTACCAACTTTCTAAATCGTGGTTCAGTTACATATGAAAGCATTTTAACATCCTGCATCAACAGCAACGGAATCAATGAAAGACGTCAAACTCGAGAATGTTCACGCCCGGAGTGCTAGCTACAGACCCGATCACTTGTTCAAGTAAACTCGCGGTCACGACACCAGTCTGCCAGTCATCAAATCAAACGATGGGTTGAAGGCATGATATTGTATGCGTCAGAATCATAGACAATTACAACTGTGTAGAGAGAGAACCTCTGTTTGTTACAACTAGCTTATTCGGAGCTCGCTTCACGTCGGCCTAGCTTCATGTTCAGCTAATTCCAACGTCGACAGTGCAAAGGAGAGACGCCTAAAATTTGCGTCAAGATGGCATCCGATCAAATAGCTGGTGTTTTAGCCATCTCCTATGATGCATCTGGGGGAGGCTGGAATGCCCTGGCGTAATGTGTGACAAGTGACCTTCTTTCAATTATGTTTGCTGCAGTTGGACAAAAACTCTCGTATTCAATTACTGCTCAACATACGTTAGTGTCAACTTTCAAGACAACGCCTTTTAGGCTAGTATTTTTTTATTAAGCGATTTTATATGTCACTTTTACCATTGTTCAAGTCATCAATACGTACGGAAACGCTAGCGATTGGGATTGTGTATAGAGGTAGTGCCGGACACAGGCATTATTATTCCAATCCGCCATTTCGACACTGAAAAGGTGAGTTGACATTGAAAGTAAACCGTAACTTGTTGTTTGTCGTAGCATTTTCAATTTGAAGTTTAACAGTCAATATGGATGTGGTATGCCGTGAGCAATACAAGATTAAGAAATCACACTTATTTAGATGTATTTTATACATCCAAAAGACCAAGACAAATCATGTTGTCATTGAGATGACTGTCATATGGCGAACATCTTGAAGTTAAAAATCGCTGATATTTATAGTGATTTGAAAACAATCCGGCTGTAAATGTCGCATACATTTATTTTGGTGACACAACTTACATTTTTAATGGCAACAGTGATCATTCCGGCATTTGATCAGAACTTACAGTGGAAAACAAGAACAATTACCTTGTCTCAGCCAATTGACTGTGCTCTCAAGTGCATGGTCCTCAGACTCGGAGGATTTCACGTGGAGAAAAGCTTCCTGTGTAGCATTAAGCACTGACTGCAGACCCTGAATACCTAAAGCTTCTAGATGTCGTACTACGGTAATATATGACGGTTGTTTTGAAAACCAAGATGGTTGTTATTATGATAATATTGACGTGACTTTATTAAAATTGCGATTTTGGAACCCCCAACACTAACTTCTTAGGACACTCCCAAATTGAGCCATGGTGAAATATATTAAGAAATTGCGAACATTTAAAATAAAACACACTTCCTTAATATAGACAATATGACCTGGATTAGCGGCTTTATTATTGATTGTTTAATTGATCTAATATCCAAAGCACGTGGTTCAATGTGTGTAATATCGAAAACAAAGAAAAAGTTGTGGCCATAGACCTCCAGTTGATATTTTAAACTGCAAATAACTGTGTCATCTGAGAGCAACGATACAATAAATTACAATATTTGGCAGCTATATTTGATTTATGCAAATCATTCACTATATGTCCACAATAGGGATTCTTTGGAAGTTTCCTTTCCATTCAAGTTGTAAAACATATGTTGCGACATTCGTAACGCGATTTATTTAAAACATTAATTATTACATATACCGGACTTTTGGAAATTCAATATGGCTGCCATCTGACAAAGCTCTATGGTTGACGATATGATTATTCTTGTTCTTTGGGATGTATAAAAGAGATGTACATATGTGTGATCTTCTAATCATGCGTTGCCCACAGGACGTTATATCATGACACAGACTATGATGTTATTGACGCCATCTTGTTTCAATTCAATTTTATTCAACGACCGTGCACACTCCATAAAATGGCAGACATGTGTAGCGTTATGTGCTACGATTGGCGTTAATGTATTTTTTTCACGTATCCGCTACGATGTTTTAGTTGTTTTTTTCCGTTTGGGCACCTTTTTTATGTACCTCGCGATTTTCTACCAACTTGTTACATTTGGTAATTATAGGTAGGGGTAACAGTTGAATAGTTCATAAACTTGTTATATTTGGTAATTATAGGTAGGGTAACAGTTGAATAGTTCATAAACTTGTTACATTTTGTAATTACAGGTAGGGGTAACAGTTGAATAGTTCATCAACTTCTACTGGGAATGACTAAATTGATAGCAAATTTTCATAATGCCTCTTAAAAATTATTACGTGTGGTAAATAAAAAATACTCAACAACGCGACTAACACGTCTATGTACACACCAGTTTGTATTGTATGTACATCAGCATACCAACGAGATGCACAAGATTCTGATTGTCTGCCTCCTTGGCCTGCTCGCACATATTGCTAATGGTAAGCCAAACATTCTTGATGGAAGTCTTACACAACTTGAAATGGGGAATGGGCAATACTGTAAAAATACAATTTCCTCATTGATACACAGACAGACAGACAGACAGACAGACAGACAGACAGACAGACAGACATATAAAGCATGACCGTGTAATTTTGGATGCCACTCGGCAGTAGCAATATAACTGCAGATACGTATGTATGTTTGACCGGCTTAATTGGAAATTCTGAAATGGCCCAATTTCACAGTTCGTAAATTTTAAAATAAGAATGTTTTGAAAAACGAGGTCATTTTAAGTGATATTGTACATTGTTTCTTCATCTGTGAGTTCGCAAATGAACACACTTTGTTATTTTTGGATAATTTGTTAAGAACAATAAACTAGACGTTGACAGACAAGACGATAAGTTACGCATTTCTGCCAAAATCACAAAGTTGATGGGACATAACCTAGTCAGCTACTGATGACTTGTTTGGTGAAGTAAAAATGACTTGTTAAAGGAGGTGAAAATATAAATCACATGTTAATTTACTTCTAGTGAAATACAATAATGCATAATGTCACCCGAGTGTTATCAACCAACAACCAGATGAGTCATTTGTTTTGTTTATTATTATTTGATTACTATCACTCTCGTGCCGTTAGCAAATCAGGTACTACTCTGTCTTGCCTGTTATCTGGCTGCTAACACTTTCGTGACGTTAACAAACCACGTAATATTCAGTCGTGCCTGTTATCTGGCTGCTCACACTTTAGTGACGTTAACAAACCTCTAATGATTCATTCGTGTTTGTTATCTGGCTGCTAACACTCTAATTACATTAACAAACCACGTATAATTCAGTCGTGCCTGTTATATGGCTGTTAACACTCTCGTATACCAACAATCCACTTATTATTATTGTATAACTACATGTGGTGTACATGTAAACAAAATAAACATGCACTATTCAATAAGTTATCACAAACTATAACTGCATGTGAAATCTGAACTTAGTAGGACTCACAGTTTTCACCAAATCTACTCACAATGGCCACACTCCTATCAACACATAGGAATAAGAGTCCCCGATACTCCGAATTTGACGTCACCAATCTATCGCAAAACCCAGCAGTTTGCGTTTTATAAAATACCCGCAATGATTATTATTGTTGTTGAACAAGTCTCAAGAGTTACTAATACATAAACAACTACTTTGTTCATATTACAATTATCATTACATATTGTTATTATCCTGCGTCTAAACTATTTGAAACATAATAAAACACGAAGCAACAGAGCATTTCTAGAAAAAATGACGGCAGCCCAATAACATAATTATGTACATATGCAGGTTCCTCAGGCATTTGTATCACTGTCACGGATTAGCGAGGTCTCCGTACACTAGATGGCTCAGTCTAGTAGGGTTCTTATATATCAAGGTCAACGCATATGAGAAGGGACGGTTTTCGTGAACAAGCAACAAAGAACGAGGAAAATTTTATAAACTTTATTACAAGATATCTTTCTTTTGGTAAATATCTCGATTAACAAAATAAACAGAATAAAGAAATCCCGTAACCAAATCTTAATAAAACATAATAAACAATAACACTGAATCTTTCGATTATCAAATTCCACCTCCTTTCTCTTTCTAAGGTGGATTATACCGCTACACGACCATACACTAGGCGCCAAGTGTTATCTAAGAATAACTCCCATAATATAAATACACAGTATATAGCACACACACCGCACACACCGCACACAAACGCGCGCGCGCGCGCGCACACACACACACACGCACACACGCACACACGCACACACGCACACACGCACACACGCACACACGCACACACGCACACACGCACACACGCACACACGCACACACGCACACACGCACACACGCACACACGCACACACGCACACACGCACACACGCACACACGCACACACACGCACACATATATATATATATGAATACTTCACGGGTAATAATACCTCACTTATAAACCACAGCAATTACAGTAAATAATATATACGTTCAATCAGAAAATATACATTTACACTGGGTTAATCCCATCTCGAATATATACAAACGTTTTTTGAGTGATGACGTCGGGCACTTGACGATTGCCGTCGTACGCCGCGAATTCTCCAGTCGCGTCTGTTCAGTGTTCGCACGGTCGCAAACGATTGTGAAGTCAGTTGAATACGTTCAACTGAAAGACGAAACCGGGCAGTAGACGCTTACCGCCGGCCGCTACGAATTCGATCGAGAGGGCTTGCCACACACACAAAAGCTAGGGAACGTAACCCACGATAACGATTCCCACCGCGCTGGGGGGCGGGGCGGGGTCGGGGCGGGGGCGGTGGCGGGGCGTACCGCTTGAGGTCTCTAGTAGTTATTTCAGAACGGCTGTATAGCCGTGCCTATGTTCCTCCTCCCAGTCAAATTCCTCTCAGTCAAAACTGAAACAGGTAATTAGAACAAACGTCTACTATATTATTAATGAACGCGTGCTTTCAAAGCTTGAACATCAATGTATTTTCTTTCAAACAAAGACTTTTGTTTACGAATCACAATTGTTTTTATAAAACACTTGCGTAAATGAACTCAACATCTGTTTTTCACGAGAGTTGCTTGGACAATGAAGAGATTACAGAAATGACAAGTGGCATCTGTTTAATACCATCAATGAACGCACACTTTTTCGACATTAAAGCAGTTTCTTTCAGACAAAGATTGTTGCTTACGAATCAATAAGATATGGTGTTGAGTTTCATACATGACATAGTCTCGTATTGATTTTATTGGTTTGTGGGTTTTTAGCCTTGTATGTCTGTTGAAAATATGATCTTTTTCAAGAGTGTGGTCTCTTGAACGTGTCGATCTTAACCATTCACACGCACGCACAAACACATTTAGCACCCATAAGTATATCATAAGCGTACCTAATGGACAGGATGTAACCTTTTCCCGCACAATTACCGTCCCTTAGTTCATCATATCACCTTCACACACGTCCGAGACGTCACGGTCGCACATGCGCTTATACTGGTCACGTCCACGACTACCATTCATGCACTGGGATTTTATAAGTTAGCGCTGTCAACAAATCATCTGAAACGAAAAAGTAACTGCTCTGACATTAAGTTAAGAGGGACGCATACACTTTTTATCAAATTTTTATTTGTGTCCAATAAGTATTGATCATATTTTATTATAGTATTATATATATATATATTCCTAACAGCAGCATACGACCAAATATCCATAAAGGACCGCCTTAGGCAGACCGCCGTTCGTTAGCAGCCAAGACCCGGTCAGCATATAAAATGTTGACCCCTGGTTGCGTAAACAATATCTTTTATTTTTTTTAAATCGATCTGTTAGTATACGTAATACACCCAGACATATAATGATTTCAATACTTATTTTCACCCACAAAATATATATTTTGGTGATTTTGAGAGAGGTTTTCTCGGAATTTGTATATCCTATCTCTCACAAAGGAGCGGTCGACCTATACTGCCGTTATGCTTATATATATATATATATATATATATGTATATATATATATATATAACCCTAACATTGTATTACCGATATAGGTAACAAGATTTAACAAGATAGCCACCCAAAGAATTAACTCTGGATGGCAGGTTGACAAGGAAGCCCTTTGGCTTATCGAGAGACCAACCCTTTTATTTACATCTACCCCGCCCTTCTGAGGTATGTGTCGATTTTATTTTAAAACACATTCACGCTATTAGCACCCACACAACCAGCAAATAATACGTTCCATTCATTTACAATCCTTTATGAAAAAGAGAACTAGATGATATCTAATCTACAGTGCTCCTTCACTAATGTAACTTCATGTCCTCGAGTCCTTCTATCTTTCGTAACTGAACAAATTATATTTCAGTCAATATTTTGATAACCATTCAATATTATAGACACTTATATTTGATATCTTCTCAATCTCCTGGTATCTATTGTTGTTAAACCACATTCTTTTAGGCGTATTTCATAACTAAGATCCCTCGGATACGGTACAATTTTAGTCGCTCTCTTCTGTTGTCTTTCTAGCATATATATATGTCCGTTTTGCCTCTACGCTTGTATACAATATTCTAAATGAGGCTTTGCTATTGTTTTATGCAGCGGTACTGTTAATTTTTTTACATATACGCTATATTTCGCCTGATATATTGATTTCCTCTTGAAGCTGCAAATCCGCACTGTTCTGACACCTTCATATCAGCACTAATGTTAAAACCTAAGTCATTTTCTTTTACAGTAATACTTAGTACACTACACCTACTGTATATTGTACATCTTCGTGTATCCATGTCCTGTGTGGAGGCATTTACCTTTCCCAAAATTGAACAACCTTTATCTCTTGTCAGACCATTTGATCAACCTAGTACTGATCCCTGTGGTACCCCACTCAATACCGATTTCCAGTTTGAAGCCTCCCCATCAACTACTACACGTTGTCTTCTGTCAATCAGCCATTTTTCTATCCAGTTTATTATACCATTTCCTATGCTATGGAGCTTTAGTTTAAGCAGTAATCTTTGACGTGGCACTTTGTCGAAAGCTTTTTGAAAATCTAAGAAGATGATATCTACTTATGATCCCTCGTCTATACACTTAGCGATACGATATCTTCCAAAAAATAACATATTTGTTAAGCATGACCTCGTTTTTAGAAACCCATGTTGAGATGGGTTTATCAAGTTATGTTTAACAAGAAAATCCACCATGTGATCTTTAATTACTCTTTCTAATAATTTGCACATCACAGGTGTTAAACTCACAGGTCTATAGTTCTCTGACGTGTTTCTCGAACCTTTTTTAAATAACGGTATAATGCTTGATTGTTTCCATTCTAAAGAAGCCACTCCCTCTTCAAATGACAAATTGAAAACTGTTGCAAGCGGTATGTTAATTTGTTTTACAATTTCCAATAGTAGTGTGGGTGGAATCCCATCCACTCCAGGTGATTTATTATCCTTCATAACCCCTATTTTCTTAGCTACCATTTCCGGTGTTACAATTAACTGACCTAAATAGTGTGATTCTTCCCCCTTGAATTAACCTCTGGTACTGGCATTGAACTAATATCTTCCCTGTTAAACACCGAACTATAATAATCACTCAGGTCTTCTGTCATTAAGAATCCCTCTGATATTATATTTCCGGCAATATCTTCTAGAGGACCGATCTTATCCTGAACTTTCTGTTTGCTTGGAACATACGCATAAAAACTCTTCCAGTCATCTTTTATATTACAAGCTAATTTTCGTCCATAGCTTCTCTTTGAATTTATAATTCCAGCTGTAGCTTGCCTAAGTGCTTCTTTATCAATGTTGTAGTATTCTACTTAATTTTTATTATGGATTATTTCGATAAGTGATTCTTTTTGGACCGTTTCCCTTGTTTTTCAAGGGAAAAAATTTATCGACGATGCACTCAATTTCACTCTTTAAGGTATTCCAGCATTCTGTTGCTGTCTTATTCTTCAGTGTCTTATTCCAGTCAATCTTTGCTACATATTTCCTCATGTCCTTATATCTTCCTTTGTGGTAATTTCTTCTAAGTTATTCTTTTCTGATTTTATCTTGATGGTAAAATATATCTGGCTGTGATCACTACTCCCAGTGGCTCACATATCTTGACATTGTCAACTAATTCATTCTGTGAGGACAAAACTATTTGTAACATATTCCCACACCTAGTTGGTTCCAGCACATGTTGGGAAAGGAAACTATCTTGTATTAAAACTAAAAACTTGTGGTCCTCAATCTCCATACTCTGTAGAGGTTTCCATTGTATATGGCCATGGTTAAAATCGCCTATAATAATACAGTTCCGTTTGTTCCCTTCCCTTATAGCGTTTTGTACTTTTTCATTCTCTTCTATGCTTATGTTTGGACTCCGATAAACTAACCCAACCGTTTACGTTGAGTTTCTTGCAACTATGTTACAACAAACAGCTTCTTCACAATCTGCTTCTCTTTCTAATTTTATTTCAAAAGCCTGGATAGAATCTTTAATATATAAAATAATTCCACTTCCCTTTCTTCCTATTCTGTCTTTTCCAAAAAAATGTCATATATATATATATACATATATATATATATATAGATATATATATAATATGTCCAGTCAACATATCAATAGATACCTGGTCAATACTTATTGGACCCAAAATATTTGATGAAAAATGATGCGCCCCTCTGAATTTCATGTCAGATAATTTTATTTTTCGTCTTAGAAGACTTTATGACAGCACTAACTTACAAAATCCCAGTGCATGAATGGTAGGTGTGGGCGTGACCAGTATGTGAGCATGTGCGACCGTGACATGACGGACGTGTGTGAAGGTGATATGATGGACTAAGGGACGATAATTGTGTGGGGGAAAAGGTTACATCCTGCCCACTAGGTACTCCTATGATAGACTCATGGGTGCTAAATGTGTGTCTGTGCGTGTGCGTGAAAGGGGAAGATCGACACGTTCAAGAGACAAACATCTGAAAAAGATTATATTTTCAACAGACATACAAGGGTAAAAACTCACAAACAAGCAAAGTCAATACGAGGCTATATCATATATGAAACACAACACCATATTTTATTGTTTCGTAAACAAACGTCTTTGGCTAAAAAAAATGCGTTCAAGGGTTAAAAGTGTGCGTTCATTGATAATGTTAAACAGATGTCACACGCACGCACGCACGCTTAGACACCACCGCTCACTAGAGGGCGATAATTAAGAAATGTGAAGTCACCTGAACTATGTCATCAGTCGCTAGGGCGCGCTCAATAGCAGGAAATGAGTCAGCATTTACAGTCCTTGAATTGTATGCAGCGTGACGTGAGGTCCGTGGTCCTCTTCCTAACTCATCATGCCCAAATCCTTGGATTCGTCTGTGTCCTGTTAGATATGAAATTGCTTAAAGGGTTGAAATTTCCTATTTTTTCCGGACAACCACAATGACTGCTCACAATCTTCGCTAGCTAGAACTTTGTCGATTTATCACTAAAATAAGAGTAGTACGGTTAATAATTCTTTGCTCATCATCGAAATTTGATCACAATAACTGCTTCTGGCATCCGGATGATTTTGACATTGATCGATCTGATCAACTATAAAATATTCGGAAATACAAACTAAATAAAAGATACGATAACAACTGTTATAATTAAAATAGTTCGCAACAAACAGTTCGTTCGTTGAGTTCCAAATGACGGACATTAAAATTTCCCAGACAGAAATATGCCGGCTACGGTTTCCAGAGAGTTGACGTGCATATTACTTCAACAATGCATTTGTTTGTTATATCAAATGTGCCTAGGATTATTATTATTACTGTGCAATGTGTTAGATTGTTATATATTGCCTTGCATATACAATCTGTGATATGATATGTTTTTTTTAATATAATAATGATCCAGTTTTAACATGTTAACTTTTCATCAACCACCAGATCAGCAGATTGGATGACAATACTCTGTTGGTAAGAGTGGGGACCTCTACTGGACTGGTGTACACAAAAACCTTCACAACTGTAAGTTCAACTGAAATAAGATTGATTTAATTAGAAAAAAATATGGACTGTTGTCCGCATTGTTTGGTATGCGCTACTGGCCTTGCGATAGTTGGGGTAATTTATAAGTGGCAGTGCGGTATAAGAGAACAATTGTAAAGAAAAGAGACGTGCACATAGTTATCATGATATTGCATGGTGAAAAGCAATTGTAATAAGCGATCATAAACTAATTGTTATTCCTCTGTATAAGACACTATATTTGCATCACTGTAATAATACGTACCATTTGGTTGTGCTACCATTGATCAAATACGTTTAAAATTACTGATTAAAAGTAAGATGGATACCGTCTTGTTGTCACAGGAATCACAATGCGATGACTGGCACCACGTAGTGACGACGGTGAGCGCATGGGGCTAGGTCAAGATTTACATCAATGGTTTCAAGCGCGGACAAGGTTTCCTCGATGGTACGTACAGTTGATACTAATGTGTTATGGCATCTACATACACGCGCGCGCTCGTCGAAACAAACATACTAAAAACAGATACACATACACGTGAGCACCCACGCACGCACGCACGCACGCACGCATGCACACACACACACATATGCAGGCGCGCACACACACAAACATACATATCCATACACTCCGACCCACACCCATACCCACACGCGCACAAACATACGTACGTATATACATACATACATACATACACACACTCACACAGACGCACAAAAACTCATAAACATCCCCCCCACACACACACATACAAACACACACACACATATACATACACACACATGTAAACGAACATACACATACACACATATACATACCCAACCATACCTACATGAGCACACACATACATACATAGATACATATACACAAGCATACACACACATATATGCACACAAACACAAACAAACACACACAGAAACACACAAACACGCAAACACACACAAAAACACACGCACACAAACACACGCACGCAAACACACGCACACAAACACAAACAAACAGACACACACAAACACGCACACACACACACACACACACGTACACACACATGCACACGAAAACACACACATACAACGCACACACGTACATACAAACACACACGCACACACACACACATAAACATAAACAAAACAAATACACACACATGAACCCGAACACACACACATACATACACGCACGCAAACACGCGCGCGCGAGCACACACACTCACCATTGGCCTGTTTCCAATATTTATGTTTTCTCCATCCACATGGCTGGTTGCTACAGTGTGGGGACCGTTGCTCATTGGAGGCAATGGTAAAGAAGTATGTGACGGGCGATTTTTCTCTGGTTTCATTGATTCGGTAAGTGTTTTGTGTACATTCAGAATAATTTTGATGCAGCGGCGAAAGCAGCAGCAGTCATTAACAACTACTATCAGTGATAGCATTACTGCTGTTACCCTAAAGATACAACACAAGACAACGCGGTGTAATATATAAGTGATAGCTTATTCCCAAGTTTGCAGTGCATCATTATTCCCGCATCGCGAATTCACATATCACTTTGCATTCATGTTCTTTTAGCTAAGCATCGCGAAGCAAGCCCTCACCGTGAGAGAAGTTCGCGCTCACTACCAAAGCCGCGGCCAATGCATCAGCGACTAGTGTTCACGACTGACAAGGGGGTGATACCAGCCACTTTACAATGAACTGTAATTTGGTATGTTGAAAAAATAAAGCAATAAACTAATTATATGGCTGCTGTCTTGATTTTAATCATTATTTTATGTCACGTATATTCGTGCATACATACATCCACACTTATATTTATATTATACCCATTTTCCTAAAATACATACATACATACATACATATGAAATACTCCTGCTTCCAAGGACGACATGTCCAGGGCCCGTCATACGGCGCTCGGTTGGGCTCGAGATAATTTCGTCGGAAGTTGTAAAATTCCACTGTTTCGGAATTCGGAACAGTTTTGAGTAACATATCTCTAGACAGGAGGGGAGGGAACAGAGACGGCCCTTCTCTACAACGTCAGCTGCTCCGTTGCACTGAAATCAGCCTGTCCGTACCACGTCAGCCGTTCCGGTCCAGCGGACATTCGAGGGTCACGCCAAGACCCACTCGAAGACTAACGCTCAGCTTAGACAACATTCGGCACAAGTTACAGTAAGCCATTCCGGCAATGGGGCAAGGATTAATATTCGACCCCTTGCCTTTACTAATTCAAATGGTAGGAACGTTCGGGCCCAAAATGTCATGGTGGTTGGTATCCCACCACAACCCCCAGTTAGGTATCGACGTCCAACGACGCTTTCTTCCCGTCCGGGACCCACGCACTGGTGTTTGCCAAGGGCATCGGACACGACGGACACGGAAGGAACATGTACGGGAAACTACTGACGCAATTCCGTGACTGTATCCAGGGCGAAGGAAGAATGGGCAAGCTTTCGCAGAAAAACTCAAATACCCAATCGACGCAACCGTCGACGAGACACAGCATTTACGAGAACAATACAGCTACGGTCGGTGAGCACTCAGAATGCGAAACAAAGACAACACCTTTGCCAAGCAGTTCTATGCCCACGACAATAAAGCCACCACGCAAACAACCAAGGAAGAAGGTAATTATCAGGTCGTCGACTACACTACCAACGGAACGAAGCAGAGGTATGGCTACAACCCCTCTCACATCGGCACACAAGCAAACTGGTTTGACGCAAGCACCGCTCTATTCCACTGTCGTATCCACTCCACCCATTTCATCTCCATCCTTGTTCACGGCTAATACATCAGGGACCAAGCCTTATCCTACTTCGACTGCAGGTCGTAAGCGGCAGACCACTTCTCTATCACCGGGGCCACCGCCGTTGTGTTCTTCTACCATCGCCCCCCCCCCCCCCCCCCCCCCCCTCTTAGCAGCTGCTATCGCCACACCATCCCTGCATCACGCCATACGTGAGCCGTATAATGTTTCTGCCATCTCTTCTCCATCCCTTTCTCCCAACTCCTTCCCGCCACTACCGAGACAATCGTGTTCTCCCGAGCTTCCACCTCACTCCAAATCTCATTCTTTCCTACCTGTCTCCAGACCACGGGTGGACCGCACCCTAATTCATAGACTACCCCATTCGCCTACTCATGCACATCGATTCTCTACTGTGCCCTCCATACATAGAAGCACAAAGTGCACGAAATCTAACTGGAAGTTACCGATAATCACAAAACGTGTCGTTATTCTGGGTGACTCGAACGTTTCTAGGATTACAAAATCGAAGGAACGAGACATCCAAGTGGACAGTTACCCTGGAGACAAAATTAGGAATCTCGAACAGATGATGATGCATCCCGCAGAGACAGACGGCACACATCCAGGGATTATGATCCTATCGGTGGGGATCGACGACAGAGTGAACAAACCAAGTGTGACGACCATCCCTAATTTGTGAAGGATGGCGACTCGAGCAGGCAAGTGTTTTCTTCACTCAATCATCGCCATACCCGAAATAAACTTTTCTGACAAATTACCTCTGGTAGAACAGGAATACATTATGAGAACTTCGGAAAGCCTATTATACATTAAGGGCATTGTTGTAATACCTAAATTAGACGAGTCATCGTTCAAGACAGACATATCAGACAACATTCATTGGACACCAGAAACAGGGAACAAAATGCTAACACATTGGTTGTGCCATTTAAACTAAGAAACATTGAGGGCAACCATATTGCACAAAACAAGTCCAATGATCTGCGCAATCCCACGATTGTCAACTGAAGCCATCTAGTGTTATCTGAAACGCAGGCGAAAATCCTAAATTTCGGATTACAATGTATACCAACACCTCATACAAATGATGCAGAAGACACGCAGGCGTCTATAAGGCGTTTTGCTAGACATATCCAACTACGATATTTTTCACGGAACGAAATCAACAAAATTAAAAGAGAACTTTACAGCAAAATGAACTTGGAATCCGCCTTGCTACAACGAAGACATTAACTCTAAATTGGAACAACTGAAAGATTTTAGCTCGATAATTAACAAACACTGTAACTGTGTTGGTAATTTGTCAGAGTCGCAATTGGCGACGATTTCGGCACTCAAGAGAAACCCATATATTATTATTAAACCTGCTGATAAAGGCTCGGCCACAGTAATCATGTCTAAAGAAAATAATGTCGCAGAGGCGAATCGACAGCTTGCGAACAAAAAACATTATACTAAACTAGACAAACCGGTCTATCCACAAGCCGCAGTCCGCATTTCGGCAACATTAAGCAGATTACGACAAACAGGTTACATATCCAAAAAGCAACGGATACACCTCGACCACGTCTCCTCTATATATTACCCAAGATTCATAAGGCTAAAGATAAATGGCCTCAGCCTCAAATGCTTCCAGGACGACCGATCATATCCGATTGCAACAGCGAATCATATAAAATAGCTGAGTATATTGATTATTTTTAGTCCCATTGGCAGTAACACATGCTTCGTATGTTAAAAACACTACAGACTTCATTGATAAAGTGACTAAAATCGAAATTCCCAGTGATGCGCTACTGTTCTCCATGGATGTAGAAAGCCTGTACACCAATATTGACAATATTTCGGGGACTGAAGCAGTAAGACAGGCTTTTTTTACGAAACCCGGATTTTGACCGCCCAGAATCAGACATTTTAGAACTACTTAAAATGTCCTTAGAACACAACGACTTTTTATTAGGATTAAACTGATACCTTCAAATTTTCGGCACTGCAATGGGGAAACGATTTGCCTTCAACTATGCCAATCTTGTTATGGCTGAATGGGAGAAACAAGCACTAAGGAAATGCAACAACACCATTAATCTATTTACGATATTTTGACGATATTTTCGGAATCTGGACACATGGGAATGATGAATTCCTAGTTTTCTTGGACATACTAAATAGCCATCACAATTGCGTAAAATTAACGTCAGTTACAAAGTAAACACTAAATAGATTTCTTGGACACTACGATCTTTAAAGGCGAACGCTTTAATTCGACGGGGCATCTTGACAGCAAGGTTTAATTTAAACCAACATATACACATCAACTACTACACAAAGACTCGTCCCATCCGAAACATACCTTCTTAAGTCGCAACTATTACGATTTCACAGGATTTGCAACAATAAATCAGACTTTGAGGAAGCCGTACAAACACTTTATCATAGCCTGAGGCAAATGAATTATACATCGCGTTTCCTAAGGCACATTAAAAGCACTACACTAGCGGACATTATAGATCAGAACAAGAAAGAACAAGCGGTGAAATGTCAGGTGAAAAGGTGTCTAGCCTGTACTGTATTTGTAGACTTCACACCTATTAACAACACAAGGAGGCCACCATAGGACAAAATCAACAATTGCGGTACATCCAGCGTGGTTTACTTAATTACCTGCAACACCTGCCCCGCAAGATACGTGGGTGAGACTGGCAATCAACTACGAACACGTCTAAATAATCACAGATCGGACATACGACATCACAACGACACACAAGTGGCCAAGCATTTTAACGAAACCGGTCACTCAATATCCGATTTGCGATTTTTTCCTTAAAAAACACAGTAAAAGAAAAGGTAAGTTCTTATATAGCGCAGTATCCAGTCCTCAGGACTGCGCAAAGCGCTTTACACTTTACTCACTGGCAGATCTGTTCAATCGAACATCATCTCGACTTCTCTGGGAAGCATTCAGCCACATTGCAATTAATGCGCGAATACTATTCGTACACATATATCCATCACTATCTATAGCCAGGTACTCATTCATACAGCTGAGTGAACTGAAACAATCTAGAGTAAACAAACTTGCCCGAGGTTCGACACCGCCGCACAGGATTCGCACAGTGCTTTAAGCAGCAACCTTGATATTTACATTTCGCACTGAAACAAGATGACGGTTCCTCTGTCAGACACAGTAAAGAGAAACAACGTGTTTACTTTCGCCAACCGTCCAGACACCCGAAAGAAGGGAAGCAAAGTCGGGATACTGATATATGGATATATGTGGATACTGCGTTATATAAGAACTTACCTTTACTTTACCTTTTAAACGTTGACATAATTTCACCTTCAAGGACGGTGGAGCAGATCTAGGATTTGACTAATGGTGGCGCAGCCACTCGTCACCCCACGACACTCAATAAACCCCCAACGGCATCTCCATCTTGTGGTTCAACAAAAACCTCCAACTGCACCAACCCTTGACCTGCACCTCTGGAGACTTGGGGCGGAACTCTTGCCTCGGTGTTCCTCATCTAGTCGTCCGGAGAAAGAACGTCATTCCCAATTCAGACATGCGTCGTTTTGGTTAAAAACTAAGCGAAATTAACCTCTTTATTGCCAATCAGAATAAAATATAATGTAAAAAATAGTGTCCTGATATTCAACTAATCTTATAACCCCCTCCATCACCCTTTAAAGGTCCTTTTTGGTCGCATTTTTCTGTATAATTTCGGCACAGTTTGTTGCAATACCGAGCGTTCGTTGTGACGTCACTGCACGTAACACCTCTAGGATTCAGCATGGCTCTCATCTATACCGGTTGGTGTTTCAAGCCGTAATTAAAATTGCAATGGCGGAATTTTACATACATAAATTAATACAATTCCTGTGCGCATCACGACACAAACTTGTAGATAACAATATTAACTTTACGGCGATCAAAAATAATATTAAATTCCACGATTACAATTTCATGTACAGGCTGAAACAACAGGCCGCACCGCCGTTCGCCATGTTAAAGGATAAGGCGCACTCGGCGGCCCTGCCATTTGTGACGTCAGCAACATCTGACAGGCTGTGACACGCAAATGACCACGTCTGAGCGGGCTTGGTAACACGAGTTCGCAATGAACAGGCTTCTTGTTTGACACATTACTTGAAAAGTATAATAAGTTTACGTATAGTCCGGGAGTCGGCTCGATTAAATTGGTCCGAATCTTGTTTTTTAATACACACACGTATATATACACACACACACACACACGCACACGCACACGCACACGCACACACACACACACACATATATATATATGTATATATAGACCATAAAGAAAGTGCAACGCAGAGCAGCAAGATGGGTCTGAAACCGACAGCACCAAACATCCTGTGTTGACTCCATAGTAGTAATGTATGTCTCTCCAAAAAAATATGTTGGATTTGGATTAGATGAAGAGGAAGGTCAACTGGTGGAAGATCAACTATAAATCGATGCAAGGTCAAAGGTCAAGGGTCTGACTTAAAATGGCATCCCAGGCGAATAGGTGGTGAACTATGTATTAAGGTCAAGCAGCTTCCATTGTGGGAAAATTATGAAACCGTACTGCTAAAATTCGTCCCTGTTATGTGGTGAACGACAAATATAAGTTAATGATATCATTAAATAGGTCATTGAGCTTACGCAATAGTTGATGTAGTTTACCACAGTCACATGGGGGCGCATATTGACATAATTTTGAAGTTAACACTAGTAGGGTTTTGGATTTTTTTAAGGTCTACAGGGAGTCAGCTCGAGCAGTTGTCCACACGGCCTATTAATAACACACATACCGACATAACCACGCACACATGCTATTTATTCTATTTGAAACCTTGGCAGTTGCCAATGTTAGGTTATCGTTTAAGTATTGCCAATGCCAGCTTATGCTTTTAGTATTACTCTATACAGAAAGACAGTTTTGAAAATGAGGCTGTGACCTACATAGTTGACTATTTGTTTCTTAATTATGAAATAAGTATCGACACCGTTTGTGCGTTGATGAATGGCCGACCAAGCGTCAGACGGAGCTGCCGCAGTTTGCATGCTGCACGTGCGGTAAGGAATGGAGGTTCTCGTTGACACCGGTGTATATAACAAGGCAATGAGCACCATTGTTGGTTCTACACAAGTTCAGACGTGGACAGCGAATATCAGGTCAAACCAGTTTGCAACCAGGCGACCAACTGAAATAAGTAAACTGTCTTATG
Organism: Escarpia spicata; assembly: GCA_963995525.1. Taxonomy (NCBI): domain Eukaryota; kingdom Metazoa; phylum Annelida; class Polychaeta; order Sabellida; family Siboglinidae; genus Escarpia; species Escarpia spicata. The sequence continues at coordinate 26,366,576 of OZ023205.1, read as the reverse complement.
TAAAAACTATAGCATTGGTGGATGTTAAACAAGTGACCAAATGAGGTAAGTGCAAGTGTCGAATATAAAAACTATAGCATTGGTGGATGTTAAACAAGTGACCAAGTGAGGTAAGTGCAAGTGTCGAATGTAAAAACTATAGCATTAGTGGATGTTAAACAAGTGACCAAGTGAGGTAAGTGCAAGTGTCGAATGTAAAAACTATAGCATTAGTGGATGTTAAACAAGTGACCAAGTGAGGTAAGTGCAAGTGTCGAATATAAAAACTATAGCATTGGTGGATGTTAAACAAGTGACCAAGTGAGGTAAGTGCAAGTGTCGAATGTAAAAACTATAGCATTGGTGGATGTTAAACAAGTGACCAAGTGAGGTAAGTGCAAGTGTCGAATATAAAAACTATAGCATTGGTGGATGTTAAACAAGTGACCACGTGAGGTAAGTGCAAGTGTCGAATGTAAAAACTATAGCATTGGTGGATGTTAAACAAGTGACCAAGTGAGGTAAGTGCAAGTGTCGAATATAAAAACTATAGCATTGGTGGATGTTAAACAAGTGACCAAGTGAGGTAAGTGCAAGTGTCGAATGTAAAAACTATAGCATTGGTGGATGTTAAACAAGTGACCAAGTGAGGTAAGTGCAAGTGTCGAATGTAAAACTATAGCATTGGTGGATGTTAAACAAGTGACCAAGTGAGGTAAGTGCAAGTGTCGAATGTAAAAACTATAGCATTAGTGGATGTTAAACAAGTGACCACGTGAGGTAAGTGCAAGTGTCGAATGTAAAAACTATAGCATTGGTGGATGTTAAACAAGTGACCAAGTGAGGTAAGTGCAAGTGTCGAATGTAAAAACTATAGCATTGGTGGATGTTAAACAAGTGACCAAGTGAGGTAAGTGCAAGTGTCGAATGTAAAACTATAGCATTGGTGGATGTTAAACAAGTGACCAAGTGAGGTAAGTGCAAGTGTCGAATGTAACAACTATAGCATTGGTGGATGTTAAACAAGTGACCAAGTGAGGTAAGTGCAAGTGTCGAATGTAAAAACTATAGCATTAGTGGATGTTAAACAAGTGACCAAGTGAGGTAAGTGCAAGTGTCGAATGTAAAACTATAGCATTAGTGGATGTTAAACAAGTGACCAAGTGAGGTAAGTGCAAGTGTCGAATGTAAAAACTATAGCATTGGTGGATGTTAAAAGATAGTGAGATCTTGATTTCTTTGATAAAGATGTCCCGGTGTCGTGTGTGGCAGGTTGAAATACTGTCGGTCTTCAGTGTGGAAAGACTACTGGTTGTGCACCAAACTACATGTATTCTAGTTGAAACAGTTTCGAGACACATAGTCCTATACTAGTTGAACCAGTTACGAGACACGCTGTACCATAATAGTTGAACCAGTTTTGAGACACGCGGTACTATTAATAGCACTTACGTCACACAGAATGAAAGGTAGAGATTTCATTTGAGAGTTCTTTGTACTTGTACCTTCCTTACTATGATAGGAAAGTCTTGAAGGTGTGTTATTAAAGATGTCTCAGTATCGTGTGTAGTTGGTTCAAATCATGTTGGTCTTCAACATGGAAAGACTACACGTTGCACACCTAGACTCGTGGTAAAGCTTGTACATCACATCACTTTGTCCAAGAAATAAAGCATTATCTTATCTGAAGATTTTGTTCACTTATACATATTAGAAACTTTCATTTTTCATATCCAAGAATCATGTTAAATTACCTGGTAGAGGCTTTCGTTGACGTGTCACGCCGTCTTCATCAGTACCTATGACGCTGAATGACGTCATCGTAAACGTGAGGCAGTTCGTAATTGCCCTCGTCTCTGTTGATGGGTGTTTTGGTTTTTCTGATCCAGAACAAAAAGACAAACTTCGTGCAGATATCGCGGGAGTTCTGAAATCAGCAAAAGTTCCATAACAGAACCTAACCAGACAAGAAAGAACAGCTTTGAAAGAGCTGCAGAAGGAGAAGTCCATCACCATACTCCCAGCGGACAAGGGAAAGGCCACAGTCATCATGGAAACGAAAGAATATCAGGAAAAAATGAAAGAAATGCTAAGTGACGAAGCGACATATGAGAAGTTAAAGAAGGATCCGACCAAGAAATATAAGGCAGAACTCATCAGAATGGTAAATTCCTTGGAGAAGGAGGGGAAGATCACCAAAGATCAGTACTTATATCCTACGCTAGAAAAAGTACCACGGATGTATGGATCACCAAAAATCCACAAGGAGAAGGTGCCACTCAGACCAATTGTCGACTACACACAGACAATAGCATACAGAGTATCCAGAGAATTGGCCAACATATTACAACCACTTGTTGGAAAAACAGAACACCATACGGAAAATTCACAAGAATTGGTGAAAGAAATGACAAAGCTGAGAATAGAAAAAGGAGAATCATTTGTGTCATATGACGTTGTGTCACTGTTCACGAAGACCCCAATCAGAGAAGCTTGCAAAGTCATCAGAAAAAGACTAGAGAATGACAAGACACTAAAGAAGAGAACAAATATAAACGTAGACGACATCATGAAGTTGTTGAAATTTGTCTTGGAGACGACATACTTCAGATTTGGAGGAGAAATTTACCAACAGAAGTTTGGGGTAGCCATGGGCAGTCCAGTGTCCCCCATTGTTGTGAACCTGTACATGGAGGACCTGGAGCAGAAAATCATAGCCACAGCACCAGTCGATTGCCAACCGAGAAACTGGAAGCGATATGTGGACGATGTAATTTGCCTGGTACACACAGGAAAGGCAAAGAAATTACAACAACACATGAACACTGTAGACCCCACAGGTAGCATCATTTTCACGCGGGAAGACGAAGAGAACAACAGCATGCCCTTCTTGGATGCAAAGTTCACCAGAAAGGAAGATGGCAATGTGAAGTCCACAGTGTACAGGAAGAAGACGCACACTGACCAATACCTGAATTTTGCATCCCACCACCCCAAACATCAGAAGTTGGGAGTTGTCAGAACCCTTATGAACAGGTGTGAGACAATAACTTCGGAGGAGGGGGACAAGAAAGAAGAGGTGGAACACCTGAGAAAAGCTCTAAGCGTATGTGGCTATCCGTCGTGGGCCTTGAAAAAGGTGACAGATAGCAGTAAGAAGAAAAAGACTAAGGACAAAAACTATCGGAGCCAAGTAGTCATCCCATACATAGAGGGGGTCTCAGAGAGAGTACATCGAGTACTGAAAAAGTATGGAGTAGCAACGGCCATGCGTCCCCACACCAGTTGGTACATCCCAAGGACAAAGTACAGCTAGGAGAACAGGGCGAACTGGTGTATCAAATACCGTGCAAGAATTGTGGTGCTGAGTACATTGGGGAGACAGGAAGACGACTCAAAACAAGACTGGAGGAACACAGAAAGGACGTAGACAACACGAAAAATGAGAAATACACAAGGAGCGGGAAAAAAGATTGATGTCTACCATCAATAAATCCGCCCTTACAGACCATACGACAACTGAAAACCATATCATAGACTGGGAGGGAGTGAAAATTGTAGACAAAGAACCCAACAGAAGAATTCGGCATATCAAAGAAGCCATCTGGATCAGAAAAACCAAAACACCCATCAACAGAGACGAGGGCAATTACGAACTGCCTCACGTGTACGATGACGTCATTCAGCATCATAGGTACTGATGAAGTCGGCGTGGCACGTCAACGAAAGCCTCTACCAGGTAATTTAACATGATTCTTAGATATAAAAAATGAAAGTTTCTAATTTGAAAACGAACTATCCTGAAGAATGTTCAGTAATAAATTCACTTATACATGTTTCGTATTATCCAAAAATCGGTTCAGATCTACACCTTTCGTATCCAAGAATCTAATCACTTCTAGATATTTCATATTGTCCAGGATTCAGGACACGTGTGCTATTAATGACAAGAAACGTCGTTTTTGATCTACATGTGACGTAATTTGACGATTTACCATGAATGCGTATTTTAAGGAACAAGGCATTTTATAGTTCTAAATGTAGACGTTAGGGAGCGTATACCTAAAAAAATGGCCCACCATCATCCGACATAACAAGACACCATCCCGCGCATGCGCAATGACATATTTAACGACATGATTGACTTATTTTTGTTGTTCACCGCGTAAGAGGCACGAATATAAACAGTACTGTTGCACCATTTTCCCGTAAGGGAGCGCTACTTGACCTTATTACATAGTTCATCATTTATTTGTCTGGGGCCACTTTGACCTTGACCTTTAACCTTGACATTTGATCTTGCCTGGTAGACCTTCCTCTTCCTCTAATCCAAATCTAACATCTTTTCTGAAGGACATACATTACTACTGTGGAGTCAACACAGGATGTTTGGTGGTGACGGTTTGAGACCCATCTTGCTGCTCTGCGCTGTACTTTCTCTATGGTCTATACATATTTTAAAAACAAGATTCGTACCAGTTTAATGGAGCTGATTCCCGGACTATACTTAAACTTAATGCTCTTTTCAGGTAATGTGCCAAATAAGATGTATGTTCGTTGTGAACTCATATTACCAAGCCTGTTCAGTTGTGGTCATTTGCGTGTCACAGCCTTCAGATGTTGCTGACGTCACCACTAGCAGGGCTGCCGGGCGCGCCTTATCCTTTAGCACGGCGAACAGCTGTGTGGCATGTTGTTTCAGCCTGAATATTAAATTGTAATCGCAGAATTTAATGTTTTATATGGAAGTAAAGATAATAATGTTATCTACAAGTTTGTTATCTAAAAGTGTGTTTGATGAACACAGGAATTGTGTTAGCTTTTTTAGTTATTGCCGTTTGAACAAATGCACAACCTTGCATTATATCCGCTGCCGCGTACACATTGCAGGATTAAGTATTCGCGATATTCAAACGTCAATAACTGAAAAACTAAAAACAAATCCTGGGTACATCCAGCGACAAACTTGTAGATAAGATTAGTTTATTTACTGTGAAATCAAAACAAACATAATTCCTGTATGCATCCAGCGACACATTTATAGGTAAGATTATCTTTACGGTGATATAAAATTCCGCGATTGCAATTTTAGGTACGGCTCGAAACATCAGTAAATTGTACAGAAAAACGGACCTTGAAAAGGGTGACGATAAGATTAGTTGAATATCAGGACACTAATTTTTAGATTATATTTCATTCTGATTGGAAATAAAAAGGTTAATTTCGCTTAGTTTTTAACCAAAACGACGAGCGTCTGAGTTGGGAATAACATTCTTTCTCCGGACGACTAGATGACGAACACTGAGTTTGTATAGTTTTATTCATTACATAATAAAGCAAAAACAGGCCTTGACGCAGGCAATTCTCGGTTGTTGGTTTTCTGCGCATAACAATGCTAGATAAATTTACAAATTTTGCTGCTAGGTCTGTGATTAAGAAAAACGTGACATTTAATCTTTGTCGTTTCATCGATATGTTAGCTTAAAATGGACCATTAGCAGTTGGTATGTGTTGCTCGAACTATATTTTAGACATTTCAACGAGATTTCCTTCAGTGCGAAACGATAGCTATTCGATATTACGACTGCGTCCAGAATAAAGCTCAATTCACACATAGCTGGACCGAAAACGGTAACTTCGTATTGTTCCTGTAACAGACTACTAGTGCGCACACGCTCTCATTTATAAAGTGCGGATGATTAATTGATAAAAAAAGTAAGATAAATTTGTAATATTTTGAATTAACCATAGAACTTGCTATCGCACACAAACGGAAGCAAGCATGGAGTTAGTTTGATCTAGTTCTTCAGAGTAAACGCAGCTTAAATGGAACGGTTATTTTGTCGCCGCAATACAACAAATCGGTCATCTTCCGAATACAACAATGATAAATCATTTTACCAAGTTTCGATGGAAAAGCTTTTCACGTTAATTGGTTAACCGTGCGCATATTTCCGCCCAACGAACGTGATGGCACTTCAGTACAATTTTTCAAAGAACATCAGGATTTACTGTCATGGCACAATTTTAATTTTCTAGTCACAACAAAAAGTGGCTATGATGACGTCATGACAAGTAGTTCGACTCCTTACGTCACATCCCCGCGCGACATATATACGCGTCATACGGATATCTTTTAAATAATGACACAGATGATGCGTTTCTTCTAAAATATTTAGAGACGCTACATCGGCTGATGTTTATATGCCAACATTTGTTGATTTTATACTATAGTGACGATTTTATGTCTTGTTGTTTGTGTTGTTGTTGGTGATGATGACGGTGATGAAGATGATGATGGGTTATATGTTGTTGTTGGTAATGTTGGTGTTATTGTTCTTGTTTACTCGTCGGTTACTGCCGCGAAACGATGTCTAAGTCACTATGGTGACAACATCACGATATCACCGTGTTCTCCTTTACAAATGATCGGACAGCCTCGCTTCTGTGGTCGTTTGTTTTGCGACGTCCGTTACGACATGTTGGCCAACACGAGGCCGGGCAGATCACCGTCAGCCTCCATCGACAGTCGGCGCGTGCACACGAGCACACACTCGTCGTACTTCGGCTTGCCTTGCCCGGACGATGGGTCGGCTTGTTGCGGCTTATGTACCGGTGCAGGAACCGTTGGTGTCGGCCCCTGTTCAGGTGCATAGCCCGACGGCCTGTGGTTCTGTCCAGGCGCATAGTCCGGCCCCTGTCTTGGCGTGTAGTCCGGCCCCTGTCCAGACGCATAGCCCGGCCCTTGTCCTGGCGCACCCGGTTGGTTCTGTCCTGGCGCGAACGGCTGGTTCGGATTTTGTCCTTGTCCGTCTGACTGGTTCTCTTCTGGCGCGTACGGCTGGTTTGGATTTTGTCCTTGTCCACCTGACTGGTTCTGTCCTGGCGCGTACGGTTGGTTCGGCTGGTTCGGCTGGTTCGGCTGGTTCGGCTGGTTCGGCTGGTTCGGCTGGTTCGGCTGGTTCGCCTGGTTCGGCTTATGTCCTGGCCCGTCTAACTGATTCTGTCCTAGCGCGTACGGCTGGTTCAGCTTTTGTCCTGGCACGCCTTGCTGGTTATGTCCTGGCGCGTACGGCTGGTTCGGCTTTTGTTCTAGCCCGCCTAACTGATTCTGTCCTGGCGCGTACGGCTGGATCGGCTTTTGTCCTGGCCCGCTTGGCTGGTTCTGTCCTGGCGTGTACGGCTGAATCGGATATTGTCCTGGCCCGTCCGGCTGGTTCTGCCCTGGCGCGTACGGCTGGTTCGGATTTGGTCTTGGCCCGCCTAGCTGGTTCTGTCCTGACGCATACGGATGGTTTATATTTTGTTCTGGCCCGTCCAACTGGTTTTGTCCTAGCGCGTATGGCTGGTTCGGATTTAGTTCTGGTCCGTCTTGCTGGTTCTGTCCTGGCGCGTACGGCTGGTTCGGATTTGGTCCTGGTTTGCCTGGCTGGTTCTGTCCTGGCGTGTACGGCTGGTTCGAATTTGGTCCTGGCCCGCCTAGCTGGTTCCGTCCTGACGCATACAGCTGGTTTATATTTTGTACTGGCCCGTCCAACTGGTTTTGTCCTAGCGCGTATGGCTGGTCCGGATTTTGTCCTGGCCCGTACGGCTGGGTCTGTCCTGGCCCATACGGCTGGTTCGGATTTTGTTCTGGCCCACCCGGCTGGTTCTCTTCTGGCCCGTACGGCTGGTTCGGATTTTGTCCTAGGCCGTCCGGCTGGTTCTGTCCTGGCCTATACGGCTGGTTCTGATTTTGTCTTCGCGACGGCCTCTGGTTCTGTCCAGGCCCATAACCCGGCGGCCTCTGGTTCTGTCGAGGCCCATAACCCGACGGCCTCTGGTCAGGTCCTGGCGCATCACCCGAGGGCCTCTGGTTCTGTCCAGGCCCATAACCCGACGGTTTCTGGTTCTGTCCAAGCGCATAACCCGACGGTCTCTGGTTCTGTCCAGGCCTATAACCCGATGGCCTCTCGTTCTGTCTCGGCCCATACCCCGACGGCCTCTCGTTCTGTCCCGGAACATTACCCGACGGCCTCTGGTTTTGTCCTGACGCGTACGGCTTGTCCGGATGTTGTCCTGCCCCACCCGGCTGGTTCTGTTCTGGCCCGTACAGCTGGTTCGGATTTTGTCCTGGCCCGTCCGGCTGGTTCTGTCCTGGCCTGTACGGCTGGTTCGGATTTTGTCTTCGCGACGGTTTCTGGTTCTGTCCAAGGGCATTACCCGAAGGCCTCTGGTTCTGTCCAGGCCCATAACCCGGTTTCTCATCAGGCTCGTATTCAGAGCGATCCGGATTCTCGCCAGTTATGGGATGGACGCGGTTGCATGCGCCATTCCTCCGTCCATTCAACCCCAAGAAGCTTTGGCTGAAGCCGCAGTCCACGTCGAAGAACGTGTTTTGCAGCTTGAGGCACCAGCAGATGCCGACTGTGCCGACGGCGAGGATCAGCAGCGACAACACCACGATGGCAATGATGTACCCGAAGTACGGGCGGATCTCCATCACGGTTTTGCAGAACTCTTGCTCCGAGCTACAGCCAGTCTGGCGAACAGAATAAAGTAGATCATTATTATAAATCATGAGTCGTGGTGATCGGGAAAGGGATTTTTGGACATGCGTGTGTGTGTGTGTGCGTGCGGGCGGGCGGGCGGGCGGGCGGGCGGGCGGGCGGGCGGGCGTGCGTGTGCGTGTGCGTGTGCATGTACTCGTGCGTGCGTGCATACATGTGTGTATATATGCTCGCGTGTTTGCGTGGGTGCGTGCGTTCATGCGTGTACTTAGTTATAATATCAGGTTAAGTTAGTAATAGAGTGGCCTATGTGCGTGTGTGTGTGTGTGTGTGTGTGTGTGTGTGTGTGTGTGTGTGTGTGTGTGTGTGTGTGTGTGTGTGTGTGTGTGTGTGTGTGTGTGTGTGTGTGTGTGTGTGTGTGTGTGTGTGTGTGTGTGTGTGTGTGTGTGTGTGTGTGTGTGTGTGTGTGTGTGTGTCTGTGTGTCTGTGTGTCTGTGTGTGTGTGTGTGTGTGTGTGTGTGTGTGTGTGTGTGTGTGTGTGTGTGTGTGTGTGTGTGTGTGTGTGTGTGTGTGTGTGTGTGTGTGTGTGTGTGTGTGTGTGTGTGTGTGTGTGTGTGTGTGTGTGTGTGTGTGTCTGTGTGTCTGTGTGTGTGTGTGTGTCTGTGTGTCTGTGTGTCTGTGTGTCTGTGTGTCTGTGTGTCTGTGTGTCTGTGTGTCTGTGCATGTGTGTGTGTGTCTGTGTGTCTGTGTGTGTGTGTGTGTGTGTGTGTGTGTGTGTGTGTGTGTGTGTGTGTGTGTGTGTGTGTGTGTGTGTGTGTGTGTGTGTGTGTGTGTGTGTGTGTGTGTGTGTGTGTGTGTGTGTCTGTATGTGTGTGTGTGTGTGTGTGTGTGTCTGTGTGTCTGTGTGTGTGTGTGTGTGTGTGTGTGTGTGTGTGTGTGTGTGTGTGTGTGTGTGTGTGTGTGTGTGTGTGTGTATGTGTGTGTGTGTGTGTGTGTGTGTGTGTGTGTGTGCGTGTGTGTGTGTGTGTGTGTGTGTGTGTCTGTGTGTCTGTGTGTGTGTGTGTGTGTGTGTGTGTGTGTGTGTGTGTGTGTGTGTGTGTGTGTGTGTGTGTGTGTGTGTGTGTGTGTGTGTGTGTGTGTGTGTGTGTGTATACGTGTGTTTGTTTATTTGTTTGTTTGTGCGCTTGTGTACACACACGCATGCGTGCATGCAACCGTGGGAACGTGCATTCACGTAATGAATCTGCAGTGGTGACTGGAACAGAAGTTCAGCTGTGGCAGGTGATCGTCACTCACCGGGCCTTCATCCGTCTTGTCCAGACACTGGTACATGTCGTCGCACAAGAAACTCAGAGGAATGCACCTACAAAGTGATAGACAGTGTTACGTCGCGACCAAACAATTTGCCCTTGACTTTGTTCCGTGCTACAGCTCGTTGGAGTGAGTGCGTGAGTGCTTGCCCGCGATATCAAGATATTCCACTTTCACCTGACGAGTTACTTTTCGTACTTTCACTTTCTACTACTTCAACTGTCCTTTGTTGATTTCAGGTCTACTATTCAGACGTCGCCTGGTGCTGTCGATCTGTGCGTGGACTATCGTGTGTGTATAATAGTGATTTCTACGATCGCAACACGCATCCAGTTATTATTATGGTAGTTATTATTATATTATTGTTATTGTCATAATTCTCATAATTGTCATGGATACTATCAATATCATTGTTATCGTCATCGTCGTCATTGTTATAAATATTTGTTATCTTTTTCATCATTGCCATCGTCATTATCATTACCACCATTATCGACATTATCACGAGTATGGTGGATTATTATCATCTTTCTCATCACTGTGATCGTCATCATCAATATCATCATTATCGTCAACATCACTACCATGCTATCAGTTTGATCATATTTTCATATATTCGTCATAATTATTGTAGATATAAAAATAATTAGTAAACCACGATCCAATGTTACGACAAGTACCGTCTCTCTTCACGAGTCGCGCCGACGGGCCGCGTCAGATCGCGCCCGGTAACACCCACCTGTACGAGTCGCACTCGAACTCCTCCCCCGCGTCGCACCAGTTCTTGGTCGGGTCTTCCGGGTAGCCCGGTCGCGGAAGACCCTCATGGTAGCCGGGGGCAATTGGGTTATTTGGATCTCTCGGGGCGTTCGGATATTTCGGGGCGTTCGGGTCTGTCAGGGCGTTCGGGGCGTTCGGGGCGTTCGGGGCGTTCGGAGCGTTCGGGGCGTTCGGGGCGTTCGGGGCGTTCGGGGCGTTCGGGGCGTTCGGGTCTTTCGGTGCGTTAGGATCGTTCGGGTCTCCGGCACCCGGAATACCGACACCGAGAGGAAGCCCACGTATCCCTGCTGCGGCACTGAGAGACTTATCGACGGCGCGGAAGGCGCTGAACTGCAGCTGGAATCCTTCTTCGTTGCGACAGTTCTTGTCCGTTCTGCGAGAGTAGAACCAGCGGTTGTATACACATATGCACGAGCATCGCAGTCTGTCCAACAACTGGGTACAGTCGGGACGTAATAATAACAACAACAATAATGACAATGTTTATGATGATGATGAAGATGGTTATTATTATTATAAACTTATATAAAGATACTTTTTATTAGTCTCAACAGCATAGTAAAACAACGCATTATTCAGGCGTACACACAAATATTGAAATGTAAAACATACAGTGCAAATTTAGATAAAATAAACAGAATATATATAAGTAGTACTAAAAACAAAAACAGATAGCAAGAAAACAATGGCCGTGGGACCGGAGACTCCTACTAAGATCACAATTGGTCGCTATCACAGGAGCCAGTTACAAACAAAAATATTAAATTCTTTGTTTCTAATTCTAAGTTGTATTAAGAAAAAACTAATTAAAATAATGATATGTGATAAACTTGTTTATTGTCTTTCTGTTACATACTGTGTGTGATGATTGTTTTGTTTATGTGTTTTGTGTGTCGTGTATGCGTGTGGTCGTGCAAGCAGGTGTGCAAATATACCTATTGAAACAGTTGCATTGGACGCTTATGGAATGTGTTGCACACATTCATATATAATTAATTTAGTTGACATACGTGGCAATTTAATATAGTTCTATAGCGCCTACAATATATATCCACGGGAAATTAGGCTCAGAGGCGCAACAAACATGAATCTTTAAGCTAAAAAATGACGACGAGCTTGTGTTCTTCCAAAAGTATGACAATGCGAAATAAATTAATTATTATTAAGTTTCGAGATCCACCAATTTACGCACTTCCGTGGTACCTTTTGACATTCTCTCGACTAGCACGCTATCGAATCAAACACATCGAATACACGCATGCACAGACGCACGCACGCACGCACATACACACACACACACACATTTGTGATCTTCAGTCGCACGCGCCCAACCACCATGTCGTCCGATTATTTGTGCTACCCCGCCTCAATCTCTGTCGATTACAGCGGAATCCATATCGCAAAGGTATCATACCATGTAAATATACAACAGCAGGGCGCCGAGTTCGACAGTGCCAATGTAATATGATCGTGGCAATATCTGAAAATCCTCATAGACTATTAGCTCGGTACCGGTGCCATTTTGTTTACCTATGTACATAGTCTGTATATGCGAAGTCATTAATTGTAATCGAAAGTAATCATAACAGCAACACAACAATACGGTCAATCAGCGGACATGCGTGTTACGAATCTCACAAACTACGGAAACAAACCTAAAATGGAAGGTCAAGTCTGGTCCGGTCGATTCGAAGGGTTTCAAGTGGTCAACTGTGGACAGAGAACATTCAGTGTTGTAATAACTGGCGTAAACGCTATAATAATATAATACAGTCATCATCCGTATCGCCAGCGACATGAAGTGTCACTACGGACACGTTGCATTCTTGGACACGTTTCTTCCCATAGACGGTTCGTACCCGGGATATTTAGTGCACGATAAGGGTCGTGTCAGATACACTTTACCCTACTACTAGGCGGACAACTACTAGGCGGGAGGGATACATTTGTTTCCGAGATGATTTGCAACCGATAGGCCTTCAGAAGAATTTGTTCGGATACGAATCGTCCTGCACTTTTGACATAACTACACGAGCGATACTATCCAACAATATCGCTCGTGAGCTGTGTAAACACCCTCGGGAAACAGGCACTTCCGAAATAGTCTGTGTACGTTGCGACCTTTCATCAAGACTCAAATCAGGATTGGAGCGAGTCCGAAGTTGCATCTCGCAGTGTCGAAACCACTTATATAATTGCATGGACAATGAAGGCATTGTCCGCCATCTTGGTTTCCCTGAACAGACGATAATATAGGTCCGTGGACAATTTACGCGCTGTGCTTACGCGTCGTTTGTGGCGCATGGACGCCTATGTCGTGTTTGGCGGGAATACAACGTATAAGTATTGATAAAACTCGAGCATAACGTTTGAAACACTTTGGACACGAAGGTGCACGCATTACGAAGAATTATTCGCAACAGCAGAGAAAGCAATATGGCGGCCGTGCATCATATCGAATATACCTTTCTAACATTACGCGTCTTACATATGTATCAGTAGTTTAGAACATTGAATTACTTTAATCTTATACTTGAGTAGAAGTAAAAGTAATTCAGCTCATAACTACTTGATAGAAGTAAAATTTGCGTCTAAAAATCCTACTTGAGTAAAAAGTAAATCTACTTTCCAAAAGTACTTGAAGTAATAGTAGAACGGTAAGATGTTTTGTCAGGCAAGTAACAACAATAATTACTGCATCGGCGAACAAAAAATTAAGACAGATTGAAAATAATTACTGTTTAACTCCAACAGATATTAATTATGTATATGAATAATGTTCTATTTATTATTATTATTATTATTAAGTGCACTTTCGCGTGGCAGACGTGATGTAGTTCGCGTCTGTTTCACTTGTGCCATTCCGCACGAAATGTACCATCACAGTTCCTTTGTAGAAGTGGAATAAATAGATATATAAATAAATTAAAATATTAAAATGAATAGATATATGTATAATTAAAATGTCCATAATGATAAAAAAAAGTATACAATAATCGTTAAAAAGTCAGTAGAAATTGCACTAAAAAGTAATAAAAGTGTAAATAAATAATTTAAAAAGGTCAATTCCATGGAATCATATGATGCTTTCTTATTTTGAAATGTTCTATAGAAAACTATATTTTGTTTTCGTAAATTCGACAGCGGTGTACGGAAATGTGTTCCGGTATCTGCCACCATGAGCGCTAGCTACGACGACCACGGTCGCTGCACCAACTGACCAAGAACGCCGTTGAAGTCCAGGTCGAAGCCAGTCATTGTGCAGGCCGGGCTATCTATAATTACGCGGTTCATGAAGCTTATTAAGATGCCAGCCAACGTCAATGTGTATTATGTTTAAATGCCATACGTATACTGTTTAATGTTGAACTGAATAAAATTCATATATGTTGTAGAGCTTTAAAATAGATTACAGATTAACAATCCACGGTGAACTGAACGATAATATGGTACCGATGACGTAATGAGACCTCAGCAGCCGAACACGCAAATGAGTTGACAAATGCAGAGCTAAGGTTGACTAAAGACTGAAAAAACTATAATAAATACGCTTATAGCTGGCTCAACTTCGTCTTTCAATCAATACCACAACACCAATTTATAACGCACATTTACCGTGCCGAATAATACTGCGATCGATTCGCCGTTTCGTATGCGGTTGACGAATTCATATTTTGGCGCAAACCCAAGAACCAAGAAAATTTGCGTTTATTGCAGCAAACAGATAATATTTGCGCCCCTACTGCGCTGCATTAAACATATAAATACCATTAGTATGCATGGCGTAGCCTATGAGTGAATTTCAATTGCACTTTACAAGTCGCCGAAGCCAGGAGAACCCGCCGAAGGCGCCTATTCGCGGAAGCAACGACAGGCAGAAAGGAAACGATTCGATTGATGTCGGCGCAAAACAAACAATGCCTCGCACCACATTTACTGTTCCTAATGACTTGACCATAGTAACACAAGTCAAGTGACAGTTAGTACCGCGTTAACATAGTTTACCAACGCTCTAATTTCTTGTAATTAAATACGTTTAATGAAATGTTATCGACGGGCGGAATGCCAACAGGTTGACGTAGTTCAGAAAAAAATAAACGAAAATATATCGCAAAGTAAATGAAAGTAAAGAAGTAAAAAGTAGCGTTACCTTAGATAAAACTACTTCGTTACAAGTAGAATTAGTTAATATAAATAGTACTTCGTTACTTCCGTTACTCAAGTAGAGTAACGAAGTAGTTTTACTTCGTTACATGACACCCCTGAGAACATTGATCTCTTTACGTGGATAGGAAGTACCGGTGATTACGTGAAGGCAATATACGCCATATTGCTTTCCCTAAACGGACGGACTCGTATTCTAGCAACGGGCTATAGACAATAGCTGCAACAAGTTCTGTCAGCGTCTATTGCATTCAAACGAGGGAAAAAATCCACTCTTTTTTCACCTGAAGAACTTATATGTTACTGTCAGCCTTTAGAGCTGGCATTATCCATTAGAATATTGCACAACATTCGGTTGTGTATAGCCAAGATGACGGATCACCATGAAGACCGCACACCAAATAAGGGCAATGACGTACTACTAATGGGCCCATACGGTCTTTTACTTACGGTCGAAGCTGCCGCAGAATGACCTGAGCAGAGGCGAGTTGGTGGTGCGGCCATCGTGGACGTTCAGGCAGTCACACGTCGACTCATCAGAGGCGCACGCCAGTCGGATACGTCTCGGGAACTGCACCAGGATCCGCGAATCTGCAGCAGTGAGTGGACATGTCACATCGTGTGTGTTTCACGTATACCACAGCCTTTATAGACATGTGTGTGTAATTGTTTAATATGGAATACGGCCCTAGCAAGTTTTATTGAAGACTATAAATTCCTCAGCTCGTTTGCCCATCGCGAATACGGTTATTTTGTGTCCAGATTCGGTATCGTGAAGCGGCTAAGAACGTTCTTAACGCCGTCGTAAATGACGCGGTTTTTGCGAACATTAAAAAATTAAGCGTTTACGCAAACACGTGACGTTACGTAATTGCGTAATGTTAAGAATGCTCCATGAAACCACGCGCGCTCGAGTCGTGCAATGTGTATACTATACAATATAGCCTAGGTATTATAATAGAAGAGTGCGCAACTTTTGTCGGCGTTCGCAATGATCGCTCGCCGTTCAACATCTCGTTACAATGCGACGCCAAATCCAACTTCCACGAACACAACCATACGCCCAAATGAACAAACTGTCACAGTATCTGTCCTTTACTCAACATAACATTGTACGTATTATCGAAAGTGGTCATTAATTACTTCACAAATCCGATACGACCAAAAAAGAAGACTCGCGTATGGTCGCGTGAAGTTTTAACCTAAAACGAGACGCGACACACGCTTTTCTGAAAATATTCTACCCAGCGAAATGCCAACAACGTCCCCGTTGGAGAGCTCCTACCGGCGGCGATGGACGTGTAAGCGTAATCGTGCAGTTCACTTCTGTATCAGCCAGAAAAAAACAACAGCAATGAATTCATCAAAATACGCAACATGTTGGTGGGCTGTAATAACTATTGAAAACATAAACAAACTATCCAGTGGAAATAGTGTTAAATGTAGTGTTTTATAATGTGGGATATATATACATACACACACACGCGCACACACGCACACACGCACACACGCACACACACACACACACACACACACACACACACACACACATGTATATATGTCAACAGTCAAGACAAAAATTGAAACATTTACAAATGATTCAGCAAAATGCATGCTAAATATACTACCCCGCCTGGATTGAGATGATGGCTCAGGTTACTCACTATAGTGATTGGAAATTTGCTGTGGTTTGTAGGTAGGGAAGGGAGTGGCGAAATAAAGAGAGGAAATGTTTTAATATGTAGCGCGTTTATGTCACGAGCGCTTGAGTCGTGTGTGGAATGTGTCTACTGTACAGTAAGTAATATAATAGAAGAGTGCGCAACATTTGTCGACGTTCGCAATGACCGCTCGCCGTTCAACATCTGTATCGTTACAATGCGACGGCAAATCCAACTTCCACGAACATAATCATATCCCCAACTGAATAAACTTTCACAGGACCTGTCCTTTACTCAACATAACAGTGTACGTATTGTCGAAAGTGGTCATTAATCACGGCACAAATCCGATACGACCAAAAAACCCGACTCGCGTATGGTCGCGTGAAGTTTTAATCGAAAACGAGACGCGACACACGCCTTTTTGAAAATATTCTACTCAGCGAAATGCTAACAGCGTCCCCGTTGGAGTGCTCCTACCGCTAGCGTGATCCTGCACTTCACTTCTGTATAAGTCAGAACAGTGGCGTATCCAGGATTTTTCATTGGGGGGGGGGCAAAAATGGGCGAGTACTGCCCTGTCCAGGAGCTGACAACTGCTGTGCGACTGTTGGGGGAGGGGCAGTTGCCACCATTGGGGGGGGGGGGGGGGGGGGCGGTCGCCCCCCCCTCGCCCCCTCTAAATACGCCAGTGAGTCAGAAAACACAACAACAATGAATTCATCAGAATACACAACATTTTGGTGAGTTGTAATAACTATGAAAAAATATAAATAATTATGCTGTGGAAGTTGTGTTAAATGTAGTGTTTTATAATATGGTATGTATATATATATTTAAATAGTCAAGAAAACATTTAAACATGTACAAATGATTCAGCAAAATGCATGCTAAATATATTGCTGTTGGCATTTCGCTGGGTAGAATATTTTCAAAAAGGCGTGTGTCGCGTCTCGTTTTCGATTAAAACTTCACGCGACCATACGCGAGTCGGCTTTTTTGGTAGTATCGGATTTGTGCCGTGATTAATGACCACTTTCGACAATACGTACAATGTTATGTTGAGTAAAGGACAAGTCCTGTGAAAGTTAATTAATTTGGGGATATGATTATGTTCGTGGAAGTTGGATTTGCCGTCGCATTGTAACAATACAGATGTTGAACGACGAGCGGTCATTGCGAACGTCGACAAATGTTGCGCACTCTTCTATTATATTACTTACTGTGCAGTAGACACATTGCACAAACGACTCAAGCGCTCATGGTTTATGTAGGCATAAAATAATGTGTATATTAATTTAATTTATAGTTAGGGTTTATTAGTAAGGTGTATTTGTTATGTATTTTGTAGGTGGTAAGTTTTTCTTTTCAAATGCCCGGTCCCCAGAATAGTGGCAGAATAATCAAATACTAATTGTGGCTACTTAACGGAAGAAGAAGAAGAAGAAGAAGAAAGTTTCATCTGATTTGTGTGCTGGTGATCTCGAGAGGTTTTATTGTACGTGTGTGATCATGGGTGATGTTTATTTTTTCTGGCTGATACAGAAGTGAACTGCACGATTACGCTTACACGCCCGTCGCCGCCGGTAGGAGCTCTTCAACGGGGACGCTGTTGGCATTTCGCTGGGTAGAATAGTTTCAAAAAGGCGTGTGTCGCGTCTCGTTTTCGATTAAAACTTCACGCAACCATACGCGAGTCTTCTTTTTTGGTCGTATCGGATTTGTGCCGTGATTAATTACCACTTTCGATAATACATACAATGTTATGTTGAGTAAAGGACATGTACTTTGAAAGTTTGTTCATTTGGGCGTATGGTTGTGTTCGTGGAAGTTGGATTTGGCGTCGCATTGTAATGATACAGAGGTTGAACGGCGAGCGGTCATTGCGAACGCCGACAAATGTTGCGCACTCTTCTATTATAATACCTAAATTATATTGTATAGTATACACATTGCAGATACGACTCAAGCTCTCGTGCATGAAACAGGCCCCATATGTGTAGTGCATTCATAGTTTGACTTTAAGTATTGTGTGCAGTTTGTTTTAAATAAAAAACGCATACGTTTTAAACGTCTAAAGACACGATTTCGTTCGTTACATCATCGTAGCTTGGGATAGCCAACTGCCCACCCGGCAGTTTGACGCCAATCCATTGAACTTGCCGGTTGGGCACGAGACGACAAGGAAAAACGTATATCACTTTTGTTCATTGGCATCGCGCCGTAGCCTGTCCGAAATACATCCTCATGATCGGCTAGATTAGGCTTTCATTCATCCATTTAGTTGATTCGGTGACTTAGCCTTAGGCACTCGCACAAAAAATGGCAACCATATAATGTAAACAAACCGGCCGTGACTCGCGGCGTGAATCCCACCTATGCCGAACTTTGACGAGGCTGTGTTTGGCGAAATCGGTTTGTTTTACCGACTCAAGTGATATAACTATTTTTAATCGCCGGGGTAGATATCAATTTCATACTAGGCCTGTTAATAAATAAAACGAAATAGCATTATCATAATGAATACTTGGTAGGTTTTCTCTTTAGTTAGAATTTTTTAATCAGTCTGAAACGTGAGGAACAGTACAAAATCTGAGGAAACAGATTTAATACGGATTTGCTTAAGATGTAGGTCTTAATAACTAAGATAATGTATGGATTTCTTGAATTCACTACACAAATATAAATTCAAACGAGAAACACCGAAACTAGCATAACATTAATAATCTGTTGACGAGCAGATAGCGAAGCATACCTTATGTGAAAGAAAAACGGATTTCGGTTGATCGAAGCCTGACAGTAGTCGTTGCTACTAAACGTCTAATGTGGTTTGTGCTATTGTTACGTATACGTTTAATATTAATTTAATTGTTATAAAATATAGTATGAACATAAATGTAATAAATCATGTAGCTATGTGCAGGACAATATGAAGAACAATACAGAAACGAAAACATGACCATTTATGGCACGGGACACAATTACGTCAAAGGGACAGATCACGCTGGTCACGCATTTCCTGTCACGGGACACTCACGTCCCGTGACACCGAAATGCTATGGACGGCAAAACCGATTAAACAACAACATGTTTTATGAGGATGTGTATACAAACATTCAAATACAAAATATGGATTTCAAACAAACAACACAAACTCACTTAACCCGGAGCATATATTCAGCGTGCAGTTGATGTCGTCGGGGTAGTGATGGAGCTTGCCCGACAAATCCTTGCCGTTAGTGATGCGCTGGAAGGCGTTGATATGCGAGTACAGATAGCCATTGCGTCGTAGCATGCGACCATCGCATCTGACCGCCGCGCCGATCACGATGTGTGCGAAGAGATTCATGTCCGCTGGCATGCTCTCGTACCCGGAATCTGCTAAGGCGAAAACGCCCATTGTTGCCAAGAACAGGACAAAGGAAAATTCACACCGACAACAGACGAACATCGTGGCTGCGGTGATGGCGCTGGGCAGAGCTTGGAGCTGCTCTCTCCCAGTACCCCGTAGCCTTCGATTGTCTTCGAGTGTCTTCGATTGTGCAATTTGTCCGTTAATTACGTCACTGCACGTTTATGACGTATCGCCGACGAACGTCGCGTGCCAGGATTTTCAGCGTGTTTTTCGCACTCGCCGGCACGTAATATTTGTTATGCCCAGCTTACGCTTGTGTGACGCTTCGAAGATGGAATGATGCCCCAATAAAAAAGTTAAATTCGTTGTCAGAATCTTTAAAGTAATTGAGAATACATGAAAACGTGTATGCACCATACTTGTCACCTCCCCTCCATTTGCCCATATACAAGGATAATGTTCTCACGGTGCTCAACTGGGCACATTTTAGTCATAAGACCAAAATGGTTTCACAAAGGGTATTTTTTCTGGACGCAAATTCTTGTAACAATTTAATGTTGGAAAACAAAATTTTCCACTAATAAAAATGGTAGGCCGCCTACTGGTGGGGGCTAGGATCGAAAAGGGAACTTTTCGCAAAGGTCAAAAGAGTACGATTATCAATAAAAAGATAGTTTACCGATGCATTTCAAAGCGGCACTGTCAGGGGTAAAATACAATTTATAATAAAATAGTTATTATATTAGCGGTGAAGTCTAATGTGAGGCTGTCGTATGTATCACAAAATGTGCTGCCACTAAAAAAATGTACATGTGTCGTAAGCAACGAAAGGTGTACGTTCAGTAATAACAAAACAAATGCTTTGACAAAATGAATGGTGATTTTATAAAGGTGAAGTCACAGATATCAATAAATCTGGTACTATACATGTTCATATATATATATATATATATATATATATATATATATATATATCAGTTTATTGATGGCGCGATAAAGGATGCAAAACGACATTTTACATGATTAAACAGTGCACGGTTTAGTTTAAAAAAATTACATTTAGATACGCATAATGTAGTGTGTGTGTGTGTGTGTGTGTGTGTGTGTGTGTGTGTGTGTGTGTGTGTGTGTGTGTGTGTGTGTGTGTGTGTGTGTGTGTGCGTGCGTACGAATAAACTATGTAATACATTGTTCAAAGGTAACAACACATATTTCATTGTTACATAGCTTTATTTCAATTTCACGGTCTGGTACACCATTTTTATCATCATACTTTACGGAGAATATCCCTGGTAGAATGTTGATGATGCTGCGCTTTGTTTATATCTGAAGAAAATAGTGTATGTAAACTTGCAATCGCGCAATACGAGTGTTAACTCAAACTGTCCAGCACAATTGTTGATCACGCTAAATAACATGCTGTAGGGTGACACACTAAATAATCACCTAAAACAATTTTGGTAATGGTTAGTTACGTATCGCGTGTCCGCCATCTCTACTAATGTCATTACTTTTGGCAATAAAATAACGTCTGTTAATTCTACATCAACAACTAGCACACCGCACCAATGTAAATATGTCGCACCATCATTACCACTCGTGAGCTATGAGTCGTAAATTTTTTTATAGTCGACGTATACAGGTTATGTCAACGTCACGTGACGTGTGTTCCCTGCTGCATGCCCCGTGTCGCCGTGTGCCAGACGCCGCGAGACACTGGTGTAAACATTTCAGAACTCTACACAAGTTGTAAACTGTCTAGAGTGTTTTGAAATTAAGTGAAAACACACCAGGTTGTCTTGAACTTAATTTCAAAACATTCTAGTCAAGTTGAAAGCACTCACTCGTTTTCACAAATGTAATACGTTGAAACAAGGTTTGCGTTTCTATGGTCTTATATTCATATAGTGTTTTAATTATAACGTAGCGTTAGCGGGACCAGAGCGTTTTGAAATTGATGGATGTTTTCAACTTTACCGTAGTATTTTTAACTTGGATTTAAGTTGAAAACACTACCGTAATGTTTTCCAGGGTGATTGTTTTGAAAGTGCCACTCAAATCACGGCATGCACACGATTCGTCTGTCGTAGAGTCCACTTGACACAACAGTAGAAGGACAGAATAAAGAGAAGGAAGGCGAGGATTGCCACGATACACAGCATGGCCATCAGTTCCTTGTTCTCTCTCAATGTATTCAGCAAACCGTAGAGACCCCCGTCATGCGAACATCCCTGCTGAAAATAACGCACAACATGCATCGCCAAGCACAACAGGCAATCTTTCCAAGGAACAAGTCAGCCTTATAGTCTAATTGACCCTTGGTTAACGATAACATAATAATGAGTAAATTTGATGTTAAAGGGACAAAACATTTAACATTTGCTTTAACATTGAATTTGTTGGGAAGATAATAATAGTAGTATTTTAACAAATCAAATTGAGTGGTTAAAATTATATTGTTAGAAATATGTTCTTGAAAACTTAAAGAACTGGCGGGTACAAATGAACGTTGGCAAAAGATCAGTGCAATTTGGATAACGAAAGTACACGTTACCACAGAGGACGACAAATTATCTGAATATAATGTTGAACACAAATCCAAAACAATTGTTTGAATAGCTTTAATACAAAATCGATAGGTATTAATGTTGGGCAGAAACTTAGTGGGATATAACCACAAATTCGAACTTACCATAGGTTCATCCGTACCATCTATACATTGGGTAACAATATCGCAGAGAAATGAGAGTGGAATGCATCTGAAACCACAGTACAAAAACACCACTAAATACGTTAATACATTTCCAGAGCATATTGTGTGCAGGCATATTCTCCATTGAAGAAGGGCCTACACATGTTCTACCTTACAGAAGGGCTTACTTTGCAGTGTCCGGTCATATGAGATCTGGTGGGAACGCGACAAATCCTTCATCACACAGAAGAAAAGGGAATAGAATTGTTTGAACGCTTAGTCAGGATTCTGCCAATTCGAAAAGCATAAAATTAATGAGAATACAACATATAAATATCTGGACACAAAGAAAAGGGGCAGCCAAGGAACGGTGGATCAATGGTGTGACAATAGACACGCGCACGTACATATGCGCGTCGCGTATATACGCCGTGCACAGGCATATGTGCGTATACACGTATACCCACCCTCACTTTTGTACATTAATAAATATATATCGATATCGTAAATGTCTAATGGTGTGAGAGAGAGAGAGAGAGAGAGAGAGAGAGAGAGGGAGGGAGGGAGGGAGGGAGGGAGGGAGGGAGGGAGGGAGGGAGGGAGGGAGGGAGGGAGGGAGGGAGGGAGGGAGGGAGGGAGGGAGGGAGGGAGGGAGGGAGGGAGGGAGGGAGGGAGGGAGGGAGGGAGGGAGGGAGGGAGGGAGGGAGGGAGGGAGGGAGGGAGGGAGGGAGGGAGGGAGGGAGGGAGGGAGGGAGGGAGGGAGGGAGGGAGGGAGGGAGGGAGGGAGGGAGGGAGGGAGGGAGGGAGGGAGGGAGGGAGGGAGGGAGGGAGGGAGGGAGGGAGGGAGGGAGGGAGGGAGGGAGGGAGGGAGGGAGGGAGGGAGGGAGGGAGGGAGGGAGAGAGAGAGAGAGAGAGAGAGAGAGAGAGAGAGAGAGAGAGAGAGAGAGAGAGAGAGAGAGAGAGAGAGAGAGAGAGAGAGAGAGAGAGAGAGAGAGAGAGAGAGAGAGAGAGAGAGAGAGAGAGAGAGAGAGAGAGATTGTCAGACTGTGTCCGAGAAAGTCTGGGAGAGACACATGTACCGGTTGTTGTCGCATCTGAACTCGTCCCTCGGGTGGCAGCGCGGTTGCTCCTGGTCGGGCAGGTGACCGGAAATGGTTCGGAAGGCGCTGAACTGCACGATAAAGCCTTCCCCGTTTTTGCAATTACCGTCCGTGATAAACAGCAGCAAGATCGTTGACTGCGTCGACTCAATCGGAGGCAGGTCGTTTTCTGCATACCGTAGAAGACATGACGAGAAAGGTAAGGATTACCGTAATTATTGCTGGTCTAAGAGAGTTTCGTTTTGTTAGAAAATAGTTAAATTAGTTGTTATGCCGTGTTACCGTCACATCCTTATATCATACATTACGAACGACACATGATGTCGATGTCTGCTCTAAGAGTAAAACATGTTAGTATCGTGCTGCTTCATCAGTAGTGTGCGATAACGTAGTGTATTTACGTTCCCGGTAGCCGCACACAGACAGCAGTAGCGGGTCGTTAGTGGAAGCGCCGTCGTGTATACGAAGACAGTCACACGTCGTTCCGTCCGTTGCGCACTCGAGGTCGATTTTTCGTGGGAATTGAATTAGCATTCGCGACTCTGTTGGGTTAAAGGCTCACAAACTGTCCATGATATTTAGTACATGTATAATTGTGTGTGTGCGCGCGCGCTTGTGTGCATGCGTGCGTGCGTGCGCGGACAGAACACAATGGAAAGAATACTGAGAGACAACTACATAATATACATGAACTACAACTTTTTATAACATCTCTTGACCGTTATCTATTTAATTTTACCTTTTCGACCGACTGTCGTGTTTGACGCATTTATAAACATACAGTTTGCATTACAAATTAGCAGAAAAGTGTTTAATCCGTAAACTCTACTTTTCATCACCACATTTATCATGATATACAGTTTTGTACGTACAACGGAGTATGGCACATACTTGAACCCTGTATTAGTGCAAGTAAAGACGGGTTACACGAACAATTAGTTTTCTGATTAAATGTCCAACTAGTCCAACAACTAGTTGGTTATGAAAACCGGCCATTAGATCTATAAAAAATATATTTACTAACTTCCGAACGAACGATACCGCGCAATGAGGTGTATGAAAATATGGACATACAATACTGGGTTGCATGGAAACGTGTGCACTACTGGTAAATGCCAATAAAACATAAACCAAGGCCAACATATCCAGAGCATGACTAGTAACTCCCCTATTATCGCCAACTCACCGAGTCCTGCATATATCGACAGAGAGCAATTGGCATCGGTGGGATAGTGGTTTTCCTTCGCTTCCCACCTCAGATTCACAACCCCACTCGCCAACTCTCGTGCCTTCTCGTGCGAGTACACGTATCCGTTTCGCCCGTACGTGCGCGTACCGCACCATTTGGGAGAGTCGATCGCGCGGTGCGACAGCCGATTCAGATCGGGCAGATATTCCAGTGTTGCCACTGGCCCAGCGGTCAGCGAGATCACCCAGGCAATGGTCAGCCTTATGAGGTTGTACGGTGTCGCGGATGAACCTCGCATCGCGGTCAGCTATGCGGTTCCCGGTGTTCAGCCTGTTTGCGGGAAACGGAAGCTACGGCGGTTCAGATGGTGACGTCAGCCTCGCGTCATCAGACGCCCTCATTTTGTGCGCGACACTTGTGCTAAACTTAGGATTACAGAAACGCCGCTAGACAATGAACGCGTATCCTTTGGGCATGGGTACGAACAGCATATGTTTGTTCAAACACAGTATGCAATCCTACGCATACACAGTTTTCACCGATTCGTCAACGACAACAGTATAGGGGCCTAGTCGTACGTCTGCACCAACTACAGCGGGCTGGGGTCTGATAGTGATTTTGTAATTAGTCGAAACGACCATTCCAATGTCCAGAAATGCACGGTGACCAAAGTTAGCTCTAAACACTAGTGTTTTCCGAAGTGACAGTATTTAGTCTGTTTTGTCACCTTTCTTTTAAAAAATTACATGAAAGAATAAAACTTAGGGTCTCTAGTTATACTGCTACTTATTAGTTCCACTGAAACTTTTCAAATATCCCTATCTATAATTTTAATAGTAGCAGATATGCAGATTTAAACTTCGCTTACACAATAATTAGACAATGTAATACTATGATACGGAATTAATAGTTAATCCATTGATTTATGCGTACGAGTGAAACACGGAATCTAGGAATGGTGTTTACAAATAAAACCATGATTGCCTTGGCCATGGAAGGTGTGTGCGTGTGTGGGTATATGTGTGCGTGTGCGTGTGCGTGTGCGTGTGCGTGTGCGTGTGTGTATAAAACCTAATGGTCAGTGTTCCAGCACATTATATAGTCTCCACTCTCCAATATCTAGTTCTTCACTCGTCTCCCAATCCTGCCACATCTCCCTTGATACGATACTCCCATCTCAATAATGGTCTTCCACTTCTCCCCTTGTCACACACTTCGAGGGCATCCGCTTTCTTCGCTAGCGGTTCTCCTTACTTTTGCTAAAATAATCCTACCTAATTTTTGACAACTCCTAACTGTAATGTTTCCTGATCGTGGTCACTAAGAACATTTTGCATGAACAGCTGCATTCTTGTGTTTGCATGTCGTCATGTTATAATATCGAGTTGTGTGTATTTGATGCTTCGTGTACTGTATCACTGAATAATTCAGCCTGCGCTACTTTATAATTATGCCTGTATACTGTACAATAATCTGGACAAGTTCGTATCACATATGACATGGCCACCCGCCAATTTTTTATTGCAATCTCGAATTCAAGTCTGGGCTCGGATCCTACTATGAGGCTAATGTCGGGTGCAAACGAACCGTGTACTTTCGAAACGTGATTCACCGAACTCTTACTTTCCCTATCAGCTTAGGTAAGCTTAAAGGGATTCTTTGAACAATTTAATCTCTTTGTAATGTACGCAGTTATTAGGTAATCCTGGTAATATGATTATTTCATGTAATTCTATGCCTTTATTTCATTAGAATTATGTTTTCTTAATCTCTCTAGAGTTTCTACTTTGGGTCAACCTTCATGATCCGTATAAGGCATGCTCATTAATATTCCGGAATGTCCGTCAGACTTCGATTAGCTATCCCGAGTTAATAGATGCAAGAAATACGTCATCAACATGTGCGTATATCGATTAGCCACCGCCACGCGAATGAGTCGTGACCGATAAAATTATCAAAATAAAACGTGGAACAGCTGCTGTTTATGTCACAGATTCAGCAAAGAAAAGAAAGAAAATATATGGAATAAACGGAAAATGAACATAGCGACAGTTCATGACAGACGGATTGATTTTTTTTTAAAACACCACCTCTCCATGCACTAAGCCGCCGATGGCGACGCTGATGTCATATTGAATGATTGGCATTGTTTTTGTTGGAATATAAAAAAATATGGTACTATCATGCTCCTTTTTCACTAGGTACATCTGGCTATACATTTTGAAGTGAAGTTTTAATGAAACGTTTAGATACCAGAAACTTGCTGAAGCCGAGAAACATTCAATAATGAAACCACTTTATTTGCACCATCAATTCAGCTGCTTTTTCCATAAGCAGTATAAATACATTACACATCACTGAAGTAATTTACGGTACTAAAATAGGATAGGTGGTTATATACTTTTCTATCTACCTAAGGTTTACCTTTAGTTTGAAAAATGTAGATCTATAAAGAGCATAACATTATTGTCGACAAAATCTTTAAATATATTGCATCAGTGTAAAAATAGTGCAATAATTATTTGTTCTGTCCATCATTTAGAGTAAAAGATGTTGAATTTGTTGCTGTCGAACACCTGTTTCGGCAACATATAAAATGGCCATTGTATTATGGAAATAAAGTATATAAAATTACAAAAATTTAAAAGTAACGCGTATTTTAAAACACTGTTTTCAGTCATCATTGGTGTATTTAGCTCAAGAAGATCTCTAAAACATTTTGAGTGTTGTGGAACATTTATATATAAAAGCAACTTTGTCGACATCGTTTTATACACTACTCCCAGTATAGTTCACTTAACACAAACTTGTTTCAACACATTTTGAAGAATATGCTGTAGAACACAATCCAAACATGATGAGCATAAGAAAGCATAAATTTATTATGTACTCCTACTTTGCAACATAATGACGGGATGATGTGCATTTGGATGCATAAATCGATCGATTGCACAAATCCATTTGAAACGTAGTGATGTACATATTCCCAGCAGAAGCCACACGGAACTAAGGTGACAGAACAAAGTCAAACATCTTCTTCACTACTGTGTCAGTTAATATATTGTCCTATTAATAACACTGCTATGCATTTTGATGCACAAAGCTAACAGATGCACAAATTCGTTTGAAACTCGGAGTGAGGTACAACTTCCCAGTAGATGTCGCAAAGAACAGAATTGGGCAGAACACAGTCAAACATCATCTTATGTCAGGTGACCCATTGTCCAATAATGGCACTGTTAAGTAGAGCTCTTCAATTTCATCTTTCCATCAGCTCAGCTATTTCCAATGTTCCTGCCAATAGACAAAGTTGAATTTAGGAAACTGAGCCTAATATAAGTTAACTAACTCAACACAGTGCAGATTAATTCAGTTTATATATTGGATTATGGGACTTATCACCAAGTGTACAGCTGGCTAAATGGGAAAGAAATACAAGAGAACCTTGTTATGTTGATTCAGTCAGACTAAAATCCCAATCCATTATTTTGGCCAACTTTTAATTTGCTTCTACATAATTACCTGTATGCATTGGTCATGTACAGTGCACTCCAGATAACTTTAACTCACATAAGTGAATTTTCGCTAAGTTAAGTCAATCTTTTCCTCGGTCAAGGACCTAGGTTCAAATACGGGGACCTTCTGATAACTTTCTAGTGATCAGAAATTCCACTTATCAGTATTGTCATGGGTTCCTGGAAGTTCGAACTTATCCAGAGTGCATTGTATATTTTCCTTTATTATTTGTAGCGAGTACTATTATTATCATATGCTATTCACTTGAAGCAGAGCAACTTGATCTGATATATTATTAGATTTTAAAAATAGATTAATTGAAAAAAACCTATGTATGCTACAGTGCATATCAGCTGGTGTCCAAAATTCGTGCATCGCTAAATTCCGTGGCAACATGGTATTGTGTACTTTTTAACAAACCTAAAACGTTTACATTGAATGATGACATGCCAGCCAGGTTTACTAACAATCATAGCTGTAGCATTAAAAACAGTCTGTGAACGTACGAATCTCACATTGTTATGTTTCGGTTCAAATAAGTGTTGAAACGGAGACTTTTCAAAAACGGCTGACTGGAATTTGGAAAGGCAAGACCCGTAGACACACATACCCAAATCCAAGATTTAGGCAAAAAAATTACATCCACGACCAGGTTAATCCTCTTGCCATGGTGGCATATACTGATATTATAGTGTGCATTTTCGTTCACGGTATGTCAAATACTGGACAATGCAGTTTTACTAACTAGAAAGGCGAGACCCTTGCCTAGGCTAAGGCTATGTTAGTTACTGTAGTAAAGGCTCGACAGACTCAGTGACAGTCCCTGCGGCAGCTGACACCGACATCAGCGGACGTTATAATTCTATTTAATCAAAACGTTACTCGGCTGACAACACTGGGAAGCAGGATAAATAAACAATGCATACGCTTTCTGTACTTATAAAAATAGCTGTCAATATACATATGTCTACAAATTGCTTATTTATAATGCCACTGCTTGAGTCAACTCACCTCGGAATCAGACATGTTAGCTGTGTGTGTGACGTCAACGGTCTTTATGTGGTTCACTGCGCGTGCATGAATATTCATTATATTCGGGCTGCAGAATTAATTCACCAGGTGGCAACAAGCTAAACATGATTCGCGAAAACACAATTGTTTATCGGCTTTTTGTGCAGATTTTAACAAGATTTAACAAGATTGCCATCCAGAAAATTACTCTGGATGGCAGTTGGACAAGGAAGCCTTTTGGCGTATCGAGAGTCCAATACTTTTTATCTACATGTATCCCGCCTTTTTAAGGTGTGTGTCGATTTTATTTTTAAACATATTCACGCTACTAGCACCAACACAATCAGGAGATAATCTGTTCCATTCATTTACAGTCCTTTGTGAGAATGAGAACTTTCTTATATCTAATCTACACTGCTCCTTTACTAATGCAGCTTCATGTCCTCTGGTCCTTCTATCTTTCTTAACTGAGAAAAAAATGTTTCTATCAATATTTTCATAACCATTCAATATTTTAAACACTTCTATGTGATCTCCTCTCAATCTCCTGGTCTCTAGTGTTGTTAAACCACATTCTTTTAGGCGTATTTCGTAACTAAGATCCCTCAGATTTGGTATCATTTTAGTCGCTCTCCTCTGTACTCTTTCTAGCATATCTATGTCCTTCTTGCGATATGGCCTCCATGCTTGTATACAATATTCTAAATGAGGCCTCACTATTGTTTTGTACAGCGGTACTATTAATTCTTTTTTCTTATACGCTATATTTCGCCTAATTAATCCAAGGATTTGATTTCCCTTTGACGCTGCAATTCCGCACTGCTCTGAAACCTTCATATCAGCACTAATGGTTAACCCTAAGTCCTTTTCTTTTACAGTAGTACTTAGAACAGTACCCCCCATTTTATATTTTACCTCTTCATTCCCATGACCTATGTGGAGGCATTTACATTTCCCAAAATTGAACAGCATTTGCCACTTTTCAGACCATTTGATCAACCTATCAAGATCATCTTGTAAATGCTGTCTGTCTCCATCACTTTTAATCCTTCTAAACACGTTTGTATCATCCGCAAATTTCAACACCTTGCTTGTTATATCATCGTCCAAATCGTTGATATATATTAAGAATAATATAGGTCCTAGTACTGATCCCTGTGGTACCCCACTCAATACCGATTTCCAGTTTGGAAATGGGCATTGCCGTTGGCCAAGATAACAAAGACAAATCCCCTTACAAACGTAGAGGAGTCATACATGTATGTTAATGGGGATTGCCAATGCTTAACTATCTAACGCATTATACAACGACAAGGCCAAACTGCCACACAAAATGTACTTCGAAAAGTACCCGCACTAAAACCCTGCGAACATTCGGTTGAGGAAAAAGCATTAATGCAAAACATCGCGTACCAAACTAAAACAGGGAAAAACGTAAACAAATTGAAAAACTTTGTGAACTACCTTTCTGTGCACAATGTTTCACAATTTAACTACACTTAATAATGTATAACGCTGGAGTAGTTGGGGAGGAGGGTGGGTAAAACGGGAAGAAAACTTTTTCCTAGCCTTAAGCACATCCTAACTTATCAGTTTGTGCGGTTTCTATAACAGTTTCTCAGCTGAGTACAAAGTGCTGAAACAGCAATTTCCGTGCCACATATAGAGGGCAACATCTTCCAACTGAGTAAGCCCCAAGTATTTCGTGACACGAGACACCTGATCTACTTTCTGGAACACGGAATAAGCCAGTTTCGATTTCCTGAAAGCTGTCTGCGTAAAGAGTCAGAGAGCTCTATGAAATGCATCCGCTTTTGATAATGTACAGCAGCTCTGGATAATTAACATAAATGGACTGGGCTATGGTCAACGATATCTCGTTCGGGAAAGTGATTGACATGGGAGCCTCAAGAGGGTGCAGTTTGAACTCTCGGGGGGTGCAGTTGGGGGATTCGAAGAGTTGAGGTGCGGTTGGAGGTTTTGGAAAGCGTATAATCGCAAGTCGATAACCGCATTACCTCCCCTGAAAATCAACCACGGTACAGGCATGATACGCATGCTTGAGCATAAACCTGTTATAACTTGATGACTGAGAATGACATCATACATCACAGCAACTTAAATGGAACAAATATGGTATGTAGAAATAAAGAATATAGTTGGGAAAATGCTAAATGTTTGCATGGGATAAAAAGTAGTAGGGCGTTTTACGTACAAGGTGAGGGACACTGCCCCTGCCCTTTCACTTGTCCCATCGGTCAGGACAACTTGACCCGCCGAAGTATAGATTTATGTACAAGGTGAGGGACACTGACCCTGCCCTTTCACTTGTCCCATCGGTCAGGACAACTTGACCCGCCGAAGTATAGATTTATGTACAAGGTGAGGGACACTGACCCTGCCCTTTCACTTGTCCCATCGGTCAGGACAACTTGACCCGCCGAAGTATAGATTTATGTACAAGGTGAGGGACACTGCCCCTGCCCTTTCACTTGTCCCATCGGTCAGGACAACTTGACCCGCCGAAGTATAGATTTATGTACAAGGTGAGGGACACTGACCCTGCCCTTTCACTTGTCCCATCGGTCAGGACAACTTGGCCCGCCGAAGTATAGATTTATGTACAAAGTGAGGGACACTGACCCTGCCCTTTCACTTGTCCCATCAGTCAGGACAACTTGGCCCGCCGAAGTATAGATTTATGTACAAAGTGAGGGACACTGACCCTGCCCTTTCACTTGTCCCATCGGTCAGGACAACTTGGCCCGCCGAAGTATAGATTTATGTACAAGGTGAGGGACACTGACCCTGCCCTTTCACTTGTCCCATCGGTCAGGACAACTTGGCCCGCCGATGTATAGATTTATGTACAAAGTGAGGGACACTGACCCTGCCCTTTCACTTGTCCCATCGGTCAGGACAACTTGGCCCGCCGAAGTATAGATTTATGTACAAGGTGAGGGACACTGACCCTGCCCTTTCACTTGTCCCATCGGTCAGGACAACTTGACCCGCCGAAGTATAGATTTATGTACAAGGTGAGGGACACTGACCCTGCCCTTTCACTTGTCCCATCGGTCAGGACAACTTGGCTCGCCGAAGTATAGATTTATGTACAAAGTGAGGGACACTGACCCTGCCCTTTCACTTGTCCCATCAGTCAGGACAACTTGGCCCGCCGAAGTATAGATTTATGTACAAAGTGAGGGACACTGCCCCTGCCCTTTCACTTGTCCCATCGGTCAGGACAACTTGGCCCGCCGAAGTATAGATTTATGTACAAGGTGAGGGACACTGACCCTGCCCTTTCACTTGTCCCATCTGTCAGGACAACTTGGCCCGCCGAAGTATAGATTTATGTACAAGGTGAGGGACACTGACCCTGCCCTTTCACTTGTCCCATCAGTCAGGACAACTTGACCCGCCGAAGTATAGATTTATGTACAAGGTGAGGGACACTGACCCTGCCCTTTCACTTGTCCCATCGGTCAGGACAACTTGGCCCGCCGAAGTATAGATTTATGTACAAGGTGAGGGACACTGACCCTGCCCTTTCACTTGTCCCTTCAGTCAGGACAACTTGACCCGCCGAAGTATAGATTTATGTACAAGGTGAGGGACACTGCCCCTGCCCTTTCACTTGTCCCATCAGTCAGGACAACTTGACCCGCCGAAGTATAGATTTATGTACAAGGTGAGGGACACTGCCCCTGCCCTTTCACTTGTGCCATCGGTCAGGACAACTTGACCCGCCGAAGTATAGATTTATGTACAAAGTGAGGGACACTGACCCTGCCCTTTCACTTGTCCCATCGGTCAGGACAACTTGGCCCGCCGAAGTATAGATTTATGTACAAAGTGAGGGACACTGACCCTGCCCTTTCACTTGTCCCATCGGTCAGGACAACTTGACCCGCCGAAGTATAGATTTATGTACAAGGTGAGGGACACTGCCCCTGCCCTTTCACTTGTCCCATCGGTCAGGACAACTTGACCCGCCGAAGTATAGATTTATGTACAAAGTGAGGGACACTGACCCTGCCCTTTCACTTGTCCCATCGGTCAGGACAACTTGGCCCGCCGAAGTATAGATTTATGTACAAAGTGAGGGACACTGCCCCTGCCCTTTCACTTGTCCCATCGGTCAGGACAACTTGACCCTCCGAAGTTGTCTTCCACCACGTCTTGTCACATGTTATCAGCCGATTGTACTCTTCGTATAGATTGTTTGAGTAAAGGTCTTTTTTGTAAACAAAAGTTACAATGGGAAACATTGTCCTCTAAAGACACAGAACTGATCGAAGGGGCACCTTGAATTATGAAAATGGAATCTTTCTATAAAATGTCACCTTATTGAGGGGCTTCTTGTTTTCTCAACAAGGCGACTAGTTGGATTAAGATCTGTGTGGAAATGGGCCAAATGCATCATGAAAGAGTAATCTACTAGCGACTATGTGTCAAAATTAGCATTTTTCTTTAAAGGAACATAGTATGTCCGTTTTTATTTTAAAATACTGTTATACATATAAATGGTATCTATTATGACGTACTGATAGCGGAACACAACACAACTGTTTTTAATGAACCATTTGTGTTGGTCAAATGTTTATGATACGAGTTTGTATCACTTGTTTACAGGAAAAAGGAAGATGACAAACTCAGGGTCTTCTTGGTCTTGGTTGAGTACTGGCCAACACTCCTTAGGAGTCATACGGTCAGTATTGGGTGCTACACGGGTTAATATGGTTGAGCGGAAGAGACGGTGGGATCGTTTGAAGGCTGTCGTAAAAGCTAAATCGGATCGTGAAGTAGCAAACGTCCGGCTTGACACGTAATATCGGACGTAAGTTGGCATTGCAGCTGATTGCTGCATTTTTTGGCCGGTGTTGGGTTTACACATTCTGTGTATTTTGTTGTCACGTAGTTCCAAGTTCTGTTGTTTTAAGATGCATATGATATATAAATGTTAATATCCGATGTCGATTGATTGATTGCATTTATATAGAAAATCTCCCATTCGGGCATCATGTCGCACGGCCGTCACTGTTCACACGCAGGCTCGGCCTCGTGTCGTTATTGTCACTGACCATACCCCATGGGTGGATTCACCCCTTGACGCTGGGGCCTAGGGGTAATCGTAAGCTAGGTAGAATGGTAACCAGGTAGAATATAGGAAGTGAATGGAATATGAAGTAGATTGCTTAACTCTAACATCGTCCATCCAGTCGACAACATTATTGTCTGGTACTGATACAATTATCGTCGTGGTGTCCTAACTTCGTGCATCGCATAATACCGTGCCAACATCATGTTGGGAATTTTATGTGAATTTGTTCAATTCCATCTGAGAGACAGAGGTGATATGGGATGGGCAACAAAGCAAAGAACT
Organism: Escarpia spicata; assembly: GCA_963995525.1. Lineage (NCBI taxonomy): Eukaryota > Metazoa > Annelida > Polychaeta > Sabellida > Siboglinidae > Escarpia > Escarpia spicata. Next base: position 26,331,940 of record OZ023205.1, on the reverse strand, counting down.
GGAAATACACTTGGAAGGGATGAAACTAAACCAAAGAGTCAGTTTTGTATACTTGGGCGCAGCGGTATGTGGGTGTGGCTCCTCAGAGACAGAAATTCGCAGGAGAATACGAGCACGGGCGAATGCATGGACGAAAGTATAGAAGGTTTGATGGGAGACAGGCACATATCGCTAAAACTCAAGGAAAAGGTACTATGCGCAAGTGTGATGCCAGACTACCTGTATGGCCTAGAAAGTATAGCAATGACAGTGAAACAACAGGAGAGGGTATAAGTGTGCGAAAACAACTTGGTCAGGAGAATTACAGGAAATAGAAAAGCGAAGAGTGGAAGAGCTGAGGAAGGATGATGGTGTGAAAGAAAGTTTCAAGAAGAAGTTGGTGAGAAGTCGATTGAACTGGGCAGGACATGTGGAGCGAATGGGAGAAGAACGGATGGCAAAGAAAGCAGATGCCCGGAGAGTGGAGGGAAAAAGAAGACGAGGGCGACTGAGACTGCGGTGGGAGAATTGCGTGAAGAGAGACCTGGAGGGATGAAAGGGGAATGGATGAAAAGAGCAAAAGACCGAGGAGAATGGAGAAGGATGGTAGAGAAAGTAGTGGAAGCGCAATGATACCGTTTTGAGAAAGTTTGGAAAGTAACTGAAATTATAGTTTTGATTATTAATTTGTATTATGATATTGAAAAATCTAAAATTATTGTGTTTATTATTAAAATAGTGTCGGCAACTTGGCAAATGTGTTCCCTTAGGTATTCAAAAGTATAGTTTCGAGTAGGCATGTATGATTATATTTATCATCCAAAATAATTTTGAAGGGGATGTTGTGCAATTTTTCCATATGGGAAGGGGATTTTGTCCGGAGGTGATTTTGTCTGAGGTGATTCTGTCTGAGGGGATTCTGTCCGGTTACTATCTTAATGGGAGTCTCCCGACCTTATCTATTACCTACGTTATTCGTTGTATGTGTATCGTATTTATAGGTCAAATAAATTGATTCTGAGTTCTATCAATATTTTCTTAACCATTCAATATTTTTTTTTAAACTTATATCTGATCTCCTCTCAATCTCCTGGTCGCTAGTGTTGTCAAACCACATTCTTTTAGGCGTATTTCGTAACTAAGATCTCTCAGTTTTGGTATCATTTTAGTCGCTCTCCTCTGTACCCTTTCTAGCATATCTATGTCTTTCTTGCGAACCATAATTATATTCATATAAAGCTAAACAATTGCTTGAATTCAATGCCCGACGCTAGACGATAGAACGATGTTTACTTGACAACCTGAGATGAACTCGGAGATGCCGGGTCAACCTCGCTGTGATCACCGTAACATCAACTTCGATCCGCAGTGCTAGAAGAAGCCACCGGACTGGCACGGTCAGCACTTGTTGTTGTTGTTGTTGTTGATATCGGGTTCAACACGAGGTCATCGTCGCTGTCAGTGCAGCTGTCACTTACTTCGACGCCGCTGTCAAGTTCCGAAGTTGGCAGACAGAAGTAATCTTCGATCACTTCCCGCACGTCTGAACTGTCATTAATACTACTGTTTGAAGCTTCTTTCAACACTTGTGTTATCTGCGAAGCTCGATCCATAATTATATTCATATAAAGCTAAAAACTTGTTTTAAATCAATGCGCGACGCTAGACGATAGAACGATATTTACTTGACAACCTGAGATGAACTCGGAGATTCCGCAGCATTCAATTGGCTCGGTTATATCGTAAACAAGACTTGGCGAACTCGTAAATTCACGAACACCTTTACTTGTAAATTTATGCAGCTGGGTCAAACAGCTACGTTCCAATCACCTCGTGAATACCGTGATGAATACGTCTTAGTAACCCCTACTTTACCATGTTGCATAAATTTACAAGTGGTAAACTCGAGCAGCCCGTGAACTTTCCAGTTCGCCAAGTCGTGTTTCCGATATAAAGGAACCCACTGAAACGCGGCATAACGCTCGTGGCGGCGTGCTCAAAGCATGCTAATTTTGTAATTCAGCTGGTCATTGTTTTACCAAAATGAGTGGTAGGTGTCGAATAAAAAGGTGCGAAGTAACTCATATTTGAAACGTGGAGGTCAACTAAGGTAATTGACCACAGCAACATGTATAGGAGTGTCACCCTCATGACTCATTATGTTCTCTTAAAAAGAAATAATTTCCATATGAATACATAACGATAACGACAATGTGCCTGTGTGGCAGATTTTTATTCACACCAAACTAATACAATGTATGTACGCAAGCACCCGAGCAACATATCCAAACCACATAGTATTTCTGGATCATAAATGTAACAAAACACTGATATCCACCGGAAACATTAACTGTGTAGCCAAAATTTTGTTTGCGCTACATGGAATGCCCCACCTCAGTAGAAATCATTCGTGCAACATTTTATCTTAAAGGGAATAAAAACACATCTTGCTTGAATTCAAGTTATATTACATCCTGTTATCTATTTCCACGTCCACCAAGCCAAAAAAATCAAAAAAATTAAATGAATTAGAAATTCCACATTTTATGCTGTGCATCCGGACATTTTCGAATATGCATATTTTGGCGCGCTTTTCGGGATGCCGAGATGTGACGTCACTTATGACTCTAACTCGCATCAGGCCGACCCTTTCCATGCATTCAGTGCATGTTTACAAGTATAGCTTTTGGGTCGAAACGAGCGTCAGAACAAAACATAGCAAACATATATTGTATCCAGCTACATAAAATAACGTGTCTTATCTCGTAATATCACTAGAATATCGATATATGAAGGAGTTGTACAATTTATCATAACAACTTAAATTAGTCGGAGAAGTTCCGCTGGTCCCGCTAGCTCAGTGGGTAGGCGCGTTGGTTAGTTGTCATTTATTTTACAATCGGGAGACGCCGGTTCAATCCTGACAGCATGCAAAGCTTTGATTTTCTTTACATTTATTTTGTTTATGTTTTCACGAAGTAATATAAACAAAATCATTTTATACTATAATTCACTGTTTGTAAATAATTTTAATTTTTGTAGTAATTATTTATTCGCCACAAAAATGAAAATATGGTCATTATATAACGATGTTTCTAAATGTTATTTATCAAAACAAATACAATGTAATGGATATATAATTCATTAATTGTAAATATATTGTACGGTAATATATTGTAATTATATATGTGAAAACAGATTGAGATATGTCTGGATAAATACAATTTAGAAACATCGTTATATATAATGACCATATTTTAATTTTTGTGGCGAATAAATAATGACTACACAAATATTTACAAACAGTGCATTATAGTATAACATGATTTTGTTTATATTACTTCGTGAAAACATAAACAAAAGAAGTGTAAAGAAAATCAAAGGTTTGCATGCTGTCAGGATTGAACCGGCGTCGCCCGATTGTAAAATAACTGACGAGTAACCAACGCGCCTACACACTTAGCTAGCGGGACCTGCGGAAATTCTCTGACTGATTTGAGTTGTTATGATAAATTGTTAGATAAATTGTACAACTCCTCCATATATCAATATTCTAGTGATATTATGAGATAATATACGTTATTTTATGTAGCTGGATATAATATATGTTTGCTATGTATGTTTATTGGTGTAGATTATCTCCCGTTGGTTGCATTCGATATAATTATTCTGAAAACGAAACCTAGTCGACTTGTAGGCCCATTCGCATTCGTTGTTTTGAATAAAATTCAATTCACGTGGAACCGTAAGATAAATGTTTGTTCCTCTATGATGACTAGTGTTTGTATTACGTCGGAATATTGCACAATAACTCATTCTGACGCTCGTTTCGACCCAAAAGCTATACTTGTAAACATGCTCTGAATGCATGGAAAGGGTCGGCCTGATGCGAGTGTGTGTCATAAGTGACATCACGATACCATGTGATCGCCTAGCTCATTAAAATTTTATTTTCCGCGGGAATCGCTTCACAGACGGGCTTAAAATCGAATTTATAATACAAATGTATTTTTCTGTATTTGTTTAATGTTGTCAAATGTTACATACAATATTAAACTTTGTGTACACATGGAAAAAGGATTTTAGCTAATGCCTTGTTTTTATTTCCTTGAATTCGTGGTCTGGGCAGACCGGTGGCAGCTTCAAAGAGCTGAATGAGTGATGTGTACCGACGATTGGAAATAGTACCCCGACTTATTATGCCCCGATTACGATCATCTGAGAGGTGTACAGCCTCTTAACGTTAATGAATAGAGATACCTCGGCATTATGCTGATGACAAGTTTTATTTAATCATAACATTTCGTATAATTATTTCTCACCTCACAAAACATGCTGCACATTCAATGTTACTTTTCGCCGTTTTAATACTGTCGACGTTGCTGTTCTCATTAAGACATATACCTTATTTGCTGGAATACCGTTCGACTGTATTGAACCTATACATACCAGTCAGGCATTACTTGGGCATGACTGACCACTAATTATTAGAGAATGTGCAACGGTTCTTTGGGCATAATTATCGGCGTGTCCTAACTTCGTGCATCGCGTAATGCCGTGCCAACGTCATATTGGGAATTGTATGTCAATTTGTTCAATTCCATCTGAGTCGGTGCCTGTGAGTTAAAGGCATTTTTTAAAATTAAAACGGCAACTAGCTGCTGCTGCAATTGTTATTAGTGTTGAAATGTCACCATCCGTTATAAGAGTGTTATTTTGGAATATTCACCTACAAAATTGGCAATGGAATCAACATATTTTATGTTTCCTGACTGTTTTAGCAGCCATTCACGTTGGTCAAATAGGATAGCATTTTAAATGACACGTTTTTTTTATGTAAAAGTGATCATAATTATGTATACATTTTTATAGTACAACCTTTTATTACCACTGTTTTGGTGATTGGTGATTTCGCCATAACTTAATAAATTTTTTAAACAAATGATGGAGCATATTTATAACTAGGTTTGATATGTTGCGAAAGAACAGGTTTCTGGGTGATTGAGACTAAATACAAAGACTGCTGAGAAATACAACTGCAGAGGTTGTTTGTTGAAATAATTTGTTGTGCACATATTTGTGTATCAAACATTTGAAGTGTAAACAATTGAAATTATAAAACCTTTATCTAAATAGTCCCCATGCATCTGAGCAAAACTCGCACCAGCCTTCTAGTAGACATAACATGTGCATAACGTACATGAACAATTGCATGTGAAACATCGTGTTAAAGCCCGTTATGTTTTGTCTTGTTGACAAACTAATAACATATATCATGCTACTTTATGGCATTTCCTTCCATAAATTGTTGCCCTAGTGGATCTGATATGCAGATTTTATTCTTTAACAAAATGAAGGAGGTGATACATTATAAACGGAAATATTATAGAAATTAGCACAGATGTTTATATTCAGATTGTTTTTGTATAACATAATATTATTATCTTAACAAAGTGAACTTACAGAGAACCTCAACGTCATTACGCCCATTCCACTATTATTCACAGTTACTGGAAAGAAAGTAACATGCAAAAAGTAAACGGTTAAGAAATAGCATATTACTACTATTTTGTAATATAAAATACCTTTGTATTAATAATGTTTTGTGTTTGAAATTATCTTACAGGTCACTCTGTGTTTAGTCAACACATATACATAAATCGTTTTGTACTTAATGTGTCAAAATTTGTTTTAGTTTTAGTTGCATTCTGAGATAGTTCATCTTTTTAATACAAATATCCCGTAAATCAACATTCCCACAAGCTACATGTCATTTTCCTCAATGTCATGTAAACATTGTTCTTATAATATTCAATTTCAAAATAACACAGTCCAAAAATTTAAAAATAATATCCGCATGCCATACGTATAACTATGTTTCTCACTTGCCAAACCTGATGACAGATAAGTCTGCAAAGGCTTCATTTATCAAATAATAATAATAATGATTACTACAGTGACATATATGGTAGCAAATGTGGTCAAAGATGTCAATATTATTCATATTGTACTGTTACAAATAGCAGTTTAACTCAGAATGCAGCATTAAGCAGTGAATAACCTGGTTGTTATTTGAATAATAAATTATTAACTTTAAAAAAAATCTGACTTTTCACATGTTTGATATGTCAGGTCAAAGGTCAGTATCAGTGATATTTACAACATATTCGTCAACTGGTCCCGTGTGAAATATATTACAGTATTGACAAACTGTGCTGATGTTTGTACAAATGTATAACACAAAAATAGAAAACGTGTTGTGTTCCCTTTAAGACGTGTATGATTCATTTTTATTTGTTTGTGAATTTTTGGTATTATTGACATATATATATATATATATTAGTCATGCAACACACACACACATACACGCACTCGCACGCACGCACGCACGAACACACACAATTGTTTTACATTTATTTCACTCCGGGGCTTTTTTATGAAATGGTGGTTTGCCAGAGCAAAAATTCTTCAAATGTTTATCAACACAGAACAACAATATTTTGCCAGTTGCATTTAATTGTTATTAAAAATGTTTAGTATCGTACAAATACAAATGTATCTGCAATTGTTCCGCTCTACGATTACGCAGCTTGGCGATGCGAGCGCAGTCTGTTTTGTTCACTGACAGGCTCTTCCTCTGACACACTCTTCCTCGGCCACGCCCTCTCCTCATACCCCTTCCTCTCGCTGCACCCCGTCCGTGTAGTCCACCGTGTTTCACCTCTGCGGGTCTTTCACTCAAACTCTGTGAGTGAAAGGATAATGTGATGATGCTAAATATTGTTATATAGTCTCGCTTAACCGACTCTCGCCTGGCTACATGACTTCGCCAGAACGATAGTCTGGCTCTGAAGGGGTAAGACCACATTTAAATTTTACATAGGCGGCCATTATAACGTTTCCTTCATTTCCTGCTAAATTTGACGAAAAAATTTCTTGAAAATTTCACAGCATATTTATCCTCCATTGACACAAGTGCTGTGGAAAACTCGTAAAATTCTCATACCTCAGTTTTCAGAAAAATCCACCCAAACCTGACACCCCTCAATTTCGCCACAATCTGATGACGGATTTTGAAATATTGGTGCGTTCTGCAAAATAGCCACTGTGCGAATACGCGAGCGACTAGCGTATGTTTATTGCTACCTCGTGAAAGATCTAATGCAGTAGTACATTCAGTATTCACTGGACTGACATGAGCCATGCCAAAGTGCTCGAAAAAAATTCACACATGACACCAAAACGGTGTTTTCAAGGGCACTCTTTCGGTAATGGCGGACGAATCCTTAATGTGGTCTTACCCCAGGGCCCGAGGTTATAAAGCGTACTCGGTGCTCATGCTCAACTCCATGCTCAGACTCGAGATTTCATGCTCACCGGAGAATCCGTGCTCACGGTGGTTATAAAACTTCTTGAGTACGTGCTCAACTGAGTACGCCGCCTTGAGTATATGCTCAACTGCGTGCTACTGCGACGCCGTTTTTTCAAATACGCAAGCGGCCGAAATGGAACTCTTTCATCGATGAAGGTAAGAATCAGTGTAAACAATAATAGTATCGTCTGCTAGATTACACGATGGCGGAGGAAGATTGTAATGCGAGTGTTCCCGTTGTTGCCAAGAAAAGGGCTAAGCCATGGGGGGAAGTTGAGGAACAGCAGTTAATAAAGGAAGTTCTGCAGCGTGAAGACACGCTGTTTGGAATAATAAGGGGCTGTGGGGCAAAGACCGTACACCAGCAGCGCCAAGAAGCGTGGCAGCAAATTGTTGAGTTTCTGAAAGCGTACGTGTTGTGTGAAATTGTAAGGTTTAACTAAGCCAAGCCTAAAGCCTCGGTGACTAAATTGTTATCATAATAACCTCATAATATTAAACTATATGTAGTGTAATCGGCACTTGTGTAGAATCCGGACCACCTCGATTTCGCCGTTCTAACTTGAGTTTTGCCTAACTTTGATACCTCGAGCATTACCACTGGCGTTAGTTCCATCAATCATTCAACATCATGCCAGGTATATTTATATTACGAAAATATTGTGTCTTTGTGCAAGGGTTACCATAATACAGTGCACTCTGCCCTGGATAAGTTGAACTTCCAAGTACCCATGGAAAAATATCGACTAGTTATCAGAAGTTCCATTAGCCAAACCTAAGATTTAACATCTTACGACACAGGAAAAATATTGACTTCACCCAAAAAATATAAGACTACGCATGATCTGGAGTGCATATTCATTCCACAAATTGTCGTAATTTTTCTGTCCGATCATATGAAGGGGATAAGTGTGTTGAGAAACTGTTATTGCACTACTTACAATAACACAGAGATTACCAATGATTTCATTTATTTAAATACAAAAAAAACGTGCATTGTGACAAGGTGAACACTCTGTATATAAATGAAAAATTGTCATAGGTAATGTTCAATGTGCACTTAATATATGAAAGTAAGAATACATAAAATGTACTATGCCATGAACATATTTGCTTATTTGCTTCTAAATTATGCAAATATCTGGGCATAAGTCAGTGTAAATTGTCGAACCTACCAACTACATTTTGCAGCAGTCATATGCAGCATTGAAGCAATATAGACATGTGGTAAAACATTTGTTTGCAACTTCTTTTAGAGCAATACAACAACAGCAGTTGTCCCAGTTTGACCCAAAAGGAAGCCAGTTCCTCTACATCTAGCCGTGTCACCTGTGGTAAGTAATTCACCTGTTTCATCATATTTATGATTATTCATGTTGTACACAATGCATAGAAAAGCTAACAATTCTGGAGTAAAATTTGAGAAAATGCTATGTTTATGCATGTAATAATAAATAACTTAAGTGTAGTCACTGTCTAGGTTATGTCCCATAAATTGTGTAATTTGGGCAGAAATGAGGAATGCATACATCATAATCTTGTCTTTCAATGTCCTTTTTTCTCAACAAATAATCCAAAATTAATACGAAATATTTAATGTATGGTTGTTATGGGCAATTTTTACACGTAGCCCAATTTTGCAGCATATTTCTCTCAAAATGTCGCTTTTTAAATATATGCTCACTGTCAGCAATAAATATTCAAAAACTTGTGAAGATATTTAAACATGTGAGTATTTTGTAGCTTACAATCTGTGGAGTCCAAAAAGGTATAAAACTTTATTTCACAATTTTGGGGATTAATAACCACTTTGCCATAACAGTTCAAATGTAAAGATTTCACGTGCAATGACTCTCATAATATAAACACTGGTGAAATGTTGTTAAATATTTTTTTACAGACAAAAAGAAAAAACCCACAAAAAGGACACTGCAACAAGATGAAGCAACTATGCAGAACACTGTGGAAGACACAAAAAGAATATTGCTTGAGCAGGAGAAACTAAATTTGGAAATTGAAATGCTAAAAAAACAAAATCGAAATCTAGATTTGAATTGGTGACGTTGAAGAAATTGCATTGCAGTTTGAAAGTAACGAATGAATTTGGCGTTAACTTAGAATAAATGATGACAAATTCAGTTGTTAGTTTCAAACTGCAATGTAGGCTTGCTTACGTTAGAATACTGGTTCTTTTTGCACAAATGAGGGTTGTTGACTTCTGATGCTTCCTATAAGTTATGTGTACGTGTCATATGTGCAAACCTAAGCATTTTTAGAAAGCTTGTAAACTGCAATGAAACTTATATGTGGTGAGATTTAACAAAAAGACATGATTCAAATGTTAGTGTATTTGGTAATAAATGTTTAAAATAGATATTGACTGATAAAGATGGCCAAGAAGACCCATTTGCATTACACAGTGTTATGTACTCATAGTTGCAATAAATACTTAAACAAAGTTATGACACATGGTGAGAGGTTTAGTATATATAAACCATACTATTATTCAATAAAACAAATCAGCAAGTCATCAACCACTATTCTAACCTAAACCAATGCAATTGCATTTTAGTAATGCCATATCAAAAACATGAAATAAATGTATTTGCATTTATAATATTTATATGTGAATGTAATCCCATTAACATTTAATTTCAGTGTTGTTCTGAATAATTTATATGATGGATAATTATTCAAAAAACACTTAAATTCAAATGTTATTTACATTACATTCCAATAGTATTATTACTAAATGCAAACACATTTATGTCATGTTTTTTGATATTACATTACTAAATGTACATTGTTGTACATTTCTTTTAATTCTGCTGAAATGGAAGATTGCAAATTTGTTGTAACGTCTTCTTTGTTAGGTAATTTGAATGTAGTATTTTTCAATATTAACTCACATATTACACAGTAAAGATGGCTTCTCACAACAACTCCGCAGTACTCAACTTGAGCAGATTTAAAAGAAATGTGCAACAATGTGACCTCTCATTACTGCCCCATCGTTTTGTCCTGGAACAGGAATGAAAGCTATATCATCGGGTGGGGGCTGGTTAACATCATCAGTAGCAATGTCAATTATGTCACCATGATCTATCCCAATGTTGTGTAACACAGCACATGCTACAACATAAGTGACAGCATTATGTGGTGTGGTTCTGAGTTCGGTGTGTAAACACTGGAAACATCTCTAGGATACCAAATGTCTGTTCGATTAGAACACGGGTACGGCACAATGAATTATTAAACCGTGCTTCGCCAGGTGATGCAGGATGAAGTATAGGAGTCATGAGAAAATGTAGGCATGGATACCCCGAGTCTCCCAGCAGGAATCCGTGATGTAGTCCTGGAAATATAATGTAACGTTTCATATTTAACCACAATTAAATTTAATATTTCTTTGCAATTATCATGATATGTTGCATTTGTATGCATCATTAAATATTTCATATTTATTATGTTGTATGAACAAATATTAAATATACATTTATTTATTTATTATATTATATATTAAATACGATTTATAAATACACATACATCTTTCAGTATACAACATAGGTAGACTTACCTATTCTTTCATTCATACATACATATTTTATTATTAATTAATTCCCTCTTTGAATACAAGGGACATTGAACCATGATGATGATGATGATGAATGATAATTATTAAAACTATTCAACTTTCAAACTGTGGTTTTTGTCGGTTATTATCTTAGTAATAATTCTTCTTTCATTCATACATACATACATACATATTTTTAAGTTTCGTATATCGTTATATACGATTTATAAATACACATACATCTTTCAGTATACAACATAGGTAGACTTACCTATTCTTTCATTCATACATACATATTTTAAAGTTTCATATATATCGTTATATACATATACGATTTATAAATACATCTTTCAGTATACAACATAGGTAAACTTACCTATTCTTTCATTCATACATACATATTTTAAAGTTTAATATATCGTTATATACGGTTTATAAATATACATACATCTTTCAGTATACAACATAGGTAGACTTACCTATCACTTTGATAATACTTCTCTTTGATCTTTCGTTATGATTCTTTGATCTTTCGTTCCTTTCTACACCTTTCCTCTTTGATCTTTCGTTATTATAATTCCCTCTTTGGTCTTTCGTCTCTCATATATATACAATAACCCTTCCATGGCTGCTCATTTCACCGTCAGGTGGCGCTACACACACTCCTACATACGGTCACGTGACTACGCACTTTGCTCAGGGGGGCGGCTTTCGAAACCTCCCTATTATCAACCAAAAACTCATCAAAAAGGGCTGTGGATGGATAACCAAAACGTCTCGTATACTACTGTCGTGGTTGGATGTGTCAGCGTCAACCGAGCGATAGTTACGCTTGAGTATTTCTGTTGATGTCTTGAGTGGTCTGCTGGCATCAAATACACAGCGCACGACGTAATGATCAGATATTGAAAACGGAACGACTTGCACAGCGGTGACAATATTATCGTCATTGTGTGTAATTACGAAATCCAGTGTGTGACCTGCTGAATGTGTGACTTCACTAACGTGCTGGATAAGGTTGAAAGAATTAAGTAGCTCAAGTAACGGTCGTTTTTCAGTTTCAACGCCATATTTGATGTTAAAATCACCGACAATACAGGACGGAATCATACATAATGACAGCTTTGTAAAAAGCTGCTCAAGTTCCATGTAAAACACAGACTTTATAGTGGGCGGTGGCCGGTATAATGTGTGCAGTAAGTCTGGACACGCTGACACCCACGTACACAGGCGATCGTGGTGCTCAATAAAACAACTTTGGTGTGTGAGTTGCTTGTATTCCATCACGGTTATCATGGTCGCATACTTGGTGTGCGATGGATGCAAGGCAAGGGTTCCTCTTGTGACAAGTAGTAATACAAATTTTAAAGGCATTTGATATTACCCCTTGACCTTGAAAATCGTCAACACTACCCCCCCCCCCCCCCCAATCGATATGGAAAATCTGAGATACTTCATTACTCTCATAGCGATCATGTAAATATCCAACAATACTCCCCTGCCCAGGAAAATCTCCTACCCTCCAGTCCTCCCTTATTAACCGGGAAAATCACCAACAAAACCCCCCTCCCCCGGGAAATTCTCCAACTCCCCGACACAATACACATAAAAAAATGTTCGTGGCAGAAAAACGGACCCAAAAAATAAACCACACAACGCCAACGCTACGGGCCAGCTGATCATTCGCCAGCCGTAGTCAAAACCAGTGCATTCTATTGATGGAACTACACATGCAAGCACATACACTGTATGATATGTTTATAACTAATACATCGTAGACACCGAAGTAAGTGATTACTAGCTGGTATTAGATCATTAATTACATTTACGTCCCTGGCCTGCCTTCAACTGACAACAGGAACGGACGTGACTCGTTATTGGCGGACAAAACTAAAGTGCACATAATACAGAATGTCATTAACTGACACATGTCTTGTCGATAACATTCATTGCGTTAACAGGATGTAAAACAATGTTAATTTCACAAACACAATGACAAACGGAATACTTATGACAATTCATAGTACAACTTACTTCGGTCGAAGAATCGTCGGTTTGCATGGAGGCCATGTTGACAGTGAAAGCGTGTTGAAATGTGAAGCTCCGTCCTCGTCGGGTCACGACCTTCCTCGGAATTATCCGAGCTCGCTATTCAGGAATTTGAATGACAGCGCGGCAATTCTTATAACTATTAAACGGTTAAATTATAAAGTTGGTTCTGCATCGTTATAGCATATTTGGACTGTCAGTACGTTATACAATAGATACCATTTATACTACATAACAGTATTTTAAAATAAAAACGAACAGACTATGTTCCTTTAAAAAAAAGCCGAGGGTAGTACTAAAATGACAAACAGCATTTTTAAAATGTAAAACGGACAACTATATGGGCGCAACTAAGCGTGCGCGTTCGCATTCTTAAATAGAAAAATAAAATATCTGACCTGCCATGGACGACCGATTTTGTTGGGCTTCAGAGGTGGCTGTTCAATACAGGTATTGCTAGCACCCCTGCATATTCGAGTTATTATTCACTATCCGTCTGATGGCGCCATTGATGCAGGACGCCTAATTACGCCGCCAGTCCGATTTGCAACGTAGGCGCACCGAGTCGGCTTGCGTAGTGGAATTACACAAGCGGTTCCAAGGCGATACGTTGATGACGATTTCTGCTAACACTGTCATGTGTCGCTGGCGACACATTTCACGTATGAGTATCCAAACCCTGGATGAAGTCGAGCGTACCTAAGGTAAGCAAACCAGCACTGGTCACGTTGGATGGATCAGTGTAGCGAGGTAGAAGCTTGCTGCATTATTGGACGTTGTTTACAATTACATGCTGTGGCTACCGCGGCTAGTGAGTATTAGCGTAGCGCAGTGAAGCTTGTCGCTGGCGTTGCGTCGATCGTTCGTCCTTTCACCCAGTAGGGCAACCGGACCATCACAGGCCGTTCGGTGGTACATTGTCACAACAATGCATATGAGTGTGACTGATGGCCTACGACACGTGTGCATAGAATCGAGAATGTCCGTCTCCTTCGAGACTATCCATAACATAGTAGTAGTAGTAATAGTAGTAGTAGTAGTAGTAGCAGCAGCAGCAGTAGTAGTAGTAGTAGTAGTAGTAGTAGTAGTATGTTATTAGTCTCACTCCAAATACAAGACAAATAAATACATTACATTCAAAGTTAGCATTGTATACAAACTAAGACCACTCAAAAAGAGTTATGAGAGACTTGTAAAAACAAAAATGTACAAATAAAAACAGTAATAATTTAATAAACATGTGCTATTATTTTGTTGTATTGTGTAATCTTGTGTGCAGTATTTTTTTAAAGGATGCTGGCAGTTTTACTTATTATATAGTCATTACTCAATAAATATACACATTTATCTTGATCATTCATACTAGAAAAAGCTGGGTCATTAATTGTTGCATAGCCTATTAGTTCTTGTCATTCGTTAAAATATAAAGGGCATTTCATTAAAACGTGAAACTCATTTTATCTTTCATTCGTGCAATTATAACACGTCCTAGCTTCAGATGGGGGGGGGGGGTAATTTCGTTCAAAACGTCCAGTTTCAATTCTGATTGGTGCCACGCCACATCGAACTTTTTCAAGTGCTGATCAATTACTTCTAGTCATAATTTTCTTAACAGTAATGCTCAATTAAAAAACATGTTTTTGAACTGTTTATAATAAAAGTTCTTAGTTTATTTCTACTACCATTTCTACCCTCTTCTCTATTTATAATATGAAGCCATTGCTGTTCCTGTAATACAGACAGGCAAACATCTGTGTGTTCTATTATAGCCTTTAAATTATTATGGTCTCTTATATTAGTAAGATTATGCATAATTAAGTCATTATAACGATGGTATACTTCGTAGCCCCAATTTCGTTTCCCACTTTCGGCCATTTCCATCATCCATAGAAACACACGTGTTGTCACTCTACATACATCCATATTGATCAAACGACACCAGGGCCTAGTAACAGATAGGCATTGTTGGTGAGTCGGGGTTTTCCACCCCATTTCACCCTGTACTGCTGCTGATGGGGTATATTTACCCACACCTAGGAAAAATCGACAGGCCCTATTATGTATGCTATTTATGACCGAATATTCCTTTGTATTCCACACAGCAGCAGAACCGTAATTAATAATGGAGAACACCATACCATCGTATAGTTTAGTAAAACAGTTAAAAGACATTCCTCCATTACACTTTGTCTTAGCCATTAACAAAACCAGAGCTACTGTTTTACCAATACATTATAATCCAGGTATTCAGTTAAAATCAAACCTAAATATTTATACTTATTTACGATGCATTTGCTTTGATCACATAGTAGTAAATCGTAAATAGTATCAGACATCGATGGATTACGAAAATGTTCAACTTGAGTTTTGTCTTTGTTAATAGACATGCCCCAGTCATTGCACCATTTCCAGATAACATTTGGCAATGTCTGCAGTTCTTCTGCTGATTTGACCAGCAACACAATGTCATCTACGTGTGCTAACATTGTAACAATTTCGTCTCCGATCTTAACACCTTTACCCGTGCCTTAATTGTCTATAAACATATTGAACATGATAGGGGATAGAACACATCCCTGCTTAAGCCCGCATTCAACATTGAACCAGTCAGACTAAGTTGTTGACCCTAACACAACATTTGTAATCAACATATAATGATTTTAAAGCCTCAAGCATTTCCCCTTGTATGTTAAAGTTCCTAATTTGTTTTCAGAGGAGATTTCTATTGACACGGTCATAAGCTTTCCTATAATCTACGAAACATGCAGACGTTTGCATTTCTTTCTAGTATTGATTATGTTTGTAACGGTAGATAGGTGGTCGAGACAATGCGACCTGGTCTAAACCCATTTTGCTCATCACACAAAAAGGTTTTTGCCCTCTACCCACGATCATATAAAATAGAGCAGTATATTTTATACACTTGCGAACTAAGCGTAATTCCCCTGTAGTTCAATGGCACTCGTGGATCAGACGTACAACACTTGGGTGTCGGGGTTACGATGCCCCGACGCTATGCTTCAGGAACCATGCTGTTGTCAAAACATTGATTAAATAGGTCGTGAAGGAAGTCTATGGCATTTTCATTGACCAGCGTTTCGACTTGGATGTTATCATCACCCAACGCTTTGTGTTTCTTGGCCTTGTTTAAGGCCAGGCGAATGTCCATCAAGGTGTTCATTGACCGGGTTCAGCAAAGTGTGAAAGTCAGTTCTCCATTTACGTAATATCACGCCTTGATCAGTGGATGTGGAGCCGTCCTCTAGCATCACTTTCATTGGTATATCATGGATGCGTTCTTGTTTTATCCCTAATTTTCCAATATGCTTCCAAAAGGCATTTGGATCATATGACGGCAGATCAAGTAGTTGTTCTTGTTGTTTACGCCAGAATTTGCGTTTGGCAGCTTGCACATGCCTATCAAACAGTTTCTGTGCCACCTTCATTTCCGCTTTCAGGTGCGGTTTATTTTGTTCGTCGGCCTTAATCCACAATTGTTCACTTGTTGTGAGGTTATTTCATAGTTGAGTAAGTTCCTTTGTTCACCACTGCTTCTTGATCCGTCTGCGCTTATTAGTGAGCACTGAGTGGTTTACATGGACCACTTTTTGACGTTTATCTTCCATCACCGTTTTAACATGTTCGCAGAAACTATCATTTACATTGTTCAGATTTTCTTGTGTTAAATTAGACCTTTGGATGAACTGCATGAGAGTAGCACAATGTTCTCGTGTTGTGTCGTCATCGAGAAATGACTCGTCAATGCCTTCTAATTTATATCTCGTTGTACATGGGATTTTGGGGTTCGGATCTGTATTACCGTAGCATTCCATGCAATCCTGGAGTAAAACCCATGTCAACATTGAGTGGTCTGGGATGGTCTTGTGTGGGTCGATAATTGACACACACCCAGAGTCATTAAATGTCTTTCGTGACGAAGTTACTTTAAAGACGGTAAACGACGCCAAACGCTCAAGCGGTACAAGGCAATAATCAACGACAGCCAAACCTTTGGTTCAAAAACAGACGTGAAGTCGTTTATCGACGAACCGCGACTGTTCAGCATGCAGCAGCTTGACGATATTAAAAGGTCGATGAGGTATAATTGTCCATGTGAGTTCACTTTAAAATCATAACATATGTCACCCTAGGATTTGTGGACATATTCAGGCCCCCCATCCATTGTTAGGCTTCGCAACGCTGGCATGTACACCCCTTAAAATTACGTTCGTTTGACAAATACCCCGATACTGCATACATTTATAATCATTATTATTATGTTCGTAAAATCGTTGCATTTTTATATTTATTCGTTGTTTATACGTAAAACATGTATGTCTGTAAAAGTAATGACAACAACGGTAGGCTATATTGCTAGTTTTTATGTGGAATAATGTTAAAATCGCCCCAAAAATGGACTGTTCTGCTCTATCTTTCTGATATCTAGAACTGGACGAGCCAACATTAAAAAAAGATGTAATCGTTGCGTAACGTTTACCTAGATACCCCCACATGCACACGGTGCTTCGTTACGCTTGTCCACATACCCCCGCGCAACGTACTTGATAGGTTACCACTTTGTCGTTTGTTTGGAGGAGATGCAGGCTCCAGGTTAAACGTGTGCCGGTGAAAGTGGAACGACTCATAAGGGTGCCGTGGAGGCAGGGTCCGTCACTGATCACGGCAGACATGCGACGGTTGACAACGTCACATGACGGAAGCGGGAGACTGGTGACAGAAGGGTAGAAGACAAAATGAAATGTTACAACGGGACGTGACGGAAATGGGGGTTGGTGACAGGACGGTAGAATACAAAAGGGAGAGTACAACGTGACGTGACGGAAAGGGAGATGGGAGACAGAAGGGAAGAACACAAGAGGGAATGGTACAATGAGACAGGGGGAGGGCGAAGGGTCGAACAGTTGACATGAGGAAAGTAGACACAGTAATCAGAAGGACGCTGGCAGGAGGTAAACGGGTTGGCAACAAGCGCACGAGTGAGAGTAAGACAGATGACTAGGTTAGCTGGATGGAAAGGCACTGATAACATGGTGTCAGATTGGAAGGGGTGGGGAGAATGAGGCAGTTTTTTATGGATGATGCCACAGTTAGGAAGACAGACAACAAACCGAGTAGGGTAATGACGTGGTAGTTTCTTTATCAGGGTCGAAAACACCGCATATAAAATTAGTAATTTGTTACGGGTGGGTGTTGTTTTGAACAAAGGGACATGTTTAAATTCCAAAATATTCATAATTCCAAACTTCAGAAAATAGTACTTAGATAAGCCATGGAAAATCGTCGTACACAATCCATTTAAAACCGTAAAAATGCATAATTTCTTAAATTTGTGTAACGCTGGTGAGGGCATATGAGAAAGTAAAGGAATCACAAGACACCAGGTTTAATCGATAGACCGTTGACCGGCGGCAGCAACAGAGACATGTCGGGTGTAGTGGTCCGTGGTCAGAGCATGACTGACCACTTGTGAGTTGACAGAAACGGCGCCCGTGGGATCACACTCGTTTGACGTGCGCCTTCTCCGTTAACCAGGATAGCGGA
The DNA here is from genome assembly GCA_963995525.1 of Escarpia spicata. Lineage (NCBI taxonomy): Eukaryota > Metazoa > Annelida > Polychaeta > Sabellida > Siboglinidae > Escarpia > Escarpia spicata. The sequence continues at coordinate 26,313,404 of OZ023205.1, read as the reverse complement.
AACAACTTGTGGCACGACCACGCGACTTCCTCGGACGTAGAGAACTAGTCTGGAAGCAACCGTCGTGTTCACGTCTGTTGAACTAGTGTGATAAGAAGACTGCTCCAGACTCCTCCAAACAATAATAGATCTGCGTCGTTCTAAAAAGGAGAAGATAGACATGGCGCAACCGTGTCAACAAGACGAGCAGCGATCTGCCTGTCGACACAGCGTTGATACCAGAGGTGACGAGAAAGCAAGGACAGACCAAAAGTTGCATGGGTATGAACTATGTAGAAGAACTGAAGAGCTGGAGCGAGGCACACGAGGAAGAAGAAAGACAGTGGAAGAGGGACATTGTGAGATCGTATGCGAGTCTTATGTCCCATGCCTGTGTATGATAAGTAAGTTTACACGTAAGTAAATGAGTAAATAAATAAAACGAGCACCAGTAAGACTACGCCTTCGTCATTTACATGGTGCGCAACTGTTTACGTCGACAGAGATTTCTCTCGTCGGGGAAATATTAAATCGCGCAACAATTACAACGCGAAGTATATCTAATCATGATCATGTCAGTGGGAAGATACGCATTTGTCCGCTTGGTGACCCGTCGGATATCTCAACAGTTTACGGCAAACAGTATCACAAATAGGTGCTTGGAAATACAAACGCAACACAGTTACATTTCCAAGCTATGCATCCGTAACTAATTGATCAACTGCGTTGTTACGCAACCTTCAACAACCAATTAATTTGTGTAGCCACTTGTCAAGTAAAATGGTCATTAAAGCATGACCACACCGTGGGAAAAAAATATTGTGTTGTTGACTATGGGTCGATATAATGAACGTTACTGGTAACAGAATGCGAGTGCATTTTACGCACAAGCGTAGGTGTAGCCATTCAACCCAAAATAGGTCGTCTGATTGCCCCATTTATCGTGTCTACATAGTAATAGCATAGAAAAGAGGAGAAGCGGACATTCCGATGACACCAATTGTACGGTGCCATCACTGTAAACGTATGCAAGGTTATATTGTATTTAATTTGATCGATAGTATAGAGTTGTGCACATAGACGCTGGAACGGGGGGGGGGGGGGCAGCTTTCTCCCTGGAATTTCTCTGGAGGATAGACATTATGGTTCTGCCCCCGCCCCATTAAATGTGAGCGTGAATGTTTGTTTTTGTGGCGAGCGTCAATGGCGGGTGGAAATGTAAATTTTATGAAACGATTAATGTGTGTTTTGTTGACTGAAATGTGTGTGCAATTGGAGAATACACATATTGTTTTCTGCCCCCCCCCCCCCCAAGTAATAGGCGGCGAGAAATTTTTCTAAAATACCCCCCTCCCACCGTCTTCGGAAGTCATCATTTCAGTGTAGACAGCACCAGCGTCACTGGTTATGCATCACATTTTGAAAGTTTGAGGCATCAGTATTTTTAAACAAATTATATTAAATTATATTGGTTTAGGTTTTCCGCACTCCGTTGTTGTATGCCAAGGACGAATCCAGTTTAGTTATTTAATGGTGGGGGGCTTAAATGCGGCGTAGGATGCCTAGGAAAGTTTGAGTTTACAAACAGTCTGATGCTATTGTACTTCGAAAGTGTATTATGAATACTTAGACACAGTTCTCAGTAAAATATATTTACATAATGCAACCAACAGCACATTATAACAACGTCAACATCAGCAGCACATTTCGACAACGTTAACTACTGCAGCAGATTACGAGTACGACAAATTACTTACACATTACCACTACGTTAACTCAATCAACACATTATGTCAACGTCAGTAGTACGATACGACAACGTCTACTTCAACAGCATATAATACGAAATGTCAATATCACCAACACATTAAGATAACGTCAACTTAAACAACGTATAACACCGTCAGCATTACCACCGTATTACGACAACGTTGACCCCCAGCAACACATTACGTCAGCATCGGCAGCACATTACAAGTACGTCATCATCACCAACACATTGCGACAACATCAGTAGCACATTCTAGCACAATTAACACCACTGCACATTGCGACTGGGTTAACAGCAGCAGCACGTTGCGACAGCGCAGCGTGGGCAGCACGTTGCGACATCACCAACTAGGCGTTCCTTTGTCGCTGAATTTTGTATTAGTCAATACTTATTGGTTATTGGCAATACCCACTCTCACAGACATTATTGCCAAACTCGGCAACGGCATCACACAGTTAGCGGCTTAGCATCATGAGCACTTGTTCGAGCAGTACAGCAGGCCTTTTCATTACTTCTTCCGGAACATGCACCTGTTTGCCGGGCGGTGTGCGTGAGACGCGAGCGCCGATCGATACTGACTGCCTTCGTTGGTTGCCTCGACCGCTCACTAGCAGCTCGCCGAGGTTCACGTACAGGAATATATACATTCACCGAGGGTCGCGTACAAGGTCATATACAGGGCAACGGTGGTCGCTCATTCGGCGGTATGCTAGAGGGCCATTATAACATATCCTGTGCTGGATGGATAATTTATCTATATATTTTCTTTGAACTTTATTAACGCATGAAACATTAATTAACTCACCTCGTGTGGAAAACTCGTGAAAACTACATACCTCGTTTTGTAGAAAAAATCTACCCAAATGAGATACCACTCAATTTGGTCTCAAATGGTGACGGGTTTTGAAGTATTGGTGCGTTCTGCAAACTAGCCAATGTGCGAATACACGAGCGACTAGCGTATATTTATTGCTACCTCGTGAAATGTATAATGCAGCAGTGCATTCGGTATTCGCTGAACCAACGTGTCCCATGAAAATGAGCTCGAACAATTCGCATATCACACCAAAACACTATTTTCATAGGGACTCGATCAGGGTAATGGTGGACGGCCACTAAATGTGGTCTTACGCCAATAGCGTGAATGACGATCGAGGGAGTATCCGGCGAGAGCGCGCGTCGTAAGTGCATCCTCCAAACGTCTCCCCTATCTTTGTTTTGTCTATCAGTCGTTTAGCTCTGTAAGAACAATACGTTTACTTTACCCCCAAATTACACAATATACAAATGTATTGCTACATTATATATATACGCCTGTGTGTGTATATATATAATATATATATATATATGTATTCAATTATGATTAAACTAAACTCATAATAATTAATTATGTATGCTGTTGTCGTTAGCAGGAATTTTGTGAGAATGGACAGAAATGTACATGCTTGGTAAACGCACACACGAACGGCTGCACGCGCATGCACGCACTATATACACAAACACCACACAAACAAACACACACACACACACACGCACGCACGCACACTCACACACACACACACACACACACACACACACACACACACACACACACACACACACACACACACACACACGGCAGGTATTGTGGGCAATGTCGACAACTCAGTATCGTTGACAGACGCAGCATTGTTGATTCGTGATCAGTTTCCTCGGAGCGCCTGTTTTTCAAGCCAACAAAGCGCTCAATCCAGATACGACGTTTTTGTACACCGTTGACAACTGGAAACCCTGGGAACAAATAGTTTCAAAAAGGAGGCGATCATTTCAGCAGGAAATGAAAGTGTTATTACAAGGAAAGGCAATGCAACGCAACGGAAATACAATGGCAGATTTGGTGTTGTGCTGTGGGGGTTGTCCGTCTTAATTTCAGAATAACTTTGTCGAGTCCTGGCACTTAGCATTGGAATGTCATTTAAACAGACATATAAAGTATATTTGTGGTTACACCGTTAACACCCGTAGCGTCGTCTTACTTATGTTTTAATAATACCAACGAAAAAGTTGTTTTGTTGATATCTATCATTTCCTTGTATACGGAAATACATACTACCGCAAAGAAATAAAAATAAAACAGTTTACAGCCTATAAAGACGACTGTGTTGCATAGAATGGCAAGCCAATGAGTATGCTAATGCAAATCGGCGACCACTCCCTTGAAAAAGTGGCTGGTGAACGAGTTTGCTACGGGGACATCTGCTAGTCACGAAGTGGAGGCGTGGTCATAAGATAGGAGGACTGGGGACTGAATCTTGTTTTACTTATTTGGTCCAGGTTTTATGAGCAGGCAACGTGTAGAACAGAAGCCTTGTCTGTGGACTGTGTATATTTATCTGGAGGTTGTACCGAATGTATCAAATCAAATTGCGACTATCGCAGTCTTGTCTTAATCTATATCACGTTACTGCCGTGACTCACAGGATTGTTATGGCGCTTTTATGTAGCAATTTGTGTGCGCGCGCTCGCGTGCGTGCGTGCGTGCGTGCGTATTAATTTATTTTTCCATCAAAATATATCTGGAAATTTATACAGATAAGGCATTCACTTCTTATTAATAATGCAGAATCCCGGATAACACATGTAGAGACATAACCTGAAGCCAATGTTTCCTACTGTCACGAATGTGTCACTTTAAACCACATTTCTCTTCAGTTGCAGGAATCACCGTTCGCTGTTGCCACCAAAATGGAGTTGGACGAAACATCTCACATTCTCAAACATGAGGTAGGTCTTACTTCCGGCTACGCGTGTTGTCGTTACAAATCCGTTTACTGTGCAAGACTTATTATATAAATTTTTATTCACTGTTATTTCCAAGATTGGCGTACGTCTTTATATCCACGGCCAACATTACTCCGTTGTCAGATGGACAATTGAACGAACTTTCAGGATTCTGTCTTACAAATGCCGACTGGCCGACCAAGTACACAGTGCTTCCTTAATACTTAAAGCATTTGCTGCACCACCCACTGTACATAAGCGTTAGAAATACTAGCAGAAGTGTTTATCCTGCAAAGCAGAAGACGGTTTCCCGAAGAATTCGTACCAGACATTTGCATTGAGTAACTTTAAGCAGGTTTTCGCAGCGGTTGTTGCAAGTTACATAAAAAGTCTCCATCTGATTGGTGGCCTGTTTACATAGCTCGGATTAATCGGTCACGCACATTTAAGCGCGCGCGCACACACACACACACACACACACACACACACACACACACACACACACACACACACACACACACACACAATCACACACACACACACACACACACACACACACACACACACACACACACACACACACACACACACACATGCACACACACACACACACACACACACACACACACACACACACACACACACACACACACACACACACACACACACACACACACACACACACACACACACACAATCACACACACACACACACACACACACACACACACACACACACACACACACACACACACACACACACACACACACACACACACACACACACACACACACACACACACACATACACACAGACGATTGTATTAATATGCTATTCTAATCGTGGACCAATTATTGTTCTTCGCTTTTATTTCCCTAATCACGCATTCTCTAAATCTCCATCCTCGTAGTTCATTTCATCAGGGCTGAAGCTGCCTAATTCGTTGACTGCTATTGTCATGTTCAACGAGTTATCTTATTGATAAAAAAACGTTATCTCATACCACTCTTAATGTGGGCATGTACACTGGAACGCACGCAAAACAATTTGATTTATTTTTGTTATGTTTAACTTTCTAAACAATTTATGTTATGTGTCTATGGAAACAGCTACTTGTTGTTCTTGGTAAAATATTTAAGACATGGACGTTACGTGACACTAACAAGGCTGATGTAGACTGCAACAATAGACGATACCAGGATGACAAGGAAATTGCAAAAGATAAAATCATGCAAACCTGCGTAATCTCGCAAAATTTAAACCCCTGCGGAGTAACAATATCCGACATAGACGACATCGTTGTCTATTGACACCGTGCAGCTAATAACGTCAAATAACTCAGTCTGATCGCATCTGCGTTTTGAATAATGTGACCATCGACCTGACGGCGATCATTTCCCCCATCACCCGAGACGCGCCTGTCACCGTAGTCGACCACTCGGGACAAAATCGATACGGCTATAACAGTGCCGTTCCCTGCCGGCAGCGACTCGACAATCGGCGTACGGCGGACATCCAAGCAGACCGTATTCACGGCGCGTTAGTCGGTGACCTTTGTAAGCGATATTAGCACGATTCTCTGCTCAGCCTGCAGACGTTTGATTCTGAAGAGACCGTGGCATAACCCGTTCAAGCTATTTGTGTTGAAGAGATTGTGTGTAGATGACCTACAGTGGAACCTCGCTATTAAATCCACCATAGATGTCAACTATCAGGTCGGCCTTCTTTAATCAGTTGGTGTAAGTAGGATCTCGAAAAGGGGTCGGCAGTGGGTGGGGGGGGGGGGGGCAACTCAGTATCTCATTACAGTTAATTTGTCATGCTAAAACATAGTTGTGCAACAATAAAGATTAACAACAAATAATTGCCATTCTAAATATGTCTTTACAATTAACACCACTTGTGGGTGTAGCCTACATACCAACACAATTTAGCATTTTCCCGTAGTTTACATATACGGGGAATTTATTTAGACCATTAACCAATCGCAGTTAAAGTAACCGTTATGTAGCGGACATTTTATGTTTCAACATCAGTGTTTTCGAATAAGACTGCACACAAAATAATATATTATTTAATATCACTAAACTGAATATACATAACAGTTTTACGTACACCAGTACAACTCGCATATGTCGGCGAAACCGGTTTTATTTTATGGAAATTATAAATTCCCATATATTGTCCATAGCTGTTGTTGTGGCACTCAAGCTTAAACAGACTAGTGACTAAAACCGAACGATTTATTGGGTGTGCCAACGACGGGTTGACAGAAAGACACGCACACACGTACCCCCCCCCCCCCCCACACACACTCTCTCAGACACACACATGCACGCACACACACGCACATTGCACGTACGCACACACACATGCACGCGCACACAATCACGGTTTGATTATAGCCGCATATATAATGCAAATCGTGATGCAGAATATATGACCGTCCGGGTCTCCGGGGGCTTTTTGGGTACTCTATTCTACGCCGGTCAAATCTGGTTCATTCCGTACGTGCATTCTCGATTGATTCTTTGAGAACGTATACCGTGCTACGCGGGCTATATCGGTATCGGGATCAATTTACTAATGTTTAATAATAAATAATGTAATATCTATTAGCGGTTGTGTAAGCTAAATGTACACACAAATCGAGACGTAATTTCGCCGTTGCATAAGAGATATTGCTTTGTCGATTGCAATAATTGTTTTTCCAAATATAAACAAGCCTGAAATGTTCCCTTTTAAATTGTTTGTCAAATTCGTCATGTTGCGGGTTGCCCCGTAGCGCCAATTTATCTTCGAAATCCTGATGTTTGAATGATTCTATAATCGCTCATTGAACAAGTGATCTTGCGACAAACCTAAGCAAATCGAGGCACGCATTTCCATCGGCTCATTGTAAGAGAAACTGGTGGGGAAATCTATGTGAGTCGGCGTCCCTCTGACTGAGCATAGACCGGGAAGTGTAGAGTCTATTTTTGAAACATGAATATAATATAATTACTAGTGAAACGTCTGTAGAATTTCTGCGAACGAAATACGTTTTTTTTGTTTCGCGTCATTAGTTTTGTAAATGACAACGCTGCGCAGTGTCCCGGTGATCGTACAGTGAGTGATGCGGTGCTCGTCGCAATGGGAGATCATTTATCATTCTGATTTATTTCATTAGAGAGTAGTTCGCTTGATTGGTGAACACTCTGTACGTCGATTGCATAACAGGCGAAGACGAGATAAATCAATGTACGTTTAAGTTGCTACTGCTATTAATTTTTTCCCGTCTTGTTTTACAACACTTTTGAGAAAAATCAAACGTAGTACACTCGAACATCGCTTTACGGTCACCTCGGTAATACAGCACCTCGCAAATACGGTCACCATAGTCACTTTTATTTACGTAACAGTGAAGTATAAGAAATTAGTCTCGCCAATACTGTCCCCACGCCACTCAGGTCATAAATAATAATAATAATATATTTTATTTGGTATAGCGCCACATCCAGTATTGTTCGTGGCGCTTCACAACATATTAAAATACATAAAAATCGTAGAATTGCAATAAATATGTATATGTATATTAATTTAAAATAAATATTAGTGGTAAAGAATAAAATAAATAAATACATACATATTGAATAATGTAGAATTTCTAAATAAACAAGTAAATAAATATCAGTTATTCATCAAAATTAAATAATATTGATAATAATCAATCTAGCACAATAACTATATAAAATTAGTCATGGTTGACCCGTCCCGGGGGTGACCTTACTAATATTTGTTTTATTTTGTTGTGAGGTTCCTCTGTAGTAGTGTCCACCACGACAAGCTAGTACACATCGGTCGAACGGGTGTGTGTATTGGTGAAATCATTGGACATATTATTGCATTATTTTGGACTGTATTCTGTGAAAGTTGGTACGACGAAAAAACCCCAACAATTATCTGTTTTTAAATATTATACAGGAAGCTCCACCCAACTGCTGCAAATTAGCACATCTAGATTACTGAACATTCTTCAGGATAGTTCGTTTTCAAATCAGAAACATTCATTTTCCATATCCTATTTGTATTTGATTGACCTGGTAGAGGCTTTCGTCAACGTATCAGGTAAATCAAATACATCTTGGATATGAAAAATGAAAGTTTCTCATTTTATTACATCTACATATATCTAAGTCTATTCGTTCTCCGCTTTCAGACAAAGCATGCATTTGCACTGCGGATATTACTTAGGCTAACCTCACACTACAGCGTTCAGTATCTGCTAATCGGACTAGTGGTGCGCAAAATGAACTGCGAAGGAACATCCACTCAAAAGGCTAAAACGAAACGGTAAATTAAGAACTCCAGAATTCATGGGAAATGTTACAATGGTCGCCGAGGTGCAGCTCCGGTAAGCGAAGTATGCCGCTGATTAAAAGACGCCAATGCCGAGTTGGCATCAGAGCTCAGCGAGACATTGTCAAGCATCGTTTCAATCTCGTTCACAATATCGACTTTGTGGCGTCATGTGTTCCACAGAGAATTATTTTATTGTCATTGATTCATCCGCAGTAATGAGGTCTATTCAGCCTGCCGTGAGGCCGGTGTCACGGCAAACATCGTCAGAAGCAAATGCAACGTATTATTACATATTGGGTGTGTTTGCAATCACGCGATCTGCTATCGACAGCACAACACCGCATCCACTGCCGCCGCCGCCGCGACCTCTACTACCACCATCATCATCACCACCATCATCGTCATTATCATCACCGCCATCTTCATCATCATCACCAACGCAATCAACACCGCCTCAATCATCGTCATCATCATAACCACCACCACCAACACCATCATCATCGTCATCATCATATGATCATCATCATGATCACCACCACCATCTTCACCGCAACCACTAGAAGCGGCAAAGGCAGCGGTAACAACAACATCACCATCAACAACAACAACAACAGCAACAACAGCAACAACAACAACATCAACTACAACAACAATATAAACGGCAATAGAAGCACCACCAGCCCAACACTTTACCACGTATATCGCTGGCATCTGCCCGAGCCACGACACGACAGAATCGATCAACACTCCCACCAGTGTCGTCAGGTGTCGTTATCGCGTCAGTACACAAGTAGGCGGCTCGCATCGATTATATCTATTACCGCAGTATCCAGACTTAGAAGCAAGTCACGGTCACTCAGCCGCTCTTAGCTGGTAGCTTTCGACAGGTAATTGTCCGAGACGTATGTGTCAGAATGGAGGCATTCGTTAGCCGCTTAAGACCACACATACGTTTTCATCGTAGACCCATTTATTATGGTCTGAGACCGACCAATTCTTGTATTGTTGCTTTTCGCTGGTTATTGATCTTTTCCACGGCTCCCCATTAACAGGCTCTTCCTTCTACTTTTCAAATTATACGTCTTTCTCGCATTCGTCTTAACGCACGTAGTCTTCGAGAACACCTGGCATGCTACTAGTTTTAGAAAATTGTACACGTACAATTCAAAGGCGACATATTTCGTGCAGCACGCAACGCTTTTAATGTTGCTATAATGTCATGCAAATCTATTTCTTCCGAATTTAGTAGGTTTGATAAATTTATAATAAAGTTTGAACAACGCGTACGCTAAGAAAGGTAGAGCAGAAGGGAAGAATTATTATCAACAAAGGTTGTCTAAAATATTGGCTCTTTTTGAAAAGGTGTGAGACATCATCGTGGGATTGCAGTCGATTACGAGTTGTAAATGCACCGTCTTAAAATAATGCAACTTATACAATAAATACATATTAGTGTTGTTCTAACGCAACAGAGGGTTCGGCTTATTAAATTACACAACGGAAATATTTTGCAGCATGGTTAAAATAGCGTCAACAAAATGAATAATTCAGCTATCTGGAAATGCACGGGAAACCCACGTACCCATGCACGCCCGCACGTGTATGGCTTCATCTATAGTCCGGAAATAGTCAAACGTTGGTCGATCGATCTTTGTATCCTGCAGCGTGTATTTAGTTCTATTAACACTTAGCAGGGTTGTTGGTGCGACTGAAAATTGTGTTGATCTGGTGATTGATTGATTAATAATTCAGTCTGTTCACTTGGTCCCAGTGCAATGCCTCATGTGCTCTCGCCCCGTTCATACGTCTGTTTGACGGGCTATTGGTATTTACCTTGCTTACTTATACAATGCTCTTCGGGTCTCGTGGTTCACAAGGCTGCAGTGCCGCTTCTCCAGTCTGTCATGTTTCTCGCTACCCGCTTGACTTTTTCCACGCTTTAACTGGTCCGATACAATTGATTCTTCTGCCCCCATTGACACAATCGGCCCACGTACCCTACATAGAGTTGTACACTTTTATTTAAAGAACGGCCGTAGTCACGCACACAGGCGCGCATCCCTCACAATCACACACACTCACACACACACACACACACACACACACACACACACACACACACACACACACACACACACACACGCACGCGCGCACACACACACGTGTGATGC
>OZ023205.1:26221695-26302181 GCA_963995525.1 Escarpia spicata | reverse complement strand
ATATATATATATATATATATATCCCTCTCTCCTTTCCCTTCCCTTCCCTCCCCCCCTCTCCTCTCTCTCTTTCTCTCTCACTCTCTCTCGCTCGCTCGCACTCTCTCACTCTGTCTGTCTGTATGTCTGTCTGTCTGTCTGTCTGTCTGTCTGTCTGTCTGTCTGTCTGTCTGTATGTCTGTCTGTCTGTCTGTCTGTCTATTTACCTCTGACCACGACGAATGACTGCAGTTAATTTAGCATTCACGCTATGACCTTGCATTCTCCAAAGAATAATCACTCGCCGAACGCCTGCGGGTTGAGCAACACTAGATGTCCTTCATCGCGAGTTCGCACATAGCCCTACGACTGAGTTACGGCTCTCTGTGGAATTGTCTCGGTGTTTCTCCCTCTATTAGTCACGAAATTCACGACATATCTATTCATGCCGCTCTTTGGTAGGGAGGCGTGTAGTGACTTAGTTGCGGTGGTAACTATGTTGCCCTCCTTGCAATAATATATTATTATAATACACTGCCGTGGCATAACAGACAGATAAAATGACAGACCGCCGAACATAATAGAAGGCACATAGACATTAGGATATTATGAAAACAGACAGCGAAACCAAGACCTACCGACAAATTAGTAAAATACAAATAAATACAGTAGTTAAATAAATATACTAAAATAATGATCATAGCTACTGTTCTGTGTAGAAATAAGACATTGTCAAATCATTTAACTGAACTAATGTACGTGTAGGTATAAAATAAATATATAAATAGGTTAATTAATACATAAGAGATATAAAACAAATCAATGCAGACACTAAACTATGCCACATTGGACAAGAACGAGAGTCTAAAAAATGAGCTTTAAGCGTGCCTTGAAAATAGAGAGACAATCAGACGTTTTAATGTCATTAGGCAAAGTGTTCCACAAAGTCGCCGCGGCGACCGCAAACGAACTGTCCCCAGCTTTGACATGAGTCCGCAGGACCGCTAACATGTTATTGTTGGTAGAGCGCAGGGCTCTTGTTGGTTTGTATGGGCATACAAGGTCGTATAAATATTTCGGGGCATCGCCATGCACAGCTTTATATGTAAACACTAATAGCTTAAAGTCGATTATGTGTGCTACAGGCAACCAGTGAAGAATGCACAACAAAGGCATGGCGCTGTCACTCCGTGGGCGGCGTAGGATCAACCTAGCAGCAGAGTTGTGCATTCTCTACAGTCGAGCGATATTGTTGACAGAAGTGCCGTATAAAAGTGAATTGCAGTAATCAAGCCGTGATGTAATTATGGCGTTGACGACACGTTCCTTTGTCGTTGTTGGGAGATAACGACTCATCTGGTTAATATGGCGCAGGTGAAATGAGCACACACTGACGATGCTTGAAACTTGCTTCTTAAAATCGAGGTGGCGATCCATAACGACACCAAGGTTTTGTAACACACTCTCCGTATTTGTGAACAGACGGGTAGACATCCCAATTGTTCTCAAAATCTGGTATGCTAAGCTAATGGCGTGTGTACCTGGGTTCGAATCCTGTACTGCCGTTCCGAACCTTGGGCAAATACGTTCCCTCTACGTTGCTCCAATTCACGCAACTGCACGAATGAGCACCTGGCTATACATAGTGGTGAATCTCTGTACAATAAGTCTTCGCGCATTAATTGCGGCATGGCTCAAAGCTTCCCAGATAAATCGCGATTGTGTTCGATTGAACAGGTCTGCCAGGGAGTAAAGTATAGAACGCCTTGAACAGTTCTGTGAACTGGATACTGCGCTATATAAGAACTTGCCTTTGCTATTTTGTTGTTGGGGTAACGTTCGGCTTGTTTTAGCATCTCCCGGACACCCCGGAGTCGTCCAAGAGCGATCTGCACCACCTGGCGGAATTGGACGAGACTCCCGACAAACAACGAAGCACCCTCACGATGGCGAGCTTCAACTTCATCAACTCCATTATCGGTTCAGGAATAATCGGTAGGGGACGCTCGCTGTACTCAATGGTTTCACTACGGTTGATACAAACAAATACTGCATTTTAACACTTATATTAATGAGTGTCGTGTATATCCATAGCGGTTGTGTGTAGTAGTAGTAGTAGTAGTAACGTTAAAATAAATAATGAAATAAAAAATAATGAAATAAAAAATGAACTCAAGCTGTAAGGAACCGTGATGTTAGGAACCATTTTGAAATCAGCATTCTGGTCTGTTCTGTGTTACGCGTCTATGGATATAGGTAACATCGGTTATATGAAACAGTTTGACCAAATGTTTCTAATAGCGAAAGTCCACTGTAATATTGAATGATTCTTCAGTAACGAAAGCCACACAATTAGTAGAGCAGTCATAGTAATTACTCAGATGACATTGTACTAGGCCAGCAATCGATTCCATCATTCACCACCCCGGTTATCTCACTTCCGCTACTCTGTTGTCTGCTTTTTGTTTGCGCCGTACATTCCATTTATGTTACAAATAAGGTGTCATCTGCCTTGACAATGCTGCCGTGAAACAGACAGTGGAACACGAGTATGCGTCACCGCACTTTATTTACAGAAAGAGCTCCATTTCACATTAAAATACGTGAATCCGTTTATGTGTTAGACACTGTTTGCGAGTAAACAACATAAATAGTATATATAATATATATATATATACATATATTTCCGGATTAAACAAATTCCGTTTTCGCGATAGTACTTGCTGGAAATGAGTGATCTCGCTGAAAGCTCTTTCGAATAGTATACCTGCCGACTTTTTAAATCCGGGAGATTCACTGGGGTTCAGCACGTCTCCGGTGGTGTCGCGCTGTTTCGAATACGGGGCGGTGCTATTAGAGATTTTCAGCGAAAATCCGGGAGATTTGCCTGTCTTCCGGGAAACCGGGAGATACACCCAATATCCAGTAGACTCCCGGGAAATCCTGGAGAGTTGGCAGGTATACAATAGCAAGCGTCAGAACAACCACAGACTGCACAGGTCGTCGGCGTGTCTCGGCGGTGTACCGCTGGATGACTTTGCGGTAAAGAGTTTGTGATAGCGTTTCGGTTTTATTACCATCTCGTGGCTAGACACGACTCACTTTGGCATGTATTCCGACATTGTGTGCTTGTGATATCCTCACACGCTCATCCGATATGCTCTTGCATTGATTGGTATACTGTTGCTTCGCGCGTGTGTAATATACACATATTGCGTGCGTGCGTTCGTGAGTGCGTGCGTGCGTGCGTGCGTGCGTGCGTGCGTGCGTGCGTGCGTGCGTGCGTGCGTGCGTGCGTGCGTGCGTGCGTGCGTGCGTTATGCCTACATGTTGTCGCTGTCGTTGTGTCGCTAGGTAACGCTGCATTTCTGGCAGTTTATCCATAAGCCAATGCGGCGTCTTCCAAACACATCATTTGGCGGCCACATTGGATGGGAATGTTGCACATAAATTTTTTTAAATCTTTCGTTTTCCATTAAAATCGCCCATGGCACGTTATTGAAAGTATTCTAAGAGGTTCAGCAATCGTTAAAGGAGAAGGACTTAGTATGATATTTGGACAAGGCTGTGTGTTATGTACGTATATCCGCTCAAACGTTCAAACGTACATACGTACTTTTTATATACAATTATGAATTTATATATATATTTTACGTGTGTGTGTGCACGCGTATGCGTGCATGTGTGAGTGTGTGCATGTTGCATGTGTGCGTCTATGTGAAGGTACGTAACTGTGTGCATGCAGGTATGTGCAATTCATGCGTGAAAGTACACGCAAGTGAATGTTAATAGCACAATATTATTTCTTTTTCCAGGAATGCCCTACGCCCTGAAGCAAGCCGGATTCGGACTGGGGATACTGTTGGTCATATTGGTCACTGGGATCACAGGTAGGATGTCATATTGGTCACTGGGATCACAGGTAGGATGTCATATTGGTCACTGGGATCACAGGTAGGATGTCATATTGGTCACTGGGATCACAGGTAGGATGTCATATTGGTCACTGGGATCACAGGTAGGATGTCATATTGGTCACTGGGATCACAGGTAGGATGCCATTCTCTCACAGAACGACGGCAAACGCTGCGGATTGCACCAACCTAACAGATACCGAAGCGTGGAATCCACGTTCCCGCTGTTATTGATAGTTCTTACAACATACCACGACCAGAACACGCCATACTCAGTCTCGCCGGATGGTCGTCCGTCCGTCCGTCCGTCCGTCCGTCCGTCCGTCCGTCCATTCGTCCGTTTGTCCTCCTTCTGCCTGTCTGTTGTCTATCTGGTTATTTAGCTGAGTGGCTAGCTAGTTGGTTTGCTTGCTGTTTGCTTGACTGTTTGGTGCTCTCTCTGACTGGCTGGTATCCCTTTACATGGTGATATTAATCGATAACTTCTGTGAATATGTCTGGTCGGCACAACACACGTGTCTGGCATTTACACGATAGTTTATGTGACAAATGGGAGTCCATAATACGAACCCGAATGCAGTAACCAGCAGTAACCGAATATGGCCATGGAGACAAGCCGCGGAAATGTCATTGGGAGAATCCATCGTCGAATGGATATACGCCTGCCACCAAGCGCTGATTGGCAGCTGATGAAGACGGACGGCCTACGGACTGTTCTCATATTGGCTTACGTGATGTATTGGCGGCCGCAACGACTCTGCTGGGGCTATTAAACGACGTCTGCCCGTGGCTAGAAGCGCAGATGTGCATATTACATATTAACTGTTATTCCGGATGAAGTTCAAAGCCAATCAGTTTTATTATCGGGTGGATCAACTTAGCCGATGACACCAGCATTGGGGTCGTTGTGTGCAAAGTCCAGAGTGACGTACGTTGTCACGTGATGTTTTAAGACATTTCCAGATTTCCACCCAACGTTCAGATAACAGAGTCCTCCAACATGTTTCACTTACGAGTAGTCCATCCCAATAAGATATACAGGGCATATGTGTCAATTTGATGTATAAACAGTCACACTATTAGCATTACCACAATCTGACAATCAGTAGTTAATTTGTTCCATTCGCATTTATCTTCACCAGGGAAAACAAGTACTTTCTCACATCTCGTCAATGCAGGTATTTTAGTAATTCTGATTAGTTCGTTCACATTATACTATTTTCAATAATGTAAAACCTCTAATTGGTCTCGCAGCACCTAGTTGCCACTCTAGTGTTGTCAAGCAACACATAACTAGACGTTACTTTGTTCATAACTACGGTATTTCGGTCATCGTTGCTCATCTTTGTAAGACGTATGGGGCAGACCAACATTGTCGACACACACGAACATTACAACAGAAACGATGCACGCCATGAAAAATTGACCCCAGTCTGCACTCGGTTCTTCTCGTTTCTTATCACCACGTCTGAACTAGTATACGGTCACACCGCGTTATCTTCGGGAATCGACGCTGCCGTTCAGTCGCCGTTTTTAGTTCTTGTGATAATGCAGCGTTTTTCAGACATGGTAGTTACTTAGCAGCCATGTTTGATTACGAATCTGCGGATATGCTCAATGGATGTCTGTTTAATTCGTTTATGAAACGTTGTTAAAATTATCCGAAACGGTCCAGAATATGTTATGGAGAAAGGTTTCGGACATATGTTATAATATGAAAAGTCGTGAATTATCATTAATTAATTGTGTCAGTATTAAAGTGTAAAGTAGAAAACATCATAGTTTGAGCAGCGGAATATACAATGAAGAAATCATTGTGCATACAAATAGTGCATTACTGTACTACTCATGCAGTGTAAATAATATCAATGGTGTATAACTGATTACCAGGCTAGCTATACGCAGAATAATTCATCGAATATGCCACGTCAAAGTGGCTCAGATGATTGCACATGGTAAATCATTAAATATGATCCATGTATGGGTTCAACAAATCTTAACAATCATCTTCTCGCGTGACGCAAGGGCTAAAAATGGCGCTCAGAATGTACGTCATTATATCGTCGCATCATCTAACCGAAGTCAATGTTCCATGCCGTCCCAGCAGGCAGTACAGGCGTCTGTGTGCTTAGCCTGAGTACACTCAAAGCAACTGACGAGCCCCGGAGTAAACCAGGCCCGACGCTGATTAAATATGAATTACTATGCGCCAGCCGCGCGGTTCGTAAATCGAACATCAAACGTGTTCATCAGAGATCTGCCGTAAGCGTAGCAGGCTTGCTGTCTATCCTATATCATAGGGTGAATGGTCAGTATTTGTAAATTTACGGCACATGAATTAAAGGAGATTCTAAGGAGATGTCCTCTTTTAGGAATGTGTATAACCTAAAGCGTGTCGTTTGACAAGAATATAATACATGGGTGAGCCTATATTTGGGAGGATTAATACTTTACGGTGTACAAAACATACTTTGTTAGTATATTTTTGACAGGTTAGTTATGTATATGATATTGGGGTCCATTTCGCAGTAAGGTAGCTTAGTTGTTTTTGGCGCCACTTGCTGGTAACTGCGTTATATTTAGAAACAAACCTGCCAACATATTTAGCATGTTGATGAATAAAAATAGCATACGATTGATACGTAATGGCAATAGTTGTTGACACTTTGGGTTTATTATACTAATGCGCTCCTTCCAGTTGAGCTTGTGATCGATCAAGACTCCTACAAACTTACTAACATAAACTCTGTACTCTTATTGTTAATTTTTATATCGATGTTTGAATTATTGCAATAGTTTGTGAACAGCATATAGTTTGTTTTAGCTACATTTAAAGACAACCTATTTACTAAAAATCACACATGTAGTTTTTGTAATTCAGTTGTTATATTCTTGCTGAGCTGAACAGGGTCCTTTCCGGAACAAAACATGTTAGTATCATCAGCAAACAGTAAACATTTTAGTATTGATGAAATATTACAAATATCATTTATATACAATAAAAAGAGTTTTGGGCCCAGTATTGAGCCCTGTGGTACTCGACATGTCACTTTTAGTAACTCGGAGTTATAGTCATCAATATTAACATACTGTAATCTATCAATTAAGTAACTTTTTAGCCAGTCATTGGCAATACCTCTAATCCCATAAGCTACTAATTTACTTAGTAACAGATTATGGTCTATTGTGTCTAATGTTTTTTTCTCAAATCAATAACATTTCCAATAGTACACTTTTTCTGATTTAAAGCCGATGTGATCTCTTCAGTTAATTCTAGAAGAGTCATTGATGTAGTCATATTAGTTCGATATAATGCATTGGAGCATTACAAACAAGAACATTAAACTCCGTGCCAGTGGCCCATCTGTTGGCTTATGGTAGACTGGGGGTTCACATGAAGTCATTAACAATACGTCTCCATCAATTGATGTTCTGTATAACTTTTCCAAGTTGGTGGAACTGGATTCAGACGCTAATTAAAGGTATATGAAAATGAAGGAATGATAGAACTCATGTAATTATTACGTTGATGTTAACAGTATGAATGTATTTTAATATTTACCAATACAGCGCGATACGCATGGGTAAAAATAGTCGAGCTCTCGATAATACAAATGCATGGCCGCTTGTCATCTAAAGCTTGTTGCGTGGAACCACGTCCTTTCCTCTAACACCAAACAAATGATCACCAAAATAGAATAACACTGTTGGGATGATCTACGCACTCGACTCGATTTTAAATTCGTGTCTCCCGTGACTGGCGGTGTTTGCTAGGTTGTCACGACCTGGTCTCTATCTGGTCGCCTCAGCAGCTAGGTTGTTAATCGGTTATCCTGACGCCGATTTAATCCCGTCGTTGTATAATTGGTCGTGGCTCTCGCGGTGCTCTAGAAAGCGAATAGCGCACGGCTATCGTAGCTCAACGCCGACGTCTCTAGTGATTACATTAAATCCACGTGTTGTCATAATTATATTGGTTTTCGCTCGCACGAATCAAGCCTGAATGTGTGTGTCACCGTTGACATCGGTTTTAGTGACGAGTCAGGGACGTGACCTTGAAGATGACATCGAAGGTTGTAATGAGGCCAAAAGCAGTGACAATTGCCGTCGTGATGACAGTAGTGATATAGTTGTGTCGATGTTCATTGATCATCCATTGCGGTGTGGGAACGATGTCACTTGAGCTGGTTCACTTATCGACTAATTGTCTCCTTCTTTCGCGATCTTCTGCCATATAAACATACGCTTGGTCTTTCACCATTGCCCTTTAAATTTATCTTAATTTGGGACATCCTCATATCTGTCTACCACGCTCTTCTGTTTTAAAGGGCTAAAAGTGCATTGGACAATCGAAAGGACCGGGTATCATACTGTATAAGAATGTACCTTTTACCTGCTAACTTGGGCAGTTTTCCTAATTTGCATTTTCAGGTGTAAGCATTCTGTTTTACCATGTTTATCAGCCTTCAATTTTACCATTGATATTCCATGTCGAAGCACGTGTCATCTGCCCGCGCAATGGGACATCAGTCTTAGTTAAGTTAAGCCTAGCCAAACGGCGACGTGGAATAGGTGGAATCGAACCACCGTCTCCTCGATAGACAGTCCGGCGCTCTTACGCGCGGCCACCGCGCCCCACGCACAGAACGCACTTCAGTTGTGAGAAACATGACGCAAGAACCTAATATGCCATCTAGCGAGAACAGCCTACACAGTGGTCCACGAGCTGTCGATAGTAGCTGTCCGATCCATTCATTTTGTATTGAACCGTCCGCGATATCGGTTTGAAAACGATGCATTTTCTTCAGTCATGCACCCATGCGGTAATTTTTTGGCGAATCTCCAGAGAAGCTAGGTAATGGAGCAGACGAGCTGACTACTGCGTCAAACGGAGTAAACACGTCCATCATATTCCAGTTTCTACAAACCGCATTTTGTGTTCGTCAGACGCAAATAGTATTCGAGCAAAACAACCGCCTACGCAATCTTTGTTCTTCCGCTTTTATAATAATCTTCATCCGTATGGGATTCTACACCGAAGTCATTGTCAACAAAATGGTGAGCGATGGTGAACACACGATGCATTGATTACAACTCCAGCGAGAAGGGACATGTGTCGCGAATGACAAAGAGCTGACACTGGGGGCAACATATTCCGAGCTAAGTGACGTCTCGTCTCATCAGACTCGACAATGCCATAAACGATCAGTTATTTTATTCCTGCCAGTCGTTTTCTCCCACATCTACATTTGTGAATACGCTATCTTCGGAGCAATATAAGTCTGTCTCCTCTCAGGCGTCGATGTTCACCCGCCTCCTTCTCTGTCCATTTGGTTCCTTTGACCATTGGCCTCTGAGCTACCAATTGGCGGTGCATTTGATAAAAAAGACAAAGGTGGTTATCTTGAGTTGTTTAAGGCGGTTTTCTTTTCAGTGAATTCTGAGTCATTTCCCTGGTGGCGCCACTGCAATTGTGTTAAATTTGTTACCTGCTGCGTGCAACATCGTAGTTGGCAACAACAGAAATTAAATGGTCACGGGAATGAATTTATATTCAAAATACTCAACGGCTGACTTGGCAGTAGATTAATGGAAGACGGCGTTTTATGTCACACGTGCCATTTCCCATGTCCGACATGCGTTGACATTTCATGATTGCGCTGCACTGATCATCAGCCCCGACGCTAGCAATCACTTACCGGCGACGACTCCTTTAATCCATGCTTGTTTTCCCCACGCAACCTTTTATAATAAAACGTTCGCCTGCGGACATCACTCAGCCACGCCATATACCCCTTCTGCATCACCATAACGCCAACGCACGAACTTCGATTTACCATAGGTACCAATTATTATGGAAGTCTTCCATCAGATTGTTTAGATGTGGCTGTGCTACTGGCGTGGGGGACATTCCCTGTGGTAGTCCTGTGTTTTACACGGTTGCTTCTATTTGTGTAATGGGATGCGGTTCGCATTTGTCAAATGGCATCCGAATAACACAGCAAGCTAAAAACAAAAGATCAAAACAACATAGTGACGGTCGCGAATATTTTAGTTGTGCGAAGTCCCAATTTGCACGGCGAGTTCTTATTGAGCATGCGCGTTAAACCAGCGGACATAAATAAATAGTCACAATGATTGGTTTATGATCCTATGGATGTTACGTGCACCATGTGTGCAAGACTCAAGATTAGCATCGCTACAGTTATCATTTCCTTGGTTGGTTTCCATTTCTTGGTGAATTCTGCTTCAGTGGATGTTTAATGCGACTGCTCTCTTTCCCTCCCTCCCTCGCTCCCTCACTCCCTCCCTCCTTCCCTGCCACCCTCCCTCCCTCTCTCCCTCCCTCCCTCCCTCCCATATGGCATATGTTTATGTGTATATCGAATCGGGATGAATGTATTAAGCCAACAATACCTTATCTATTGCTTTGTAACTCTGACCTGTGTTGCAGATTATTCACTGGTTCTACTCATTCATGGCGGGGAACTCTCGAACAGGAACACGTACCAGGTGAGAACGACAACATGCAACACTATGCACACCACACAACAACACGCGACAATACGCGAGAAACACGCAACAGCACACAACTCGCAATAACAACAACTCGCAACAACGACAACTCGCAGTAGAAGCAGCAACATCATCAGCTGCAGCAGCATCAACAACAATGCACAAAACAGACAACACCATAACGGAAACATAAAACAACATCTTATACAATGCAATTTAAGACAAAATAATACAACGCACAACAACCTACGATCACCACACAGCAACACCCGACAGTATGCAACAATATGTCATACCACCAAACATTATTCGACATCACGCAACAACACTACTTTGCACAACTCCTCACAGTGCCACTGGCGACATGCGACAACACAGCGCCGTGACGTCATCGTTAGTAGCGTGCATACTTCGTTACAGACTGACAGAGAGTTGGAGAGACGGGGAAGCAAGGGACGGGATAAGGGGAATATTGAGTGAGGAAGAAAGTATGTTAGTAAAACGCTAATCCAAGTCTTAGATTACAGCGGATTCGATTGCCTAGCATCCCCACGGCGCGATGCACTTACTTGCTCCGTGCGGATTTGTTTTCGTTGCCGCCTATACCTTTTCCTTGGTGGAAACAACAACACGAAATCATAACGTAAGAGAATGAAGGTACAGGTAAACCTCACACGCATTGTTTTCCTCTGGGTGTATGTATTATGATAATAACCGAGGAGAATGGAGTAGGCCTATATATTAACACTCGTGTGTCCTTCTACAACGGGCACCACCTTTCAGAATAATATTTGTAATGCGGTTAACCGATCGACCGTGTTCTATGTAACAAACCCTTGCAATAATTACGACATGACAAAGAAAACACATATTTTATTGGCAACGCTTCATAAATCCAAATGTAAGGAATCGTTACCACTCGACTCAATCTTTCGCAGTAAAAATACCGGAAATGTAGAATTGATGGAAATATCTTTGCAACAAAACAGTTACCAAGAAACACTGCCCACCTACCTTAAACTATCCCCAGAGGAAAATAGTATTACTCAAAAAGAGAAAGTGTGACCAATATACATACACTAAATGTGACAGCGTTTAACCAGAAACAAACACACGCACACCCACCCACACACACACTCACACGCACGCACGCACGCATGCACGTACACACACACACACACACACACACACACACACACATTATTATTATTCTTACACGACCGTAATACGCTTCAAACACGCATGCACAGCAGACCAAAATGCTGCAGAAATATTCTCTGAACAGTGAATAAGCCATCAAAACAACACGCAAAAAATAGAGCGTACTCATAACACGCGGAGTCAAACGTGATTAAAGTAAGCGTTTCTGTATTCCGCGAGGGCCTGTTAAACCGCGACCATGCATGCCATGTTTCTGCCAGATTCCGTAAACAAGCTGTCACTGGCGATTTACTGTGTGACAGTGCGTCGGTTCTGGATTCAATATCTGATAATTAACATGACGCAATTTGTAGTTCACCTCTACCTGCATGCTATACCCTTCTAAATACTATGTATATCACAGACCGACTTACTCTTTATGCCAACCCTCTTGAACGTTTTTTCTGTCTGTAAAAGTACAAACTATAAAACATTGAATATATTTTTGTTGTATGTATTGAGAAAATAATTAGCTATTAATAGTATTTAATAATAATAATAAATGTAATGTTTTGTTTTATGTCAGGACGTGATGCGAGCAGCGTTCGGCAGGGCCGGATTCATATTGCTGACGGTGATGCAGTTTCTGTACCCTTTCATTGGTTAGTACAACAAATGACGTCACTTCTGATATATTTGCGTTACTTCTATTGGACAAATGGAATATATATATATATATATATATATATATATATATATATATATATATATATATATATATATATATGATTCCATTTGCCAAATTATATAGATATATATATATATTTATATATATAAATATATATATATATACATTATTACTGTGTTGCAATATATACAATTCCACAAATGTAATCGTTTGTGTATGCATGTATAATTACATAAATAATAGATATAGAATAATTATGCAAATGTCATGCCATCACATCTGTTTTTCTATGCAACTGATTATTTATTTCATCAGACAGTAATGAATGACAAACACCGGATACAATACCGGTTTAATTATTAGGCCAACCTCTACTAAATCAATTCATTACTCACTCCTACTAATCAAAACACAATTACTCCGGGATGAAACAGTTCAACGGGCGTTAACACCAACCCTTATTTGTTGCACTTAGAGTTATTAGTCAATCATTTGACATTTACTTTTCAGCAATGATTAGCTACAACGTCATCATCGGCGACACTATCACGAAGGTCATCGCTAGAATAGGCGGCGGTGCGTATATTCTGTGGGGTCAGACTATTATTTATTTTCCTTAGACAACACAATATTGAAGCTGCCTCCGTATTCCATGTATAGTGTGTAAAGGACACTCTGTAATATGTCAACTATTAAATGCACGGTGTCTGATTGGTTTTATTTTGTTATTTGTAGTATGTAATGTAACACATCAACAGCCCAAATACGTAATGAAACACATTTAAAATATATAATATGACCGCTATAAATTGACTAGCAACCTTGCCATTTAGCATGAAATTCGCCCCGAAACATACATAATTATATTTAAACAGTTGTTCATCATAACACATTTGGAGGTCGTCATGATATAGTTTGTGCTGTAAGATAGAAGAACGTGTGGGCCTCTATTCTGCAATCATTCACTATAAACAAACGCGATAAATCAATCATAACCATTCCCTTGTAGCGTAACATATCCCTCTTTACCTGTCGGACATTAAACGTCAACTAAACATAATGTCATCGACGTTCGTGGTTAGTTAGCTAGACATTTCAGTGTGGTAAAGAAACTCTTCCGTGAACATATGAACCACTTTTGTGCTCCTAGCGCTAGCGCAAACACTAGACGAGTTGTCTGCAAATGAAAGTCTGGCAAACGAAAGTCTGGCTTAATGAGAATGCCCTTTGCAATCTGCGACGTCACGATCAGGCGCACACTGATTGATTCCTTTGAGTTAGACCGTTGACATCGTTTGAGTTGCAGTAACCAACTAACCAGCTATCTGTGTTGTCCTGGACATGTCGCTGCATGCAGTCGCCCTACTGCAGTGTGTGTGTGTGTGTGTGTGTGTGTGTGTGTGTGTGTGTGTGTGTGTGTGTGTGTGCGCGCGCGCGTGTGCGTGTGCGTGCATGCGTTCAGTCAAGGTTGCACTCCTACATTCATGATCGCATTTCTAATATCCTGGTGCACGCAGAGAGACACCGACTATGGAGATAGGCATATACACAGGCACATATGCACGCACTCCGCACTCACGCACGCACGCACGCACACACAAACACACTAGCAGACACACATGTATGCACGCACATACATACACACCCACACACACACACACACACACACACACACACACACACACACACACACACACACACACACACACACACACACACACACACACAAAGTTGCAAGTAAAGGTCCAGGTCGCCTCCCACCAATACAACAGAACGGAGTAGATCCGTACATAATACAGCCGAGTGCAAAGCATGTGAGAGTTGTCTATCTCCTTAGCAATGGCGCTTCCGTCTTGCTACATCGCACTGCTCGGCACACAGCAGACAACATAACATCGGTGTTGTACAGCTGGCACGCGACGACCTGTGACGTGGCCCAAGGTGCTCCTTAATCCTTGTCGACGTAATGACGTCTGTCCTTTGACGACATGCTTGGTCTTGTCGGACACAACCGTCGATCGAGTCGATCAGCTGCAAAGAAAACTTGTGAGATTGAACCAGCGCATGCTTGACTGTCTGCCAGCACTCTGCTTTCGATCATTGATCCGTACTTTTTTTTAAGATATTCTCCGTGACCTAAAATAAAACGTCGTTACTTTGTTCGGAATGCTGTCGTTTTTCGCATTTCCTCAGTGCCGGCCTCTTGGTTTCCCATCAGTCTATCCTTTTACTCATTTTCCCTTATTCCAACTGTAAATCATGTTGTTATTCCCAACACGGCACCATCACGGTGTACTACTAATGTAAATACATTACTATTTTCGGTGTACGAGTGATATTCTTGCGTACCCACATGCTCGTTTGTGTTGTGTACAACACGTTCGTACATCTACGTATTTGCACCTGTATACTTACACCTCTCCGTGTGTCTACAGCGCACATAGTCAACACTGTCCTCGAGCGACGTCAGTTCGTCATCTGCGCTGTCACGCTCCTTGTCACGCTGCCCATCTCGCTCTACAAGAACGTCGCCAAGATGGCGAAGGTCAGGACAAGGTCACGCCGACCAACTTCACCTAATCTATCCTAGGTCACCATGGTCTCGGGATCAGTTCTTTAAATAAAATATTATTTATGGGAACAACAATATCAGCAGCAGTTGATTTCAACGACAATAATGATACAATTACATATAATTAGTTAACAACTATGCTGTATAATCCAGTGAATACAATTAGTTGGCAATCTACTCGGTAAAAATAGAAACACATCCAGGGGCATCTATTGCGGACGGATTGTGACGTATTCTGAATCATCGACGGATACTGAACCATGATGTTCACTAATGCGTTATCGCCACACAAACAATATCCAAAGGTAATTCACATTACCAATATGTTTTGGTTTGGTTTATATAATAACTGTGATGTAACATTATCCAGCCCACTGTAAACTTTGAAAGCTAAGTTGGTCATGAATAGTGTTACCTTATAATAAAGGCTCATATCCACATTATATAATGGTAATAATGTAAAGATAATGAATATACATATCGCCTGGGGACAGTGTTTGTACATTTGGTGAACCGTTAACGTCAGTGTGAATTTTGAAAATTATATATTATGTCAATCAGAGTTAATAAAACATGAGAGCAATAGTCGTACGTCATTGCCCTTATTTGGTATCCGGTCGTCAAGTTCTTCAGGTGACCGGCCAAAGATGTGCAGCTGAAAAAACTAGTGGACTGTTTCCCTCGTTTGATTGTAACAGACTCTGACGTGCCTTCTTACAGTTGTTGTGAATACCCCGAAAAGAGCCGTTGCTAGGATACACGGCCGGATGTCACTTAATCGCCAATGGACTCAATTGTGTCACTAATTATGTTCTTTTTTGCCACCAGCTATCGCTGATATCGATTCTGTTCGTGATATTCATCATTGGTGTGATGATATCGCGAGGCTTCACGATGCCCATGTAAGTAAACATGATACTTATGTAAATAAGTACATTATCCATGTTTCAATATTCATGCAAGTACCCTACGGTAAGAACGAGTAAAATAAAAGTAAAACAAACATCATATCCTTATATATTATTATGTAAAGAAATGCCGATATGTGTAAACACACGCACGCACACACACACGTACACACAACACACACACACACACTAGCACGCACGCACTTTCGATGATATTGTACTCTAAACCCAATCTTTTTAAAAAGTAATGTTCCCCATTTACTTCACATAAAATTAGCTTACCGTTGTTGATTGACTAGGAATCATTATATATTGAGTAGGATCAAATAGATGATCCATAAATTTACTTCAAATATGAAACCGTAATGAAAAGAAACAAGCGCGCCGCCTAGTGACAGTACGTGTGAATAAGGGAATATTTTCTGTTAGATATGAATATTGATCCCTTTGCACCATTATGCCAGTTTTTCAGTTCGTGGTTGTTAATTAAGCATAAGAAACCCACCAACTTGATTGCTGTCTACTTCAACATAAGGAAGCTGCCTAACCGACGCATTCTTGTTCTTGTAGTCCTGCGTCTCAGGACGCTTGGCAGTTTGCCAACACCGGCGTGACGTCAGCTATTGGCATCATGGCGTTCGGTGAGTGAACAGTGCCATAGGTTATATGTAGTTACATACATTGTTATTATAGCAGTAGTAATATTAATGAGCACGTTGTATAACAACTAACGTATCAGCGATATCCGATTTGATAATGTTGCGGTAAATGTCGTCTTATTACAGAGTACATGTGTTACTGTTGTCGTATTTCAGCGTATATGTGTTAGTATTGTCGTGCTTCCGCCTACATGTGTTAGTGTCGTCGTGTTCCTGCCTACATGTGTTAGTGTCGTCGCGTTTCAGCGTAAATGTGTTAATGTCATTGTGGTGTTTTAGTGTACATGTGTTAGTGTCGTCGTGTTTCAGCGTACATGTGGTAATGTCGTCGTGTTTCAGCGTACATGTGTTAGTGTCGTCGTGTTTCAGCGTACATGTGCCACCACAACTCGTTCCTCATCTACGACTCGATGATTGAGCCGACAGAGAAGAGTTGGGGAGCTCTCACTCACATCAGTATGGTCTTCTCTATGGCGTGCACGCTCGTGCTCGGCATCACGGGTTACGCCACCTTCACGGGATTCTCTCAGGGTCAGTGGTCACGTGATCATCGTTTCGTTCTTCAAGCAAGGGGTCTTCAGTCATAATACATCGGCCATTTAGACAACGTTATTCCGTAGAGCTTATCCAGCACGTGTTCGTCTAGTCGCTGGTATTGTGTAGTGTGTTGTTTGGTATGTTAATATCAATCTCGAGTGGCTTACTTAAATAGAATTTAAGTACATATTCAAAACAATTCCTGTTTTCGTATCCAAATATAAGGTGCATGTGTATCGTTTGTTGCTGCCATGCCAATGTGGCTTAATCAGCACAAAGGAAGTTCTGGTAGAATGACGTCGTGTGCGTTCTGGACTAGACTGGCAAGGAGGAGGGCCTTAACAGCGGTAGCCAGTGGGTCGGAAGGCTGTGCGGGAGTAAACAAAAACCTAAAAGTAGTAGGCAGTGTGTCGGAAAGACTGAGACGACACGCGAAAGAAGTGATATGGATAAGAAAAACAACGGCAGCGATACATGGCTACGATACGAGGGAAATTACAGCATCTGTATGTATACGATAACATCACACTAACAGAACCTATTTAGTGCCGATGAATCAACATTGAGTTAGCACAGTTAGTGAAAGACAGGTAGATTCCATCTGCGGATGCCATAATAAGAATTGTGGTGAAAAAATAACCATTCTAAAAAATGCCCAGTAATCAAAGTTGAGGTACTACGTAGCTTTTGTGGTATTATTGCAGGCGACGTCCTGGAGAACTACTGTCAGTGGGACGATCTGGTCAATGTCGCCCGCTTTCTCTACGCCTGTACTATTATGCTCACCTTCCCCATCGAATGCTTCGTCACCAGACAGGTAGGTAGAGACTGACACGATCATGCTCACATTCTTTAGTTATCGCACAGGTAAGTGGAGTTGGGGTATATGACAGGACGGGTCGGTGTAATTTGGTGTTAGAAATGGGAAAACATTATTTTCTTGTGAGATGCATATTTAAAGAGACAAAACTGGCATTATGTCTTACCATGACACACTCACCCTGCACCGGACCGCACGCGTGCACACACACACACACACACACACACACACACACACACACACACGTCCCGCACACATGCGAAAATGGTGATCCTATTGTATGTTTTAATTTTTCGTCTAGGTGGTTGAGAACTCTGTGTTCGCCTTCACCCAGCCAGCTCCCCTCTGGCGTCACGTGGTCGTCACTGTCGTCATCGTCGTTCTTAGCGTCGGTGCCTCCATGGCAACAGACTGTCTCGGATTTGTGCTGGAGCTAAATGTGAGTTTTAGCATGTCGATCGAAGTTTCCTAACTCGAGTTCACATTCGGACACATTTCTAGATTTGTGTTTCTTCTTATGTTTGCTGTATTGCCAATATGTACAGCAACAGTGATCAGAGGAATATGTAAATTATTGAACATGTAAAAACACATTTCGTCACTTTTTCCGACGTTGAACTGTACGTCTTTTAGTATGACAAGGCAAAAGATAAAGCTTGAAGTTAGTGGAATGTTCACAAACGTTGATGAAATATGGTGTAGACAAAACATGGCTAAAGAGAACTCGGGATTCTACGCAAGTTCCGTCATTTAAAACACAAGACAAGTATATGTATATTCGTTTGAATAAAATATACTTGACTATTTCTGGAGTGCTTTGAGAAAAGAGTAAATAAGAACACTGTGCTCCATTGCCGTCACAACCTGAGTTGCAAAAAGGATCACTGATTGGAATGCTGTTGAGAAGACGTTCTGTTAGAGGGAGTATTAAATGCAGCTCGCATGGCCTATGTATTCTACTACGGGGGTGTATAACAGTTCCCAAGACCCATGTCTACTGTCACAAGCAGTGTTGTTTAAGTTCCTATGATCTGCGTGTTCTGTTACAGGGAGTGTTGAATGCGGCCCCGATGGCCTACGTCTTCCCGGCTCTGTGCGTCATGAAGCTGCAGAACGACCGCATTCTCTGCTGGAAGAACGTCCCTTGCATTTTGACGGCTGTCTTTGGAATTCTCGTCTGTGGAATAGGCGTCAGTGTTGCTATCCTCGAGGTATGACGTCATCTTCTTGTTGTTACTCTCCTTGATTCCTTGCGAGGTTTGTGCGCACACCTCTAAATATGTTTGTCTCTCTCAACGGGGCTTATCCATCTGTTGCACTCTTCCGCCATTCTCTCCCACTCTTGGAAGCTCAGCCCTGCTTTACAGAAATGTCTTTTAATACTAGCTCTTCATCCTACTTTCGGTGTTCCTATTCTTTTTCTACCACCCTTTTCTGGCATGTTCTCGTTGACTTCGTTAGAATATTAATTGTTTTACTTACGTGTTCCTGGTCAAACATGAATCTGCGTGGAGCTTAAGACGATATCCTATTTTGTTTGGACCAATGATTTCTGGTAAAAACTGTATTTTGTTACTTCGTTGGCCCAATACGTGTTGCAAGCTGGTTGTCAAGGATTACTTGCGAATTGTGTATGTGAGCAAGACGTTGACACATCGCAAAATTATTGCATTAGAATGTTGGTCAGACGGTGGTCCGATGATATCGTGGCAATGCAGAGCGAGTGACAGTAGACATGTATCTGCATGAACATAGAATATGTTGCGTCTGAATATGAACGACACATGTGTGGCACTATCTATGTCGGTTCCCTTGAAAACGCAATTGTGAAATTCGACTAAATCAGATCTGGAATCACAATTTCATGTCTCGTCGGAAGGTCGCGAATGAATTTCGTCATCGATTTCAATAGTAGAAGTAATATTGTTTTGTAGCTCTCTCTCTCTCCGTAGCCGCCACCTTGCTGTAGCCATCACACCGCGTATCGTTATTACCACTCGCAGCAGCAGCTGAACCTCATTACATCGCTTGAATACCGGGAAAGCTGGATATATTTCAAAGAAGGTCAACTAAACTGATCCAATAATGCATTGTGTTTAGCTAAGATAAACGCATTATGGTGTGAATTGAGTACATTAGGCAGGATTAGGCCGAAGTGTTAATGGAACATCAAAGAGCCATCGTATGAGAACAGCGTAGTTTGAATGTGAGCAAGTAATAAAATTAATATAAAAGAAACTACAGTATTTATACAAATAACATTATTACGTTAATGTGTAAATATGGTTAAAGGTAAACTTACAAAATTCAGAAGTGGATCGAGTATATATTTGGAGATTGCATGATGTGGTCCATTGACAACAAACGACAGTTATGTGTACACTACCATTTAAAGGAGGTAGTTATATGAAACCTTCAATCACGATAAGGGAATGTTAGAAACAAACTCGGTTCTGCGTTGATAGATAAAGGTGCATGCAATAAATCAGTACCGTTGCCCGTTTCAGTCATCTAGACTCTATGTACTTAATAGAGCAACTATGAAACGTAGGGCCGCTGTAGTCGCCAAATACAGGTCGACGTGCGAATAGTTAACGGTAGTATGTTTATCACGATTGCATGAATATGCAATCGTGATAAACATAGAAATATATCATGCGACCGGTGCCGTGACTGTATCTACTGTCTTTGCCATTTACAGATGGTGAACGGCGTTGACTGCAGCCACGGCCGCGAGATGGCGTACTGTCTCCCGCCGAGTCCGCCACACAACCTCACTGCGCATGCATTCAGCACATCCATGTGGACGACGCCTGCGCCGTGACACCAGTGAGGCCTGGACGTGTGACGCTATGATCGGTGCCTGGACGTTGACGTCGTCGGCATGGCTGTATTAGAACACGGAATTCGAGACGCTGAGCCGATAGCGTTAGAGTTTTTATTCTGTTTTAGAAAGCAATACTCAGTGCGCATGCTTGCCGTTGTTTTAGACGAAGACACGTGTTGAGCTTGCCTGACTTAGAGGCGTGTCCATAGAAGGATATCTACAAGGTATGCCAAACAGAACGGAATATTTTGATGTAGTAAATGTAGGGGTCTATCAGTTTCCTTCAGAAAGACGGAATTGCTTACTGGCATAGCAAGCCATTTATTTTTTGTTGACAATCAAAGCTGGAAGGCTTCACGAAAAGTAGATGTTATTTTATATGAATATTTATTTTTGAATTGGCTATTATCTGACACCGTAACAAAACCTATGGGGAGAAATAGAAAACAATCACGTCGGTAGACCAATATAGCAATATATTGTGCGTTCATCTGCTGCAGTGCAATCAATTTGCCACCGTGTTTCGGTGATCTAGGATTCTAAGAAAACGACTTTCTAGAATCAAGACGGATAGCCGCAGTCATAGCTGCAATCAGCGCGGTGGTCCGGATCTTCAATTCTCACCACAGGAGGCCGCCACCGAACTACATGAAAGATGATATTGTTAGTGTCCTCCAATATATGCACACACGCACTTCGTGGCTTCGGAGTGTAATCGACATCAACCTGGAAACCCAAAATTGTCGGAGGAAATGTTAATATTATGGCTTTTCTGTGGTAGCGACGAATGCCGGCAGTGCCAATGTTGTAACTCCCGTTGTTTTCCCACAATCCTCCGCTTTCCCGTGTAGAAACAGACGTGGTCATTAGCGGTGTCTGTTTGAACGTTTGTATGTTTCAGTGTGGACAATGTAGATTCTAGAAACGCAATTTCAGGTTTCCAAACTGCTGCATGGCATGAGGAGACACCTAGAAATTTAAGTAGAGCAAACCGACATTGGAAGGCCATGTAGGGCGTACAGAGAACGAGTGAGGAAAGACTTGCAAAGAGTGAGTAGGAGACAGAAGACGGTAGTAGGAGACGCGGAAGATCAAGGTGACAATAGAAAGACAACGTGTTTGGAGATCTTGACATGACAGATATGAACAGAGATTGGACAAAGATCAGGTTCGATGGAGAAGAATTGTACATTGCGGAACGGGCTGTGCAATGTGGACCCCATCCCGCAAGGGATCGGGGGGAAGAAAAATGTAAAGTTTACAAACATAATTTCAGGTTTTCAAACTGCTATGAAAATTGGACAAGAGTCACCCTTTTCCGTGTCCAAAACGATAACTTGGTGGTCAATTGTTTTATTACTTGTAAATGTCAGTATTAATAATTATGTAATTCTAGATGATGGCGTAAGAAAAGAATCGACTTCAGCCAGTCAACATATGCCATGTTTATGGTTAATATACAAAATATGCTATTTATTTAAGAATGTATATAATCACTGCTTTTCATGTAGTCTTCGAACTCAGGCTAGTCGTGTTTGTGTAATATTTTCCGATATTGCAATTACGCTAATCATCAATACTCATTTGCATGACTCCTCCCATACCACAACCATCAAATTATATTTTGAATATAAATAATGGATTATTATTTTATAAAAAAAAGTCACGTATACCTATGTTTCTTTGTGTCCTTTCGTAACTCTTTCTAGTGGCATTAAACGGACTGATATCCGCATGCCAAACATGGCACCGCTGCGAAGAATGCAGAACGTAGCTTATGTTAATATACTGTAGATGGGGGAGCAGAGATCAAAGCAGTGTACATCGATTTCCATTGTTGTGCGGTTCATATAACTGAAATGCCCAAATCCTCTTCATTTTTCTACCGCAAAATTAATCTAAATTAAACATGTTATACTTCAATTTTTTTCTGAAATTTTACAAAACAGAAATCTGACCAGACCATTAATCACCATATTTCACCATCGAATGTGAAGATTTACTGACTTGTCTATAATGTGTCGTAAACTATTCTATTTCATCTTCGACTTGTACGACTTAAAAGACTACATATTAAATATCACCATAACACGTTTTGTATATGCATTGTAATTAACCGAGAAGTTATAATTTCTAGTAAACTCAATGTAGCAATATCCCGTAAAACAGTCGGTGTCTAACCATTGAAGATCGTTGTACATTCGTTTTAAAAGACCAGTCATATGTTCTGTTTTGAGTTGCTTCTGAGAGTAGCTACAGTGTAATAAAAGTTGTCATTCTTGAACAAATAACGCTTATCATCATATATATTTTAAAAGAAAACGTGTCACCGTCTATATGTATATATATACACATTTCAACATTAACCTGAAATTATTTTAAGAACAGCATAAGCTATCGTTATACAATTGACGCTTTTTCTCTGATATCTGGATATAAAAATGAAAAAACAGTGCACTATCATGTCCTGTGCATCCAATGTAAATTAAATGTTTACTGTAATGATTGTCATTATATATATGTCAGTCTGTATTTGCCAGTTTTACAATGCATTAGTAAATTCGAATTTGACAAAAATCCCACATGAGAAACTAATTATATTGCAATGATGTGATGACAAAACCATTCCTGCCAGGCCGATTTCATGGTCATGATGTGTAAACAGTGAACGATGGTTCAACGTAGAAATGACGTTAACGTCTGAATCGCGTGTTATAACATTACTGGTGGGAGTTCGAAACTACAATGTGACGTGGTGACAAAATAAAAAAAACTTGATATTCACCACATTGCGTCGTGTCACTGATGTAGCTAGCATGGCCATCTTTTAGTGGAAACATTAAATACATCACCATTATTACGTACAAAACCTGCAGAAAATGTTTCAGATATAAACACTAACTGGAATGGGAAATGTCCCGCTCCTGTTGTTATTACGTATCATATCATATTGTTATTACATATCATATCATATCATATTGTTATTACATATCATCATCAATCTCCCGATGCTTGACTAACAACGCATACTATCGCAGTTGCAGTGTTTACGACAAATAAGAATCGTAAAAGGTAGGTTCATACGTAGCGATGTAACCAGTCCTTTTACGCCGCTCCACGGCTGACCTCTTCAATCGGACACCATCTCAATTTCTTTCGAAAACACCCAGCCATGTTGTAATCACTGTGCGAATAGTATTCGGACGTATCCACCCACCACTGTCTCATTCGTATAGCTGTGTAAACTGGAGCGAATAAAATTGCCAGCAACATTTCCCTGAACATACTGTTAGTTGTAATGTAGGGTCATAGCTGCAGCGAGCGACATGAACTGGTTGCCAACAGGCCACAATTCCGACTATTGTTTCCCAATATAGACTGAGAGCATAACATTTAACACGGTAATATTCTTAAATCGTTTAACTTTGGTCAACATAAATAAATGAAATGTTTGCAACCTTCAGTTTGCCGTATTCACACACAACCACTCACTGCATTAATTTAATTACCCACCTGATCAATCATCTTCCAGGTGTAAAATAATTATATTAATGGAACATAAAATATCAAACTTTTCATTTCAGTAGTGGTTAGTCTCTCCTCAAATCTTATGGTCTTGTAAGAAATGCCCAGTGAATATTTCATTGAATGTAGAACTCTGAGCAAGAACACGTCCAGTTGTTAAAACATTAAATGACCGTCACATCAAATAGAAATACTATTGTTAGTACCTTGTCAAATCAAATCGTGACATTTATATTGCGCCATTCCAACACTCAAATTCACGGCGCCGAGAATCGATTTGATTATTAATAACTAGCTAAATTACCCGACCGTTGCACGACGAGAGAAGACATACAGTTATGTTATAGTTAAAGCCGCTTCAAGGTCTGAGACAATACGCTGCCCTTGGAGAGCTACAATCTTACTACCGGGTAATACCTCGCTGGCGCTTGTTGCTTGGCAACCCTGCCATAAATAGCACGCGCTCACCCCACCGGCCGCCGCTGAATGTCGACTCGATCAGCGATAGGCATCGTGGACGTTCAGTTTGCGCCCAAGATCCCATCTAAAGATCCCCATCCAATTGGGCACCGCAGGTGAAATTTAAAAACTTTAAATCTACGATCCACCCTAATGGGCCCGCTTGCACGCCTACAAAAAGGTCTGCCCCATAAATGCGAAACTTGCGGAGATCTGCACTGACATACAGAACGACATAAACACTGAGAGACCACACAGTCTGTTTTATAATATAAATGTCATACTTAGCAGTACATCACTTGGGGTACATATTTCAGTCTAAACTAATTTTGGGGGACTCTTCATGAAAAAGACTGGGGAAACAATATTTCACGTGATGTTTTGATGACTTTTATTATCATGTATAATATACGTCCACATGTCATGCAATACCAAAAACAAATCTCTGATAACAAACCACTTACTGCTGTCGCTATACACAAAGGACTTTGAATACACATTAACGTCACGGCACCATACAGTTCAACACACGACTTTGACAAGCTCAGCAAGATTGCCGCAACTTCAATTTCAACGGATGTGATCTGCCGACCTTGACCTGACCTAGAATGTGACCTTGGTGTGAACCTTCTTGAAGGCTCTTGAGATCCTCCAGGAGTTCGGCTCCTCGTACTTGTTATACAACGGCTCGATCTTCTGCTGTTTCTTAGCTCGACTCAGACGCGTCGGGTCGGCAAATTTGAAGAATTTGGGCGCAAACTCGACGAGCCACTTCGCGTCGATCGCTGTCA
The DNA here is from genome assembly GCA_963995525.1 of Escarpia spicata. Taxonomy (NCBI): domain Eukaryota; kingdom Metazoa; phylum Annelida; class Polychaeta; order Sabellida; family Siboglinidae; genus Escarpia; species Escarpia spicata. The sequence continues at coordinate 26,276,846 of OZ023205.1, read as the reverse complement.
CCTGACGCATGTACTCCTTCGTCGTGAGCACCAGTTCATGGTACACGACCCTGCAACATGGATACACAATGATATGTCATTCCATTGACTAATGCTAGTAGTCAAGAGATCTTATTTATGATAAACGTTAACAGAATGTAGTTTAGCAACAGATGAGACGAGGACATTAAGATATTTATTTTTTTAAGATGTTGAACAGTTATGAAAATATTGACATAGGTGTAGGTTCACACCTAAAGGAAAGTAGATGAACAAAATTAATGATACAAAAGTAAGTAAGCAATTTGTTAGTTTTGTTTAACTTACAATGTAGATTTTGTACGATCATATCACGCCACCAACCGTTAACATTATGAACCTATATCACTGGCTGATGTCCATTTTGCAAAGTGACACTGTTGTCATTAAAATTGTCACCATTTACGATAGGCCTAATCATTTTTTTTTAAATCTGGTGCTAACCCAATTTACAAAATGCAACCTTCTTCGAACAAGAGTTTTAACTTCCAGAAAGAGAAACATGTAGGTCCATCCATATGTGAATGATTCTAACAGTTAGTGCAAGTAATATATATCATTCTCCTGATGATTTACTTGAGCAAAATTATAATCTGTCCAGTCTCTTTCATGACGTACACAGTTTCACACATCACTCACCAGTCTGGCTGTCTGTTGAAGACGGCACTAGACGGGTGGATGTAGACGACCTGCTGGTCCACGAGAGTCCTGTAGCCTTCCTGAGGGTCCTTCTTTGCAGCGTTCCGAAAGAAGCCACTCAGAATTGCCTTCTGCACACGCCCGGTGTTTCTTCCACAGGAAACAACGTCCAACTTGTGACTGAAAGAGACGGGAAATGTTACAGCAGTCTTCATCTGGATCAAAGTCATGAATATGGTTTGAATTAGTTTTAAACAATGAAGGTTCCAATATTAGAACTCAAAAGAAATACAAAACAATGGCTCACGGTACATATTCCGTTACAAAATTTAATTTAGAATGTCTATATGAAATGCTGACTCCTTCAACCTTGGTGGATTCTTATTTGTTGTCTTTGTTAAAAGTCAAACATTGTGATCTCTTATGTTTGAGAGTGAGACAACTTTTATGTCAAAGTGAAGACTCAGTGTCATATTTTTCAAACAATAAAAATGAAGACACGACTGGTGCTGACTACACTTAGTACCCTACCCATGCTGGTATGGGTTAAATGTAATAACAATAAAAATGGAGACACGACTGGCGCTGACTACACGTATTCCACTACCCATGCTGGTATGGGTTAAATGTAATAACAATAAAAATGAAGACACGACTGGCGCTGACTACACGTAGTCCACTACCCATGCTGATATGGGTTAAATGTAATAACAATAAAAATGAAGACACGACTGGCGCTGACTACACGTAGTCCACTACCCATGCTGATATGGGTTAAATGTAATAACAATAAAAATGAAGACACGACTGGCGCTGACTACACATAGTCCACTACCCATACTGGTATGGGTTAAATGTAATAACAATAAAAATGGAGACAAGACTGGCGCTGACTACACGTAGTCCACTACCCATGCTGGTATGGGTTAAATGTAATGACAATAAAAATGGAGACACGACTGGCGCTGACTACACGTAGTCCACTACCCATGCTGGTATGGGTTAAATGTAATAACAATAAAAATGAAGACACGACTGGCGCTGACTACACGTAGTCCACTACCCATGCTGATATGGGTTAAATGTAATAACAATAAAAATGAAGACACGACTGGCGCTGACTACACGTAGTCCACTACCCATACTGGTATGGGTTAAATGTAATAACAATAAAAATGGAGACAAGACTGGCGCTGACTACACGTAGTCCACTACCCATGCTGGTATGGGTTAAATGTAATGACAATAAAAATGGAGACACGACTGGCGCTGACTACACGTAGTCCACTACCCATGCTGGTATGGGTTAAATGTAATAACAATAAATATGGAGACACACGACTGGCGCTGACTACACGTAGTCCACTACCCATGCTGGTATGGGTTAAATGTAATAACAATAAAAATGGAGACAAGACTGGCGCTGACTACACGTAGTCCACTACCCATGCTGGTATGGGTTAAATGTAATGACAATAAAAATGGAGACACGACTGGCGCTGACTACACGTAGTCCACTACCCATGCTGATATGAGTTAAATGTAATGACAATAAAAATGGAGACATGACTGGCGCTGACTACACGTAGTCCACTACCCTTGCTGGTATGGGTTAAATGTAATGACAATAAAAATGGAGACACGACTGGCGCTGACTACACGTAGTCCACTACCCATGCTGGTATGAGTTAAATGTAATGACAATAAAAATGGAGACAAGACCGGTGCTGACTACACGTAGTCCACTACCCATGCTGTTATGAGTTAAATGTAATGACAATAAAAATGAAGACAAGACTGGAGCTGACTACACGTAGTCCACTACCCATGCTGATATGGGTTAAATGTAATGACAATAAAAATGGAGACAAGACTGGCGCTGACTACACGTAGTCCACTACCCATGCTGGTATGGGTTAAATGTTATGACAATAAAAATGGAGACACAACTGGCGCTGACTACACGTAGTCCACTACCCATGCTGGTATGGGTTAAATGTAATGACAATAAAAATGGAGACAAGACTGACGCTGACTACACGTAGTCCACTACCCATGCTGGTATGGGTTAAATGTAATAACAATAAATATGGAGACACACGACTGGCGCTGACTACACGTAGTCCACTACCCATGCTGGTATGGGTTAAATGTAATGACAATAAAAATGGAGACAAGACTGGCGCTGACTACACGTAGTCCACTACCCATGCTGGTATGGGTTAAATGTAATGACAATAAAAATGGAGACAAGACTGGCGCTGACTACACGTAGTCCACTACCCATGCTGTTATGAGTTAAATGTAATGACAATAAAAATGAAGACAAGACTGGAGCTGACTACACGTAGTCCACTACCCATGCTGATATGGGTTAAATGTAATGACAATAAAAATGGAGACAAGACTGGCGCTGACTACACGTAGTCCACTACCCATGCTGGTATGGGTTAAATGTAATGACAATAAAAATGGAGACACGACTGGCGCTGACTACACGTAGTCCACTACCCATGCTGGTATGGGTTAAATGTTATGACAATAAAAATGGAGACACAACTGGCGCTGACTACACGTAGTCCACTACCCATGCTGGTATGGGTTAAATGTAATGACAATAAAAATGGAGACAAGACTGACGCTGACTACACGTAGTCCACTACCCATGCTGGTATGGGTTAAATGTAATAACAATAAATATGGAGACACACGACTGGCGCTGACTACACGTAGTCCACTACCCATGCTGGTATGGGTTAAATGTAATGACAATAAAAATGGAGACACGACTGGCGCTGACTACACGTAGTCCACTACCCATGCTGGTATGGGTTAAATGTAATGACAATAAAAATGGAGACACGACTGGCGCTGACTACACGTAGTCCACTACCCATGCTGATATGGGTTAAATGTAATGACAATAAAAATGGAGACACGACTGGCGCTGACTACACGTAGTCCACTACCCATGCTGGTATGGGTTAAATGTAATGACAATAAAAATGGAGACACGACTGGCGCTGACTACACGTAGTCCACTACCCATACTGATATGGGTTAAATGTAATGACAATAAAAATGGAGACACGACTGGCGCTGACTACACGTAGTCCACTACCCATGCTGGTATGGGTTAAATGTAATAACAATAAAAATGGAGACAAGACTGGCGCTGACTACACGTAGTCCACTACCCATGCTGGTATGGGTTAAATGTAATGACAATAAATATGGAGACACGACTGGCGCTGACTACACGTAGTCCACTACCCATGCTGATATGGGTTAAATGTAATGATAATAAAAATGGAGACACGACTGGCGCTGATTACACGTAGTCCACTACCCATGCTGGTAAGGGTTAAATGTAATAACAATAAAAATGGAGACAAGACTGGCGCTGACTACACGTAGTCCATTACCCATGCTGGTATGGGTTAAATGTAATAACAATAAAAATGGAGACACGACTAGCGCTGATTACACATAGTCCACTACCCATGCTGATATGGGTTAAATGTAATAACAATAAAAATGGAGACAAGACGCGCTGATTACACGTAGTCCACTACCCATGCTGATATGGGTTAAATTTAATGACAATAAAAATGGAGACACGACTGGCGCTGATTACACGTAGTACACTACCCATGCTGATATGGGTTAAATGTAATGACAATAAAAATGGAGACACGACTGGCGCTAATTACACGTAGTCCACTACCCATGCTGATATGGGTTAAATGTAATGACAATAAAAATGGAGACACGACTGGCGCTGACTACACGTAGTCCACTACCCATGCTGATATGGGTTAAATGTAATGACAATAAATATGGAGACATGACTGGCGCTGACTACACGTAGTCCACTACCCATGCTGGTATGGGTTAAATGTAATAACAATAAAAATGGAGACAAGACTGGCGCTGACTTGATGTAGTCCACTACCCATGCTGGTATGGGTTAAATGTAATGACAATAAATATGGAGACACAACTGGCACTGACTACACATAGTCCACTACCCATGCTGATACGGGTTAAATGTAATGATAATAAAAATGGAGACACGACTGGCGCTGATTACACGTAGTCCACTACCCATGCTGATATGGGTTAAATGTAATGACAATAAAAATGGAGACACGACTGGCGCTGACTACACGTAGTCCACTACCCATGCTGATATGGGTTAAATGTAGTGACAATAAATATGGAGACACGACTGGCGCTGACTACACGTAGTCCACTACCCATGCTGGTATGGGTTAAATGTAATAACAATAAAAATGGAGACAAGACTGGCGCTGACTACACGTAGTCCACTACCCATGCTGGTATGGGTTAAATGTAATGACAATAAAAATGGAGACAAGACTGGCGCTGATTACACATAGTCCACTACCCATGCTGATATGGGTTAAATGTAATGACAATAAAAATGGAGACACGACTGGCGCTGATTACACGTAGTCCACTACCCATGCTGATATGGGTTAAAAGTAATGACAATAAAAATGGAGACATGACTGGCGCTGATTACACGTAGTCCACTACTCATGCTGATATGGGTTAAATGTAATGACAATAAAAATGGAGACAAGACTGGCGCTGATTACACGTAGTCCACTACCCATGCTGGTATGGGTTAAATGTAATGACAATAAATATGGAGACACGACTGGCGCTGACTACACGTAGTCCACTACCCATGCTGATATAGGTTAAATGTAATGACAATAAAAATGGAGACACGACTGGCGCTGACTACACTTAGTCCACTACCCATGCTGATATGGGTTAAATGTAATGACAATAAAAATGGAGACACGACTGGCGCTGATTACACGTAGTCCACTACTCATGCTGATATGGGTTAAATGTAATGACAATAAAAATGGAGACACGACTGGCGCTGACTACACGTAGTCCACTACCCATGCTGATATGGGTTAAATGTAATGACAATAAAAATGGAGACACGACTGGCGCTAATTACACGTAGTCCACTACCCATGCTGATATGGGTTAAATGTAATGACAATAAAAATGGAGACACGACTGGCGCTGACTACACGTAGTCCACTACCCATGCTGGTATGGGTTAAATGTAATAACAATAAAAATGGAGACAAGACTGGCGCTGACTACACGTAGTCCACTACCCATGCTGGTATGGGTTAAATGTAATGACAATAAATATGGAGACACGACTGGCGCTGACTACACGTAGTCCACTATCCATGCTGATATGGGTTAAATGTAATGACAATAAAAATGGAGACACGACTGGCGCTGATTACACGTAGTCCACTACCCATGCTGGTATGGGTTAAATGTAATAACAATAAAAATGGAGACAAGACTGGCGCTGACTACACGTAGTCCACTACCCATGCTGGTATGGGTTAAATGTAATAACAATAAAAATGGAGACACGACTGGCGCTGATTACACGTAGTCCACTACCCATGCTGATATGGGTTAAATGTAATAACAATAAAAATGGAGACAAGACGCGCTGATTACACGTAGTCCACTACCCATGCTGGTATGGGTTAAATGTAATAACAATAAATATGGAGACAAGACTGGCGCTGACTACACGTAGTCCACTACCCATGCTGGTATGGGTTAAATGTAATGACAATAAAAATGGAGACACGACTGGCGCTGACTACACTTAGTCCACTACTCATGCTGATATGGGTTAAATGTAATGACAATAAAAATGGAGACACGACTGGCGCTGATTACACGTAGTCCACTACCCATGCTGATATGGGTTAAATGTAATGACAATAAAAATGGAGACACGACTGGCGCTGACTACACGTAGTCCACTACCCATGCTGATATGGGTTAAATGTAATGACAATAAATATGAAGACACGACTGGCGCTGACTACACGTAGTCCACTACCCATGCTGGTATGGGTTAAATGTAATAACAATAAAAATGGAGACAAGACTGGCGCTGACTACACTTAGTCCACTACCCATGCTGGTATGGGTTAAATGTAATAACAATAAAAATGGAGACAAGACTGGCGCTGACTACACGTAGTCCACTACTCATGCTGGTATGGGTTAAATGTAATAACAATAAAAATGGAGACAAGACTGGCGCTGATTACACGTAGTCCACTACCCATGCTGATATGGGTTAAATGTAATAACAATAACCCATTTTGACACATACCGATCCATAATGCCAAGCATCTGTTTGCGCACGTCTTGCGCACGTTTCAGTGTGCGAATCTGCACAAAGTTCTCGTAGCACCAGGCATTGGAGAACTTGTTGTTCTTCCATGAGTTGTAAACGGCAAGCAGGGTGAGGTGGTCACCCTCCGCCTGGTGGAACTTTGCCTTCTTCTGGTCAGCTATTGCTTGTTTGTCCTGTAACCATGGCAACTGGGGATGTCACTGTTGTGCCTTAGACAGTAGGAGAGTGCTTGTGGGCATACATGTACATGCATTTGCAAATGTCTGTCATATGTATGTAGGTTCCTATAGATTTAAGTAAGCTGTAACTACTACATTTGTGAACATGCGTGCATGCGTGCGTCATCAACAGATGTAACTGTTTATGTATATTGGTAAAATGGAAGGCAACAGACAATCATATTAGCAGATATTCAAAGATAAATAGATAAATATTCACTAACAGAGATACATGGGCTGATTTATATTAATCTCTTAACTATACATAGGCTAAGTTATAAAGAGAATATGGTCTGCTGTGTGTAAATGTGTTTATCAGTATCATATAACCCATAAAAGCGGCTGACATGAAACATCTAATGTCACAGGTAAACCAACACTGTACGACATATAACACACATCCACACTAACGTGTAAAAATGTTACACATTTGACACTATAGTCCACCAAAAAGGCCAGTCACAATATATGTATATATGTATTCCGACACCAAAGTTCACAGAACCAAACAGTCACAATGTTGTCACTTGTCCTACTTCTGACACCAATACTGTATATGGCGATCCAGCCAGTCACAACATTGACATCAGAGTATACAGCCCGAGCCAGTCACAATGTGGTAACATGTCCCACTTCTGTCACTCAAGTACATGGACCCAGCTGGTGACCATGTCATTATAGTCAACCACTGACATACCTTTGGCCTGTAGAAGACGTTCTGTACGGACAGCATAGACACGACTGTGAGGATCTCGTCACTGCACCCAAGGTGGACAGATATGATCAACATCTTTGACAGTTGAGGCTCCAGTGGAAACTCTGCCATCTGAAAGCAACAGAAGGAATAATAACTTTTTAAATATTTATTATATTTTATATGGCAAAACCTACCACTGCAGAAATCTATAGTGATCACCACTATCTATGGTGGAAATGTCACCATTATGTCGCTACCAAACGTAAGACAGCCCCTTTCCATAACGGACACGTGTCTTATTGTCAGACATAGTTACTGTGGTAAACAACCTTTACTGAAACATCTCCCCATTCAAGTTAGCAACACAAGAAGAAACACATATTATATAACAAATAATTTTATTTGTATTCGCTTCCAACCTAATGCATAAAAACTACTGTTAATCATCTTCCACGTATTAGGCATACGGCTGTCAAGGGTGAATTTAAACTTATGTGGAAACACATAGCAACAACAGCAATACTATAAGTCCAGTTAAGGAAATGAACAATATTCATAGCTTCAATAATTGTTTGGTTTTAATGAGATGTGTTTACATTGTTTTTTTACTGATCATTGCATGTATGGTCGCATGCATATGTAATACACACAATGCATGTATATATTGTTATTACACACATATACCGATAGGTGTAATAAGACCAATATATGCACACACACCCACACGTGCATCATACACACACACTCACCCACCAACACACTCCCAACCCCCCCCCACACTCAACACACTCCCCCCATCCACTCACCCACCCACACACACTCAACACACTTCCCCCCATCCCCATCCACTCACCCACCCACACACACTCAACACACTTCCCTCATCCCCCTTCCTCCCTATCCATTCACCCACCCACACACTCAACACACTTCCCCCATCCCCCCTCCTCCCCATCCACTCATCCACCCACACACACCCCACACACTCAACACACTTTCCCCCATCCCCCATCCACTCACCCACACACTCAACACACTTCCCCCATCCCCCCTCCTCCCTATCCATTCACGCACCCACACACACACATCCCACACACTCAACACACTTCCCCCCATCCCCCATCCCCCCTCCTCCCCATCCACTCACCCACCCACACCCCACACACTCAACACACTTCCCCCATCCCTCCTCCTCCCCATCCACTCACACACCCACACACCCACTCAACACACTTAACACTCTTCTCCCCACCCCCCCTCCTCCCCATCCACTCACCCACACACTTAACACACTTCCCCCCATGCCCCCTCCTCTCCATCCACCCACACACACTCAACACACTTCCTCCATCCCCCCTCCTCCCTATCCATTCACCCACCCACACACTCAACACACTTCCCTCCAAACCCCCTCCTCCCCATCCACTCACCCGGCGCCCGAGTCGCGTGAGCAGCCCCTCGTCATCAAGGGCACTGAGTGCGTGCAGCTGCTCCATGGCGGAGATGAGAGTCTGCATGGGCGGGGCGTCCATGAAGTCAAATGACAGCAGGTCGTTGATGCCCATTGCCTTCAGGGAGAGCACAGTACTCGCTAGATTCGTCCGCTGTATCTCGGGGATGTTCGTCGGGAGCATCTCGTCCCTGTAAGCCCGCTCCGTGTACAGCCGGTATGTCTTCCCTGGGCCAGTGCGGCCCGCTCGGCCGGCCCGCTGCTTCGCCTGGGCCTGTGGGCATAAATTGGGTTGATAAGTGTTGCCAGTGATCAAAGCTCCTGGCTAGAAAAGTCATGTTGGTAATTACTGTTTCGTTCTACGTCTTTGTTCCCTGTTGTGTAAGTTATGTTGGTACCTATCGTTCTGTTTTCCCTTCTCTGTTGTACAAGAGTGAGTGTTGGGTATAACGTTTTTATATTTATAGTTGCAGAATGAAGGAAGATGTTCCAAAACCAGCGGGTCAAACGTTTACATTCGTATTTCTACAAACTAAGTTTTTGAGTGATATGTACCGGGTATATAGGTAAACCAAAGTATATTTATCTGTCTGTATGTCTGTCTGGATCTGCAAGGATCCATACTGGGACCTCTCCTGTTTTTAATTTACAAGAATGACATGGAAAACACAGGTAACTTCTTTGAACTAATTCTCTACGCGGTCTGGAGAAAGTAAACAAATGGTTTAAACAAAGTAAACAAGCTTTCATTAAATGTTGCTAAATCTAAATGTGTTATTTTTTACCACCCACAGAAACAGATCCTGACACCCCTTCTCTAGATAAATCACACACATATTGAACATGTTAATAACTTCGACTTTTTAGGTTTAACAATAAACTGGAAAAATATCATACCAATTGCATAATAAGGAAAATAAAAAACTTTGTATCGCAATATGTTTTATAATATATAACTCACAAATATTCCCTCACATAAAGTACTGCTTACTTTTTGGGGAAAGAAACTTGAAAGGATTTTAAAATTACAGAAGAAAGCATTCAGAGTAGTGACAAACTGTAAATAAAACATGCACACAGAACCACTTTTCAAAACTCTCGGCATTCTGAAGGCAGAGGATATAATGCAATTGCTTCAATTCTACCATAGGTACTGCAATAAAAACCTCCCTGATAACTTCCTGAACCAAGGCATAAAAGTAAATATGGACGTGCTCAGCTGCATGCACATCTGACTACGAATTGTCACAACATTCATGTGGAAAAAGCATATTCGGAACTTGCTCGGAAGTCACTCAGATTTGGCATAGTGCATTCATTAAATAACACCCCCTATCCTGATCACTGAAAAAGTGCAAACCCACTCGTTACATGGTTTCAGTGCTTATATCAAACAACATATGCTGTCAAGATATAGTGCCGTCTGAGGTATTGCAAACGTGTTGCATGGTTTCACTACTTATATCAAACAACATATGCTGTCAAGATATAGTGCAGTCTGAGGTATTGCAAACTTGTTGCATGGTTTCACTACTTATATCAAACAACATATGCTGTCAAGATATAGTGCCGTCTGAGGTATTGCAAACTTGTTGCATGGTTTCACTACTTATATCAAACAACATATGCTGTCAAGATATAGTGCCGTCTGAGGTATTGTAAACTTGTTGCATGGTTTCACTACTTATATCAAACAACATATGCTGTCAAGATATAGTGCCGTCTGAGGTATTGTAAACTTGTTGCATGGTTTCACTACTTATATCAAACAACATATGCTGTCAAGATATATTGCCGTCTGAGGTATTGCAAACTTGTTGCATGGTTTCATTACTTATATCAAACAACATATGCTGTCAAGATATAGTGCCATCTGAGGTATTGCAAACTTTTATGTATGTAACTCTTAATTTCTATGTCTGCCCTTACTCATGATGCTATTAATTAAGGTATTATCTCCCATAGTTTACTACAGAATTTTTGGTTCATTTAAACTTTAAAATTGCTTGGAAAATATGCATATAGATTGATATTTCTTGTGTTGATGTGTGTGTATGTATGTTTGCTGGTAATAAGAACGTAGCTTGTACAGGTATACATATACAGCCATTTATTTATATAGTTTAATCGCTATTCCTTGTACGGCTGTATTTTGTTTTCTTTTACTTTGCTCTCTGTCTCGCTCTCTCTGTCTCGCTCTCTCTGTCTCGCGCTCTCTCTGTCTCGCTCTCTCTGTCTCGCTCTCTGTCTCGCTCTATTTCTCTCTCTCTTTCTCACTATGTCACCCACTGGGGGGCCAGGTTTGAAAAGAATACTACCATGAGGACCCCACAGCTTATGGGGAACATAAAGTTACCGATGGCCACAACATGACGACAAAGAATGGCATGATGAGGCCCGTGAGAACAACTTCTGGTGCAGAAAGATAAGCAAAGAAATAACAATCATAATTGGTGGCTACAACCTACCCAATATTTGTATGGAACTATCATCACGTGGTGACCTCCAACTTGGCACTAAGCAACTCACACAAATGCTGACAAAGGAACTAAGAAGGTTCTGAAACCTCTGCCAGGCATTTTATCAAGACTCTAAAAAGAAGGTTTCTTTCCTTTTTAAATATCATTACAAATAGTGATATATGTATGAATTAGACCTTACCTGTGAGATTGGGGTCACAATCAGCTGGTCCATGCCAGTCTTTGAGTTGTAGACTTTCTGCTTCACAAAGCCAGGGTCAACAACGTAGTATATCCCTTCTATCGTCAATGAAGTCTCTGCGATGTTCGTTGCGATAACAACCTAAAATTCCACACGTATATACAAGGGTGTGCGTGTATATATATGGGTGTGCGTGTATATACATGGGTGTGCGTGTATATACATGGGTGTGTGTGTATATGCATGGGTGTGTGTGTATATGCATGGGTGGGTGGGTGTGTGTATATACATGGGTGTGCGTGTATATGCATGGGTGTGTGTGTATATGCATGGGTGGGTGTGTGTATATGCATGGGTATGTGTGTATATGCATGGGTGTGCATGTATATGCATGGGTGTGCGTGTATATCCATGGGTGTGTATATGCATGGGTGTGTGTGTATATGCATGGGTGTGTGTGTATATGCATGGGTGGGTGTGTTTATGCATGGGTGGGTGTGTATATACATGGGTGTGTGTGTATATACATGGATGTGTGTGTATGCATGGGTGTGTGTGTATATACATGGGTGTGTGTGTGTTTATACATGGGTATGTGTGTATATACATGGGTGTGTGTCTATATACATGTATGTGCGTGTGTGTATATACATGGGTGTATGTGTATATACATGTGTGTGTGTGGGTGTGTGCGTATGTATATGGGTGTGTGTGTATATACATGGGTGTGTGTGTATATATACATGGGTGTGTGTGTATATACATGGGTGTGTGTGTATATGCATGTGTGTGTATATACATGGGTGTGTGTGTATATGCATGTGTGTGTATATACATGGGTGTGTGTGTATATACATGCATGTGTGTGTATATACATGCATGTATAATATATGTGTGTGTGTGTGTGTGTGTATATATATATATATGGGTGTGTGTGTATATACATGGGTGTGTGTGTGTGTATATATACATGGGTGAGTGTGTATATACATGGGTGTGTGTGTTTATACATGGGTGTGTGTGTATATACATGGGTGTGTGTGTATAATATATGGGTGTGTGCGTATATATATGGGTGTGTGTGTATATACATGGGTGTGTGTGTGTATATATACATGGGTGTGTGTGTGTGTATATATACATGGGTGTGTGTGTATATACATGGGTGTGTGTGTGTATATACATGGGTATGTGTGTGTGTATATACATGGGTGTGTGTGTATATACACGGGTATGTGTGTATAAAACTAATTTATTAGACATTTAAATATTTATTTTATAAATACTACAGTTAGTTATGAAAATACAACAAAAACCGCATATGGTAGAAATATGAATAGCCAACCAAATGCAGTAGTATGCCAAACCTTACAATGGAAAAGTAAACAATTTAAACTGCGCCCATTCACAGTCTGAATTAGGTTGTCAAAATAACAATAATAATGGAATGATTTCTTTAGCGCCAATATTCTTGGGAAATTCTAACTCAGTGGTACAACAAATCCAGAGGACTAAGTGTTCTCATTGTCAAGTAGAGAGCAAAAGTCATCAACAGATGGATGGAAATCATCACATTGTATCCTAAATAATAATTCTACTGCATATTAACTTTCATAGGTCATATAATTTTATGAACAATTTGCAGAAATGTTAAGGTGGTACAGGTGCTAATGACATGCTTGTTTTGATTTAAATCAAATGAAAAAACGTTTTGAAGATAAACTAACAATTTTTTCTCAGACTTTGTCTAACATTTTAAACAACACTCAAGACCAAAAAGAATCAAACTTTTATGTAGTTTAGTGATATTTAAATGTGTTTAAACACAATTTAAAAATATGTCAAAAATCACCATAAAATGTCATTTTATTTAATTTTTAGAAACTCCCTGAAAGAAAAATTTGTATGTTTGTACAAAGTACAAATGTGTTATTGAAATTCGTACAGGGTTGTTGTAAAGAAATGCATATTAAGTTTGCTACAGCTTCAAAAATATGTTGCTACAATGTTGAGACGACAAAAATCCGTACTGCATTTTTAGCACGACCCCTTCACCGAATGTAAAAACCATCCCGTGCAATTTTGTGTAAACACAAGTCGAGTTCACATGCCAAGTCATAGCTTTGTAAGTATTGTAGTTTTTTTTATAAAAAGGTTACATTAAGTAATACTTCCTGGTTGTTACTAATAATACAATGTCACCAGATGCAATTTTTGTTATAGAAATGTGACTTTTTCACTGGCAGGTGGCTTATTTCAACACGATTTGACAGACACAATAAAGAAATCAACTGACATGATACCAGCCCCCGTTATCTTAAGCAATATGCTTTTGTTTAATTATTTTATTACAAAGCAAACTTTAAAAGTGGGGTCTTCGTAAGTGCAGCCAGAGAGTGATACATTTCAAGCAACGGACGCAAACTACTAAAATAAATCTGGATCATGAAGCAAGAAGCATGTGAGGAAAGGGGTAGTAGGTATGGGTTGTACTTTGCGGGACCCGGGTGGCGCAGGGTCGAAGATACGCGTCTGCATCTCGCTAGGCAGGGCGCTGTAGACGGGAAGAATGATGAGATCTGGGATCTCTGGTCCCAAGGCCTTCATGCGCTCATACAGGATCTCACAGGCACTGTCAATCTCCTCCTGGCCCGTCAGGAACAACAGGATGTCTCCTACAATGTACACATGAGATGTCACAGACACTGTCAATCTCTACCTGAGGCACTGTCAATGTCTTCCTGTCAGAAACAGCTGCCTGGTCGTGTACCCCGGTAGTTGATCACCTGATTGGTCGTCTACTTGATAACTATATCCACTTGGTCAACATATCTACGAGGTCATCTATGTTTAGTCAACTGTGCCTGTGTGGTCATGAACGTTGCCAGTCTACTCGTTCAACAATTTATTTGATAAAGTCTACTTGGTCATCTAAATGGTCAACATATCTATTTGATGAAGTCTACTTGTTCAATATTACTAGTCAAGTCTAGTTGATCAATACTGCTTTTTGGTCAAACATCTACTTGGTCATTTAAGTGGTCATGTCTACTTGGTCATTTATTTGTTCAACAGTATGTTTGGCCAACAGCATACTTGGTTGATATGACTACTTGATTAACATTAATTCTACATGGCTGCATAGACCCACATACACGTGTTTACCTTGGTAACTTACAATGAAGCATAACATTATCACAATTGCCTGTATATAAAGTTTCATTTCATCATAGCTACTGTTAGAAATATCTTTTAGTTGAGTTTAGTTTTTAATTGGGAAACAGTAAGAGAAACAAGTGGTCAAATGTCTACAAATCTTATTGAATCTGTGCTATTACATGTTGTATGATTCACTAACAATGCAATTGTAACTTAGTACGCCACCTGGTGGTTCGGTGAGGTGTATCTGCATGACTGTGATGAGTGAGGCGTCGAGGTAGTCCGTCTCCGCTTCCTTTGTGTACAGGATCTCCACGGGGTATGTCCGCCCGGGGATTGTGAAGATCGGCTGCACATAATAGTAACAACTTAACTTCTTTTGCGCCTGAATCTTAGAATTGATAAGTAGTATTAAAGTTGTCAGCAGATGGGTATGGACATATGGTGGATAAGAGGGGCTATAAAGGTAAGTTTTTAAATGATGGAGGAATTATGTAATATTTTCAATTGATCTAACACTAAGAAAGTGCAAACTCCAAAGAGTTGGTGCAGCAACAAAAAAGTCCTCGTCCTGATTCTAGGAACAATAAAAAAATCAGAACTAGATGATCGAAGCTAGACAGACTTCTTATAAATTACAATACATAACAATATGACCGAGTTTAAGTAGGCTGACATTTTTGAAGAATATCAATCCTACTAAATGTATACACACCTGCATATATGATTGACTTGTATGTGAATGCGCACACGCATGCACCCTATTTACACATGAAAGACACACAATCTAAATGAACATAGAAAAGTACATGAACTCACAGCTTCAAAGAAATATTGCGAGAATTTGACAGCGTCAAGTGTTGCAGATGTGACCACCAGTTTCATGTCCGGACGCTTTTTCACTGCCTGAAAATACATGACAATATTAAAGGCAAGTTCCAATACAGGACAATATCCAGGCCTTTGGACCTCTTGCCTGACCTGTTCATTCCAACATCAATTCTACATTGCAAAGACTTTGTTCACATATATCTACCGTTGTCTATAGCCAGGTACTCATACATATGGCTGAGCCAACCTGAGACAATCTGTAGTGAATATAATTTCACAACCGTCAAAAAGTAGAGACAAACCCAATTTGTTTTCAATTGAGTCTAATGTTCTATTCCCAGTTCACATCCACCCGAAGACCATGTGACCATTATGGAAGATACAGCAGAGGGTGAGATCATTACATTCTCAAATGGGATCATTAGTTAAACATCTTAGTACTACCTGATGTCAAGGCAATTCCGTTAAACTTTTGTGCAATCGATGCAACACCAACCCACAGTGTGGCAACAACCCAAGGTGCAGCAACAACCCAAGGTGCAGCACCAACCCACGGTGCAGCACCAACCCATGGTGCAGTAACAACCCACGGTGCAGCACCAACCCACGGTGCAGCACCAACCCACGGTGCAGCACCAGCCCACGGTGAAGCACCAACCCACGGTGCAGCACCAACCCACGGTGCAGCACCAACCCACGATGAAGCACCAACCCACGGTGCAGCACCAGCCCACGGTGAAGCACCAACCCACGGTGCAGCACCAACCCACGGTGCAGCACCAACCCACGATGAAGCACCAACCCACGGTGAAGCGCCAACCCAAGGTGCAGCACCAACCCACCGTGAAGCACCAACCCACGGGACAGCACCAACCCACGGTGCAGCACCAACCCACGGTGCAGCACCATCCCAGTTCACTAAGGTTCTTATAAGTTCAAAAGCCTTAGCTTGTTCCTTCAAATAAACGTCACTCCTTCACAATCTTCAAACTAAAACTCAATAACAGGATGCGCCACTGGGAAACGTTCACTGGTGTGTCACGGGAAATAGTGTCCTCTGTGATACCTCTACAGCATTTCCCTTTTAACAAAGCTCCTAACATTTAACGACGGATTTGATTTATTTAATGAAAATTTTCCTTATGAGATAATTATCTTAGTGAAGTGGTTCCCTGGTTGACCAGGGAGAGTAGACCATGACTGACCGTCTTGAGGAGACCAAAGAGGACGTCGGTGTGGATGGTCCTCTCATGGGCTTCGTCCAGCATGATGACCGCGTACTGAGAGAGGTCAGAGTCAACAAGGCACTCTCTCAGCATCATACCGTCCGTCATGTACTTGATGACAGTCTCCGGACTCGTGCAGTCCTCAAATCGGATCGTATAGCCGACCTATAGGGAGGACACAGCTCGTGTATACATGGTTATTAGTGATGGATTACTGCCAAACATTATTGCTTATCCAGATATGGATGTACAGAAATGTTGCTGTGAAACTTGCACAATGTGTCAATCTATATCTAATTCATTGCAGCTCTCAAAGTCAATGAGAATTAATTGTAAAATGAAATCCCAGTATGACGCATGCGTAAATTGACCGCAATGTCAAATACACGCCGTCTTGTTTCTAAATGTGTTGTAAAGTGTACTGTAAGGTGTGTTATAATTGGTGTCATAGTGTGTTGAAAGTTGTGGTGTATTACAGTGTGTTGTAAAGTGCTGTAATGAAACAAATGTGACCACTTCGTTTACTAGCAATCACTATGACAAATGTATTGTGATCCCATTGGTTTGTGTTGTAAGATAACTACTTTGAAGACTACAACAATGTTAACATGTTACACAGGCTGCCTGACAATGTTCACATTTTACACAGGCTGCCTGACAATGTTCACATGTTACATAGGCTGCCTGACAATGTGAGGATAAGCAAAAAGTAAGATATTAATTATAATAAATCCTTAATATGATCACTATTAACAAAATAAAGTTGTTTTCTCATGACAACTGTATAAAGGCATCAGTTTAATTTGTGCAGTATGTAATAATTAGATGGCTGCTGCAATAGCAATCAAGCTTGGGCTTTAGTAGCAACCTTCCTCACCATTTGAATCATTTATAACAGTCGGAAACTGAAAGATAAATAAATCATAACATGTTTAGTAATTTGTATAAAATACATGTTTGAATACTATTATTATGTCATGTTTTTGTATCTTAGCTAGGCCTAATTTTAAATACACACTTTCAATTTCAGTTCGTTATTCCTAGTTGCCAAGTGGTGACACCTACCTCCTGTCCGAGTCGACAACCGAACTCCTCCGAGACGCGCTTGGCGACAGACATAGCTGCGACTCGTCGGGGTTGGGTGCACCCAATCTTCCCGCGCACTGTGAACCCGCTCTCCGACAGGTACTGGGTGATCTGGGTTGTCTTCCCTGATCCCGTCTCCCCGATCACTATGAGGATCTGGTTGTCGTTGATGGCCTTGGGAAGAGAAAGATGTAAAAAGTCAGTGTTGCTGTAGACTATAGCTCAGATACAGGTCGGACGATTTAACTAAATTATCAAAAGTAGCAAGATTGCCCATATTTAACTAAATTATCAAAATCCTCTGGATGGCACTATATACACAGACGCAGAAGAGAGTTTCATGAAGTGTTCGTAAATTATGTTTCTTATCATGTCAATTTGAAACAGTATTTCGTGTTAATGCAAGTTACATAAAATGTCCCCGATGGATCGGCACTCCTCGAAACAATCGCAGAAAATATGCACAACATTACGAAAAATGTATTTACGGCCATCTAAAGTCTGGTTCTAACGCCAAAACCGGTAAAAACAAACATGTTTGAAATTTTGACATAAAAATAAAGGGGTTACTTTTCTTCCGAGGGGGCTGGCGATGATTAGATGGAAAACATTAACAAGGCACTCCCGACACACATACGATAGCTCAAGCATATCACACCATTTAATTTTGAGTATTACAAATTATCTGCAATACATGTTTTACTTCCAAACAGTATTACAAGTATTTTCAATACTACAACAAATATTACAAGTATTTGCTGTTAATATAGTGCAATATTTAATAATTCAAAATTACCGGTAATGTGTCAGGGACTGTGAAATATGGTTGCAATTCTGTCATAATGTTCTTCTGTAATTCTACTTATCAGAATACTAAAATCATTCAGAACTTGTTTCATTACTTGAATGATGAAATAGTTAAAAAACGCTAGATTTACTTTGTCGTACACGGCCCGGCGGAGGGGGCCACTCAACACTGGGTGGGACATGACCCACCTTGAGCAGTTCGTTCTTGAGCTTGTAGATGGGCAGTGACTGGCGTTGCTCCAGCAGAGATTTCTTCTCCTTGCGTCCATACGACGCCTTCACTCCCCCTGAGATGTGCTTCTTCCACTCCGGTATGTCCATGGCCGACATCCCCGCTCCCACCATGCTCGACGCAAGCTGGCGACTGTCAGCTGTTGGGTGATACAAACATGGCGTGATAACAAGCCTGTAGCTGCACTGTATACGCTAGCATATATAACCATGCTCCTGAGAAATTTACTATTATTATAGCACTATATAAACAGAGTCGCAGAAGACGGTTTCCCAATGCCATTTGTTATGATGGAAGTATTTTGCATTAACACAAGTTTTGTAAAACATACCGATTGGAAATCACTATGTCCTCGGAACAATCACAGACAATATGCGTCACATTATGAACAATCGATTTATACCCAACTAACAGAAGGTACAGACCCTAAAACCAGTTAACAATAACCCTTGGGGAATTTTTTATAAATAGTGGTTTACATTTCTTCCGATAGGTCCTGGGTGAACCACTGAAAGTTTGGTGCCAGAGATGCAAACCATTTAGGAGGAAAACTTTAACATACATACGCTAACTTAATTATGGATGGATGCAGCAAAAAGTTCTGATATAGCATCAGTGTGCTTTACGCTTTACTTCCTACAGACCTGTTCAACCAAACACAATCTTGCCCTCTTTGGGAAGCATTCTGCCATGCTGTACTCACTGCACAAAGACTATTTGTAAATACATCCACCATTGTCTATAGCCAGGTACTCAGTCACACAGGAGTGAATTGCCCAAAGTTCAAAATGGCAGCAGGAGGAATGAAACCTGGAATCTCTCAATTCGGAGTCTGGTGTTCTAACCACAGTGCCACTGTGCTCCAGTAAATGTAGAGAGCACTACAAACAGGTTCTCAAGTCACTATGTATCATAAAACATGTAATTGTACGCTATATTAATGCATTCGAAGAGAATAACTCGAGATGTCTTCTGTTGATTTTGTTGCATGCAGCACACCAGTATTCTGAAAGTATCTGAAAAACAATTTGGTTAACAATATGAATCCCTGGCGCTTTCCCTGGAGCTCAAAAATTAACTGGTACAGGATGACAAATTTGAAATATTGAACCTAATAATAAATAAATGTAGTATCCTGTAGGTAAAATAACTACACTTATGACTGTTGGGCCTACGTACGAATTTACTATTGTAACTTCCAAATTCTTAAATCTAAATAACATCACAGGTAAGATATTTTACCTTCTGGCATTGGATCGATCCAGTTTTTATTGATGCCCACTGGGATGGCGTCGGCCTCTGCCTCTCGCTGGATCTGCTTCATTTCCCTCCTCTCTTTCTGAAGAACATTCTGCATCATGGCTGCTTGTGACAGTGAACCATCGGGGTTCTGTAAGCACAGTCGGTGAGACATTGACTAAATGACAAAATACTAAATTATGCAAATAATCTAGATGGTACAGGTTTTTTCAAGAGGAAATTTCCTCATTTGCTTTGTATGTTAATAAAATAAATATGTTGAATGTATAGAGCCTGGCAAATTCCATTTAATGTAACATGTTGACATGTAAACAAAGGTTTAGATTATAACACAAATGTACGGGAAATACAAACGGACATCAAATATGTACGTACACATGCACACATGGACATGCAAAGCAATCATAATTTAGACGTAAAATAGTAATAAATAAGTTATATAAATTAAATAAGTTAAAGCTAAATAAGTTACATAATCTCTCAAATCTCTTTAAACAACTTTATTGGCAATATAATAGATGTAGGTTGGGTTAAAATGCACGGCTCTTTGATGTTCAGCACAGTCGCAAATCTGGCAATGTTCCTGCATTGAAGACAACCACTTGAGGGATCTTCCTGTTAATAATTACCACCCTAGTAATGAAACAGAAATGAGGAAACTGGTTCATGTTTGTGTGGTATATCTGTCATTTGTTTACAAGGCAGTGTGTGTGTTGTGTGCATGCATGCATATGCGCATCCACTGTGCGTTTGCCTATAATAATGAGAAAAAACAACCCTTTGAAATCAACAAAGTTAAATGTTTCCAATCAGAGAAAATCTACATAACAATCTGCACAACAATATAAAAAATGCACACAAATGGGTTGCCCACAACACATAAGATCTCACTAAAGCCGATTCCATCTACAGAAGCCACCCACCTTGACAATCTTGACGGGAGAGAGGTCCATGACAGCGCGACCGTGGCCCTTGAGAAACTCTGGTTCCTCCTCCACCAGCTCAATCTCAACGTCCTCATCTGAAACCATCACTCTACTGTCAACAAGTGTCCTTCTACTATAAATCGATCTTATATATGTGTGTTTATAACTCTAGACCGAGTCATAGTGACTGTAATAAATTAACACGCTTTAATTTTGATTACAATAATAGCACTCTTTTTTAGTGTACTAACACATCTAAGACACAATCCTTCAATAATTTTGGACATGGTTAACTTTCCCCCCAAAATTAGAAATTTCAGTTTGTTTAAGAGCAAATTATTTTCTCAGTAATCAGTATAGCAGAGAAACAAATGAATCACATACCAAGTTGGCAGATTAAAACTGCCCTGTATGTGGCTTGTATCATTATCAATATGAACTCCGAACACAATATAAACAATAATTTTTTTAGGAAATATATGATGCCTTCCCGCAAATGACACCAAATTTGTTTTGTATCATACAGTGTCATTTTGAGATGGCCCCTAAAGACACTAATCAAAAGCAGAAGTTGCCCCCATAAACCTACCAGAATCCTCCTGCCGTGGAAGCAGCCCCAGCTCCTCGTCAAACTCTGGTAACTCTGACTTGTCGATGACATTGGCAGCAATCATCTGTTTGATCTCCCAGCGCTCTGGGGACGAGATCTTTTTGACGGCTCTCGTCTCTTGCACGTCGTTCATGTGAGGAATGTTCACCAGGGGCATGGTGCACGGACGGTCGGGGTTACGCGTGGACCCAGTGTCACCCCCGAAGTCCCCTCGGGCATGGGTGGGGTTCAGATCCTTGCCCGTGCCCTGATCGACATCCTGGGGGAAGGAAGGTGGCTTAATATGTTTACAACCATTTTTTGGGGGGGTTAATCTGTGGTTTAAAGGACAGTCATGAACTGATCGCCAAGTAGATTCTGAGGAGAAAGTGGGGCTGGATTGGACACAGCCTGAGATAGCCAACAATGAATATCACAAGACAGTCTCTAACTTGGAACCCCCAAGGAAAAAGAAGGAGAGGAAGGCCAAAAACACCTGGGGAAGGAATACAGATGCAGCGGTAAAAAGGAGTAACTACACAGTGAGAAGGAGATTGAGAGGACAGCTCAGTCGTTTGTGCTGGAGAGTCGTCATGGATGGTCTGTGCTCCTCTTGGTGCAAGGGTCATAAGTAAGTGGTTAAAAAAGTAAAATATTTTTTTACAAAACATACTGACATGTTAAACATGTATTTGTTTATCTTGTAATCTTAAACATGATCATGCCAAAATTGTGTTATATGATTTCTTATGTGTTTGACTGCATTTGGGAAATGCATGCTTACTGATATACTTTAGCTACATAGCGACTCCATTTACATTTTCCCTGCACAGAAATTGCGGCCTCACACGATGACTCAGCATCTTGACATGAAAGAAAAAGGTTATATTTATCTTCATATTAATATCACCTAAACACATAAATTTCACAAACTCATATAAAACAACCATTCTGCCCAGCATCCCACCCACGTGTCACCTAGCAACTACAATGCATGCTTTCTAAACATAGCCCCATTCTGTGCTGCCACCTAGAACCGGCAATGTATATATGAACATTCCAATGCAATGCAATCAGAGTTTTCAACCACTTGAAATGAACACAGATCGTTTCCACTACAGTACAAATTTAAAGCAACCATTTTCTCCTTACCTTCATCGAGAGGCTGGTCTTCTGGCCTGTGAACGACAAGACCTTCACCTGGCATTTTTGACCTTTCTCCACGACATCTGCCACACTCCCCACTCGGCCCTCCTTGCGGAGCTATGGGGAAATATCAGTATTTCAGAAAACTGTACCAAATAAAATATTTCAAAGAACAACATCTAATGTTTTATTAAATAAGTACATGATTCTTAATAAATATCCTCAAGAAAGTGTGAATCGTTTGAAGAAACAGGTTTTATGTGTGGAATATCATTAACTAACATCACTGTACAAACCTGGACTTCATTGGAAAAGCTCTGTCTATTTTTCCAATTCATTCAATAGTTATCTTTTCTTGGTTATGCTAAGTTTTACTGTGTTGTACTATCATATGTTAACACTGTATAACATGTGGATCTTACTGTGCTGTGAGAGTTGGCAGAACAATGTTGGTAGGTAGTATGTGCGATACTGTCTTGCAATATGACCAATTAATATGCTTATATCTAAAATTGCATGTATAGGACACTGAGTGACCACGAGTGTCCAGACTGGACACTAAGTGACCAGAGAGGAGGTACCTGAGAGATGTGGACTAGACCTTCCCATCGCTTGCGGAGTCCCTCCAGTTGCACGAAGCAGCCAAACTGCATGAGGCTCGTCACTCGACCAGAGTAGATCTGACACACAACAGTTGATTCTTAGAATTTAGGGGAGACGTCAAAATATAGGAATAAGACACCATCAAACAGTACAATAATATACCCACACAAAACACGGATACACATATTCTTTAATACATATATACCGGGTATACAACATTTTACTACACTTTCCTGATCAGTGTGCATCACAAACACATCTTGTGTCATCTTTTAATAAACCCCAGAATAAATATAATAATTATACTTTTGCAGGTGTAAATATGTGTCAAGTTAGCAACTGAATGTGTATAAAAGTTGATTTAACTATGAAATTCACTAACTTTCTATGTTCTGATAACCTTCAACTGCCTTAATCGGTAACCTTCCTGAAGAAGCCAACCAAAAGTTGTCAAAAATATTACAAGTAAATTAACTTAATTCTTGTGTCAATAGAATTTATATTCAATACTTGACTATTACTTCACAAAACACACAAGTCTTTGCAGAACGAACCTGTCCGACTACAGGTTCGAGTGGAATGTCCTCAGTGCTGCCCGCTGTGTGTCGTTTGTCCCTCCGTTCGCTCCTGCGGTCACCTCGGTCACGACTACGACTGCGTGACCGCCGTCGTTTCTTGTGACGGTCATGTGATCTGCTTCGTGACCGCCTTCGGTCATGTGATCGCGACCTCCTTCTATCTGTTGATCGCCGTCTGAATTTAAACACCATAATAAAAATTAATATCAAATCAAGAACTGCATAAAAACATGCCTACCAGTAGTAAAATATTTGTAACTTTACGCTTAAGAATTAAAAAACTCCTCCTATCTAGTTGCCATCCCCTTTCAGCCATCAGCAGACCTGTCTACCCCAAAAACTTTCTGTCAGTAATCCATCTTCTCATTTACACTGATTTTCAGGAATATACGCTTCCTGTCAGTAATGCAGAACCACCATGTAAGATATTGTCACCGGGGGGGGGGGGGGGGGGGGGGGGGGGTAGCGACAGGTCAAACCCATTAGTTACGCTGTCATCAACATCATGTACACTCTAGCCTAATCAACTCTAACATGATAAATGATAGACGGGGGGGGGGGGGGGGGTAGCGATGCACCAAAACCATTACATTTCACTGGATCAAAACCATTAGTTACACTGTCATCAACACCACTTACACTCTACCCTAACTCTAGTATGATAAATGATAGACCAAAACCATTACATTACACTGTCATCGACATCGCCTAGACTCTAGTAACTGTATGATAGGCTGTCAATGATACACTCAACTCCTCAATAAATACACTAACTTAGTCTTAGTACAGTCAGTTGGCCTAACACTACAAGTACAACACTCACAACATTTTTGCATTACACATTTTTTTTGGGTTGGCGGTGGCGTCGTTTCGCTGTCAGCCATCATTTCGTGCCGCGTGACTTCGTTTTGTTTGATCGCGGAAATGCGAATTTGTCATAACGCTGTTTCCTATTGGTTACATTACGACCAGACTCAGCGAATGAAAAACCATGTCACAACATGCTGCATACATATGCTGCCACCTGTTGAATATAGTGCAACCTAAATTTGAGTGATTACCCAACATGGTCACAGTCCGTAATATTTTCATCCCTCACCATAATACCGTAATTTGAGTTGACTTTCCGGAATGATTCTGGACAATCCGGAATGGTAGGCAGGTCTGCATCAGTAACCACAAAAAGAACACAAACCATCAGTGTTAGACGTGAAGATATTGGACCATGAAGATACATGGTACAGAAGAAAAATCAAGGAGCAATCAACATCCTTCAAACAAAACCTGCTTTGAACCAAGACACTGAAGTTCCTCTTCCGTCTTTTTGCAGCATGTGTCAAATGTCATGTGACATGCTTGTAGTACGGCAAATCATATATCCACATTGGGAAAAGTATGAGATAAAGGGACTTACCGCTTCCTATCCCTGCTGTGACTTCTCCTTCTCTCCCTGCTCCTACTTCTCCTCCTTTCCTTCTTCCGATCCCGCGATTTCCCCTTGTCTTCCAACTCTTCATGTGGATGCTCCCTCTTGCTACATACAAACAAATTTCAGTCATTTCCTTGATAACGAGTGTGGTCAGTTTGGTCACGGGCATCAATACAAATGATTTAAATCAGACTGAAGACAAACCTGTCCTCATCCATTATTCATTGTTCTAACACGGACCAGCTGCATTTATTGTTCACACAAAATGTTCTGGGAGAGATTTGCATGAGTGTGATGACAATGACACATGTAACGAATATATACCTTTGCTTTTGCTAACTTATTTTCTATTTTGTTTTATTTATCGAACATGTTTTTTATTGCATGTGTGTCCCAATTGTAGATAACTTGTATATCTACACATAAAAGAGGGACATTGTCCTAAAAGTTGTTAGTAAATCATCCACTTTTCTGGGGCTACTATCCGTAGCAAATGACTACAGATTATAACTCCGAGCTCGAGAAATTAGGGCAATATTTCACAAAATTGCAAATCAGTTGAATTGTAAGACCAGACTAATTATTGTTCATCAAGTATAAAACATGCAAATGCTTGTTAATATTACTTCATAGAAATGTATCTAACTTACTTTGTTTTTTAAAGTGCTAGTTGGGTAGCTGGTGAGACCAGGCGGCATTAAACCACTCAGTAATACTGTCACAAAGCCCCTCAAAAGTAAATAAGGTTCTAACCTTTTAGTGGAATGTGGATTGAGAAGCGCATTTAGTTCATCCATCATGCCATTTACAACTTTCTCATCCTCTTCTTTAGTCTCTCCATCATCTTCACCCTCCTTCAGCATATCCTGGGCAGGAGAACAAAATGTCAGATATACCACAATATAACAATCACTTAAAGTCACACCAAACATGTTCACCTTCAGGCCTGATCTGACTACTAACAAATGTATTTAAAATTGTAATTTTTTATTACAAATACCACCAACATATTTGATTTCGGATAAAATATAAATCTATGTGTGTAATTAATTTATATAGTTGTTAATGAGAATGCGCAAAACACATGATATTTAATATAAATATCATGTGTTTTGCACTGTGTCCTGGAAATGGTTTGGCTTCAAACAATGAATCACAAACTTAAAACTACACATGGAAATAAAAATTTGTAACTATAAAAATGTAATTCTGACACATGTTGGAATGCAAGTAAATAGTAATCACTGACATTTATTATTTTATTGATATATATAGTGACTGCATTTTCAGATGTTGGACATTAAAATGCTAACATTTTCAACAAAAGTTTTTTTTAGGTTATAGTTTTTTAAATAAATAGTTACCTGATTTTATTCAATAGCTTCAGGGAGATACTATCAGAAATACATACCTTGATATGTGGGTCATTTGGCATGGCCAGTCCAGGAAATAATCGCTTATTTATTTCTTTGTCGTCAATGTCAGCATAATTTTCTTCTTTGACAATGACATCTTTCTTTTTTGGCTTTGGTTTCATCTTCTGTATTAACCTCAGTAGGTTGGCAATAAATGATTCCTGTCATGACAGAAAATGTGACATGAATCAGTCTTTGTATAAACAAAGAATAGTAATTCTTTAAAATGTTCACAAATTAATCTAGAAAAAAATGTATAAAACAATCAAACCTGTTTGACAATGAATTAACTAAATTAAAAAACAAATAAACTTAAATTGAGATTGTTATATACGATATGAAATTTGAAACCAATGATTATGAATGTAGTATCACAGTGATTTGGTTTTTAAATGTTACACAAGTTTCAACATATTATCTTAAGACAAACAGGTTAATGAACAGGCCAATTTAGTGTAATAACAGTATAATTTATATTTTGTCCTGAAGGCATATCTGATCAAATACCACTGAAGTACTGGTCATTTAAAAAAAAAACCAAGTACAAGTAGTGAAATAATGTATGTTATACAAGAACTAGACGCAAGCCATATAGCAAGAAAACCATACAGAGAATGTGGCGCCATTCTCGTCCAATGCCTTCTTGAAGACATCATAAGTTGGATGTTTCTCAGCCAGATGTATGATGAATTCAGCTGAAATAATATCTGGGAGTTAATAGCACAAATGTGAAAGTTTAATCACTGGAACAGTTTCTGTTACTGTCATTAATTATTGTCAGACATATTCGGCACTGCTTCTGGCACTTGATGTTGGTTTTGGCTTCAAGACTTGGCCTTGGGTGTTTTTGGGGTCCCGGATGTTTCGGTCCATGACGGGTTCAGTCCACACAGACGGATGGTTCAGCCCAGATGATTCGGCCCACTTTACAAAAATCAGGAGTGCTGTGTCGGATGTTTCGGCCCATGGGAGAGCGGGAATTAAAAGCAGCAGAAATCTAAGGACGGACGATTCAGCCCATGCTCTTTATGGAGTGATTACATTAAAAACTATCGTCGCACCAGCCATACACAGCCATATTAAAAGTGGTCCGTGAATGTATGGTGTTTTGGTAATATTATTTCTATATTTTTTTTTGATTTTGTATTCCGTGCATGTATGGTGTTTTGGTGATATTATTTCCATATTTTTAATGATTTCTATTATTATGTTATATGTTAATTAAATTATTGCCGAATATGTCCTTTCCAGAAAAAATATTATCCGGTTATTATAATTATTTACAATACAACTATCTACAAGTAATACATAATAAAATATGCAAGCGGTTACAATACAACTAGCTACAAGTAATATATAATAATTCGTGACACATTTACCGATTTCCCAAAGAGAATATGCAAGTCAAAGTAGTTGCAAGCGCTTACTATACAAGTAGCAAGTCTGATTTCACAACAGATACAGAAGTAGGACGGACGGTTCAGCCCACAGAGCCCGCCGGCACTGGTAACAGAAACGGTTGATTCGGCCCACGTGAATTAGGCTTCACCGATTGCTAAAACGGATGGTTCGGCCCCCTGGGCCCGAAGACGTTTTGGGCCGAAACATCCGGCTCCCTGTTTTTGTTGGTGGATACATCAAAACAATAACATTAATTAAAAGTTGTAATATTTTAACTATTCAATTAAAAGGTACAACATTTTAGCAAATAACAATAGCTGTCGGTATAGCTGGCTAACTTAATTGTTAACGGCCACGCACGCATTACTTTTGTGGTTTGTGCATTCGGATATACGATCTTAATACGAACTCGGTCTGTTTTACTATATTATCGCCCACATGCACTTTCGAAAACTTCGCCGATCCATTAAAATTTTCGCCAATGTCGCACTTACCCAAGTCTTTGTCGTTTAGACCCAAGTGATTGTCGAGTTCTGTGCACACTTTGGACACCAACGAAAGGTGCTCCAATTTATCAAGTTCGTCCATGATTCAGCTCCACTTGTTTCCTGCGCACAATTTACATTTGTCTTTATTGTTTAGGATTGATACAGCAAATCCGACTGCATAATTCGTTACTTTGGCTGATATGAGTTCTCAACCTACCGAACCGAAAAATGATGACCTTTCTTTGTGAATACTTATAACAGTGTCAAACTATTGCAATCACGTGGGCAGTGTGAGATGAACTATCACCTTCGTCCTTAGCTTCATCATAATTACTGTAATCGTTAATGTTGTCACAATCATCACCATCACATATTTAAAAAAACTCTAGTATATATATATATATATACTAGAGTTTTTTAAATATATATATATATATAGGATTTTTTTGGATGGTTTTCTATATCATATTTTGTACGATAGAACTCAATAGAATTGTTGTAGAATTCTCTAAAAAAAAACATTGCATAGATTAGATAAGAATATGCTACAGAAATCAATAGAAACTGAAGTGACCGTAAACATTCTATATTATATAGATTTCTATAGAAATTGAATACAGTACTCTGTAGAAATATAATACACTATTCTATAGAATCATTATAAATAATTTATATAGCCACATCAATGTTTATACAATTCGACAAACATTCTAAATATATTAAACAGTCTATATTGTTTTGCTAAGGGCAGAGCTCGACATACCAGTATAGTATAATCACAAATGATATCATCATCAGCATGACTACCAGGCACAATACTACAATAAGATGTTCCATGTCCATATACAGCAAGTAGATTGTACATCGTTAAGGTATCTTACATTTACAATTACCACATATTAAAAAGCAGGATTCCGAAGCAGGGGTTAGAAACTTCAGTCCGACCTTTGCGTGCGACATTGATTACACTTTATTTATTTAAATTTGTCCTTGTTTGGTATTTATACAATGTTTACTCATACTTAGTCTTTTGCTTCTGCTCGAGAATAAGCAAAGAACGTCAATACGAAATAGTTGACAACCACGAGAGCTGTCACCTCGTGAATATGCATGTGATTAAAAGGCAATAAACTACGAACAAAGTTTACTGTCGGTTTATTTTGTGTGTGACATGTTTCAATATAAATTTAATGTTGACTAGTGTTTATAGTATAGTATCATCTATTAAAATATGTATCCTTATTTAATTTTTTATTTCATAGTTGGCCTGAGAGCCAATCATCGTCTCTACCCGAATCTGGGGTAAAGCCCCCAGATTAGCAGGAGCTTAAAGGAAAACAAAAGGGAACGCTGTGGTGTTTAGCACCTAAAAGATTTAGCACAAACTAACCATTTGCATCTACAATCAAAATGTTCAGTTCAGTGGTTTACTCGGAATGTAGTCTTAAAGTGGAAGATTCTAACGAAATCTGCTATAACATGTAGACTGCCATCTTACTGATGACGCCTTCATTTGGCCGAAAGCAACCAATAAACGAGCAGCATTAGTTTTGCTGTGTACGACACACTGTCTTGTGTTGTTCGCGTAGTTGGTTCATGTTCATGGGATGCGGTTCGTTACATTAGTATAAGTTGAGCTTACAGTGAAAACGTGACTTGCAATATGCCACACTGCTCTACATACGGTTGTAACAATAGTACAGCGAAGGATAAGGAGCTGTCTTTTTTGTTTCCCTTTGAAACGAGGCAGAAGTGAAATAGTGGATTCACAACTGTGGACGGGCTGGTTGGAAGCCTTCGAAATACAACGCACTATGTTCAGATCATTTTGAAGAAACGTGCTTCGAAGGAAATCTATATCGTCAGTTAATGACACAAGATCCGACAAAACGTCGCCGACGTCGATGTTTGAAGCCAGGTGCAGTGCCTACGTTATTTAGTCACGGACCTCTGCCGTCGAAGCGACGCATATTTTCAGTCAAACGCGCCGCCGCTGCGAAATCGATCGCAAGAAGGTTAATACCGAGTTACTTGGTATCCAATTAAAATCTGTTGACATTTGAGATGCAAGATATGCTGGAGCCAAGCCAGAACAGTACCAGAATGTACTATATTGCACCACAAAGAGTTTATACTTTAGAAGATGGCCGAATAGCAAAAGTTAACGGCAATCTTTTGCGCGATAAACCAGGGGGGCGCGCGATAGTGTAGTGGTTAGCACATCCGCCTGACATGCCGGCGCCCCGAGTTCGAAACCCGAACCGGGCAGGTATGGTATATTTGGTGTAAAAACCTGGCTCTCAACATTGGGGACTGTGTATCCCTCGTGACTCGGAGATCACGTTAATGTCGGTCCCGTCTCAATTGGGGACGTAAAAGAACCACTGAGGACGACAAGCACCCTGGCAGTGACCACCCTCAGTGCCAGCATAGAAAGGTCGGCTTGGCGATAATGTTCTGAAAAAGGCTGACTAGTTGAATGAGACCTCATAAGATCACTGTAACCACAATATATACAGACTAGTCAGTTAATAGAGCGTTGCCGAGTGCTGGAAACAACTAGAACTAGAATCAAGTCGCGTGAGCGATATTACAGTGACGGATTAACATGGGCTGGAATGATTGTCGTTTATAATAACATTGCAAAACTTACTGTATTTTGTGTTAAATTAACAAAAATACGTTCTGCATTCAATAATATTGCTTTAGACATTGTCATATATCGAAATGTTTGGCCTATTATTTATGTCATGATGTTACATAATTGGACTTCGTATATAATTATGTGTGACTACTGTTTATGTGACGAAGAATACCACTATATACTCTATTGTAAAACGTTTAAAATGGCTTCATTTGTATTTAGTAACATTCCATAATGTTACTCAATTTTAATTAAGGGGATACAACCCATGTGATAGTGGGTTTTTTTTGGAAAAAAATACAAAATTGTTTGTTTTATGCCATATTATGATAGCTTATTATGTTTACTGTGAATAGATATAATTTTATAACAATTACACACCTTTAAACCACTCTTATCCATGGAATAAGGGTGCCAATATCAAGTAATTTGTATCCATTATGCCACATTTTATGGCCATTTTCTAAAAAAAACATAAAAATTCTGCATTTGGAAGGATATCTCTGGGAGTAATTATGTGATCCAAATATAGTTATCAATGAGCTCACCAGATACACCATGTTTGTATTATAAAAATACTGGCATCACTCAATAATCATATATTGTTGAAATATCTTTAATAATATACCATGTGCACACATCTTCACTAACTTGTTTTTTTTTGCACACTAACAGCAAAAACAGGTAACAGCTGTTGTGAAAATATCTTGAATTTGGATCAAAAATATAAATTATTGTAATTTGCATTTCAGCTTGATCACCAACATAATGTGGCACATGGGGAAAGGCATCAACCGCAAGTTTACTGCAAAGGTCCGAGGCAAGGGATGCGAGGACCTCCTTCATTGGATACATAATGTATCAAACCATCTGTGGTGGTGTTGTGCAACATGCAACGGTGACGCACAGTTGCTGGAGTAAGGCATGTCCAAAGCAACAAGTAACCTTTTGCAATGAGTAAATGATGAGTAGGGTGAATTCCAGTCACCGACTTGAATCCCAAATACACTAAATTAGCTCCTATGCATAACTAACATTATAATAAGTTTTCGAAATTACTGCATTTCATAGGCATCCAACTCGTTTTTTTCTGGATGGCTACTCAAAAGTACCATCCAGCATGACTACTACCTTATCAGTAAATGTGTTCATTCAGACTTTAAAAAAAAGTGATACTGTAAATGCTGTTTACATGTTGTGTTAATATGTGGACCACCGACTTATGAATGGGACAAAAAATGTTACATAGTCAAAGTTCCTGATGACCAACTTTTCAGTAGTTTAGTTACTCAGATGTGAGGGGGCGAATAATCCACAGATGGATAGTGTCCATTCTGTATCATTCCAGAATGCAATTGTCTGTAATGAAATAAATAAGAGCACTTGTGTCATTATCACCAATTTTATTAAAGAAATATAAAATCAAAACATGATATCAAAATACAGTGACTGTATATACAGTAGATACAGAAATTAAGAAGAAAAAACAAGTTATAATAAATTATGTGAAGGAATGTGATGATGGAATGCCTTATTTGTAAGGATCAGTATCGGTTTACTAATGTACCAGTATGATTACCATGATTGGCCATTGTATTGTTACTAAAAATAACCAACATTTTACACAGGAAAAGCACTTTAAAGTTCACTGAATGTACAGTCATAAGGTAAATAACAGCTGCTTACTAACAACATATAGACTGGTGTGTTACATCAGTTGTTTGCAGACATGTTATTAGAATACTGCATGCACTATTATTCACTGTAGGAATGAAAGCTAGATTGATGCTGTCTGCTCTGGCGTGGAACTACTGACCACGTCCCAGCCCAGACAAACCTGTTGAGACTGGTGTCATGTGGTCCAAAAGACGCAAGCAATGGGTGCTGCATAACAGACCACAGCAGGTGAACCCACGTACCCACCTACAAATGCTCACGGATCGAGTGACAGATGTGTTTATAAAGATATATCACACTGCATGCGATCACAGTCACTGGGGCAGATGTCCCAAAACCAGAGAAGGAGGATCTGCTGGCAGCAAGAGTCGGTCAATTATTAAACATGTGTTCTTCTGGAATAAGGCAAATATTGATAATTTTGCACTACAGAACAAATTATGACGGTGCAACAAACATTGTATCTATACGTTATGATAACTTAAGTGGAACCATTATAATTTGTTCTGTAGTGAGAGAGTATCACTTTATTCTTACAGTAGAATACAATAAAGTGTGAAACGATAACCCAAGTACATGTGTGAATACAGTAAATAACTATGTATAGTATATTGTAGCAGGCTTAGGTAAATAATGACCAATGGTTAAGGTACGTCATATTGAAAATGAACACATTTATGTAGGATTACTTGCTGTTGAGGGGAATTTTATTTGCAATTATTGTCATTAGGGTGATGGTCATCATATTTAAATTAGTCTTGGGTCAAACCAGTGTGGTTCGTCTTTACATTTAGAAAGGGTGAATGACGTTAGCCGGGCTAGTTTAAACAAGCATACGATTGAATTAGTTGTTTTGTTGGTGGTTTTATTCCAAGAGATTTTAAGGAGGTTGTCAGTCTTAGATTTGTTGGGTTCAGATACATAGCCTCTGCAACCTTTTTCAATGCATGTTAATTCTGATTTTATTCCGTTATTGTTTACATTATCGATTAGTGCGACATACTTGTTAGTTTTGAATACATGATCTTTCTTGATGTTAGGTTCAAATGGTAGTCAGTTCAATGATGCTTAGCATGTGGATGGTAGATGACGTATGGTAAGTCCACTAAGTAATTTCCCTGGAAGATTGTTAATAATTTGGGCATCAGGCATGAGATTGCTGATAACATTATCTATATATATTTGTATTGCTACTATGATGTTGTATTGTGTTCATTATTAATACATTTCAATAAATATTTTACAACACATTTCACTGGTCTTGTAACAATGCATGCACATATATACGTACTTGTTTGTTGGATGGCGTAATTCCCATTCTGCAGCATCACCTGCTCCAAACAAAGAATTCTAAATCCCCTGCTCTTTGTAATGCACAGCAATCCACCTGTAACAAAGAATTAAGCTTTTAAATAATAGTTTTATACGAATGTTAAGCAAACATGGATTATTATTCTGAACAAATTTTACAAAGAATGCATCACGATCCTCTAACTGTATTCATCCCAGTATTATACCTGGGTCCATAGAAATATGCAGATTAAGGAAGGCCGTTTTGAAATGTGTCAATATTCGCACAAAACGGTAGTCATTTTCTTTGTCACCAAAACAAATGGGGGCTCTGGCTGAAAAATTTTCAAGGTACATTTTATTCATAAGAGCCAATGTAAACTTTTGGCAGTGACCTGTACAATTTTGGTTCACATGAATCATGGAACCATTCAACTACATTTCTTTAAAAAAGTGAAGGTACAGCCATGGGTGGTATTAGAAAATGGACATGTCAAAGTTCAAACACTGAGTGCAGTGGCACTGACTTGTGACTGAGAGCGAGATCTAACGTTAAACGTCAACCAATCCCAAATGTAAGACAAGTGACGTGTCCCGGCCCGAGCGATCATCTCTCGCTGTTCATACGCAGCCCGGAACTTAGGCTCATCGGTTATTTAAACAATAAACTAAACAGATTAATAATTACCTTTACCAACAGCGTTGCTGTCGAGTAGCAACCGCCTCCTGGCAGCAGACATATTCAGTTCTTGTTCCTGAACAAGGAGATCGCTGCGGCATTTTCCGCACCGACACCAGTCAATTTCATCTCGGCATGGTATGCGCCTCGACATTTCGACTGCCCACCGGCACCCGCCTCTGCCGTATCTTCCATTGTTTTTGTGGTTCAAACCGGTAACCAGCTGCTTTAAAATCGATTTGGTTTTCGTTGTCTTCCGAAGAATTGGAAAGCCATCTTATTTACACAGTCACAGCGCATGCGCACATAGTTTAATTGGTAAACTTACCATAACGGCACCTAACGGAGTTGGGAACAAATAGTACGCAGAAAAGTTACGACAGTGTGACGTCACTTTCTTCTAACAATGGCGTAGTCCATAGAAATTCGGTAGTTGTGTGTTCAAAAATGTTTTCCTGGTAAACCGCTGACGTTAAAAATTTGATTGTAGTTGGAAATTGTTAGTTTGTATTCACTCTTTTAGATGCTTAACACCAAAACGTTGCCTTTTGTTTTCCTTTAATAATCCAGGCTGTAGGTAGGGGCCAATGCTGCCACCTCACGGCGCCTGGATAATCAAGGCTATCTCCCAGCCTATCGAGGCTAGCGTAAGACAGGCATATTTGGAAACGACATGCTGAAGCCTTCGCCCAACCACGGGACACTACGGCTGCACAGTGATGATGGTGGTGAACACCTATGCAAATTTGCATCGAAACTGTCAGATAAAAAAAGTAGATTTTGAACTGGCATACGCCCCGGCTATTGAGTGGCGTTCGTGCATTCTTGTGTGCTTGATTGACGGTCGGGCTGTGTCAGTACCATTCTCTCCGCTAGATGGCGATACAGAAGCCCGTCAGAACAGTGCAAGTAGGTCGGGCGGTGACGGCTGTCGAAGAAATGTCTTCCAAAAATACTGACTGCGACAAACCGCCGACGGAGTTGGACATATTTAGAGATACACCGATAAGATATCTAGGTGGGGTTGTATGCTACTTTCATAGATCAGGCAACTATACGGAATTGTGACGGAACAACCGTTGCACGCCGGAGTCCCCGTTACATGAATGTAGCCAGAAGAGGGCGCGATGTTCTTAATGTCTTCAAATTCACGGTGCTGCTCCCTATTGCACTGTTTCGTAATTACTATATGTGCTGCGGCCTGGTATGTTGGCTTCGTTGTAGAGTGAACTTGTGAACTGGCCTATCAATACGATAATTGTTGGGGTAGTATCGCCTTAACCTGGAAATATTTAGCATATCAAAATTAGCAACAACAAAAATAAAATTATACGAGAAAACAAGTTTACGATAAAAACTATATAATTATAACTGGTGTAATATTTTGTTTGTGGCTCCATGGATGAGTGTCGAGCTAGTTTGAGATAAATGCAGAACATCACAAAAAGCTTTCTCCGTCTTACAAATTGCTAGGTTTATTAGTTGACAATGTTTCATAGCGTCTTAGTTTGGGCTGGAGAGGGGGATAGAAGCAGGATCGATCCTCAAGGAACCCATGACAAAACTTCTGGTTATCAGAAGTTTTACTTATCAAGACTTACAGGCATGGGGGGAAAAGTCAATGCGAAAATCAACATATGCGAGTTTGAGTTATCTGGACTGGAGTGCACCGTATTTAGACATTGCTTGATTAATGGGGTAGCCTGATTACAGAAGTTAGTCTTATACATGTGCACATCTGAAAAACATGATAATAGCCACTTTCGAGGGTCATGTTGTGTTTGAAGTGAATAAAACTTGGTGAAATGTATGTTTCCCTCTCCGTAGGCTATGCGAATGAGGTGGGGGAGTCATTGCGGGCTCTCGTACACGTCAGTGTTGTCAGATTCAGCTATGTGATCTCATGCAGCTATGTGTGTGCCGACGCCTGCAGCAAGGGCATGAAGACAGCCAAGGTAAGAGACGCCAGGCTTCTTGTATGTGCACATCATTAGTAGAAACCGTACATCACAGAGGTGTGTGTGCCAAGTTTTAAAATGTCTTGCATCTTTAAAATCTCCCCATCCTATAGCATTGTTAATATTCAGTGACCTACTGCATTCAAAGTCAAGCAAACTTTTTAAGTGGAAGAACACAAAATATAATTCTCTGAAACAATCCATTGACGTAGAACTAAAAACAAAACTACTGTAAGCTCTCATTCGAACAACCAGCTTCATTTAATACCAATCTTTTGAGATGGGCCATGACATGTTTGTATTATTTATGTTTTTATTAATTGATTGATCAAGTAATTGCATAGACGGATCCAGGGGGCCTGTGGGGCACATGGCCCCCAGACCTTTGTAATTTTGCATGCCCACAGACCTTTTTGAGTGGACCCAAGTGACCGTGCCCTCACTAGACCATTTGAAATGTGCCCCCATTCAGGTTACAATAAGGTGAAGTTACGCCGACAATTTTTCAAGAGCAACCCCCACGTATTCTGAAGAAGAGCTGAAAATACGATGGCAAAAAATTTCAACAGCACCCCCTTCCCCATCTTCCAATGTCACAGTTGAGCCAAGTTACGGCAGCGTGGCCATGAAAAATTGTCCACCCATTTGGTTTGGCCACCAGTGGAGGTTTTTGTGCCCCTCCAAGACTTGCTTTCTGGGTCTGCCCATGAATTGATTGACAAACTGATCGACTGATCGATTGATTGACTGACCAACTGATTCATTGCAGTTGCCCTGGTCATGTGACTCTGAGAAGACAAGGAAGGTCACAGAGTCAGTAGTTGATACGTTGGTCTGGCAGGGTCTTGCGTCCGTCGCTGTCCCCGGCTTCACCATCAACCGCATCTGTTGGCTCACCGGTCAAGTCCTGCAGCGGTCAACGTCACTGCCTGCGCAGACCCGCAAGTGGATCATGCTGGCCACTGGACTCGCCGCCATCCCCTTCATCATCAAACCCATTGACCACGCCACAGACTGGACGCTTGACCGCAGCCTCAGGAGGCTGCCTGGGATGTCACATGAAGACTCTTAACAGCTTGGTACTTTGGTGGCTCATAGTGGCATGTCTCTTGGTGGTATGGTGACTCATGATGACTTCCTCTCTCGGTTTCTGACTCATGGTGGCATACCAATCAATGGTGGCATGTCGAGTTGAGTCACAGTGGTATGTTGATTGCATAATAACAATGTGACGATCTTGCCATAACAACCTGGGTCTCGGTGTAAACTATAAATATGATACCCACTGTGAGCCACAATATGCTATACTCTGAAGTACATTGTATGGATGATAGTTGTTCACATGCCATCCCTACGAGTACTTTATGCATGTCGATCAAGTACTTATATATAATGTTGATCTCTGTTCTATTTGTATTGTAAACTTGATGCATATTTAGTAGTCAGCAAAGTGCTGAAACAAAGCTAGTGTTTTTGATAATATCTAGGAGATGGTTTTATTATTAGTTATTTAGCGCATTGAAATAAAATTATGCTTGCAAGTAATACACATTGCAAGCAGAATTGTTTTATACTTTCATACTGTGAAAATGATGTTGATGCCAAACACAAATTAAACTGCTGTTATGCCTTACAGCCAAAGTTATGCTATCCGTTTTCTGACACAATAAACTAGTGTCACATTCCAAATAAATCCACAAAAGCCATGCCTGATAACCCTCCCTCCACCACAGAGATGTCTACAAAACCTCGTGGTACTGACTGTCTCTGCATGTATGGCAACATGTGAAAATATAACTACGAACCTATGTATCCATGACTGTGTATGTGTACACGTGTGACATATGTGAGCACGTATCCATGACTGTGTATGTGCACACGTGTGACGTATGTGAGCACGTATCCATGACTGTGTATGTGTACACGTGTGACGTATGTGAGCACGTATCCATGACTGTGTATGTGTACACGTGTGACGTATGTGAGCACGTATCCATGACTGTGTATGTGTACACGTGTGACATGTGAGCACGTATCCA
Source organism: Escarpia spicata (assembly GCA_963995525.1). Lineage (NCBI taxonomy): Eukaryota > Metazoa > Annelida > Polychaeta > Sabellida > Siboglinidae > Escarpia > Escarpia spicata. The sequence goes on along the minus strand of OZ023205.1, from coordinate 26,237,468 downwards.
TGACTGTGTATGTGCACACGTGTGACGTATGTGAGCACGGGTGCGTGCGCACTGCACTATTAAATCATTGCAATTGTCCTTGTACCTTACCACGACGAGCTGCATATGAAGAATAATCCATTTTAATGGTAAGAACTCTCTAGTGTAATCAACCAACAGTCACCAGAACAAACAAACTGTTCTATACATTCATAGTGAATACCAGCTGTACACAACAATTCAGCAGTAAGTTTTCAATACAAAAACTATTCACTAATGTGTACTGTACAGTCACAACAGTTCCACAAACAACTATCTGTGAATTAAAATGAGTACATCACTCATGTCATAATACGTTTTTAATAACAGCTTGAACAATTAAGGCATACCTCAACAAATAATGATAAAATCAACCAAACAATTACGCCCTATATCATACGTATTATGCATAGCAAGATAGTGGATTTTTAATCACTCTTGGATTCAATTAACATTGTACAAAATATATCTTATAATTTCATATACTTTACATGCTGTGATACACTTTATAATAACACGCATTACTATTGTTCTACAAAGTCATTAAATCTGTTTCATCAGCACAATCAGACATACATTTAAAATAGAAATCATGAACAAATTAACAGAGTAAACGATACCTGGCAGATTGTATATTTGAATTCGATGCAACTCTGTTTATAGCAATATGCAAGGTCATGTATTACCACATGCCTGCAGTTGGATCTAGGAGGCCCTGAAGTTGTTCTTTCCATCACGCAGGGCTGCCATGGTCGACACCGGATCATTCTTTCCTACGTGCATCTGTAGAGCTTTCTCCCTGAAATAATAATGGGACAGACTTGCACTGCAGGATACAATAACTTGATGCTATCTGCAGCTCTTGTGACACTGAATGACATATAGCCCCATCTCTAGTAAACATATCAAATGCGAAAGAGGACGATACTCATACGTTATGTGGCCGATACTGTCATTTTGAAATTGTGATCCCAGGACAATTTTTTTAAATATCAAAATGTACGAACCACCCAAATGGGCCCGTTAGATTGCACACAAAATGTCAGCCCTATACATGCAAAACTAACAGAGATATGGATACAAAGACAAACAGAGAACCATATTATTTGGTAATATAGAAATTATCGTCTTTGATATTTGTAAGATATTCACTAATAAAACAATTTGTTTACACAGTTTGAACAAAATGTGTTAGAGTAATAGAATACGGATCTTTACCATGAATAGTTCTTTAGATATTTATGAAAAACAGACTATTTCTATTAAAAAAACCAAGGAGTGTAAATCTCTTGCCGCAAATAAACGTGATTACCTACCCGACTCTCATGAAGGGGTTAAAGGACATCTCCTCCCCAATTGTGGAGGGAATAGTCGGCTGGCCTCGATTCCTCATCTCCTGTAGACAGTTATCAGGCTTGAACATTTTGTTACAATACAAAATAGAATAGCTATAGTATACTAGCTTACACTCTGGGTAGCAGTTGTCACTATTGCAATATTTTTACCTTAAAAACTCGACCATTTTATTTGTGCTGTCCTGTTCAGATAATAATTTTACCATAAACTCCAACAGCGCCACCTTGGAAATGTCTGACAACTTAAAAATGTAAAAACCTCAGAAATAACTACCTTTTACAAATACATCGCAAATTGGTAGATCAATCGCGTGTGGTCCAAGGAAATATAGAAAGTGGCAATATTGCAATACTATTGTCGCAGTGTTATAACTATTCCAATAATATCACGATAATATCATGGAATAGTAAATACCTAGGAAATGCAACCCAAACTGTAATAACTTCATTGCGTGGCCATGGAGGCTGTTAATTCTAAATCCACGAATGACACTGCAATGGTCAATAATTGTTGACGTTAGGCCGCTAAATACGTAGATTTACAAAATTAAACTGAAAAGGCGTGTTTACAAAAAAGTTGTGGCCTACTGGTTTGACAACTACCCAGTATTATTATCAATAGATAAGTGCAATATGGATGAAAACTATCAATACCTTGATAGTTGAATTTACTAGTATTGTTAGTAGTAGAACAACACATCGACTATCATAATGCATCGATAGCGTGAAGTACAGATACACCCCTAGAAGTAGCGATACACCCCTAGAAGTAGAGATACACCCCTAGAAGTAGAGATACACCCCTAATGGTGACATACCAGAGCCCAGGAGAGTTTCTCCATCACAGCGGGGTTCTTGCCATCAACATGGGCGGCAAACTTGAGGTTGCTCACTGTGTACTCGTGACCACAGAAGACAGACTACAACATGACACAGTGACACATCATGTAATCAATACTGTTATATATAGTCACCTGCATGGTTTCTGCTGTATTTTGATATTTTGCTGGATCTCACATTAGATACGTCTTTAGGCAGTTATATTGGTTACTGGGAGCAAAGGACGGCTACATACTTGCAACAAAGTTACTTTTCTTAAATTAAAACGAGGCAAATATGTTTTTGAGATATGTTTTGATAGTGAACACAGACCACGGGACGTGACGGTGTTGTAAACCTGTGTAATATTTAAAGTTACTGGACAAAATTGTAAGCAAACGTTCACACTAATCACCACTGAAAAGTCACCGAACAGCCTGTGGTGTTTACACAGTTAATACGTTGCGTCTTGTCGTATAGTGATGATTTTGAACACGATGCAATAGAAACCGAGTGCTTCTGTTTGGTGCGTGACATGATATTGTCTTACGAATATTGTAAGTATTTCACTAAAAACAACCAATTTGACACTTTGTTTGCATGCCATTGATGAAATAAGTGGTTCTGATTAATAATATCAAAATGCTGCAGAATGCGTCCTAAAATTGTGGGTCAAAACTGCATGTTATGATTGTGTACAGCAGAAACTGAGTGGACCAGTGAGTATATTGATGTTTTTAGCATGAATGAGATCATTAACAAAATTAAAACTGCATCTGCACTACAATATCTTGTTTCTGGTTCATTCCCTGAGATATCAAACCTATCCATTAGTCACTATAAGGAGCTAGCTCATTTGTGAAAATTTTGGTATTTAGTTCTGGTGAAATCATCAGAAAAACTACTCGATTATTTTCGCCTGGCCGAGTCAAAAGTTGGCAGTCATCATGACAAATTAAACTAGATCTTAGCTACAGATTAAGGCTATTCATACTTGCCAATTATCTGATACAATGATCAAAGTCAATTCTGCAGATGATTTTAACAAAACCTGTTTTTTTAAACCAACTGCATGGATTACCTAAATTAATCATGCACTACACTTATGAACACCAGCAAGCTTGTTTTGCAAAGATCTAAATGAGTTGCGGAAGGAGTTTTAAAACAAGAATTCTATTCTGTTACCCAGCATCGGTCAGGATGGTAGTTACCGACAAGAATTTCACCGATTTGGATTTTCTGTGGGAACATTGTGACGGTGATAAACATCAAAGGTCTTTGCAGTTGTCCACTATTTTTGCCAATATAGGTGTTTATAATCTGCTGAACGTTTTGTTAACAATTTGAACATTTCATTGGCACAACTTTCAAATGGGACATAGTCTGTTCGTCTACCCGGAATTTGTGGGCGTAGTAATTTCTAACTGGAAGTCTGCTGTGTTGATCGTGGGAAAGTGAGCATCATTGTATACAGTATAGCAATTAACTCTACCCGACACGGCCGTATTGCAAATAAAGCTTGTTTTGAAACTATGTTTTGTTTACTATTTGAACATTCATCCGTGGTCATGCCTTCAAATTGCGACTATTGTTACAGGCTTACTAAATACAATTTGACGGGCAGTTTACCTTCAATATAGTTAGTATAATCTTAAGAACATTATATTAATTAATACCTGAACAACTAGGAACAGACTACGTGCTTTTATACACAATTTTGCGGGCTGTAAATCTTCAACATATGTATTCTGGTATTAAGGACATCACATTTAAAAATGATGAACAGATAGCCGTGGTTTAACTTCCGACATATATTACAGTTCATACCGTGTGACCGGGGAGGGCGGCGAGAACTGACACGAGGGCGTGGTACATCTCCTCCGCTGTCCCTTCAAAGAACCTCCCGCAACCCCCCACAAACAAGGTGTCACCTGCAAGGGACCATCTCAAATATCACAGTGCAATTTACACATCTATAAATTTGGATTCCAACTAAGGTATATTCAAATATAAATTATATTATCAGTACTTTGTTTCATTTCTCAACAAAACCAACAACTGAGAAATAGTTGCAGCCAATCACTATAAATTTACATAATAAGTAGAAAAGACAGTAACAATTCACAACCACTACAGAACTTGTAAATAAATGTTTTTGTAATTTAACGTATTGGATTAACTCAAAGTTAAGTACTGAATTTGCTTTTCCCATTGAATAAAAAAACCAGTTACACTCATTTTCAACAAAATAGTTGATTAATCACCAGTTGTAGTAACCCTGCCCAGTAATAGTAATGTCAACAGTTCACAAATCAGAATAACGGTCTTATCTCATACATTTTTTTATTGTCTCATTCCACCCAAAAACCTCCCAGTATCCATTACGACATGCTACTGTTTGTGCAAATCTGATATTTAGTTTTACTAAAATCATTGAACAAAAGTGATAACAAGCAATGCATAATTCCCTGGTAACCACACAAATACTCTTCATCCTTAGGATGTTTTCTAAATCAAAAAATTATCTGCCAAATCCCAGTGGTATATTACCCTTCTCCAAGGTCAGACAGTGACAGGTGCATCAATGGAACCAGTGATACTAACCAGTGAAGACGACTGGATGTTCCTTAGGGTCACTACTAGTGACGTAGTAACAGATGTGACCAGACGTGTGACACGGAGTGGACAGGCACTGGACCTGCAGTGAGCCAATCTACAACATAACAACGCCATCACAAACTGACAATACTAGCAGAAATACCTATCCTCCAGATGACAGTACACACACACACTGTTAACAGTACACACACACACACACACACACACACACACACACACACACACACACACACACACACACACACACACACACACACACACACACACACACACACACACACACACACACACACACACAGATGACAGTACACACACACACACACACACACACACACAGATGACAGTACACACACACACACACACACACACACACACACACACACACACACACACACACACACACACACACACACACACACACACACACACACACACACACACAGATGACAGTACACACACAGGCAGAGATGACAGTACACACAAACACGCAGATGAGAGTACACACACACACACACACACACACACACACACACACACACACACACACACACACACACACACACACACACACACACACACACACACACACACACACACACACACACACACACAGATGACAGTTCACACACACACACACACACACACACAGATGACAGTACACACACACACGCAGAGATGACAGTACACACACACATATGACAGTACACACACACACACAGATGACAGTACACACACACACACACACACACACACACACACACACACACACACACACACACACACACACACACACACACACACACAGATGACAGTACACAAACACACAGATGACAGTATACACACAAACACACTGTTGACAGTACACACACACACACACACACACACACACACACACACACACACACACACACACACACACACACACACACACAACACACACACACACACACAGATGACAGTACACACACACACGCAGAGATGACAGTACACACACACATATGACAGTACACACACACACACAGATGACAGTACACACACACACACACACACACACACACACACACACACACACACACACACACACACACACACACACACACACACACACACACACACACACACACACACACACACAGATGACAGTACACACACACACACACACACACACACACACACACACACACACACACACACACACACACACACACACAGATGACAGTACACAAACACACAGATGACAGTATACACACAAACACACTGTTGACAGTACACACACACACACACACACACACACACACACACACACACACACACACACACACACACACACACACACACACACAGATGACAGTTCACACACACACACACACACACACACAGATGACAGTACACACACACACGCAGAGATGACAGTACACACACACATATGACAGTACACACACACACACACACACAGATGACAGTACACACACACACACACACACACACACACACACACACACACACACACACACACACACACACACACACACACACACACACACACACACACACACACACACACACACACACACACACACAGGCAGAGATGACAGTACACACAAACACGCAGATGAGAGTACACACACACACACACACACACACACACACACACACACACACACACACACACACACACACACACACACACACAGATGACAGTTCACACACACACACACACACACACACAGATGACAGTACACACACACATGCAGAGATGACAGTACACACACACATATGACAGTACACACACACACACACACACACACACACACACACACACACACACACACACACACACACACACACACACACACACACACACACACAGATGACAGTACACAAACACACAGATGACAGTATACACACAAACACACTGTTGACAGTACACACACACACACACACACACACACACAAACACACACACACACACACACACAGATGACAGTACACACACACACACACACACACAGATGACAGTACACACACACACGCAGAGATGACAGTACACACACACATATGACAGTACACACACACACACAGATGACAGTACACACACACACACACACACACACACACACACACACACACACACACACACACAAACACACACACAGATGACAGTACACACACAAACACACTGTTGACAGTACACACACACACACACACACACAGATGACAGTACACACACACACACACACACACACACACACAGATGACAGTACACAAACACACAGATGACAGTATACACACAAACACACTGTTGACAGTACACACACACACACACACACACACACACACACACACACACACACACACACACACACACACACACACACACACACAGATGACAGTTCACACACACACACACACACACAGATGACAGTACACACACACACGCAGAGATGACAGTACACACACACATATGACAGTACACACACACACACACAGATGACAGTACACACACACACACACACACACACACACACACACACACACACACACACACACACACACACACACACACACACACACACACAGAGATGACAGTACACACACAGGCAGAGATGACAGTACACACAAACACGCAGATGAGAGTACACACACACACACACACACACACACACACACACACACACACACACACACACACACACACACACAGATGACAGTTCACACACACACACACACACACACACACACACACACACACACACACACACACACACACACACACACACACACACACACACACACACACACACACACACACACACACACACACACACACACACAGATGACAGTACACACACACATGCAGAGATGACAGTACACACACACATATGACAGTACACACACACACACAGATGACAGTACACACACACACACACACACACACACACACACACACACACACACACACACACACACACACACACACACACACACACACACACAGATGACAGTACACAAACACACAGATGACAGTATACACACAAACACACTGTTGACAGTACACACACACACACACACACACACACACACACACACACACAAACACACACACACACACACACAGATGACAGTACACACACACACGCAGAGATGACAGTACACACACACATATGACAGTACACACACACACACAGATGACAGTACACACACACACACACACACACACACACACACACACACACACACACACACACACACACACACACACACACACACACACACAGATGACAGTACACACACAAACACACTGTTGACAGTACACACACACACACACACACACACACACACACACACACACACACACACACACACACACACACACACACACACACACACACACACACACACACACACACACACACACACAGATGACAGTACACAAACACACAGATGACATTATACACACAAACACACTGTTGACAGTACACACACACACACACACACACACACACACACACACACACACACACACACACACACACACACACACACACACACACACACACACACACACACACACATATGACAGTTCACACACACACACACACACACACAGATGACAGTACACACACACACGCAGAGATGACAGTACACACACACATATGACAGTACACACACACACACAGATGACAGTACACACACACACACACACAGATGACAGTACACACACAGGCAGAGATGACAGTACACACAAACACGCAGATGAGAGTACACACACACACACACACACACACACACAGATGACAGTACACACACACATGCAGAGATGACAGTACACACACACATATGACAGTACACACACACACACAGATGACAGTACACACACACACACACACACACACACACACACACACACACACACACACACACACACACACACACACACACACACACACACACACACAGATGACAGTACACAAACACACAGATGACAGTATACACACAAACACACTGTTGACAGTACACACACACACACACACACACACACACACACACACACACACACAAACACACACACACACACACACAGATGACAGTACACACACACACGCAGAGATGACAGTACACACACACATATGACAGTACACACACACACACAGATGACAGTACACACACACACACACACACACACACACACACACACACACACACACACACACACACACACACACACACACACACACACACACACACAGATGACAGTACACACACACACACACACACACACACACACACACACACACACACACACACACACACACACACACACACACAGATGACAGTACACAAACACACAGATGACAGTATACACACAAACACACTGTTGACAGTACACACACACACACACACACACACACACACACACACACACACACACAGATGACAGTTCACACACACACGCAGAGATGACAGTACACACACACATATGACAGTACACACACACACACAGATGACAGTACACACACACACACACACACACACACACACACACACACACACACACACACACACACACACACACACACACACACACACAGATGACAGTACACAAACACACAGATGACATTATACACACAAACACACTGTTGACAGTACACACACACACACACACACACACACACACACACACACACACACACACACACACACACACACACACACACACACATATGACAGTTCACACACACACACACACACACACAGATGACAGTACACACACACACGCAGAGATGACAGTACACACACACATATGACAGTACACACACACACACAGATGACAGTACACACACACACACACACAGATGACAGTACACACACAGGCAGAGATGACAGTACACACAAACACGCAGATGAGAGTACACACACACACACACACACACACACACACACACACAGATGACAGTTCACACACACACACACACACACACAGATGACAGTACACACACACATGCAGAGATGACAGTACACACACACATATGACAGTACACACACACACACAGATGACAGTACACACACACACACACACACACACACACACACACACACACACACACACACACACACACACACACACACACACACACACACACAGATGACAGTACACAAACACACAGATGACAGTACACAAACACACAGATGACAGTATACACACAAACACACTGTTGACAGTACACACACACACACACACACACACACACACACACACACACACACACACACACACACACACACACACACACACACACACACACAGATGACAGTACACACACAAACACACTGTTGACAGTACACACACACACACACACACACACACACACACACACACACACACACACACACACACACACACACACACACACACACACACACACACAGATGACAGTACACACACACACACACACACACACACACACACACACACACACACACACACACACACACACACACAGATGACAGTACACAAACACACAGATGACAGTATACACACAAACACACTGTTGACAGTACACACACACACACACACACACACACAGATGACAGTACACACACACACGCAGAGATGACAGTACACACACACATATGACAGTACACACACACACACAGATGACAGTACACACACACACACACACACACACACACACACACAGATGACAGTACACACACAGGCAGAGATGACAGTACACACAAACACGCAGATGAGAGTACACACACACACACACACACACACACACACACACACACACACACACACACACACACACACACACACACACACAGATGACAGTTCACACACACACACACACACACACACACACACACACACACACACACACACACACACACACACACACACACACACACACACACAGATGACAGTACACACACACATGCAGAGATGACAGTACACACACACATATGACAGTACACACACACACACAGATGACAGTACACACACACACACACACACACACACACACACACACACAGATGACAGTACACAAACACACAGATGACAGTATACACACAAACACACTGTTGACAGTACACACACACACACACACACACACACACACACACACACACACACACACACACACACACACACACACACACACACACACACACACACACACACACACACACAGATGACAGTACACACACACACGCAGAGATGACAGTACACACACACATATGACAGTACACACACACACACAGATGACAGTACACACACACACACACACACACACACACACACACACACACACACACACACACACACACACACACACACACAGATGACAGTACACACACAAACACACTGTTGACAGTACACACACACACACACACACACACACACACACACACACACACACAAACACACACACACAGATGACAGTACACACACACACACACACACACACACACACACACAGATGACAGTACACAAACACACAGATGACAGTATACACACAAACACACTGTTGACAGTACACACACACACACACACACACACACACACACACACACACACACACACACACAGATGACAGTTCACACACACACACACACACACACAGATGACAGTACACACACACACGCAGAGATGACAGTACACACACACATATGAGAGTACACACACACACACAGATGACAGTACACACACACACACACACACACACACACACACACACACACACACACACACACAGATGACAGTACACAAACACACAGATGACAGTATACACACAAACACACTGTTGACAGTACACACACACACACACACACACACACACACACACACACACACACACACAAACACACACACACACACACACAGATGACAGTTCACACACACACACACACACAGATGACAGTACACACACACACACGCAGAGATGACAGTACACACACACACACACACACACACACACACACACACACACACACACACACACACACACACACACACACACACAGATGACAGTACACAAACACACAGATGACAGTATACACACAAACACACTGTTGACAGTACACACACACACACACACACACACACACACACACACACACACACACACACACACACACACACACACACACACACACACACACACACAGATGACAGTACACACAAACAAAGATGACAGTACACACACACACACACACAGATGACAGTACACACACACACACACACTGATGACAGTACACACACACACACACACACACACACACACACACACACACACACACACACACACACACACACACACAGATGACAGTACACACACACACACATATGACAGTACACACACACACACACACACACACAGATGACAGTACACACACACACACACACACAGATGACAGTACACACACACACACATGACAGTACACACACACACACACACACACACGAGAGTACACACACACACACACACACAGATGACAGTACACACACACACACACATATGACAGTACACACACACACACATATGACAGTACACACACACACACACACACACACACACACACACACACACACACACACACACACACACACACAGATGACAGTACACACACACAGATGACAGTACACACACACACACACACACACACACACACACACACACATATGACAGTACACACACACACACACACACACACACACACAGATGACAGTACACACACACACACACACACACACACAGATGACAGTACACACACACACACACACACACACACACACACACACACACACACAGATGACAGTACACACACACACACAGATGACAGTACACACACACACACACACACACACATATGACAGTACACACACACACGCAGAGATGACAGTACACACACACATATGACAGTACACACACACACACAGATGACAGTACACACACACACACACACACACACACACACACACACACACACACACAGATGACAGTACACACACAAACACACTGTTGACAGTACACACACACACACACACACACACACACACACACACACACACACACACACACACACACACACACACACACAGATGACAGTACACACACACACACACACACACACACACACACACACACACACACACACACACACACACACACACACACACACACACACACACACAGATGACAGTACACACACACACGCAGAGATGACAGTACACACACACATATGACAGTACACACACACACAGATGACAGTACACACACACACACACACACACACACACACACACACACACACACACACACACACACACACACACACACACAGATGACAGTACACACACAGGCAGAGATGACAGTACACACAAACACGCAGATGAGAGTACACACACACACACACACACACACACACACACACACACACAGATGACAGTTCACACACACACACACACACACACACACACACACACACACACACACACACACACACACACACACACACACACACACACACACACAGATGACAGTACACACACACATGCAGAGATGACAGTACACACACACATATGACAGTACACACACACACACAGATGACAGTACACACACACACACACACACACACACACACACACACACACACACACACACACACACACACACACACACACACACACACACACACACACACACACACACACACACAGATGACAGTACACAAACACACAGATGACAGTATACACACAAACACACTGTTGACAGTACACACACACACACACACACACACACACACACACACACACACACACACACACACACACACACACACACACACACACACACACACACACACACAGATGACAGTACACACACACACGCAGAGATGACAGTACACACACACATATGACAGTACACACACACACACAGATGACAGTACACACACACACACACACACACACACACACACACACACACACACACACACACAGATGACAGTACACACACAAACACACTGTTGACAGTACACACACACACACACACACACACACACACACACACACACACACACACACACACACACACACACACACACACACACACACACACACACAGATGACAGTACACACACAGATGACAGTACACACACACACACACACACACACACACACACACACACACACACACACACAGATGACAGTACACAAACACACAGATGACAGTATACACACAAACACACTGTTGACAGTACACACACACACACACACACACACACACACACACACACACACACACACACACACACACACACACACACACACACACACACACACAGATGACAGTTCACACACACACACACACACACACACACACACACACACACACACACACACACACACACACACACACACACACACACACACACACACACAGATGACAGTACACAAACACACAGATGACAGTATACACACAAACACACTGTTGACAGTACACACACACACACACACACACACAAACACACACACACACACAGATGACAGTTCACACACACACACACACACACAGATGACAGTACACACACACACACACACATATGACAGTACACATACACACGACAGTACACACACACACACACACACACACACACACACACACACACACACACACACACACACACACACACACACACACACAGATGACAGTACACAAACACACAGATGACAGTATACACACAAACACACTGTTGACAGTACACACACACACACACACACACACACACACACACACACACACACAGATGACAGTACACACAAACAAAGATGACAGTACACACACACACACACAGATGACAGTACACACACACACAGATGACAGTACACACACACAGATGACAGTACACACACACACACACACTGATGACAGTACACACACACACACACACACACACACACACACACACACACACACACACACACACACACACACACACACACACACACACACACACACACAGATGACAGTACACACACACACACATATGACAGTACACACACACACACACACACACACACACACAGATGACAGTACACACACACACACACACAGATGACAGTACACACACACACACACATGACAGTACACACACACACACACACACACACACACACACACACACACACACACACACACACACACGAGAGTACACACACACACAGATGACAGTACACACACACACACACATATGACAGTACACACACACACACATATGACAGTACACACACACACACACACACACACACACACACACACACACACACACACACACAGATGACAGTACACACACACAGATGACAGTACACACACACACACACACACACACACACACACACACACACATATGACAGTACACACACACACACACACACACACAGATGACAGTACACACACACACACACACACACACACACACACACACACACACACACACACACACACACACACACACACACACACACACACACACACACACACACACACACACACACACACACAGATGACAGTACACACACACACACACACACACACACACACACACACACACACACAGATGACAGTACACACACACACACAGATGACAGTACACACACACACACACAGATGACATTACACACACACACACAGATGACAGTACACACACACACACACACACACACACAGATGACAGTACACACACACACACACACACACACACACACACACACACACAGATGACAGTACACACACACATGCAGAGATGACAGTACACACACACATATGACAGTACACACACACACACAGATGACAGTACACACACACACACACACACACACACACACACACACACACACACACACACACACACACACACACACACAGATGACAGTACACAAACACACAGATGACA
>OZ023205.1:26119195-26211695 GCA_963995525.1 Escarpia spicata | reverse complement strand
ACACACACACAGATGACAGTACGTACACACACACACACACACACACACACAGATGACAGTACACACACACACACAGATGACAGTACACACACACACACACACAGATGACAGTACACACACACACACACTCACACACACACACAGATGACAGTACACACACATACACACAGATGACAGTACACACACACACACACACACACACACACACACACACACACACACACACACACACACACACACACACACACACACACACACACACACACACACAGATGACAGTACACACACACACACACACACACAGATGACAGTACACACACACACACACACACACACACACACACACACACACAGATGACAGTACACACACACACACACACACACAGATGACAGTACACACACACACACAGATGACAGTACACACACACACACACACACAAACACACACACACAGATGACAGTACACACACACACAGATGACAGTACACACACACACACACACACACACACACAGATGACAGTACACACACACACACACACAGATGACAGTACACACACACACACACACACACACACACACACACACACACACACACACACACACACACACACACACACACACACAGATGACAGTACACACACACACACACACACACACAGATGACAGTACACACACACACACAGATGACAGTACACACACACACACACACACATGACAGTACACACACACACACACACACACACACACACACACACACACACACACACACACACACACACACACACACACACAGAAGAGGGTTCGTACCTGATGTTTAATGAAGAATATTTACATCTGAACAGTTTTTTTAAACATTTGTAATTATGTAATGTGAAACCACTGTAGAAAACATGCATTATGTTACAAACAACGGTCTAATGTTGTGTACGAAAACTAATGCGAGGTGGGATAGCCAGTAGCTTAGTGTTTAGACTATTGGACTCTCAATTGAAAGATTCCAAGGTTTATTTCCCCTGCTGCCATTTCAAACCTTGGGCTAGTTTATTCACTCCGCACAGCTCTAGTTTACTCAGCTGTGTGAGTGAGTACCCGGCTATAGACAGTTGTGAATATCTGCGTACAGATAGTCTTTGTGCAGTAATTGCAGCAGAGGCTGTGATGGTGAACTTGAGATGGTGTTCGTTTGAACAGGTCTGCTAGGGAGTTATGTGTAAAGCACCCTTGACAATTCCTTTGATACAGTGCAATATGAACTTACCCGTTTTTTATATTTGGTACACATACAAATAAGCAAACGCACAAATGATTGTTTCTCATACAAGATGGTGCAACTCCAAATTGTCAACTTTTCTGCCCTATGGCACCACTCTATCTGGTAAAGACAATAGCGTTCATTGAGAGAGCATGCCACACTCAAGTCGGAGCACAGATTTTGCTAAACTACTTATGATTACTACAGTGAACGTGATTAGAACTACCTATGAATCAAAGATTGTAGAAACACTAGCAGCAGTGTCTGTCATATTTTAGCATTTTTAGTCACATTTTGTTACAATTATGCAAACGTTAACACAGCCACCAGTTGAAAAATCAACTTGGAACTATGCCCTATGATGTCCTGAACCGCTTTGAAAAATGTTCCTATAATGTTTGTCATTTCTGCTGTGATACACTTACCTGAAATTTATCTCCACCACTGACTGGAGTATCGAGGGCTTCAATACGGTCATCTGCCCCATAAACCTTCAGTCCAGGCACCATCTTGACAAGGTTTTTATTCCCACCAGCATGGTCCCTACAAACAGGCGATATCACTTATAGGGTCTCTATAAACAAACCAACACATAGACAATATCATTTGTACGGTTCTACAGACAAACCAACACACAGACGATATCACTTGTATGGTCTCTACACACAGACCAACACACAGGTGAAATCACTTGTATGGTCCCTACAAACAGACCAATACACAGGCGATATCACTTGTATGGTCCCTACAGACAGACCACACAAGTGATATCACTTCTATGACCATACAAATAGATCAACACTAGGCGATATCACATGTATGATCCCTGCAGACAGACCAACACATGTATGATTTCACTTTTATAATCTGTACAAAGAGACCAATCACTTGTATGGTCCCTACAAACAAACAAACAAGGTGATATCACTTGTATGGTCCCTACAGACAGACCAACACAAAGGAGATATCACTTGCATGGTCGATACAAACAGTCCACACACAGCCAATCATGTTTACAGTCCCCACAAACATACCACTCACAGACGATATCACTTGTATGGTCCCTACAAACAGACCAACACACAGATGATATCATTTGTATGGTCCTTACAGGTATAGACCAATACCACTTGTATGGTCCCTGACAAAAAACTAACACACAGGTGATATCATTTGTATGGTCCCTACACAGACCAATATATAGGTCTGATAATCTGCATAGTGCTTGTAGAGATCATAGGCGTGGTCTCTATAAACAATCAATTGCACAGGCAAAATCACATGGTTCTTGAAACACAAAAAACATAGTGAACTGCAGGAGGGTGTTCTTTAAAGGTTGATAATGTGTACTGAGTATTGAAGGGTACTCACAAGAGGGTGGATAGTGAATACTCACAAATGATGATGCGTAGTGAGTATTGCCACTAGATTCACACCTTTGTCCTTCACAGCTTCAATTAGCTTCAAGAAAACAGAGAAGTTTGCAACATATTATTACATATACACGAGAGCGCTGCATACATGATCAAATACAGATGACCTGGTACGACTTACATTATATACTTACATGTACATTATATACTGTGTCATAAAGTTATTAACTTTTACAAGTTATCCGATCTAACAATCAACATTATTCACTTTCACAAGTTATCCGATCTAACAATCAAAGTTATTCACTTTCACAAGTTATCCGATCTAACAATCAAAGTTATTCACTTTCACAAGTTATCCGATCTAACAATCAAAGTTATTCACTTTCACAAGTTATCCGATCTAACAATCAAAGTTATTCACTTTCACAAGTTATCCGATCTAACAATCAAAGGTATTCACTTTCACAAGTTATCCAATCTAATAATCATAATAAATTTTGTTAAATGATTTAAACACAATTATTTGGATTATCCAACTGCAAACAATACTTGAATCATTTACACACCTCAAATATGAACATTAAACTAACCTCTTTAGTGAAGGGTTAAATTAACAATTGAGGATGGACGTCACATATATGTAAGTCCTATCATTCCTGTCGACAGAGAGAGGAAGTAAAATATCCTACAATATTCAACATACTAGTGAGCAGTGACTCGGTGACTCTCAACATCTCTTACCTCCTTCCTCTCTACATGCAGCTGTATCTACCGAGAAGAAAGAGCGAGTTACCTTCTCAGGCTCGACTGGATCAATGGCAGCAGCTTGTTTAGAACATTCATCGACCAGCAGGTACATGTAGTTGTCATCCAAGGCAGGAAGCACGTGGACATTCATGTTGTCTAACTGAACAATCGATCCGTGTGAATGGGAGTGACTGCTGCTGCGAAAAATGGCCGCCGGCAAAAACACTCCTGAAAATAGACATTTTGTCACATCCTGAAAGTAGCTCAACTTATACAAGTTAATTCGAACGAAAGTTGATTTATTTTTAACAAATATGTATGCCCATCTCACGTCCAACACACACACGCATGCACACGCGGATGTTTAAAATTGATGCCTACATAATAGATGGGGCGATTTCTCAAAACGAACATACTTTCAGGGGTGTAGCTAGCCGTACACATGTACGCACGTGCTTCCACATCAATTTTTCAAACCAAAAATTCCATTTAAGACAGTAGCCACTGGAAGCCCAGATAACGTTGTACCCCTTGGCAAAGAAAATGTCATCACTAACTTGTAACAATTGATCAATACTTTGATGATACAGGATAAAGTTAACAGAAGCAGGCATCCTTTCTACGAAGCTGCTGCTGGTACAGTATGCACACTAGCCGGTAGGTATGCCAGCCGGTAGGCATGCCAGCCGGCAGGCATGCCAGCTGGCAGGCAAGCCAGTGCCTGGGCAAAGCATATAATTGATGTAATCATTTACTTGTAACAATTTATCAATGTTTGACTACCTCTGTGGGGTGAAATTAACAGAAGTATGCAGTCACTATGAAGTCAGTAAGATGATAGCATACATGCCCTTAATGGTGGCATTACAGTAGCCTCACATCGGCAAGGGAAATCAGCTTTTTAATAATTAAAATTATAAAAATGGGCCAAGTGGCCCTGAAGTCCTTTGGACTAATACGTCTATATATGTGACCCCGGCTGACCAAATGAGTGATAAGTCGGAAAAATTGTAACATTGTTTTCTTACATCCTTGTAAAGGTTTGGTAGGGTGCTTTACACGGTTTCAAAAATTATGACTGCTACCAAAATTGGCAAAGTTATGGAGCATTGAACATGGTAGGGGTCAAAAAGTGAAAATGAAGAAAACGGCTGTTGAAGTTTTACATTATAAATGCAAATGGATTGCATGGAAATATTACATGCACAACATTCAAATGTGGCACACAGTATGTAATATGTATGTTATGTTGCAATGATACACTGGAAGTACAAATGTGCTGCTACAAAGACTTATCAAGTTATGCCAGATGATGTCTTTATGTGTAAAACTAAGAGGACAGATTATTTGAGAGCAAAAGGTAGACTCACTGTTTGACACAGTTTAAAACCTGTTTAAGAGGGGTCTAGTGGCTTAATGCTGTCTGTTGACACAAGCTACTGCCAGTGACCAGTTACACATTAGTCAGTTTCCAACAAACAATAGCAGGCAGGGAATCTTAGCTCCACTGATTCATGGTCTAGTAGATTAGCTCAATGCACCAACTAAGACAATACACAACACTGTGAGTGACAGTGTCCAGAGTGAGGCCTAAGCAGTGTCCTCATTGCTGAATAGATTAATTAAACCTGCCAAGTGGGTGACATTCTGCACAAGTGTTCATTAATCCTTAGTGATTGTTCAGAACACCAGACTGACCACATACCTAAACAAAGCGAATGTAATAGGTGAAGAACAGGCAGTGTTCAGATAGGGGTATTGGTTGAATTGTATTTGTCTCAACGCAAAAGGCTTTATTGTGCCTTCATCGATTATAAGAAAGCATTTGATTTAGTAGACCGGTCCTCCCTGTGGTCTAAGATAATGTCATGCGGTATTAATGGTATTGTGTTGAAAGTTGTATACAACATATACAAAATGCTAAATCACGTATAGATCAGGGCCAGGCTGTGTGAGCCTTCTTCTCATGTGATATATAGGTATGGCAAGGAGAAAACTTGTGTCCTTTGTTATTTGCCATTTACTTGAATCATTTTGAACACTGTTAGTCACAATTATAACGGACTTGACATGGCAGCTGGTGAAATTTACAACAACCTTAGGGATGATGATGTAGAAAATGTACGTTCTACTATATGCTGATGACACTAGAATGATTCAATCAAATACAGATTTCTTGCTTGTGTATAGCGGAACTATGTCAACTCTTCTAATGGTTGACATTTGGTTGTTTCAGGTGTCAACTATATTGTGAATCTGTAATTATTAGTCTATATTGATACAATTGATTTACACAGTACTATGTCTACACAAGGCATGGCAAGAGTAAACAGATAAAGTGTAGGATATTTCACTCTATAGTTGTCCAGAATATTAATTTTCTATGTTTGTCACCTACAGGTTTCTACAGACAATACATCTTTAACCAATAGACACCAGTCACACCATTTTATAATAATTAAATGAACATCAAAATAAACACAACTTGCAATTATATAAAATCAATAGTTTTGAAGATAAAAAGTGTTAGGCAACTGTTCAGTCTAACAGGGGTCAAGTGTGTCTACTCTGTCTGGGTGCTGTGACCAATTAAAGATTAGTCAAGGTCTCAATGGAACAGTAGCACTAGGCTGCAGAGTTTAGTCATGGTGTTGACTTTGTGGCACATTAAACAAAATCTACTGTTGGGGGTGTCTACTCTGCCTGGATGCTGTGACCAATTAAAGTTTAGTCAAGGTCTCAATGGAACAGTAGCAACTTGGCTGCATAGTTTAGTCATGGTGTTGATTTTGTGGCACATTAAACAAAATCTACTGTTGGGGGTGGTCGCAAGGGCCCTTCTCAAAACCACATTAGATAATATAAAACTTTTGCACTTTTGGGGCCCTTTAGGTGCCCTTAGAATGATTCAATCAAATACAGATTTCTTGTATATAGTGGCAGCACCATAAGATACATATATGCAAAATTAGAAAAAAAGTTGCTGAACAGTTTTTGAAAAAATAGGCCAAATGTTACATTTTTACCAGTTTTGGGGTCCTTGGAGGCCCTAGGGAGCCCTTAAAATGATTCAATCAAATACAGATTGTTCATGCATAGTGGCAGTGCCCTAAGATATGTCTATGCAAAATTAGAGAAAAAGTTGCTGAACGGTTTCCGAGATACGGCAGCTAACGGCAGACGGCGGACGCAAAGTGATGGCAATAGTCCCTTGGACCTTCAGCCAAAGGACTAAAAATTACTATTGATGCAGCTGATATTGTCATTATTATTGATTAGGTAGCTGGTGGGCAAGTGGGAGAAATGATGGCCAGGGGTAAAGAACATGGGAAAGCTATTGACAAAGAAGAATAAGCTTTCTCACTGTTGCCTTTGGGAATGACACGTAGCTTAACTACCTAGATCTGGAAACTGGAAAGCCAATGCCAACAATAATAAACATACCTTTCTTGAAGCTAAATGGAGACATCCTATTAATTCATTTGTCCATCAATGTGGACACACATTATTGAAATTGAAAAGTGTCTTTTTAATAGATGTGAGGTAATTCACTTCTAGTCTTTCCCAGAAAGTTATATCTGCAATGGATGAGGCATCTTCTCGCATCTTCAGTGAATGTCTTGGATTTGTTGAAGCTGCCCGCACAACTGGTGAAGCTTTGGCCACAAATAGTTCCACACGAAGAATATGGAGTTTTGGTGGCAAAGATATGCACTTAGTGATATGAAGGAGCTGCCAAAATGGCATCCAGCGTGGAGTGCACAAGATGGGCCAGTCGTACAAAATGCATTGTAGACATCCACACATTGAAGTCTGTATTCCCTATTGTAGTCGCTGTCCTGGAATACTTGGAAGATCCATTGGGATGACAAACCCAGAATTTTATTATCTATCAATAAATCTGACTTCATCATAACACTAGTGACCATGTAGTGAGCATGTCCACCGTAGTCTGCATCCATGTCAAACAGAGTGTCCTTGTACAGGCAGTCAATGATGCAGCCTCTGTAGTCTTACAGCTACAGCAGGAAGTGGAATGTGTTGTTTAATAGTAGAGCTAGCAGGACAATTTGAGCAAGAAACAAACATGTTATCCAGACAGCAGTAACTCTTACTATGCTACACTAAAGGTTTATATGCACTTTTACCAGAGATGGGTTTCATGTAATAATAATAAGGTAACTTCTTCTGTGCCTAAATCTTTAGAAACCAAGCTCAATGGCCAATGTGGAAGTCCTGTGTTTTTCTCCGTTATTCCAATGCCCTTTTTATGTGTTATTTCGGCTTCAAAATGCACCCAATTACAATTGGACACAGTTTCGGACTACCAGATCCCCCTCTATATAGGCGTCAAGATGTGGTGATTATTGAGATGGGGCTGACGGGGGTTGAGGCTCACCAAAACCCTTCAAGTGCATCCCCTATTCTAGAGTTAAGCAAACCTTCAAATGCACACTTTTGCAAAATTATTAGGTGGTAATACTATATCCAGCCCTCCCACCAATACTGTGGAGACTCAAGCTCGGGGCCTAGGGTGTGTCCGGACCAGGGGGGCTGCCCCCGGTCCAGACACATATATACTCTACGTATATATAGAATTTTGCTTCCACTTGTATTTATGCCTAGCTATGCCCCTGACTTTTAGGGGTGCACAGGCCAGTGTTACGAAGCTTTACTGCGGGTGTGTGAGTCATAAAAAGTAAACATTTAGTGAACTTTTGTCATTTTTAGATGGTCCATTATATATATTTTATATGCCTTATGGGCTGCACCCTTGGGTACTGAACGAGTGTAGCAAAACCCTTGCTAAGCCGATGTACAGAATATTTTGCTAATCATTAGACACTAGTTGGTCAAATCCCCACAGACAAACCCTAGTCACACAAATTTTCAAGAAGGGGTCTATAGAGAAGGCTGGAAACTACCGTCCGGTCAGCCTAACATCCATACCATGCAAGATTCTGGAAGCAGTCATCAGAGAGAACATGATCAAGTTTCTCAACGAGCACAGCTTCATCAACCAGAACCAGCATGGATTTCTGGAAGGTAAATCCTGTTTGACCAACCTATTAGAGACTTTTGAGGAATGGACACGAACACTGGACAAGGGATACGGTCCTGGACTACAAGAAAGCATTTGACACAGTTCCCCACTGCAGACTGGTAAAGAAGCATATGGCATCCAAGGCAAAGTGGTTCGATGGCTGGAAACTTTCCTGATTGATAGAACTCAACACGTGGTACTCAATGGATCTAAGTCAGAATGGGCCCCCGTCATCAGTGGTGTTCCCCAGAGATCTGTCATAGCACATAGGCCCACTTCTTTTTATCCTGTACGTGAATGACATCCCAGACCTGGTCTACTGCAGCTTCAAGATGACACCCAAGACTGGACCCAGAGTGAACCTGAAGACAACAAATGAGGAAAAGGACGTGGGGGTGTGGGGGACCACTAACCTAAAACCAACAGTGCAATGCCAGAAACAGAGAAAGCAGCAAAGACTAAGAAAGTTATGCAAGCTATTGGCATCGTAAAGAGAACGTTTAAGCATATAACCATGAAATCATTTGTGGCACTTTACCAGGCATACGTCTGTCCGCACCTCAAGCTTTGTGTAAAAGCATGGTGCCCATATATGGTAAAGGACATGGACATCCTTAAAAAAGTACAGCGAGTGTGGGCGATAATATGGTGTGATAAATATGCGGCCAGTGCCAGTGGCAGGCATGTCGTAGTGCTAGATAATGCACATACAGACGAACTACATGCATTGTCAGTCATGTCGACTATCATACAGTAACATATGTGATAATGGAAAGGAAAACTCAACCGTACCGCCAAGTAGATTAAATTTAGCTGCACGAACGGCAAATTTTGCTGTTCTTCCTAAACTAGCAAACATAACCTTTTGGTAGTTATGTAGTCTCCCACTACATGTCACCACTAAGTGCGCCAACGTACATTCGAGATGTGCTGTATCAGAACGTGGTAATTTCCCATTAGTACTTTCTCTGCCACTTATGTCTTGCATGTTTAAGCATAATTTTGGTGTTATCTGCGCAAAAGTCAATACACACAGTCGATATGTCAGATTCCGAGGTGAATTGATGTTTTGCAAAAACCAATGACAATGTTTGGTGAAAATAAATCGGTCTACCAGAACGTAAAACTGTTCCCTCGGCTCTACTCACGATTATCCGGTATCCGCGAGATGACACCATCGTCTAACGCAGCGAGCGCCACGACGCAGAAACTTCAAAGCTTCACTAATTTATAAATATACCTGCCAACACTCCCAGAATTTCAGGGAGTCTCCCGGATTTTTTATGTATCTCCCGGAATACAGGCAGATATCCCGGATTGTTGCTGAAAATATCCAACAGCACGTCATCCTGTCTTCTGATGTCGATCTGATACAGCGCGACAGCCGACACGGGAAGCGTGCTGTGCTGAACTCCTGATAAATCTCCCGGATAAAAAAAAAAGTTGCCAGGTATACATAAATATTATAAAACTTGTGTGTGGAGATGATCAATTGTCAATCAGTTGAACAAGATTGCCACTCAAAACATTTACAGATGGAAGTTAAATGTAGACGAGGAAACAATTTACTTATCAGTTGATTATATAATCAACTGATAAGCTAATTCGGAGGTGGGTCGGTCAAAACTGATTGATTTATTCTAGAGACTGTCGACATTTGGCAATCATTAATCAGACCAGCTAGTTTTAGTATGCCTATCCTCCTTATGTTCGAAGATAATATTTCAACTGTTCTTTTAAGTAACAATCTTGTCAAAGGTGTCTATTGTTCTTACGTGACAATTATTTGTGCGTGCGTGTGTGTCTGTAAATGAGTTGCGGTATATTGCCAGTAAATCATGTATACAATTAGGTGAACCGGGAGCATGGTTGCATCAACAGAAGTGAGAACACAAAGATTCACCGAGAGACACAAAACAGGCAGATGTTAATGTATTTATCATTATTGATGCAATCTATAAACATTGTACATTGCATGTCTGTACATAGAATTGCTGCTGCTTGAGTGACAGATAATGGCATACCTCTGTAACGAAGCAACGATGTCAAAGGTAAAATTGTATTAAAAAAAAAAATGTAGTCCGTTAACGAACATTTTGGTGGTCAAGATATTAAAATATACATACTGAACAACGCTCACCAGAATTATGTTTTATTTACATACATGTACAATCTAATCTTATTTACACATCTGGGTGAACAAAACTGCTAAATCTCGATCACACAGCTGAGTGAACTGAAGCAACATGGGTTGAACTAAACTGCTCAATCTCGATCACACACCTGAGTGAACTGAGCATAATATACAAAATGTCTCATTGTGTAAACACATTAATCTCTCCTTCAGTTCTTCTCTCCGTCAGCATGGCTTCCTGTATTTGCACTGCAGCCACACACGATACATCTTCAGCTGTCGTCCTCTGTTCACCTGCAGCCTTCTGTCAATCAGGTTCTGTTCTTCCTCCAGTCCAGCCTCCAGGAACAACTCGCGAAGTTCATCTAGAAATGACAGGCACATTTTATCACTTAAGGCCATCCTTGTTAACATTAATAAATAAGATAACGTCTTTTGTGCCTAAATCCTCAGAAACCAGGCTCAGGGGCACATAAAACAAAAGGGTTAGCCTAACTGCAAGAACTGGCCTTCATAACAAAACATTACCAACTACAAAATTTTTGTAAATTTATCTACTCAACCTTATTACAATATATTTACAAATCATCACATCATTTGGTAAGAAAAAATCTCAAACTTGTGAATCATCTCTTTTGCACAGCAGTGTCCATTGTGGAGAACCTAAAACGGTGCTGCCACCTAGTGAGGAAAAACGTAAAACTAAATCCAAACCAAACACTGAAGGAAGAAACAGATGAAACCTGTCTAATTAGGGAGACAGTGTATATCCATATTGTCAAATTGGTTGCCAGACATACCTTGGGTGAAGAAGTAGACCCGAGTTCCGTCCCCTCGCACATAGAAGTTCTCTGACAGACACCGACCTGCAGACAAAACAGAACGTGTGAAATGTAGATAACCTAATACCAAATATAGTGAGCCGACAATGTAGATAACCTAATACCAAATGTAGCGACAATGTAGATAACCTAATACCAAATGTAGCGACAATGTAGATAACATATTACCAAATGTAACGACAATGTAGATAACCTAAAACCAAATGTAACGACAATGTAGATAATCTAATACTAAATGCAGGGACAATGTAGATAACCTATTACCAAATGCAGGGACAATGTAGATAACCTATTACCAAATGTAACAACAATGTAGATAACCGATTACCAAATGTAGCGACAATGTAGATAACCTACGCTGAGTTATCCCTGGGTTGCACAGCAAGAAAAGAGTTATTAATACTTTTTTATAGTTAAATCTGCCTGAATATCAAATAGATTATACGGAGTCTATAGATAGCTACAATGTTACTATATAATGCCACAGTGGTGTTTGTTGCTTGGCAACACTGCCAGAAATAGCACTCTTTCATCTTGCTGAAGGCCGACAAGTGTAGTTGACGGTCCAATGGCGCCCAAGACATGTAGATCATAACAAAACTTCTGAAGTTGGAATCCAGATACTTTGGTCTCCGTGATCCCCAGTGTACGTGATGCCATGATCCCCAGTGGACATGATGCCATGATCCCCATTTTTTAAATAAAAGAATCATATTAATAACAGTATATTAGCGTTTGGTGATGTTATTCTTGTGAAACAATATCTGGAAGCCAATTTTTCTGGATTATCAGGGACTGTGTTACGGAGGTTCTATTGTATATAATATTATGTTGTGTTTCATTTCAAGTAACCAGAAAAAGATAATTTGTGAAGAAAAGCTATGTTTTTTTAAGAATACCCTTGTCGCTACATTTGGTATTATCTGTACGATCGTTTTGTGTGTTGCTACAGGTGGGACCAGAACAAAATATAACATTATTCTAGGCTTCTGAAAATGCTGTGTGGACCCGACAGCAAAACGTTTGCATCAATAGGTATGAGAGATTAATTCAGGCATCTAAATCCTTCTAATATCTCAAAATGGTGGTGCCATAAATTAAGGATTTAGTTATGTCAACAATTTAATTTACTGCATACTAGGCATGCAAATGCCACACAAAGACAATAAACGAACAACATTCATGTAGAACTGTTTCTAGATGACAAAAATGTCTATGGGGAGAAGCAGCACTGGGATTCCCCCCAAAAGCATATCACATTTTGTGGTTATAGATCACAACTTTTGCATGTGTGCATGCAGCTCCTACCTTCCTTGAAGCGCAATTGTGCCAGATCATATCGCCCGTAGTCTCGGAATAGAAGGATACCACCGGGCTTGAGGAAAGAGGCAAGTCTTTTCACTGTGTGTGTCATTCTATAGGTACAAATATTTTACATAAGAGCAAACGTTTTAACTTATTTCACGAAGACGACTCATTTCAAAAATAAAAAAATAAGATCATTTAAAAAAAAAGGATGTCTGTTCCTAGTTTTCGATGTTAATTTTGAAGCCCATCAAATTATGTTTTATAAGCCCGAATGCCCAATACATTGTTCGCTATTTGAATTCTAACGCATGGAAGCTAAACAAAACATTCAGGTTGTAATCTCCTCTTTTGGCAATATATCGGATGTCATCTGGTTTAACAGCGACGCTCTTTGACCACGATATTTCCATATTCTAGAAAATTCAGTGAATATAATAATTACCATCGTGGTTAGGTAACGGAACAGAAAACCTTCATTTTCTAATCATAGAATTGTATCGTGAGGTATATAATTATATACCATATCTTTCTTTGTATTATTAGTGCTCAATATTTGGTAAAACTTACAATACACCTGTCTCCAAACGGAATAATAAAGTTCAGATGTTTGCCACCTCTATCATCGTTCATTCACATCTACTCACTTATCTGGGTGAATCGCCGAGAGGACAAAGATGAGAATGATGACGTCTAGACTCTCCGGAGGAAAGGGCACAGGAGAGTTGTCATCTGTGACGTCACAGATGAAGGCATGACACCTGTTTGCGTCATAGTCTGCATGCTCCTAGAAATGTCGAAGAATCACAGTAAGGCATAAGTTCAATAAGTCCCCAGATATATTAAGCATTGTATGGGGGTACGGGGGTAGTGGTTTTGTTGCCACCATGTATCACAGGGGAAAATATATAGCTACGGTGAGTGAAACGTATGTTAGTAATAGCCATTTTGGATTATAAAAATTAAGATCATTCCTAATATAGAGCTGCATTCACAAAAACATGTCAGTCTAATATGTACAGTATTTATAATACACACATAACAACTGTGAAAGGTTGCCTGTAATTCATATAAATTTTCTGAAAATTGACAGTCTTACAGACATAGAAGATATTTCTTATGGCTACGTGCATTTTGAAAAAGGTTCTCATTACATTAGACAGCCTTTGGTTTGCAAGTAACACATTTTTAGTTCAAAACATCTGAAGAGCATGACCCACAAAGACCTTAGCTGTGCATAGTCAGTTGTACTAAAGTCGCAAGATCCAATCAGTCATCAAAAGCTAAAACGTTCCCTCAAAAATACATTTCCTCTTAATAGTTACAGTAAAATTCAATTTATCTGCCGAGAGAAAAACGTGTTCCCAGATTGCCTGTGAAATTATCATTATATTGCATTTTTGAATAAGGCCAATATATATGTCTGGACAGTGGACAAAAATACATTTCCTCTTAATAGTTACATTAAAATTCAATTTATCTGCCGAGAGAAAAACGTGTTCCCAGATTGCCTGTAAAATGATCAATATATTGCATTTTTGAATAAGGCCAATATATATGTCTGGACAGTGGCATTGCCCTTAAATAATGTAGACTACATCCTATTTTACTTATTGTACATATCATCACCAGACAGAAAATATTTTATTAATTTATAAATTATGAATAATATTTTATGTTTGATAGCCATAATACTAGACTTTTTGTTGGGTTGTTGCAAATCCTGAATTATAATACATTTGCATTTAAAAGGGCATAAAATATTACTAAGAATTTCTTCCAATACAGTGGAACCTCACTATGAATGTCATCCTTAGGAACTGGGCAAAAGTGACGGGAAAGGCGAGGTGACAGTATTATAAGTTCTAATTTCCTATACTGTTGAGAAATAATTCGGGGCTACCCTAGGGTGACCTTAATTGCGAGGTGGCTGTATTACTGAGATTACCATAAAGCAAGGTTTGGCTGAAGAGTAATTTTTGCTGTTGCATGCCATCTGAAAGCAAGAACATTTTCATCCACTCAAAATTACATCCAATTAGCTGAACACATTCAAACTGTTGACAACCCCAGGTAAGCACAAGAAGACATCATGAACACATCCATTCATGACCACGTACCTTCACTATACTGATGGCTAAAGAAGACATCATGAACACATCCATTCATGACCACATACCTTCACTATACTGATGGCTAAAGAAGACATCATGAACACATCCATTCATGACCACACCTTCACTATACTGATGGCTAAAGAAGACATCATGAACACATCCATTCATGACCACGTACCTTCACTATACTGATGGCTAAAGAAGACATCATGAACACATCCATTCATGACCACATACCTTCACTATACTGATGGCTAAAGAAGACATCATGAACACATCCATTCATGACCACACCTTCACTATACTGATGGCTAAAGAAGACATCATGAACACATCCATTCATGACCACGTACCTTCACTATACTGATGGCTAAAGAAGACATCATGAACACATCCATTCATGACCATGTACCTTCACTATACTGATGGCTAAAGAAGACATCATGAACACATCCATTCATGACCACACCTTCACTATACTGATGGCTAAAGAAGACATCATGACCACATCCAGTCATGACCACATCCAGTCATGACCACGTACCTTCACTATACTGATGGCTGTGGCAGACAAGTCACAGCAATACACAAACAGTCCCGGATCACTGCAAACAGAACCGTACCTGCACCATCCGCTCCGAATGCAAAACAAGATATGTTAGGTCGACAAATAAATGAAATTACAAAATAACGTTGAAAAAGCATGTTTACAAACAGTAACAAAGTAGCCTTGATGGGGGAATTTTATAAGTTATCATTACTATCAACTGATTGTGTAGAGTGAGATTGTGTATAGAGAGATTTGGAGGGATTAGGAGAGGAGTGGAGAATGAGAGATATAGGGGAGGGGAGATGGTTGGTGGAGGCAGCAGTGCAAGAAAGGTGAGGGGAAGAAAACAGAAATGGAGGACCTGTATCGAAGCCAGCCTCACCTCAGACTTTAGGGGAAAACAGAACAACAATCGACAGTTCACTGTACTATTTACTGTAAGTATACATAATTCACTGTATTATTTACAATAACCAGCAATAGTGAAGTGACCTGTTGATAGCATTGTAGTGTCACATCAACTATGGCAGTGCATCAACAGTTTGATGAATGTTTTAGTATTTCACTCCCTGACAGTTCATGGGACATGTACAGGGGAGGCTTGAACACTGGTGGAAACATCATTCTGCTGAATCAAAATTAATATCATGGTTTTGTTTCATGTTTTTCACAAAGGAATTCATAACAGAGTGCAAGCAATAAAAAAACAATTTACATAGAGTAAATGTGCCCGAAAATAGATTGTGGTCAATTAAACAATGGCAAGGTCGAATCAGCTGCAATCCAGGACATGGACTTTTATAATACCCAAATCATTCTCCCTCCCTCCCTGGCTCAAAAGACACTGGTTTGTCACACAAAACGAAACTGGCCAACACTGGCTGTCTGTGAATGGCTTCAACGGAAGCTGTTCGCATGCTAAAAAGCCCACATTTGTCTAATTCAAGACTGGCAAAAAATATCTCTGGCAAAAGGCCTGTCACTCACTCACTGACCTGTTGGCTTGTAGGACGGGGAAGACTGTATTCCCAACTCCACACCCAACCTCCAACACCCGAGTCCTATCACACACTCCCCTGACCCCAACACTTGGCCGACACCCTGCGTCAACACTCTCCTGTGTCATAACACCACTATCAACACCCGGCGTCACTACACTGCCACACTTGGTGTCACTAGTCCGACACACTCCATCTTCTGTTTCCAATGTTTTTCCCTTGACATGACCTTGACCTGTGGCTCCCTCTGGTGGTGCGACAGGGACGAGACCGTTGCCAGAGAGTTCAGGGAACTCAGTGAAGAGCCAGTGTCTGTCCTTGAAGAACCGATTCTGGTGCTGCTTGTAGAACTCGTCCCAGAAATAGTCTGCGTCAGTCTCATACTTGGCTGTGGACAGAACAGACGGAACAGTCAGAAACCAAAGTGTGTAAAGGTAGATCGCTGGGAATGATCCTAATAAATTCAAGGATTCCAACATTTTGTAATTCACGTATTTAAAGTCCTTGAAATGGCTTTGAAATTCTAGGATTTCAAGTCCTTGAAAATCAAGGATTTCAAGGCCTTGAAATTCAAGGATTCCAATACTTTGAAAACCAATGGTTTAAAATACTTCTGGAGGTAGAGTTTCAAGGACTTCAATTTCAAGGATTACAAATCCTTGAAATTCAAGGATGTTAAGACCTTGAAAATCAAGGATTCAAATACTTTGAAATTCAATGATTCCATGGCCTTGAAAATTAAGAATTTAGTTACTTTGAAATTAAAGGATTTCAAGGTCTCGGAAATAAAGATTTGAAATTCAAGGCCTTGAAAAATAAAGAATTTGTAGCCTCGATATTCAAGCATTTTAAGGCCTTGACATTCAAGAGATGGAGGTTCTAGGATTTCGCGGCTTTGAAAATCGAGGATTTCAAGGCCATGAAATTCAAGTATTCTGTGTCCATGAAAAATAAGGATTCCAATATTTTGGAATTCAATGATTTAAAGGCCTTGAAAATCAAGGATTTTGTAGCCTCAATATTCAACGATTTCAAGGCCTTGAAAATGAAATTCAAGGAGATGGAGTTTCAATGATTTTGCGATTTGATAAGGCTTTGAAAATCAATGATTTCAAGGCCTGGAAAATTGTTTCGTGGCTTTGAAATTCTTGGATGTCAAATTCTGGAAATTCAAGAACTTCAAGGCCACAAAATCAAGGATTTCATGACCTTGAAAATCAAGGATTTTGCAGCTTTTAAATTATAGAATTTCAAGTCCTTGAATTGTAATGATTTTAAGGCTTTAAAAATCAAGGATTTCAAGCCTTGAAAATCATGTATTTTATGGCCTTGAAACTGCAACACTTTGAAATTTAAGGATTCAAGGCCTTGAAAATCAGGTATTTCAAGGCCTTGAAAATCAAGGATTTCAAGGCCTTGAATTTCTAGGATTTCAAATCCTTTCAGGCCTTGAAAATCAAGGATTCCATTACCTTGAAATGCTAGGATTTCAAGTCCTTTAAATTGAAAGATTTTAAGGCCTTGAAAATCAAGGATTTCAATATTAAATTCAAGGTTTTTACGACTTTTGAAATTCAGGGACTTCTAGGCTTAGGAATTTGTGGATCTCATGACGTTGAAAATCAAAGATTTCAAGGATATGAAAGTCATGAACTTCGAGGCTTTTAATTCATGGATTTCAAGGCCTTGAAAGTTGTGGATTCCAATGTTTTGAAATTCATGGATATAAAATCAGTGGAGTTCAAAGATTTCAAGGTCTTGAGAATAAAGGGATCCAAAACCTTGAAATTTAAGGATTTTATGGCTTTTGAAAATTAAGATT
The DNA here is from genome assembly GCA_963995525.1 of Escarpia spicata. NCBI lineage: Eukaryota > Metazoa > Annelida > Polychaeta > Sabellida > Siboglinidae > Escarpia > Escarpia spicata. The sequence goes on along the minus strand of OZ023205.1, from coordinate 26,193,507 downwards.
TTCAAAGCCTTGAATACATTCATGGATTTCATAATCTACCTTGCATATCTTCGGACACCAGAGTTTTAGAGTTCACTGCCACCTTTTCTTCTGCGATTCTCTCTTGTTCCTCATCCCAAATGACATTATCCCTGCAAGTAACAGTTCTAGTATCTCTGTAGTTTGCCTCTCTTTGTTTATAGTTCTCATGAAACGTAATTATTGGATGTACAGTCTGTGAACAAATATACAACTCTCATCCGTAAAAATCTTTTAAATGCCAAAATCACATCAGTTTAGTAGTTTTATGTTGTCATGAAGACGACGAGGTATTGTATATGCCTCATGAAATAATTGTTTTCCTATGTATCGCTTGACAAAATGCAACATGATTTATCTCAATGTGTACATGTTGGATAGTGTTTTTCAGATGAATGCTTCATGCCATCAGTTCAGGAAAAAGCCAGCACTAATGTCCTGTTATTCAAACAAATCAATAAACATTTTGGGTTTCAAGTTCATAACTCTTGTTATCTTGTCTCAACCTATAGACTCCTTGCACAGCCCTTGTACCTGCGTGACTGCCTACTTTAGAAGGTGATAAATTCAATGTTAAAGGCCATATCCTGGGATAAAATGTGCTCTGTCCCTTAATAACAAATGGTTGATGCCCTTTCAAATGATGATATTGCCAAAATGTTTAAATATTGTATATAAGCATACAACATAAAAAGATCCTTTAAATCTGCCATTTTATGGAAACTCCCGAGCGATGCCGTCAGTCGTGGTTCTGCCGTGAGTTACTGCAGTGTCTTCATGCCTGCATAGTCGCGCGGTGTCATGTAAACAACTCGATACCAATGGCGACTTACTCGAGTAGTTCAGACAACGATATCAATTCTGACGCGGATCACGAAATGTTTGATCATATATATTTCGGTGACAGTGAGGATGACATTGCCGCGATCGAAACTGTTGATGTTAGTCAGCACGGTGTGGCACCGTATAGACACGAACCAGTGAAGAAGCTCCGACAACTAACCGGGCCCAGTTGCACAGATTCGCCGGTAACCGATTCGCCTTCGCCTCTGTTGTGTTCTTCTAAGGAACGGCAGATTTCTTTACATCTAACTTACGCCTAAAATCCATCTTCCATTGTACGAAGCCTTCGAAGTCATCAGGCGCAACGAAATCCGAACCACAAATAATGCTAGTTGCCATAGCATGGGTCCAGTCCGCCCTGCCGTTTCGAACAAAACGTTCCCATTTCTGCCGAGTAACTGGCTCTTTCGGAAATTCGTGCACAGAATGGACAGTCAGATTACAATTGTTGCAGTTTCCAAAAACACATTCTAATGTGAACGGATGTATACCAGTTCAAATATCCACCAAAGAAATCCAGCCGCCGAGAACGCTTCCAATCCCGGGAATGTTTTCCACAACTGACGTCACGATTCTGCCCCTTGTGACATTTCCGGAAAACAGACTTTTCGAAGCCTGTACCAGGACAGGTCCCGTTTAATTTCAATTTTTAAAATGTTTCAGCAAACGTGTGGTTTCGGGGTTATCATTATATTGCAGAACACATATGTACATACATATTTTTATACTTATTAGCATTTTTTCCCCATCCAGGATATGGCCTTTAAACTCTCCAGGCTGTACCAAGCTGTCACACTTGTGTTTGTCCGAAAAAAGGAAGTGAACACGGCGTATACGACCTGACACTGGTGTAGGCTATGTAGCCATCTTTGATTACAGGACAGGAAGTCAATGCAACAGTGGTGCCACACAGTGAACATTCAAAAGTTTATGTAACATGAATAACGCACAATGTGAAGAGTCTGTGGACGTCAGTTGAGTGAGTGTCAGCTGCCAGACAACAGTCACTCATGCCTACGGCCCGTACTGTTATACTCTTAACATCAACACACTGTGCACATTATTGCCTTGTTATCTTCTTCTACTATTAATTGACAGGGTCAACTTGTAGACATTAACACCAATGGTAGTTTTAACAATGAGATCACAGCTCAGTGAGTCCACAACAGGTTTCCTCCATTTCCTTGCATGGGATCTTTTACTTCCCCTGGCATAGACACCAGATAGAAGGGACCAACAGCTTACAGTGTCTCTTCCGAAAGACACAAGCAACGTAGGATGAACGAAATTGTCAAAATTTCAACATGGTAGCCAGTACTGGTACCAAACAATCGGTACCAGGATTCAAACCCTGGTTCCTCCAATCGACAGTCCAGCGCTTTGACTGCTCGACCACTGCCCCCTCCCAACCTATACAAGTGAGCATAGTGGCATTACTCATTAGTGATATATTATCAACACCATACAGGCCTGTATAGGTAGTATTATCAATGGCAAAATACAGTCTGGACATAATGATTATAGCCCAATTATTTATTACAGACTCTAACGTTAAGTCTAAAGACTTAAAAGGGGGCGCGCGATAGTGTAGTGGTTAGCACATCCGCCTGACATGCCGGCACCCCGAGTTCGAAACCCGGACCGGGCAGGTATGCTATATTTGGTGTAAAAACCTGGCTCTCAACATTGGGGACTGTGTATCCCTCGTGACTCGGAGATCACGTTAATGTCGGTCCCGTCTCAATTTGGGACGTAAAAGAACCACTGAGGACGACAAGCACCCTGGCAGTGACCACCCTCAGTGCCAGCATAGAAAGGTCGGCTTGGCGATAATGTTCTGAAAAAGGCTGACTAGTTGAATGAGACCTCATAAGATCATAACATTGTAACCACAATATATACAGACTAGTCAGTTAATAGAACGTTGCCGAGTGCTGGAAACAACTAGAACTAGAACTAAACCAATTCAATTGGCTCACTTTCTTACCAATTATTATAATCAAAGACTTTCTGTGGGTCAGTGAGAAATCGTGCTCCACCGGCTGGTCTACTTCCGTCTCTTGATTGAGCAGAACGCAGCCTTCCTCCAGCTAGTTTTTGGAAGTTCCTCTCCGTAACGGTAAACGCACCAATCCAACGCACGCATTTGGGCGATAATACCGTATAGTGTAAAAATCGAGCGGCTGCACTTCTAATAGGAGCCATTAGTGGATTTACAACGGCAAAATTTATCGTCAAATAACATACCAGGCGTTGTGCTCGAACACATTCTTTGAATCAGTAAGAAATCTGTTCCCAAACGTTGGCCGTTTATCTTCCAGGTTTTCCGAAGCCTCTGCCATGTTTTCCCGCACCGGTAAAACTTCCAACGATTTGAAGTGTTTTCCTTATACCCGTTATAACGCTTTATTAAGACCAGGCGGTGTGGTGATCAATTATGTTCAAACATTCCATCATTGAAAAACATCAACAAATTGGGACGTATTCAGTGGAGGGCAAGTGGAATGATAATAGGGGTAGACTGGGATCTAGGACCAGGGGGCACCCCTGTAACGTTGTTCATAAAATGTAAATCAGACGTTTAATTGTTCGAGTATTATAGAAGCAGGTCAACTTTAACTTCACGGCCATAGGCATAGGACACATTATGATCACGGTTGTATGTGCCTTAACCGAGAAAATATATATATATAATCAAGTGTTTTCTATAAAAAAAATGTCTTGCGTGTATCCTACATTTAAGCAAACATTGAATGCACTGTATCTGGTAATTTCACTTAAATATATTTAAAAATAAATTGCACGGACGAGCTAGCATATTGCATTCTTAGTGGATATGAAGTCGGTTTGCGTTTCACGAATTAAATTGACATGGGTTAAGTGAAGATTTCGAGTTGAGAAGACGCCTTTAAAATCGACACATTGTTGTCTTTCCGGTGACTTGTTGCATGAACTGTGTAGTATTTGATCTAGTCGCTATATGGCAGCACCAGAACGTCGTTCACTGAAGAAACGTGCTTTCTTGATCTTGCAACAATTAAACAAAAAATATACGTTTTCATATAAAAAAAACTTGTCGTTCAAATTATCGTCAATTTAAATAGAAATTTATGCAAATAAAAACTGAACATTTTCAGACACGTAACGAACTCACCAATCACAAACATCCAACAGAGCGTTCAGCATCGAGTTCATTGATAGTTTTTACTAGAACGATTATCTCGAAGCGGAGGTGACCAAGAAAGCCATAGTTCGTTCGTGCGTATGTACGTGTGTAGTGAATCCGACAAACATGCTTGCAAAAAATATATAAAATAATATAAAAAATATATTTACATTTATACAATTCTTAAAAAATGGGAAGAGTAAAGGCATTGATGACACCAGACTCTCCATCAAGCTGGCGCAGTCAGTGCAATTAAATTAGTTGTCTGTTCTAGTAATTAAGCAGTTGGCATAATAGGTTTGATTGTATTTATCAATGATTATAGGTTTGTTATTAACTCCTAGATACAGGCCTTAAACCGGGACGGATTTAAAGAGGATAGTCAAGGGCGTGCCCAAATCTCAAATTGTAAAAAAGCAGAAATGGCGGCCGAACCAGCACGACTAACAACTTCGCGGCGACGTTCGCAATTTCCGAAGATCTGTGGGGCACGTAACAGGAGGGGCACATTCAAGAGGTCTAAGGGAAAATGCAAAAGTGCCTTTCGCCAATAGACTATCTATTATGATATGCGTCTATGGTTGTTTGTTCGTGACCACTGTTTTCCCGGGTCACGCCCCGCCCCGGTCGCTCGCCTCGCTCTCGAATTGTTTTGACTGTGTGTTGGTCGCTATTAAATGTTCAAGTTACACGTTCCTGCTAGGGTCTGCTTGTATGATTGAATGTGCGATTCCTATCACCCTAATGGCGTGGTGGCAGCGGTTCTAACGAACTCATGTAAGGTACCGAACTTTGTACAATAAACTGAATTGCATTGACATTCTAGCCAACTAATAGGCACAAGCAGTCAGCCGTGAACGGCGGTTTTGTCGCACTAGACGTGCAACATGACCAACATACAACGTGCACCGAGCCAGTGGTGTCTCACAAAAACCGAAACGGTAAACTCGTTTGAGAACTGCCGTCAACATCTAATCTACACCTTAACGCTTGACACCAACTTCACTCAATTTATTGCCATTGATGCCAAATGGGAGAAGAAATGTGCAGCTCAATCACACCGAGGGTTCACTGACGATGACGCCGTCGCGTACAGCACTTCAACAAGTGTACATGCTCGAACTCATGCTAGGCCAGATAACGAATTTCTGCCGTCATATCACGTAACACTATCGTCAAAAATTCGACTAGTTTATCCTGTGTTTGGCAAACGATTCGGCTACACTACGGGTTTCAGTCGACAGGCGCCCATTTTCTGGACTTTGCTGACATTCATCTCCTGGCTGACGAACGTCCTGAAGATCTGTATCAGCGCATAGTGGCCTTCGTTGAAGACAACATGCTCCAACAGGGAAGTGCTATTCTTCATCACGGTGACGTCATAATTGTTGATGAGGAAATGTCGCCGTCACTCGAAGTTGTTCTTACGTGGTTGAGATTGATACACGCATCGCTCCCAAAGCTCGTCAAGCAACGATACGGCACTGAACTGAGATCTAGAACACTAGCATCGATTAAGCTTGATATTCCCAAGCCCTAGACTCACTACTCGATGAGATCACGTCCGCCGACGATGCAAAGATCATGCGCACAGCTACTACCAGTTCTCAGAACAGATTCGGATCGAAACAGCCATTTTCAAGGAGACAACCATGTCCATCGAGTGTCCCAAGGCGACCAACAAACACATATCCACTCTGCAAACAGGCTGACCGCAGCAACGTTCAGCATTTCTTAAGCGAATGCTCACACCTTCCCGAACAAGACCGTCGCTACATGGCCAAGATTCGTCAAGTCACTGACGGCCACGAAGAAGTCTTCGAATATGAGAACAGCTACGAGCTCCAACAACACGAGGTCGATGACGAGCCAACAGTAGGGCTTGCAACTGCACAGCGTATCGACGTACGTCAGTCGCCTTATCTGGACACGTTTTGTGGTCATCACACGGTTCGAGTCACTATCGACAGCGGGGCAACAGCCAACATGATTCGCCATTCCACTGCGCTGAGACTAGGTTGTAAAATGAAGAGCTCATCTCAATCTGCACACCAAGCTGATGGGTCGTCTCCTCTGACGATAGTTGGCGAGACTACCCTGTGCCTCACACGCAAAAATAATAAGTTCTCGTTCTGTGGGTTAGTTGTGCAGAACTTGGATGTCGAAGTGTTAGGCGGGGCTCCTTTTATGGAAGTCAACGATGTTGCCATCCGCCCTGCTAAGCGAATCATCACGGTGTCCGATGGCACAACGTACACGTATGGTACAACAGATGCAGCTCTAAACCGACACGCAGTCAGACGTGCTCACGTTCTGCGAGCGCCTCCCACCAGCACTACGGTTTGGCCTGGCGAGTTCGGTTGCTCAAAGAAACGAACACTTTGGTCAGATTCGTGAAGTGTTTGTACCTGACGTCGCCACGAACACTCCCGTACGCTCTGACGTCATACACCAAGCCGTAGACGTACGATCACGCAGCTCCAATGCTTCATCCATCAAACACTCTGTCGCTGTCGAAATCGATCCGGGTCTAATGCTATCTTCCGATGAACGAGCAACATTCCTTTCAATCATTGAAGAGTACGACGATGTATTCGATCCTAACTACGCCAGCTAAATGGTCACGTTGGGCCATTCGAGGCGGTCGTAAACATGGGCCCATTTCAACCACCCCAATACGCTCGAAATCAGCTCGTTGAGCTACAGAGCAAATTCGACGAACTTGAGACGATGGGTGTATTCGTCCGACCTGAGGATGTTCCAGTGAACGTCGAGTACCTCAATCCGTCGTTCCTAGTAAAGAAGCGAAGCGGTGGACACAGATTGGTCACAGCATTCACATACGTGGGACGTTACATCAAACCACAACCGTCCCTAATGCCTGACGTCGACAGCACCTTGTGTAAAATCGCCCAGTGAAAGTACACCATGACAACATATATGTCGAATGCCTTCTACCAAATACCGCTCTCCCACGACTCAGTGAAGTACATTGAAGTAGTAGGGTAAAAGATTGTTAATTAATTTGTAGTAATTTTTTTGGAAACACTGCCATTCTTTTTGGAGCACATATATAATTATTATTCTATAATATCCATGTTCTATATACATTATATTGTGAGATGATCATATCATTTTTCTGTTTTATTTTAAAAATAATTTTTTTGTAAATTGCAATAAAACCTATTTCTTTCAAACTATTGATGATTTTTAAGTTGTCTGATCATTTCACACAGCTGTGTCTGCTGAATGCAACACTGAAAACCTTATTTGTATATAGCATAATTACTTCCAGAGATATCCCATTTCCAAATGCAGACATTTTTGAATTTGTTTGATCAAACTGGCTTGTTATAAAAAATTGATTATTAAAAAGGTAGGTCATCAATATATTCGTAACAGTTAATTTTTTATTCATAGCTAGAACATGTGTAAGTGTTGGTATGGATGTGTATTGTACAAAGCAAAAACTTCAAGAATCCATTATTTTATTTGTAATATGATCATCACAATTAGCTTAAAATGTGATAGGCTTAATATTCATAGACAACCAAGATTTGAAACTGCCTCTTACTTTTTTAATCTTTATATTCCATTACTATGGTACTGTGAATTTTTTTCTGAAATTTCATCACATATATATCATAGTTTGATTGCTGTTTGTGTGTGCTTTCTAAAAACATACTTTTGCATATACATGTGTGTACATTTAAATTATATGGCATGTTCTTGATTTTTACATGTCATATGAGTTAAACATGCAGACTATATATATATATAAGATTATAACATTACTTAATTAATTGTGTTGATTAATAAATTTAAACAAGTTGTAGCAGTAAGCTCCATGGACCGAGACGGGTACTATTTGAAATTTCATGCATTTACCCCAAAAATTGGTTGTATGTGTTTGACGTGTACAGTACTATACAATATATATATAATAACTTATCTGTAACATCAGTTGGAGTTGGTTGGAAAAATGTTATATTTTCCAAGGGATAAAACCTTTTTTATACGTTTCCGAATATGTTCGGGAAATCTTCCCACTTCTGGGCAGATACCAGAAGAAGTCCTCTGAAGTCGCCTTCAATATGCTCTGTCGTTCAAAGCTATCGAATGTCAAAAAACTGTAGTTAGTTGTACTGGGACACAGTTGTAGTTGTAATTTAAATGTAAGGCTGTATTTCCTGTTTGCGATAACTTCTATTTTGTCTCGTTAAGCCGTGTTGGGCGACATTAAACAACACATTTTTTATATAATGCAGTAAGATTAAGATTTGTATGAAACCTGTCTGGTACGTAGCTTTCATGTGAAGTGCATTTAGTTGGTAATGATGGTGCGAACATTGCATTGAAGAAGAAAACACATTGTCATACATAGCAGGATGTATGGCCAGGAAAGTGTGTGACAAAGTATGTCAACAATGTTAGCAAACCCTGATTGGTTCACCGACAAGTTCAACAACAGAAGTGATGCTACTTAACAAAACAGCTAAAGAATGCAAAAGGCGGATTGTAACATCAAGTAAGGAACTAGCGTCAACAGTTGGAGCGTGCTTTCAAGAAGAAAAGGCATGTTCTACATATGGATAAAGTCCGGAGTAGTCTGCGCCGTCATCTCGTCAAAGAAATACTCGAAGATTCACGTGTCTGTCCTGCCGGAATGTGCACGCTGAAAGATTATGTGTTGAACTTATTCATCAACGTTTCCCTCCATACTTTGTTGAAGATGAATAACAACAACTTCACAACTTCACGAATGAGAAATAGGAAAGTCCTGAAGTTGTCGCATATGTAAACAGGTAAGTAGGCGCAACATACGGCGGGCACTTATATACGTGACATCAGCATATGGCGGGCACCTGCGTCCAATATGTTTATTTTAAAGGGACAGTCGCACTTCGTGGCTTTTCGTTTTTATTGCAAAATCGTGTTATACAGTATAAATTATATCTATTATAGCGTACTGGCTGCCCAAAGATGTTTGTAACGAAGCAGAAATCAACTTTTGGATTGAACCGTTAAATATTTACAAGAATCAACGCGCTGTCACTCAAATCCCCGAATTGCGAGTTCGGGAAATTCCGCGAAAGGTCGTGACCCGACGTGGGCCGAGCTTCAGATGTCAATAATACGCTGTCATCATGGCTTCCATGGCGCAGAACGACGATTCATCGACTGATGTAAGTTAAACAATGAAATGTCATAAGTATTCCGTTTGTCACTGTATTTGTGAAATGATCTTTGTTTGAGATCGTGTTACTGCAACGACTGTTATTAAGCAAACGCGTGTCCGTCAACGAAAGTCTTATTAGCACTAGTTTTGTCCGACAATATCGAGTATACCGCCCGATCAGAAGAAGTGCGCATGCGTGATAATACAAAACAAGTTCTCAACATCGGCTCTAAAACTTTATTCGAAATTCAAAATGACGTTCTCGATCAAATACTATAGACTCCAACAAACGACACTAAAGTCTCACTAAATCCAAATAGGCATAAATTACCAACGTAAAGTATATGTTAGATTCAAAATAAACAACTTTAAACAAGTGGTCACCTCCGCAGACTTCCCGCCAAAACACGCCATCTTGGATTACAAATCAACACCGAAGAAGCCACGAACCGGTCTACTAAACAGCCAAGTGCCACTAAATACCACCAAGCACGCCAAAGATAGTCACTTTCAAACCATATTTTAAACTAAACATTAATCCTAAGCAATAAATATAACGAAGTCGCCCACAGTCGGCCAACAAGCACTACGTATGTAATCTCGTCCCCTAGCAACGATAACGCTACGGCCTACGCCTACGGGCCCACCACGGCTACGCTACCACGACTATTTCCATATCAACATAACGTAAACCGTAATCGTTCCATCGTACGCAATTGTAGAGATCCACTTTGATCACAGGCTGCCATTATTAACAGAAGGAAAACAGTACCCACAACAATAAACTTTCTACTAACAGGCTCTCCGTCAAGACGTCTTCCCAGTATCGCCCTGGGGCCCAACTAGGGCGAAGACCTACATTTTCACTCGCACAACACCAACGTCTTGATATTCATGCACTCTTAAAATTACTAGTAATTTTGAAACAGCGCCGCAGCCTATTCAACTTGGATCTTTAGCACACCACTTCAATCTTGTTTCCAAATATTAACAGTCAGTATATACCGACACTGGTTATACCACCCTTTTGACACTCACCTGCGCGCCAACCACAATCACAACAATGTTCCAAGGGTCCCTGTTCGTGCTCTTATTCATATTAGCCACAAATCGATTCCTTACACAATCCTTCGATGCCTCTGAAACTGACTCAATAAATGGAATATATGCGTTCTCACGCCATTCCTTCAACTCATCCCATCTGATGTGGCCCAAACCAAACAGTAACAAGACGCTGACAATACTCGCCCTCTTCCTCTCAGGCGACATACAAACAAACCCAGGCCCAAGACAACTCCCCATATATCCCTGCGGCTTCTGTGAGCTTGCTGTATCATGGTCACCCAATGAAGAAGCCGTATGCTGCGATGAATGCAGCATATGGTACCACCGGTCATGCCTAGAAATGTGCACTAAAGACTACAGCCTGTTGCAACGCTCAAACGTACAGTGGTTATGCTGTAAGTGTCAAACACTTAATGTATCAAGCTTCACATTCAGAAGCTTCGAAATTTCCCCAAGTTTCTATGAACCCATTGCAAATGAGAATATTACGCTTGAATCGCTCTCCCCGACCTTCAACCCCCTCTTCACCAGCAGCCCCAAGTTGAACCAACAAATATCAGACAAAGCAACAAGAAGACCCAATAGCTCCTCACACTCTTCAAAAAAAGCAAAATCGACAAATTCCAGAGGAAGTTCATCAGTATTTGATCCTAAACCTACGCGTCATGACCATAAACTGTCGTAGCATAATTAACAAAAGAGCCGACCTGGAAGCATCCATAAACTACATAAAACCAGACGTTATCTGTGGCTGTGAGTCCTGGCTTAGTAACAACATAAAGTCCAATGAAGTGTTCCCAGATAACTACACCACCTACAGGAAAGACCGCAACGCAATAGGAGGCGGTGTCTTTGTGCTAGTACGGAAAGACCTCATATCCTCTACTGAACTAGACCTGAATAGCGACTGCGAAATCATGTGGGTCAAAGTACAACTCCAAAACAAAAAGAACCTACTAATAGGCTCATTCTACATGCCGCAACGCTGCGACAAAACCATACGTGAACTAAATAAATCCCTGACAAAGATCACAACAAACTCGAAGAAAAAACAAATAATCCTCTGTGGAGATTTTAATTGTCCCGATGTACTATGGGAAACAAGCACTGTGAAAACGTGCGCACCAGAGCGATCCGTCCAACAAGCCCTCATTGACACAACAGAAAGTGCGCAGCTTACACAAATTCACACTAGAGAGGGCAAGCTACTAGACCTAATCTTTACAACAAATCCCACTGTAGTGACAAACTCTGCTTCTGTACCAGGGATATCAGACCACGACATCATCGTCACAGACTTTGATATAAGAGTCCAACACCAAAACAAACAACGAAGAAAAATTCACCAATTTACTCGCGCTGACTGGGACAATCTAAATGCTGATTTCATCACCCTGTCTAATGAAATAAAGACTCAATACACATTAGGTGCATGCACAGAAACTCTTTGGACAATCTTCAAAAACGCACTAGCGAAATCTATCAACAAACATATCCCATCAAAGCTCAGCTCCAGTCGGTGCAATCTCCCATGGCTAAACAGAAAGGTACAAAGACTACTAAAGCGAAAGAGAAAACTGTACAATAAAGCTAAGAAAACAAACAACTGGGAAAATTACAAATTCATACAGAAAACATGTAGACGAAGTCTGCGTAAAGCAGAATGGGACTTTATTAATAACACCATCACCACAGGCCTCCAAACAAACAACTCAAAGCCATTCTGGCGCTATATCAAAAGTAGAAAACAAGACAACATCGGAGTAGCTCCCCTGAAAAAGAATGGATCACTGGTGTGTAACAGTAAGGAAAAGGCTGAGATCCTCCTGGACCAGTTCCAGAGTGTCTTCACGAAAGAAGACAGATCTGCGCCCCCACACCTTGATCCCCCACAACACCCCAATATATGTGACATTAAAATTGACACCACCGGAGTATGTAAATTACTCAAGTCCATTAAACCACATAAAGCATGTGGCCCTGACCAGATCCCCAATGCTGTCCTTAAGAACTGTGCCGACACCCTATCCCCTGCACTCCGAGACATCTTCCAGAGATCCATAGACACAGGCAACCTACCCTCAGACTGGCGCACAGCAAATGTGTCACCTGTATTTAAAAAAGGAGATAAGCACCTAACAGAAAACTACCGCCCCATCTCCCTGACATCGGTCCCATGCAAAATTCTCGAACACAATCTACCGCCACATCATGACCTACCTAGAAGAGCACAACATCCTAACACACCTAAACCATGGCTTCAGAGCAGGCTTCTCCTGCGAAACACAACTCCTAACCACCACGCATGACCTATTCTCTTCTTTCGACTCTGGAACTCAAGTAGACATAGCGATATTAGACTTTAGCAAGGCCTTCGACACAGTCCCCCACACAAAACTCCTCCATAAACTATCCCACTATGGCATAACCGGAACCACGTTCAAGTGGCTAGACAATTTCAGGGGGACATAGACAAACTAGAGCGTATACAACACCGTGCTGCTCGCTTCATTACCGGCGACTACCACTCCAGACATGAAGGATCAATGACAAACATATTAATAGACCTAAAACTCAATACCCTACAAAGCAGACGTCGGGATCTACGACTCAAATACATGTACAAAATAGCTGAGGGATCTATCCCAGCCATCCCCGCAGAAACATACTTTCGGCCCCAAAAAATAAATAAAAGACGCATCCAACCCAACAATTTTCCAGATCACGTATCCTCAAACTTTGTACAACACCTATCAACCAATAACACCAGGTACCTGCATCCCACACCGACCAATTCAAAAACTCATACTTTGTAAAGACAATAGTAGACTGGAATAAACTAAACGAGTCGCAGGTCCAGGCTGAGACCATAAACGATTTCAGTCTCCTATCCTGCGGCTCAAACACTCAATAACACCATACGCACCCACCCCGTCGTAAACCATAGCCAAGAGTGGCTCCTTACGACGTAGATAATTAGAATTAGAATTAGATCAACAACAGTAGGCACTTCAATGAATCCCGCTACCGCGATGTTTTTACGTGCGCGCAGCTCCGTTGCAGCAGCGCCGTCTCGTTTACTCGGCACCTGGGTAGCGTTCTATTTCAACCTCTGTTTTCATGGTCTTTTCCCGGTCATTTACGTCATTCGCGGCGGGATTCCTTTTGTGGGTAAGTCAAACTTTCTGTACGTCCTTTTCTTTTTCAAATTTGACCAAAATTATGGTAAATTTAATCGATTTGATGACATAGCTGTGTTTCAGTTGCAAGTTTGACAGTCTAGTAATGAATTGTACCGAACGGCTATGTTTGTAGGTAGATCTATAGGATTAAATTAGTATGTGTTGAAAATTTCGTTGGCGTGAACGCCCGTGAAATATAGTTTTTGCGTCATTCAAAACATGTGACATTTGAGCGATCTGTGTCAGTATGACTGAGAGTGCGCCACCGGAGGCGTGGAACGAAATCGTGGAGCTGACTTATTTAATACATTTTGTACCTCTTAATGACAACAAAAACAACAGTATCTTATTTAACTTTAAGATAGGGCCTGTAATTTATAGTCTAGGTCCTACGGGCCAGGCCATATTTTATATATATATATGAATCTTAGGCCATGGCTGGTTACTGCTTACCCTTGGGTTTAGGCTTGGCATGGCTTATGCCATTATTTATGGTTATGCTTTTATTTAGACTTAGAAATAATATAAATATTATGATGCAGTAATTTTAATCAATTCTTGTTAGTTACCTATTAAATCAATCATTTATTAGAAAAGTTGTTTTTGAGGTAAAATACGTAACAAATTTGACTTAATTTGTTTTTTAAATGTTTCATGACAAACAGTCACGGCACAAAATTGCTAAAGCACGTTGTAAATGTAATACAAACCATAAATGCCTTGATCAGTTGTAGCATCATTCATTTCATTGTATGACAACATGCAATACATTAAACACCACAGTTATACCTCTCAAGTATCATAATTATTATGAATTTATGTGTGACATAATGCATTATTATAGAATTTCACACTGCTCTCTTGAGTAACAGAGGCAGGGATATGAACATTATTTCACAAGATTTGTATGTAGAATCAAAACAGTCATCATTATATGATACACAATGCCCTTTTTATTTCAGATATTGTTCGCAGTTACAACTTACATGCAGTGACACTGATCTTACGCTGATCTGTGTCTGACAGTTAACTGTGAAGGTACCAAGCCACAGAGTTGTCTGAATATGACACCCATCACCTGCCTCCATACGTACACATTTAATATGGCTGATTATATATCTGATATCTACTTTGAACAGTGTCCACTCAACATAACACAAACATTACTAATAGACATCATGTTGAAGAACACAACGTTATTTTGCAAGAAACTGAAATATGAACCTTGCTTCACAGATCTTGCAGCCTATTGGCATTAAATTATGAGACAATCAACTTCCAATATTACAAAAAGACTATTATGAGCAGAGCAGACGTCTTCTTCATGGCTTGCTTCCCATGGGCCATGGGGAGTAATGCAGAAAGCAGTCTTGCATTTGGCATATTTGAATTCAGCGTCGGAATACTGTGAACAATTTATAAACATCACTTCATCAAGTTCATGTTAAAATGCGGTATATTACATTATGAAGCATTGACAACTGATTACTGGTCTGTACAGAGCATGCATCACTCATCCAACCTGTCATGACACAGTCACACATAGACACAGTGAACTAGGAGTATGAATATTGTATTTCATTATCATGTACTGATCTGTTGAGTTTATGTGCTATTTAGCCAATATTTACTTATTAATAAAGTTATTGTTAAAGCTATATGACTGGTTAATGTATATTTATTATAATGTTTAATGTGGTGGTAAACATTGCATAAATTATATAACTGTTAATAATTATGGACATTCCAGCCTTTTATCGAAATGTAGTGGTCATTCGTTAGCATGCTAATATTAGCCAATATTAACTTATTAATTAAGTTACTGTTAATGTGAAATGACTGGTTAATGTGTATTTATTACCACAATTACTGTGGCTTACTGCTTTCATAAATTATCCAAATATCTTCATAATCATGAACATTATGGCCTTTTACTGAAATGTGTTGGTTTGTCGAGGTTGCGCACTAATTAGCTAATATTGACTAATTAAATAAATTATTAAATGATTTGTTAATGCACATTTATTACCAGTATTAATGTGGTTATTCACATTACATAATATGTATAAAATCTTCATAATCATGGACATTATGGCCTTCAATTGGAACGTTTTGGTCTGTTGAGTTTTGCATGCTATGTAAATAAAATTAACTAATTTATTGCATTAATTTTGATATAATTAGTACTAAAAATATTACATATTATAAATTTATTACTCTTATCAATGTGTTTGAAAAACCCTGAAGACAGTATTTAAATATCTGTATAAATAAAAAAGTTATGACATTTTAAAGCAAATATTTACCTATAGAAAACACAAAAATGAGTCCATTTTGCCATTGTAAGAGATACACAAAAATTACGCTGTTTTTCCATCTTAAAATCGCAATATCTTTTGATCTATTAAAGATATGTTAATAAAATAAACAGTTATGTGATCCTTAACCTATTTCCTTTAATTTAATTCCCATGATATTTAATATTTTGTTGAAGTGCCTAACAACAGTGACAACACAAAGTCGAAGGGTCCCACAGTCAATTAACACTATCATCTAATACCAGTATGACTAGTTTCGTGTTTACTGTCTATTGGTTAAAATGATATCATATTATGAGTGTGTGTACTCGTTTTCTTGAAATCGGTAGCATAATTTCATTTGAATGCATTCGTTACGATTCCTTCTTTGCGGAATAGGCCTACAATGTCGACTGGCGAATCATAGTGCATAACAACCAGCTGTAGCCCACGCTCGTAGCGTGTTTGATTTTGTTTGGGGGATGCGCTTTTCAGTGACTGGGACCTTTCTTGTCGTGTTAGTTGACAGGGTTTTGTTGGAAATTGTGCAGGTCGTAGTCGTCGTCTTTATTTTACTGGCCTTACAACCGTGATGAATTAAAAGTAAATAAGAGAGTATATTACTTTTCTTCTGTAATGTGCGTGCGTCAATGTTTCAAGGTTTATGGCAATAAAAGCACGTTTTCTAAAGTATTGCCATGCACTGTCAATTATTGCATGGTGACTAAGTACACAAAATAAATGTTATTGTTATATATACACAAATTATTTACCATATCACATTATCTGTTTACACAGAGTTTGAATGGTTCCAGGGAAACAGCTGCAGTGGGAGAAAGACGTGGAGTGAGAGGAAGATGGGGCAGTTAGACGACAGGGTGCAGCAGGAGGAAGGGGTGTGGGGAGAGGGCGTGGCAGAAGATCAAGGGAGCTATCACTGTCACTGAACAGGACTGACTGCGCTCGCATGGCGAGGTTACGCAATAAGAGACGGGAGCAACTGCAGGTAAATATTTTTATCACGGTGCACATTTTGAATAACAGTTATAAATACAAGTGACAAAATATTTAGGGTAAAGATTTTATATTCATGTTATGATCCAAATGCTGCGCAGGTACATGACGTCACCGAAAATGCCGAGGTACCAAGTTTGAAACTGTGAACTATGCTTTTTATAAAATAAATTACATAATCAACCAATTTTGATCAAAAACATACACAAACACATAAATAATAGTTTACAATGTATTATTCCAAATGCACTGCAAAATATACATTTCCTTTAGACATGACCCATATATAATGTAATTCACACATACGCATGCATGCACATACGTGCACACACATACATACACACACATAATTTGCCTGGTGTTATCAAAAACATGCTACATTGCAGAATTTGTGCTTTCCAGGAATTACAATAAAAAAGCAGGTACTGTATTTTGTTTGAACATCTAACATGCACACCAACATTTTGTGTATTAAATAACCATAATGTTAATATTTAGTTACATGATATTTTTGCAATCCTTCTAGGCTGACATTAACGAACTGGATGAGGGGCAGGCAAAGACGCTGCTACTGTGCATCAGCATCAGCATGCAACCGGTGAGATGTGTACTTTTATAAGATATGAGGGTGGTGTGACAAGGGTGTGAATCTCTCTCTCCCACATCTTTTGAGATCACCACGTCATCCAACAAACCATGTCTAATTCCCACAAATTTGTATTACTGACCTCCTTCTTCCTGCCATATACTGAAATTACATATTTGTTACTACCTATATAGTATATATTTTTGCAAACAAAGTCATATATGTGTGTTTGACCTGAATCCATGACGTTTTGGTAAAGGACACTTTGGCAATAGACATTTTGTTAACAGGACATTTCGGTAACAGGACATATTGGTAATCAAACATTTCGGTAATAGGACATTTCGGTAAAACTATTAAAAATAATCCTAATTATTTGGTCATTTTTAAAGGTGTCTTGTATAGATAATTATATACATTTTTGTAATAGACAGTAAATTTGGTTAATTTATTATTATGCATTTAGAAATTAGGTTGGTCACTTTTCCAGACAGTGGACGACAGTCAGTCATGGTTATTTAAATCCATGGGTTAGAGGGGACAGGTTAGAGTGCTCAATTGCTACAGCCAATCAGTGGCTCGCTGCACACATTATCCAGACACACATAAGGTAATGTCATACCTGTGAACATGGAGTTGTCGACAACAACAAGGGGAAAGCTAAGCTTTTGTGGAATGGCTGTGCTTATACCAAAGAAACAGAAAAATGGTGTGATACAGTGGCGCTGCACATGTATGTCATGCGAGCAAGTCGTGCCATGGTAGTGTGAACACAGACTTGCTACCAGCAAATCCAGTGTTGAGAATTGACCACAACCACTGCCCTGAACCTGCAGCAGCATAATTTTTATACTGAATATTTGTGTTACTTTGGATGGAATAAATTGTTACTTAATACAACCGTAGTTCACATTCATTCAAATTAAAACATTTTTATTAGCCACTACTGGCGCCTGGTATTCTAAATAGTTTTGTAAAAAGAGGTACACACTGTAAAGATTATTAATTTTTTTGGTCTTACCGAAATGTCCTATTACAAAATGTGTGGTTACCAAAATATCCAATTTCCGAAACGACATCTTTAAAAATTACCAAATAATTCTCATTATTTTCAATAGTTTACCGAAATGTTCTATTACCGAAATGTCTGATTACCAAAATGTCCTGTTACCAAAATGTCTGTTGCCCAAAGTGTCCTTTACCAAAACGTCTGGCACCCGTTTGACCTACATCCTAAATACATATCAGTAGGTCTGACCATTACAACAAACAGATGGATAACAAATTCTTTGGAACCTTGTTAATACCAATGATAATACACAGAAACATCAGCATTGCGACATCATTTCACAGGAATAGAAAATGCTAATATACTGGGTTTTCCACGCAAATCCAAAAATACATATTCCGCGTCTGAAAGTCCAGATCAGACCACAAACCCAGTTTTACTTAAAAAACTTAATCACACTTACATAATCATGTTTCATTTTAATGCAACTGCTACAGTTTTAATGTACTGGTGTATACATTTCTTTTTAGGAAATGGACTTGCTCGTACTCGACCCCACAGTTTTGACAATGGTGGGACGCTACAGAGCAGATGTGTTTGGCGTGCCAGCACGAGGAGACAATGATGCCATGCGACATTATGCCTACCACCAGTTTGTTTTCTGGCGACATGGCAAACTGGGAACAGGGAACCGACATGTTATTCCGAGCTGTTGTGTGTGGAAAATTAGGCAGACGTTTCCGAGTGCAAGTGGACAGTACTCTGGGTTCAAAGTTCATACATTAGGTTAAAATCATTACTTGTCAAGAATAAAGTGTGTAAACTTTATATAACCACACATCATCAGGTAACCATGGTAATTTATAAATTAATTGATAATAGTTTGTTATTAAAAAAATAAATGTTATTTAACATGTAGGTTACTCATTGACAACTTCCATCTTAGGCATATTTCCTTTTTCCAAATCGGGTTTGATGCCTTGCCACTAGATCTGCCGTTGGTGACGCAGGCACTGCTGCTAGTGTTGGTGCAATGTTGCGCGGGTCATCAGGTTTAAGTCCACGCATCCTGCGTTTTGGTAGTGGATCGTCAGTGCATGTTCGGATGACTTCTTTCTCCGTTTGTTGTAGACTTTGAGGTAGCTGTAGATTAATAGACAAACTTAATGACGTGTCATTAACTTGCATTGTTACAGAGTATGGTATTTGCAAAACAAAATTGTTTATTCAACATGTAAATATTTAAAAACATTTTTTTATGTGCAATACGTCGGCATATAAAAATGTTATGTAAATAGCCGAATTATTGCAAATAAAAAGTTACTTTAAATATTACACATATATGCATAATGTACATACGCTATTATTATTATGATTTGTATTGTTTATGTATTGCAACGTAATAAATACCTTTCATTTCCAAAAAAACTCTTCTCATACATTACTTGCTCAATCATAGGCATTGATTGTTAGAGTCGTCACCAACATAAATAAATCCAATCAATAATTAGCCCTAGAATGGAATGGCAATAGTCGTTATTATCATGCATAACAAAAAGATTTACATGTTCATGTTGTTACATGTATACTTAATGTGTACCTGCATACTTACACAGTGTGTCCCTTTCGATTTCTTTTCAATGGTAAATCTTTGTGACTCTGATGATCAATCGCCGCCAGAAGGACCGTGCCCGGTATACAGGGAAGCTACAATAAGTAATTTCATCTGATAAATTTCTGATTCATGTTGTTTCCCTGTGTGTTTGAATCTATATTATTCGATGATGGCCAACCAAGACTTTTAAAATGTTAAGAATAATCCGACTCTGCACCTGAAATGGTGGATCCATAAGTTACAGTCACTATGACTTATGTTATCCACCACAATCATAATTTTTTTTCAAACAACAATAAACAGGCAGGATGTGTTTTTGTGTCTCTTCATGGGCCTAAGATACAGGCCAAATGTTATCAACAGGAACTGTCCTCAAAGAAGCTGGTTATGGAGTAAATATAGCATAAGTTACAGGACACCACAATTTGGCCCAGTATTGTGCAACTTCACTCATGCTAAATTTAATTTCTTCTAATTTTCTTCCATGTTACATTGACTAAGAGTAATGTGTACCTTTCAGTGACATTGATGTCAAGCTCATATGAAGCATCCTCCGTGCATTGTGATGGTAGCCATGAATCATCATCGTCGCCCTCCTCACTGTCTCCATCATATGACAGAGGGCTATAAACAAATACTTATTGAATAATTATGTTTAGTTGACAAAACTGCTACATATGTTTAAACTCCACAAATTAGTATGTAATAGTATGTCATAAAATTAAAGTTTGTTTTGTTTTAATGTCAACCACATAACTCAAGTAAAACTTAAACAAGGCATGCATGCCATCTGTTAGACGAAACATTCGGGTGGCCACTACAAACGTTCGATCTGTACGAGATAAGACAGCCTCACTTTGTGATTTATTAATTTCAAAGAAAATAAACATTCTAGCTGTAACTGAGACCTGGCTTAGACCACATGATACACATGCATGCATTGCTGACGTTTCCCCTTCTGGTTACACCTTTCACCATCGACCACGTTTAGTCGGCCGTGGAGGTGGTGTTGGCTTTTTTATATCACAGCAGTTCAAAGTTAAATTACATTCTAACCCTGAATACTCTAGTTTTGAGTCCATCTTTGCTGAAATTTCAGATTCTTCTTTCTCCGCACACTTTGTTTGTATCTATCGCCCTCCAGGACATCCGGCCAATATCTTTGAAGACTCAGGATATGTTGGAAAATCTGGCAGTCATTCACTCAGAATTTTACATTCTTGGTGATTTTAATCTACATTTGGATATACCTTCTTCAACTACAACTACGTTTGATGATATTCTGGCATCATTTGATTTGAAACAACATGTTACCTTTTCGACACATATACATGGCCATTGGCTTGACCTCTTGATAACCCGTTCAACTTGTAATAATATCCAAGCACCTACTGTTTCAGATGGGTTATCAGACCACCATACTGTCATTGCCAATATTAATGGTTCTATAGCCCCTTTACAATCGAAACACAATGTGTCTTACAGAGCCATTCATAGGATTGACATTACAGCTTTAATGGCTGATATCCTTATATCTGACCTTATCACAGATAAAAAAAAACATCTATCTGACTTATATAAACAGTACTGTCAAGTACTCAATGCACTACTTGACAAACATGCACCTATAAAATCCAAATGGGTTTCAGAAAGGCCACCGGCTCCATGGATGACTTCCGAAATTATACTATCTAAAAGGCGTCGTCGTTATTTAGAGCGTGTATGGCGCAAATCACGCTCGCCATTAGATAGATCGCGTTATTCTAAGCAATGTCACCTCTGTAACAGACAAATGGCTAAAGCTAAATCAGATTATTTTACAGATATGGTCATTTATAAGTCTGATAATCCGCGTCAGTTATGGAACTGCATCAATAACATTCTACACAGACGGCCTACTCCATCGTTACCTGATCATATGTCAATTAAGTCTCTATGTGATTCGTTCTCTAGTCACTTCAAGAATAAAATCAGTATCATTCGTTCTGCTTTCCCACGTCATAATATAAGTAATGTCAGTGTGGACTTTCCACAAGTAAATTCTCAACTTGTATCATTTGAACCTGCAACAGTTGATGAAGTTAGGAAAATAATTATGTCCTCCCCAAATAAATCTTGTGCACTTGATCCATTTCCAACAATACTGCTAAAAGCATGTCTCGATACACTAATTGGACCTATAACAAATATTATAAATGCATCACTTTGCTCTGGCTGTTTTCCTGATGATTTTAAATACGCCCATGTCACACCAATTCTTAAGAAGTCATCTCTGTCTAAGCAAGACCTAAACAGTTATAGACCTATTTCTAATCTCAGCTTCATTTCCAAAATACTAGAAAAGGTTGTAGCAAGTCGTCTAAGGTCTCACATTAGCACAAATGTCTTAACTAATGTGTCACAATCAGCATATAAGCAGTTTCATTCAACAGAGACTGCCCTTTTAAAGGTTCATAATGACATTACCTTGAACATTAATAATGGTAAAGTGACTGCACTTACCTTACTAGATCTCTCTGCCGCGTTTGACACGATTGATCACAGCATTCTCATTGAACGCCTATTAAAGTGGTACGGCATATCTGGCACAGCTCTAAGCTGGTTTTCTTCGTATCTAACTGATAGATACCAAACTATAAAGATTGGGAACTGCTTTTCAGCTGCACTGCCGGCTTTATTTGGTGTTCCACAAGGTTCTGTTCTTGGGCCTTTGCTTTTTACTCTTTACACCACGCCACTAAGCTCTGTTATACAAAAACATAACTTAGATCATCATCTTTATGCTCATGATACTCAGATCTACATTTCGTTGGCTACCCCGGATACAAATCGCTCCCTTAACCAACTTAGTGATTGCCTTCAAGATATCTTCCATTGGATGATTGACAGCAAGTTGAAATTAAATGCAAATAAAACTGAATTGATCATTATTGGTACTCGAATGCAGCGTTGTAAACTGGATGGTTTTTTCCGTACGCGTATTTTGAATCAGTACATCACGCCAGCAACCTCGGTGCGGGATCTAGGAGTAATCTTTGATAGAAACTTCAATTTCCGACAACATAAGTAGTATAGAGACAAGGCACACACTCGCCCCGCCCCTTTTTAGACCTAACTACGTGCATAAAAAACGTCCTTATCAAAATCGGGAACCTACTTATAAAAAAAGATCAAAGGGTTTTGTGTAACCTGAGAGAAATCGGGAACATACTTATAAAAAACGTGATTGATGGCCTGTCACTTTTTGTGACTGAAAAGCGCCCTCTAGCGATTAATAACAGCGTCCCGGCGTCCTTAGTTACGGCGTCCCTAGTTACGGGATAACGCCATCTAGCGAGTATAGAGACAAGGCACACACTCGCCCCGCCCCTTTTTAGACCTAGGTACGTGCATAAAAAACGTCGATTTCAAAATCGGGGTCCTACTTATAAAAAAAAGATCAAAGGCTTTTTGGTAACCTGAGTGGAATCGGGATCCTAGTTATAAAAAACGTGATTGATGGCCTGTCACTTTTTGTGACTGAAAAGCGCCCTCTAGTGGTTAATAACAACGTCCTAGTTACGGCGTCCTTAGTTACGGCGTCCCTAGTTACGGGATAACGCCATCTAGCGAATAATAATAGCGTCCCTAGTTACGTGATAAC
This sequence comes from Escarpia spicata, assembly GCA_963995525.1. Classification (NCBI taxonomy): domain Eukaryota; kingdom Metazoa; phylum Annelida; class Polychaeta; order Sabellida; family Siboglinidae; genus Escarpia; species Escarpia spicata. Next base: position 26,169,890 of record OZ023205.1, on the reverse strand, counting down.
GCCATCTAGCGAATAATATAATAACAGCATCCCTAGTTACGATACGGAGATATAGCAGAAACCAATGTGGTTATGTTAAAATCACCGTGGTTACGGTAAAACCACCGTGGGTAAGAATGCACTAAACCCAGTGTGAACGAGATTAGCCGCTGTACCCTGGATAGGGCGGTAGTGGTGAAAGTTGAGACGCGGCCGGTCGGCCTAGATACGGGCGGCTGAAAATAGATCTACGGCTGGGATTTTGTTAGCCGGATTTGTAATGATGCTGAAATAAACTGGTTGGCTTTGTGGAAACAGCGCTTATGCATGCGTTTAAAAAGCGATAATCAGCGGCTTGGTTTATCGAGGTAGCGGAGTGTAGGTGGTTTCTGTGAATGTGCTAGCAAAACGAAACGAGTGGGATATATAATTTACGACTCTGTAACGGCGTTAATTTCAGCCGTGGCGCTATCAAAACGAAACGAATTCCATGCATGCATTTAGCGTTTAAAAGCTGTACTCAGCGGCCTGTTAAAGCAGGATGGTTATATTCGGTGGATAGACGAATGGACGCAAAATGGTGTAAGTTATGTTTTATTAATAGAAGTCACGGTGGCGTGAGCCAGGTCTGCGTAATGTTTGCTTGAGAGCCTCGTCCCTGTCGTAGCCGAGCGGCGCGTGAGTTGTCCCCGTCAAACTGCCGTTGTAGCATTTGTTGAGCGACTGGCTGGAATTAACGGCAAGTTTTCACACGACATACAGGTTTGTTGTAGAGTGTTGTGTGTAGGCAGGTTCCTTTCCACGTCGAGGCAGGTGGATTCTGTGAAATAATGCATATGAATAATGAGGAGTTTCCCAAGAACTAAATCACTGTTATTAATATAAAAGTAAATAATAAAGAATAGTTTAATACAAGAATAGCATATAAATAATATAAAAAGTAATTAATATAAAATTTACCGATAGGATAAAAGACGAAATACCGCTGTACTAAATAAAATAAATAAAATAAAACTTACCGCTGTTCTTTGCATATGAATAATGGAGGAGAACTAAATCACTGTTATTAATATAAGAGGAGAACTAAATCAATAATTAATCAAGAATAGTAATTAATAAAGAATAGTATATTATTAATATAAAAGTAATTAATAAAGAATATAAAACTTACGGATAGGCTAAAAGACGACTTAACGCTCTACTAAATAAATAAAATAAAATAAAACTTACCGCTGATCTTTCGTGGAAGGTTGCTCAGACGTTGTGCTGGCGGTAGCCATGATTGAATGAAAATGAGCAACGACCGTTGCATGCATGCATTATTTCCTAAAGACATTTATGCGTTAAGCGCGCATGCGCGAAAATGTTAAGCGCGCATGCGCAAAAGTGAAGTAAAACATTGAAGGCAAAGAGATCAAAATGGCAATAAACGAACGTTTAAATCATAAAATGAACCGTTGTATACGCTTAGTTAGGGATCAGGCATATTGTGGAGTATTAATAATAGAGAAATTCGATGTGAAAGTCACATTTGACAACGAACGCGCTAACGTGAACGTCGAATTTTTTTTCTTGGCAATAACTGAAACCGGATGGTGACGCAAGCCAGCTGTGGCGCGCGTGACGCTAATGGGGGTAGCTTATCACGATCGGAATGTGAAGCTAGAACAATGCCATTTCAAAAACGATACACGAACTATAAAAGCATGAATTGAAGCGTTGTTTAGGATCAGTGGAGAGTAGGGATCTGTGTAGTGCCATTATATTATAGAAAATCGATGTAAATAACGTTTGTGAACGAAAAGCACTACATGACCGTTCATTATTATTTATTTATTTATTTTTTTTTTTCCGAAAGCAAAGACATCCGAGACTAGTCAGTTATGCGTTAGGCGATTAGTAGGATCTGCTTTGTGCTGTAGGGGTGCGTGCGTAGCGATAACGAGTTGGACGTTATCATCGAGGAGGCGTACCACACATCGAACCGCCGACGTACGAGAGTCTGTACACGGTGTCGCCAACACCGCCGGAAGTGATACAACGTCAAGTCATCGCGCCGGGTCGGGGTCAGTTGGCCTTCCGCTATGAGCGGCACGCGATGTCCCCCCTCGCCGAACACCTCAGTGAGATGATTCTGGAGAGGGCGCGCGATCGATGCGGCGCTGTATCTGGTCCAGTTCGTTTCGGACTGGCTGCTAGGCACGGACTGGCGCGACTACATCAACCGCGCTCTGCTGGAGTCGACCGTCCATACGTACATTCAGCGCAGGAGCGGACTCGAATAGAACATTATGCTTGCTTTGTTTGCTATAACATTGGTTAAAAATAAAAGCCGTTGTTTTGAATGTTGTACTACGATGGCGACGCTTAATAAAACGTTGAAAATGTACTTTCCGTTCGACAGTCCCACACAGCTCCCCGAAAGTGCCACACAATTTCCTGACAGTCCCACACAGCTCCTTGACAGTAACACACCGCTCCCCGGCAGTACGTCTAACTTGTTACATGTTTGCCTTCCGTACATGGTCCAGCTTGTTACACGTCTACCTTCCATACATGTACTAGCTTTTTAATTATTTGCTATCCATACATGGTCTAGCTTGTTACATGTTTGCCTTCCATACACGGACTAGCTTGTTACATGTTTACCTTCCATACACGGTCTGGCTTGTTACATGTCTACCTTCCATACTTGGTCTAGCTTCTTACATGTCTGCCTTTCATACATGGTCTAGCCTGTTACATGTCTGCCTTCCGTACATGGACTAGCTTGTTACATGTTGGCCTTCCGTACATGGGCTAGCTTGTTACATGTTTGCCTTACGTACATGGACTAGCTTGTTACATGTGTGCCTTCCATACACGAACAAGCTTGTTACATGTTTGCCTTACGTACATGGACTAACTTGTTACATGTTTGCCTTCCATACACGGACTAGCTTGTTACATGTTTGCCTTACATACATGGACTAGCTTGTTACATGTTTACCTTCCATACATGGTCTAGCTTGTTACAGGTCTGCCTTTCATACATGGTCTAGCTTGATACATGTTTCCCTTCCGTACATGGACAAGCTTGTTACATGTTTACCTTCCATACACGGACTAGCTTGTTACATGTTTACCTTCCAAAAACGGACTAGCTTGTTACATGTTTGCCTTCCATACACGGACTAGCTTGTTACATGTTTGCCTTCCGTACATGGTCTGGCTTGTTACATGTCTGTCTTCCATACATGGTCTAGCTTGCTACATGTTTCCCTTCCATACATGGTCTAACTTGTGACATGTTTGCCTTCCATACATGGTCTAGCTTGTTACATGTTTGCCTTCCATACACGGACTAGCTTGTTACATATTTGCATTCCATACATGATCTAGCTTGTTACATGTCTACCTTCCATATATGGTCTAGCTTGTTACATGTCTGCCTTCCGTACATGGACTAGGTTCCCTGACAGTCCCACACAGCTTCCGACAGTCACACGCAGTTCCCTGACAGTCCCACACAGCTCCATGACAGTCCCACACAGTTTCCGACAGTCCCACACAGCTTCCCGACAGTCTCATACAGCTTCCGACAGTCCCACACAGCTCCATGACATTTATTTTATTTAGGTCTTATTATTTAGCAATAGACCGGTAAGTTGCCTTTTACACGAGTCCTATTAATTATCTTTATTAATTAATAAGAACCTCATTAGTCATGTTTTGATTTAATTTGGGAACCTCCTCATTAGTCACAGCGATAGAGCGGTAGGTTCTGGCAGTCCCACACAGCTCCATGACAGTCCCACCCAGTTTCCGACAGTCCCACACAGCTCCATAACAGTATTACACAGCTTCCTGACAGTCCCACACAGTTCCTGGCAGTCCCACACAGCTCCCCGACAGTCACACGCAGTTCCCTGACAGTCCCACACAGCTCCCCGACAGCCCCACACAGTTTCCGACAGTCCCACACAGCTTCCCGACAGTCTCATACAGCTTCCGACAGTCCCACACAGCTCCATGACATTTATTTTATTTAGGTCTTATTATTTAGCAATAGACCGGTAAGTTGCCTTTTACACGAGTCCTATTAATTATCTTTTATTAATTAATAAGAACCTCATTAGTCATGTTTTGATTTAATTCGGGAACCTCCTCATTAGTCACAGCGATAGAGCGGTAGGTTCCGGCAGTTCCACACAGCTCCATGACAGTCCCACGCAGTTTCCGACAGTCCCACACAACTTCCCGACAGTCTCATACAGCTTCCGACATTCACACGCCGTTCCCTGACAGTCCCACACAGTTACCCGACAGTCATACACAGCTTCCCGACAGTCCCACACAGCTCCCTACCACACAATTCCCTGACAGTCCCACACAGTTCCGGTCAGTCCCACACAGCTCCCCGACAGTCTCACACAGCTCCCTGAAAGTACCACACAATTCCCTGACAGTCCCACACAGTTCCCTTACAGTCACACACAGCTCCCTGTCAGTCCCACACAGCTCCCTGACAGTCCCACACAACTCCCTGACAGTCTCACACAGTTCCGCCTGATAGTCCCAAAACTCCCGACAGTCCCACACAGCTCCCTGGCAGTCACACACAGCTCCCCGGCAGTACCACACAGTTCCTGGCAGTCCCACACAGCTCCATGACATTTATTTTATTTAGTTCTTATTATTTAGCAATAGACCGGTAAGTTGCCTTTTACACGAGTCCTATTAATTATCTTTATTAATTAATAAGAACCTCATTAGTCATGTTTTGATTTAATTTGGGAACCTCCTCATTAGTCACAGCGATAGAGCGGTAGGTTCTGGCAGTCCCACACAGCTCCATGACAGTCCCACCATACACTTCCCGACAGTCCCACACAGCTTCCCGACAGTCCCACACAGCTCCCTGGCTACATGTCTCCCTTCCATACATGGTCTAACTTGTGACATGTTTGCCTTCCATACATGGTCTAGCTTGTTACATGTTTGCCTTCCATACACGGACTAGGTTGTTACATATTTGCCTTCCATACATGAACTAGCTTGTTACATGTATACCTTCCATATATGGTCTAGCTTGTTACATGTTTGCCTTTCATACATGGTCTAGCCTGTTACATGTCTGCCTTCCGTACATGGACTAGGTTGTTACAGCTCCCTGACAGTCCCACACAGTTACCCGACAGACACACAAACTCCTGACTGACAGTGCCACACAGCTCCCTGACAGTCTCACACAGCTCCCTGACAGTACCACGCAGTTCCTCGTCAGTCCCATACAGGGGTTCTGTATGTATGTATGTATGTAGGAGCCGTCGCACCACGGCGCCGATACTCGTCTAACTCGTATCTTATTATTTAGCAATAGACCGGTAAGTTGCCTTTTACACGAGTCCTATTAATTATCTTTATTAATTAATAAGAACCTCATTAGTCATGTTTTGATTTAATTTGGGAGCCTCCTCATTAGTCACAGCGATAGAGCGGTAGGTTCTGGCAGTCCCACACAGCTCCATGACAGTCCCATACACTTCCCGACAGTCCCACACAGCTTCCCGACAGTCCCACACAGCTCCCTGGCTACATGTCTCCCTTCCATACATGGTCTAACTTGTGACATGTTTGCCTTCCATACATGGTCTAGCTTGTTACATGTTTGCCTTCCATACACGGACTAGGTTGTTACATATTTGCCTTCCATACATGAACTAGCTTGTTACATGTATACCTTCCATATATGGTCTAGCTTGTTACATGTTTGCCTTTCATACATGGTCTAGCCTGTTACATGTCTGCCTTCCGTACATGGACTAGGTTGTTACAGCTCCCTGACAGTCCCACACAGTTACCCGACAGACACACAAACTCCTGACTGACAGTGCCACACAGCTCCCTGACAGTCTCACACAGCTCCCTGACAGTACCACGCAGTTCCTCGTCAGTCCCATACAGGGGTTCTGTATGTATGTATGTATGTATGTAGGAGCCGTCGCACCACGGCGCCGATACTCGTCTAACTCGTATAACTAACTAACTAACTCGTCTAACTCGTAGGGGGGTGGCGGGGGGTTCTGTATGTATGTAGGTATGTAGGTATGTAGGGTAATAAAAACATACAATTGTTTTCAGACTGACAGGAACTGTGTGGGATTGCCAGGAAGATGTGTAATACTGTTATGGAGCTGTGTGGGACTGTCAGGCGGAGCTGTGTGAGACTGTCAGGGAGTTGTGTGGGACTGTCAGGGAGCTGTGTGGGACTGAGAGGGAACGAACTATGTGGTACTGTCAGGGAGCTGTGTGTGACTGTAAGGGAACTGTATGGGACTGTCAGGAGCTGTGTGTGATGGTCAGGAGCTGTGTGGGACTGTCAGGGAGCTGTATTACTAATGAGGTTCTTATTAATTAATAAAGATAATTAATAGGACTCGTGTAAAAGGCAACTTACCGGTCTATTGCTAAATAATAAGAACTAAATAAAATAAATGTCATGGAGCTGTGTGGGACTGTTAGGGAATTGTGTGGTACTGCCGGGGAGCTGTGTGTGACTGTCAGGGAGCTGTGTGGGACTGCGCGCTTTTACGTGTATAGTAGTAGTAATAAAGTATGTTTTTATTACCCTACATACCTACATACCTACATACATACAGAACCCCCCGCCACCCCCCTACGAGTTAGACGAGTTAGTTAGTTAGTTATACGAGTTAGACGAGTATCGGCGCCGTGGTGCGACGGCTCCTACATACATACATACATACATACATACAGAACCCCTGTATGGGACTGACGAGGAACTGCGTGGTACTGTCAGGGAGCTGTGTGAGACTGTCAGGGAGCTGTGTGGCACTGTCAGTCAGGAGTTTGTGTGTCTGTCGGGTAACTGTGTGGGACTGTCAGGGAGCTGTAACAACCTAGTCCATGTACGGAAGGCAGACATGTAACAGGCTAGACCATGTATGAAAGGCAAACATGTAACAAGCTAGACCATATATGGAAGGTATACATGTAACAAGCTAGTTCATGTATGGAAGGCAAATATGTAACAACCTAGTCCGTGTATGGAAGGCAAACATGTAACAAGCTAGACCATGTATGGAAGGCAAACATGTCACAAGTTAGACCATGTATGGAAGGGAGACATGTAGCCAGGGAGCTGTGTGGGACTGTCGGGAAGCTGTGTGGGACTGTCGGGAAGTGTATGGGACTGTCATGGAGCTGTGTGGGACTGCCAGAACCTACCGCTCTATCGCTGTGACTAATGAGGAGGCTCCCAAATTAAATCAAAACATGACTAATGGGGTTCTTATTAATTAATAAAGATAATTAATAGGACTCGTGTAAAAGGCAACTTACCGGTCTATTGCTAAATAATAAGATACGAGTTAGACGAGTATCGGCGCCGTGGTGCGACGGCTCCTACATACATACATACATACAGAACCCCTGTATGGGACTGACGAGGAACTGCGTGGTACTGTCAGGGAGCTGTGTGAGACTGTCAGGGAGCTGTGTGGCACTGTCAGTCAGGAGTTTGTGTGTCTGTCGGGTAACTGTGTGGGACTGTCAGGGAGCTGTAACAACCTAGTCCATGTACGGAAGGCAGACATGTAACAGGCTAGACCATGTATGAAAGGCAAACATGTAACAAGCTAGACCATATATGGAAGGTATACATGTAACAAGCTAGTTCATGTATGGAAGGCAAATATGTAACAACCTAGTCCGTGTATGGAAGGCAAACATGTAACAAGCTAGACCATGTATGGAAGGCAAACATGTCACAAGTTAGACCATGTATGGAAGGGAGACATGTAGCCAGGGAGCTGTGTGGGACTGTCGGGAAGCTGTGTGGGACTGTCGGGAAGTGTATGGTGGGACTGTCATGGAGCTGTGTGGGACTGCCAGAACCTACCGCTCTATCGCTGTGACTAATGAGGAGGTTCCCGAATTAAATCAAAACATGACTAATGAGGTTCTTATTAATTAATAAAAGATAATTAATAGGACTCGTGTAAAAGGCAACTTACCGGTCTATTGCTAAATAATAAGACCTAAATAAAATAAATGTCATGGAGCTGTGTGGGACTGTCGGAAGCTGTATGAGACTGTCGGGAAGCTGTGTGGGACTGTCGGAAACTGTGTGGGGCTGTCGGGGAGCTGTGTGGGACTGTCAGGGAACTGCGTGTGACTGTCGGGGAGCTGTGTGGGACTGCCAGGAACTGTGTGGGACTGTCAGGAAGCTGTGTAATACTGTTATGGAGCTGTGTGGGACTGTCGGAAACTGGGTGGGACTGTCATGGAGCTGTGTGGGACTGCCAGAACCTACCGCTCTATCGCTGTGACTAATGAGGAGGTTCCCAAATTAAATCAAAACATGACTAATGAGGTTCTTATTAATTAATAAAGATAATTAATAGGACTCGTGTAAAAGGCAACTTACCGGTCTATTGCTAAATAATAAGACCTAAATAAAATAAATGTCATGGAGCTGTGTGGGACTGTCGGAAGCTGTATGAGACTGTCGGGAAGCTGTGTGGGACTGTCGGAAACTGTGTGGGACTGTCATGGAGCTGTGTGGGACTGTCAGGGAACTGCGTGTGACTGTCGGAAGCTGTGTGGGACTGTCAGGGAACCTAGTCCATGTACGGAAGGCAGACATGTAACAAGCTAGACCATATATGGAAGGTAGACATGTAACAAGCTAGATCATGTATGGAATGCAAATATGTAACAAGCTAGTCCGTGTATGGAAGGCAAACATGTAACAAGCTAGACCATGTATGGAAGGCAAACATGTCACAAGTTAGACCATGTATGGAAGGGAAACATGTAGCAAGCTAGACCATGTATGGAAGACAGACATGTAACAAGCCAGACCATGTACGGAAGGCAAACATGTAACAAGCTAGTCCGTGTATGGAAGGCAAACATGTAACAAGCTAGTCCGTTTTTGGAAGGTAAACATGTAACAAGCTAGTCCGTGTATGGAAGGTAAACATGTAACAAGCTTGTCCATGTACGGAAGGGAAACATGTATCAAGCTAGACCATGTATGAAAGGCAGACCTGTAACAAGCTAGACCATGTATGGAAGGTAAACATGTAACAAGCTAGTCCATGTATGTAAGGCAAACATGTAACAAGCTAGTCCGTGTATGGAAGGCAAACATGTAACAAGTTAGTCCATGTACGTAAGGCAAACATGTAACAAGCTTGTTCGTGTATGGAAGGCACACATGTAACAAGCTAGTCCATGTACGTAAGGCAAACATGTAACAAGCTAGCCCATGTACGGAAGGCCAACATGTAACAAGCTAGTCCATGTACGGAAGGCAGACATGTAACAGGCTAGACCATGTATGAAAGGCAGACATGTAAGAAGCTAGACCAAGTATGGAAGGTAGACATGTAACAAGCCAGACCGTGTATGGAAGGTAAACATGTAACAAGCTAGTCCGTGTATGGAAGGCAAACATGTAACAAGCTAGACCATGTATGGATAGCAAATAATTAAAAAGCTAGTACATGTATGGAAGGTAGACGTGTAACAAGCTGGACCATGTACGGAAGGCAAACATGTAACAAGTTAGACGTACTGCCGGGGAGCGGTGTGTTACTGTCAAGGAGCTGTGTGGGACTGTCAGGAAATTGTGTGGCACTTTCGGGGAGCTGTGTGGGACTGTCGAACGGAAAGTACATTTTCAACGTTTTATTAAGCGTCGCCATCGTAGTACAACATTCAAAACAACGGCTTTTATTTTTAACCAATGTTATAGCAAACAAAGCAAGCATAATGTTCTATTCGAGTCCGCTCCTGCGCTGAATGTACGTATGGACGGTCGACTCCAGCAGAGCGCGGTTGATGTAGTCGCGCCAGTCCGTGCCTAGCAGCCAGTCCGAAACGAACTGGACCAGATACAGCGCCGCATCGATCGCGCGCCCTCTCCAGAATCATCTCACTGAGGTGTTCGGCGAGGGGGGACATCGCGTGCCGCTCATAGCGGAAGGCCAACTGACCCCGACCCGGCGCGATGACTTGACGTTGTATCACTTCCGGCGGTGTTGGCGACACCGTGTACAGACTCTCGTACGTCGGCGGTTCGATGTGTGGTACGCCTCCTCGATGATAACGTCCAACTCGTTATCGCTACGCACGCACCCCTACAGCACAAAGCAGATCCTACTAATCGCCTAACGCATAACTGACTAGTCTCGGATGTCTTTGCTTTCGGAAAAAAAAAAAAAATAATAATAATAATAATGAACGGTCATGTAGTGCTTTTCGTTCACAAACGTTATTTACATCGATTTTCTATAATATAATGGCACTACACAGATCCCTACTCTCCACTGATCCTAAACAACGCTTCAATTCATGCTTTTATAGTTCGTGTATCGTTTTTGAAATGGCATTGTTCTAGCTTCACATTCCGATCGTGATAAGCTACCCCCATTAGCGTCACGCGCGCCACAGCTGGCTTGCGTCACCATCCGGTTTCAGTTATTGCCAAGAAAAAAAATTCGACGTTCACGTTAGCGCGTTCGTTGTCAAATGTGACTTTCACATCGAATTTCTCTATTATTAATACTCCACAATATGCCTGATCCCTAACTAAGCGTATACAACGGTTCATTTTATGATTTAAACGTTCGTTTATTGCCATTTTGATCTCTTTGCCTTCAATGTTTTACTTCACTTTTGCGCATGCGCGCTTAACATTTTCGCGCATGCGCGCTTAACGCATAAATGTCTTTAGGAAATAATGCATGCATGCAACGGTCGTTGCTCATTTTCATTCAATCATGGCTACCGCCAGCACAACGTCTGAGCAACCTTCCACGAAAGATCAGCGGTAAGTTTTATTTTATTTTATTTATTTAGTAGAGCGTTAAGTCGTCTTTTAGCCTATCCGTAAGTTTTATATTCTTTATTAATTACTTTTATATTAATAATATACTATTCTTTATTAATTACTATTCTTGATTAATTATTGATTTAGTTCTCCTCTTATATTAATAACAGTGATTTAGTTCTCCTCCATTATTCATATGCAAAGAACAGCGGTAAGTTTTATTTTATTTATTTTATTTAGTACAGCGGTATTTCGTCTTTTATCCTATCGGTAAATTTTATATTAATTACTTTTTATATTATTTATATGCTATTCTTGTATTAAACTATTCTTTATTATTTACTTTTATATTAATAACAGTGATTTAGTTCTTGGGAAACTCCTCATTATTCATATGCATTATTTCACAGAATCCACCTGCCTCGACGTGGAAAGGAACCTGCCTACACACAACACTCTACAACAAACCTGTATGTCGTGTGAAAACTTGCCGTTAATTCCAGCCAGTCGCTCAACAAATGCTACAACGGCAGTTTGACGGGGACAACTCACGCGCCGCTCGGCTACGACAGGGACGAGGCTCTCAAGCAAACATTACGCAGACCTGGCTCACGCCACCGTGACTTCTATTAATAAAACATAACTTACACCATTTTGCGTCCATTCGTCTATCCACCGAATATAACCATCCTGCTTTAACAGGCCGCTGAGTACAGCTTTTAAACGCTAAATGCATGCATGGAATTCGTTTCGTTTTGATAGCGCCACGGCTGAAATTAACGCCGTTACAGAGTCGTAAATTATATATCCCACTCGTTTCGTTTTGCTAGCACATTCACAGAAACCACCTACACTCCGCTACCTCGATAAACCAAGCCGCTGATTATCGCTTTTTAAACGCATGCATAAGCGCTGTTTCCACAAAGCCAACCAGTTTATTTCAGCATCATTACAAATCCGGCTAACAAAATCCCAGCCGTAGATCTATTTTCAGCCGCCCGTATCTAGGCCGACCGGCCGCGTCTCAACTTTCACCACTACCGCCCTATCCAGGGTACAGCGGCTAATCTCGTTCACACTGGGTTTAGTGCATTCTTACCCACGGTGGTTTTACCGTAACCACGGTGATTTTAACATAACCACATTGGTTTCTGCTATATCTCCGTATCGTAACTAGGGATGCTGTTATTATATTATTCGCTAGATGGCGTTATCACGTAACTAGGGACGCTATTATTATTCGCTAGATGGCGTTATCCCGTAACTAGGGACGCCGTAACTAAGGACGCCGTAACTAGGACGTTGTTATTAACCACTAGAGGGCGCTTTTCAGTCACAAAAAGTGACAGGCCATCAATCACGTTTTTTATAACTAGGATCCCGATTCCACTCAGGTTACCAAAAAGCCTTTGATCTTTTTTTTATAAGTAGGACCCCGATTTTGAAATCGACGTTTTTTATGCACGTACCTAGGTCTAAAAAGGGGCGGGGCGAGTGTGTGCCTTGTCTCTATACTCGCTAGATGGCGTTATCCCGTAACTAGGGACGCCGTAACTAAGGACGCCGGGACGCTGTTATTAATCGCTAGAGGGCGCTTTTCAGTCACAAAAAGTGACAGGCCATCAATCACGTTTTTTATAAGTATGTTCCCGATTTCTCTCAGGTTACACAAAACCCTTTGATCTTTTTTTTATAAGTAGGTTCCCGATTTTGATAAGGACGTTTTTTATGCACGTAGTTAGGTCTAAAAAGGGGCGGGGCGAGTGTGTGCCTTGTCTCTATACTACTAACATATATCTCAAACATGTCGCTGCTGTTTTTATCATATTCGTGATCTTCGCCGTATTCGCCGGTATATGTCATTTTCTGTTGCTAAGACTATTGCAACAGCGCTTGTTAGCAGCAGAATTGACTATTGCAATTCCCTCCTTTATAATATCGCTAGCAAGGATATCACAAAACTTCAGCGTGTCCAAAATTGTCTAGCAAGAGTAGTTACAAGATCTCCTCGTTTTTCTCGCTCTGTGCCACTTTTGAAGTCTTTACATTGGCTTCCAGTACGATATCGTATAATTTTTAAGATCCGTACCATTACATATCAGGCACTGTCCAATAAGCAACCATCTTATTTGCATGTATTGCTTACTCCTGTAAGAAAATCTATCCAGCTTCGATCATCTAGTTCTGACCTACTTTTTGTTCCTAGAGCCAACACTAACATTGGAACTAGTGCTTTTTCTGTTGCTGCACCAACTCTTTGGAATATGCTTCCTCTTAGTGTTAGATCAGTTGAAAATATTACAAAATTCCGTCGTCATTTAAAAACGTATCTTTACAACCTTGCTTATCCACCTTAGCTCCCTAGCGCCTTGACCCATCTGTTGACAACTGGAAAACTACTTATGGACTTTGAGATTGACCAACCGTTTTGTTTTGATGCGCCTCTGAGCTTGGTTTTCAAGGATTTAGCCGCAATAGAAGTTATCTTATTATTATTATTATAATATAATGACTTATGTTACTTGTAGAAATTAGAGTAGAATATCATACCGTAACATTCCAGTGAAGCAATGTTAACATTTATAAATATGCAACTGAAAAACTACCCAACGGAGATATGCATGATGTCTGGTTTCTGTAATGGGCCTGCCACTGGTGAAGGTAGGGATGAAGGCCCTGCCACAGGTTGGGATGATGGTGAATCGGCTGCAAAAACAGAGGTAATAAAAGGTTGTTCTGTAAAAATGTATGCAAATTATTATCTTGTTGACATAACAAACATGTCATTTAAAATGCTATGCTATTTCACCAATGTGAACGACTGCTAAAATCAGTCGGGAAACATAACAATGTTGATGCCATTGCCAATTTTGTAGGCGAATATTCAAAAACTACACTCTTATAACGGATGATGACATTTCAACCAGGTTTATTAACAATTGCAGCTGCAGGTAGCTGACATTTTAATAAAAAAAACTTTGTCTTTAACCCACAGGCACCGACTCGGTCTCAGATGGAATTGAACAAATTGACATAAAATTCCCAATATGACGTTGGCAGGGCACGGTATTACGCGATGCACGAAGTTAGGACACGACGATAATTATACCCGTTCCAGACAATAATTTTGTCGACTAGATGGGCGATGTTTGAGCTACGTAATCTACTTCATATTCCATTCCATTCCTATATTTTACCGGGTTACCATTCTACCTAGCTTACGATTACGCCTTGGCCCTAGCCCGGGCTAGCATCAAAGAGTATGGACAGTGTCAGTGAGTGACGATAACGTCCCGAGGCCGAGCCTGTGCCTGTGAGTGTGAACGACATGATGCCCGTACGGGAGACTTTCTATATAAATGCAACTTATCTATCGGCATCAAATATACTTCAAATTAAAAATATAAGTTGTACGACACCATGTTCACTTGGAACTCACTGACAATAAAACACGACGAAGATGTAATGCCTGGTCACTGACACTGGTGATGCGAATTCAAGTTGTGAGCGACAGTTTGACGAGCAGTGTGCACTGCTGGACGAGATGTCCATTCCTGCCGCGTCAGCGTACTTCCGTCGCAACTGGCTGCCAATCAAGAACGAGTGGGTGGCATGCTTCAAAGCGAGGCATTTCATGTTTGGGGAGCAGACAAACAATCGACCCGAAAGCCTCAATGAGAAAATAAAGAGTGTTTGTTCGGGGTTTTCGTCTTTCGACACGTTCTTCCATGAATTCTTCACTGTTGTGCGTGTGCTGCGAGGCGAACGCGACCACAGCAGCATCATGAGCCGCATCAGCAAGTCAACATGCCATGACACAGCCACAATAACCGAAGATCGTCGCTATGAGAAACTGCTCACCACACATGCGTATGGCCATGTTCTGGCAAAGATCTCCAAGCGTGGCACGGTGCAGCTCCCAGAAGATGTCGGAGCACCAGTGCCATCATCAGAGGGGCCACTGATGGTCACTGATAGTACGTGTACGTGTGCATTTCGCTGTTCATTTCGTTTGCCATGCCGCCACATCTTCGTACGTAGGCAGATGAGTGGCAAGTCATCTTTCGATGCTACCCTGGCAGATAACCGATGGACTGTCAGTTACAGCGTTGACTCTGTGTCGACAGTGAGCGTCATGCAAGTTTCGGAAGTGGCATCTGCCACCTCCCTAGCAGTGTTGACGGCTCACCAGAAGTATCGCCAAGCGATGGCAGTTGCTGCTGACCTTGCCAGTTTGGCATCGGAAGTCGGCATGCAACAGTTTCGGGAGCGCCTAGACATGCTGCGGAATTTGCGAGCCGAATGGGCCAGTGGGTCTCCTGTTGCCCCTTCTACCAACACAGCGCCGTCTATCGTGCCTGCTTCTGTTGTGCCTTCTACCGTGCCTGCTTCTGTTGCGCCATCTACCGTGCCTGCTTCCGTTGCGCCATCTACCGTGCCTGCTTCCGTTGTGCCATCTACCGTGTCTGCTACCGTTGCGCCATCTACCGTGCCTGCTTCTGTTGCGCCATCTACCGTGCCTGCTTCCGTTGTGCCGTCTACCGTACTTGCTTCTGTTGCGCCATCTACCGTGCCTGCTTCCGTTGTGCCATCTACCGTGTCTGCTTCCGTTGTGCCTTCTACCGTGCTTGCTTCCGTTGTGCCTTCTACCGTACTTGCTTCTGTTGCGCCATCTACCGTGCCTGCTTCCGTTGTGCCATCTACCGTGTCTACTTCCATTGTGCCTTCTACTGTGCTTGCTTCTGTTGCGCCAGCTACCGTGCCTACAGCTGATCATGGTAATTGAGATTGTAAATAATCCGAATAGCATTTTTTCTGTAACAGAATAACTTTTCTGAACAGTTTTTGATACTTGTTGCAACCATTTTTATGTGTTCTCTCCTTGTTACGTGTTCATCAGTTGTTACTCCAAGGAAATTTGTGTGTGTGGCACATGCTTTTTGATGCGTGTTTCAACCATTTTTATATGTGTTCTCTCCATGTTAGTCCAACGAACTTTGTGTGTGACACATCAAATCTTATTCCAGTTGATGTTGACACACTGAAGCAGCTGAATATGCCTCCAGTCATGCGAAAGCGTGGACGTCCGAAGGGAGCCGAACTGACGGTAATTGGTTTGCCGAAGCGACGCAGGCGTGATGGTCCTCAGAAGTTTCGGACACAACTGCCGATTGAGCGCGAACGAGGTATTTATGAGTGTTATAATTTACATTAACCTTGTGCCCACCTAATAGCTCAAGTATGTACCATCCAGTACTTTTGACCAGCTGCTGTTTTCTTTATAACTACATGGACTTAAATGAATTAAAAATATCCAAAAGATGCTTGAGAATAAAATTTAGACGACTGTGCAAATTGGAGGGTAATGACCCATAACATCTGTGATAGACATGGCACTGCAAGAAGTCTTGAATATATTGAAATATGTTAATATCATATTTAATTAAAAAAATCTTTAAATAAAAAGTTGTTTAAAGATTTATATAATGTTGCAGCTCATAATAATGTTTCCCGATGCGTACACAATTTAATATTATAAAATGTTGCTTAATCTGTCTGCAGTGATGCTGTCTTGGTTCGTGGATGATGAAGCAGGAGAACGTGCCATTAAAGACGCCATCTCCATCACAGCAGACAAGGTTACGCGCAAGACCGGCTCATCAGCGGCAGTTGATGATCACGTATCGCTGTTTGCTATACGCAAATTCTGTGCTGCTGACGGATGGGCCATGATCCAGGCTGTCGTAAAGGACATAAAGCGTGACCCTGTGTGGTACTGTGGTACTTGCACATAAAGCATCGACGATGCCGAGAATAGATCAGTGGTATGTGACAGCTGTCTGCAATGGACTCATTTTAAAGGAAAACAAAAGGCAACGTGTTGGTGTTAAGCATCTAAAAGAGTTAATACAAACTAACAATTTCCAACTACAATCTAATTTTTAACGTCAGCGGTTTACCAGGAAAACATTTTTGAACACACAACTACCGAATTTCTATGGACTACGCCATTGTTAGAAGAAAGTGACGTCACACTGTCGTAACTCGCTTCGTAAATTTTCTGCGTACTATTTGTTCCCAACTCCGTTAGGTGGCGCTATGGTAAGTTTACCAATTAAACTATGTGCGCATGCGCTGTGACTGTGTAAATAAGATGGCTTTCCAATTCTTCGGAAGATGACGAAAACCAAATCGATTTCGAAGCAACTGGTTACCGGTTTGAACCACAAAAACAAGGGCCTGTGTTGGAAGATAAGACAGAGGCGCGTGCCGGTGGGCACGAACAGGAAGGCCCAAGGCGCATACCATGCCGAGATGAAATTGACTGGTGTCGGTGGGGAAAATGCCGCAGCGATCTCCGTGGCTTGTTCAGGAACAAGAACTGACTATGTCTGCTGCCAGGAGGCGCTTGCTACTCGACAGCAACGCTGTTGGTGAAGGTAATTATTAATCTGTTTAGTTTATTGTTTAAATAACCGATGAGCCTAAGTTCCGGGCTGCGTATGAACAGCGAGAGATGATCGCTCGGGCCGGGACACGTCACTTTTCTTACATTTGGGATTGGTTGACTTTTAACTTAGTTAGATCTCAGACTCAGTGCCACTGCCCTGGACTCAGTGTTTGAACTTTGACATGTCCATTTTCGAATACCACCCATGACTATACCCTCACTTTTTAAGAGAAATGTAGTTGAATGGTTCCATGATTCATGTGAACCAAAATTGTACAGGGCAGAGCTATGATTGAAAATAAGCAGGAATTAACTCCCTTTTGTTCTATCCCCGTCGACACTCTTCACATTCGCAGTAATGGCTATGCATGTATGAACAATATATATGGCAGTACTACTTTTTAAACACATGGCAGCAGGTAGATAGATTATTTTAACTTGATGCATACTGCAATTCTTCTGCCCAAAGTTTTCATTGGCTCTTATGAATAAAATATACCTTGAACATTTTTCAGCCAGAGCCCCCATTTGTTTTGGTGACAAAGAAAATGACCACTGTTTTGTGCAAATATTGACACATTTCAAAACGGCCTTCCTTAATCTGCATGATATGTCCATGGACCCAGGTATAATACTGGGATGAATACAGTTAGAGGATCGTGATGCATTCTTTGTGAAATCTGTTCAGAATAATAATCCATGTTTGCTTAACATTTGTGTAAAACTATTATTTAAATGCTTAATTAATTCTTTGTTACAGGTGGACTGCTGTGCATTACAAACAGCAGAGGATTTAGAATTCTTTGTTTGGAGCAGGTGATGCTGCAGAATGGGAATTAGACCATCCAACAAACAAGTACGTATATATATGATAATGTACTTGTATGTTGCATGGAGTCTGTGAATAAAGCAATTATTATTATTATATGTGCATGCATTGTTACAAGACCAGTGAAATGTGTTGTTAAATATTTATTGAAATGTATTAATAATGAACACAATACAACATAGTAGCACTACCAATACAAATATATAGATAATTTTATCAGCAATCTCATGCCTGATGCCCAAATTATTAACAATCTTCCATGGAAATTACTTAGTGGACTTACCATACGTCATCTACCATCCACATGCTAAGCAAATTCACTAACTACCATTTGAACCTAACATCAAGAAAGATCATGTATTCAAAACTAACAAGTATGTCGCACTAATCCATGATGTAAACAATAACGGAATAAAATCAGAATTAACATGCATTGAAATAGGTTGCAGAGGCTATGTATCTGAACCAAACAAATCTAAGACTGACAACCTCCTTAAAATCTCTTGGAATATAACCACCAACAAAACAACCAATTCAATTGTATGCTTGTCTAAACTAGCCCTGCTAACGCCATTCACCCTTTCTAAATGTAAAGACGAACCACGCTGGTATGACCCAAGACTAATTTAAATATGATGACCATCACCCTAATATAACAATAATTACAAAATAAAATGTCCCTCAACAGCAAGTAATCCTATACATAAATGTGTTCATTTTCAATACGACTTACTTTAACCGTTAGTCATTATTTACCTTAGCCTGCTACAATATACTACTATACATAGCTATTTACTGTATTCACACAAGTACTTGGGTTATCGTTTCACACTTTATTGTATTCTACTGTATGAATAAAGTGATACTCTCTCGCTACAGAACAAATTATAATGGTTCCACTTAAGTTATCATATCGTATAGATACAATGTTTGTTGCACCGTCATAATTTGTTCTGTAGTGCAAAATTACCCATATTTGCCGTATTCAAGATGTTTACATGTTTAATGGTAAACAATTTATATAAAGGAATGGTGTCGTTATAGAACCGATTTTTATGTCATTTATTTACAATGTCATGTTTATTTGAGCCTAATTTATTTCAGGTCTCAGGTGGGCTGCATACAGACAGTTTACCTGGTGGATCCATGGCAAGCTGGGACGAAGGTACAGAGAGTTCTACCAGCATGCGCCAGCCATGGAATAAGATCAAGGTTCCCTGCCCCCGATGGAGGACAACACGAGGGATACCACCCTGGACTTGAAAACTAAACTAGACAATGTACATGTGACCTATGAAGGTGTAGGTGGGTGGTGGCAGTATTTACTGTTTCTTTACAAATTGACTGACTCTTGCTGCCAGCAGATCCTCCTTCTCTGGTTTTGGGACATCTGCCCCAGTGACTGTGATCGGATGCAGTGTGATATTTCTTTATAAACACATCTGTCACTCGATCCGTGAGCATTTGTAGGTGGGAACGTGGGTTCACCTGCTGTGGTCTGTTATGCAGCACCCACTGCTTGCGTCTTTTGGACCACATGACACCAGTCTCAACAGGTTTGTCTGGGCTGGGACGTGGTCGGTAGTTCCACACCAGAGCAGACAGCATCAATCTAGCTTTCATTCCTACAGTGAAGAATAGTACATGCAGTATTCTAATAAAATGTCTGCAAACAACTGGTGTAACACACAAGTCTATATGTTGTTAGTAAGCTGCTGTTATTTACCTTATGACTAGCATTCAGTGAACTTTAAAATGCTTTTCCTGTGTACTGTAAAGTGTTGGTTGTTTTTAGTAACAATACAATGGCCAATCATGGTAATCGTACTGGTACATTAGTAAAACGATACTGATCTTTACAAATAAGCCATTCCATCATCATATTCCTTCACATAATTTATTATAACTTGTTTTTTTCTTCTTAATTTCTGTATCTACTGTATATACAGTCACTGTATTTTGATATCATGTTTTGATTTTATATTTCTTTAATAAAATTGGTGATAATGGCACAAGTGCTCTTATTTATTTCATTACAGACAATTGCATTCTGGAATGTAATTATTACACGGAGATGTAATTTATTACACTCAAGTAACTGTACTCATAAATGTACACAGCAACTGATTACAAGGATTAGGTAGGGTGATACAGAATGAGCACTATCCATCTGTGTATTCGCCCCCTCACATCTGAGTGACTAAACTACTGAAAAATTGGTCATCAGGAACTTTGACTATGTAACATTTTTGGTCCCATACATAAGTCGGTGGTCCACATATTAACACATAACATGTAAACAGCATTTACATTATCAGTTTTGGAAGTCTGAATAAACACATTTACTGATGAGGTAGTAGTCATGCTGGCTGGTACTTTTGAGTAGCCATCCTGAAAAAAACGAGTTGGATGCCTATGAAATGCAGTAATTTCGAAAACTTATTATAATGTTAGTTATGCATAGGAGCTGATTTAGTGTATTTGGGATTCAAGTCGGTGACTGGAATTCACCTTGCACTACTTGGGTCATGGTCCCTACTCATCATCTACTGATTGCAAATCTAAAGGTTACTTGTTGCTTTGGACATGCCTCAGGTAGAAAATGAATACATATCAAGTTTGGTACTTACTTCAGCAACTGTGCATCACCGTTGCATGTTGCACAACACCACCACAGATGGTTTGATACATTCTGTATCCAATGAAGGAGGTCCTCGCATCCCTTGCCTCAGCCCTTCGCAGTAAACTTGCGGTTGATGGCTTTCCCCATGTGCCACATCATGTTGGTGATCGAGCTGAAATGCAAATTACAATTATTTATATTTTTGATCAAAATTCTAGATATTTTCACAACTGCTGTTACCTGTTTTTGCTGTTAGTGTACAAAAAAACAAGTTAGTGAAGATGTGTGCACATGGTATATTATTAAAGATATTTCAACAATATATGATTATTGAGTGATGCCAGTATTTTTTATAATACAAACATGGTGTATCTGGTGAGCTCATATTTGGATCACATAATTACTCCTAGAGATATCCTTCCAAATGCTGAATTTAAATGTTTTTTTTAGAAAATGGCCATCAAATGTGGCATAATGGATCAAAATTACTTGATACTGACACCCTTATTCCATGGATAACTCAGAGTGGTTTAAAGTTATGTAATTGTTGTAAAATGATATATATTCAGAGTAAACATAATAAGCTATCATAATCTGGCATGAAAAACATTTTAGTATATTTTTCTTAAAAAAACCACTTTCATCTGGGTTGTATCCCCTTAACTAAAATTGAGTAACATTATGTAATTTTACTAAATACAAATTTTAAACGTTTTACAATAGAGTATATAGTGATATCCAATTATATAATTAACATCATGACATAAATGATAGGCCAAACATTTCGATATATGACAATGTCTAATGCAATATTATTGGATGCAGAACGTATTTTTTTCATTTAACACAAAATACAGTAAGTTTTGCAATGTTATTATAAACGACAATCATTCCAGCCCATGTTAATCCGTTACTGTAATATCGCTCACGCGACTTGATTGCCGTTAACTTTTGCTATTCGGCTATCTTCTAAAGTCTAAACTCTTTATGGTGCAATATAGTACATTATGGCACTGTTCTAGCTTGCCTCCAGCATATCTTGCATCTCAAATGTCAACAGATTATAATTGGATACCAAGTAACTCGGTACTAACCTTCTTGCGATCGATTTCTCGGCGGCGGCGCGTTTGATCGAAAATATACGTCGCTTCGACGGCTGAGGTCCGTGACTAAATATCGTAGGCACTGCACCTGGCTTCAAACATCGACGTCGGCGACGTTTTGTCGGATCTTGTGTCATTAACTGACGATATAGATTTCCTTCGAAGCACGTTTCTTCAAAATGATCTGAACATAGTGCGTTGTATTTCGAAGGCTTCCAACCAGCCCGTCCACAGTTGTGAATCCACTATTTCACTTCTGGCTCATTATCCTTCGCTGTACTATTGTTACAACCGTATGTAGAGCAGTATGGCACATTACAAGTCACGTTTTCACTGGTAAGCTCAACTTATACTAATATAATGAACCGCATCCCATGAACATGAACCAACCACCCGAACTACACAAGACAGTGTGTCGTACACGGCAAAAATAATGCTGCTCGTTGATTGGTTGCTTTCGGCCAAATGAACGCGTCATCACTAAGATGGCAGTCTACATGTTATCGCAGATTTCGTTAGAATCTTCCACTTTAAGACTACATTCCGAGTAAACCACTTAACTGAAAATTGTGATTGTAGATGCAAATGGTTAGTTTGTGCTAACTCTTTTAGGTGCTTAACACCACAACGTTGCCTTTTGTTTTCCTTTATCCCAAAAGGCCGATGTTGGTTTTGTGCCAGCTGCAAGAGATTGAACAGCAGATGATGTAGTTGGATGCTGATGGTTTCGTCTTTCTATGTTGTGATAGGAGTTAATTTTCCTTGACGCTTTTCCATGTTTATATACGAGGTTTTTACATAGTAGTTTTCCATGATATATTGGTATGTTGTCATAGAATTTCCATTGGTAATAAAATGCTCCATACAATGTTGCTATATTACTGATTTGTATTTATTCATTACCACCAGGTATTTAACATGTCAACATAAGTTGGTACAATAGATAGAAACATGCATACAAATCTATAATTTTAACATGCACAGCGACTATTTTATATTTGGCAGAGATGCTCGGTAAAGGTTTGAAAAGTAGAAATTATGTACAAATTTATGCTATATCTTCTTATACAATTATTTATACCAATTTAAAAAAAATGGGAATTGGCTCTTAAAATGACTATATACTCCATTTACTATAAAAATCCATTTATAAGTATTACGTTTATAACATCATACCCATTTTTACTCTGCTGTTGTAACACAATATAGAATTATAACATATTTTTTTGAAAAACAACATTAAATAATTGCCATAGTTCAATTTATATTCTATTTGTGCCACAGTAGTAATATAGGTTAAGTACCGCGAATGGTTTGAGTTTGAGGTGTGGAAGTGGAAAAGTATCCGGATGTAGGTCAAGGTCAACGGTCAAGGTCCCGGATGTAGGTCAAGGTCAAGTACCCGGATGTATGTCACCTGGCGCCGATGGCGCCACCTGGTGGATAGGTCATGAGCTAAAACAGCGCCGACAAGTTGACGCCACCTAGCGGAATTTTTTGTCAAACTAAATGTTCAGGTACTGCCCAAATTCGTGCATCTTGGTTTCACCGTTAGCGCCACCTAGCGGCTTTTTGTGAACTAAATGTCCTCCTCCTCCCCCCCCCCCCCCTATCGGATAGGTCATGACCTTCAAGCGGTCCCATCTGACGGATAAGTTGTGAAGTAAATGTAGGAGTACTGCCCAAATTCGTGTCTCTTGCACGCTTGCGTGCAATAGAGCCCCCTGACGGATACATCATAAACCACAAACATCATCCCTTAGTGGACAATGGTGTCTTTTCTTATATGTCATAGGTTGTCGATCATTTCTTGAGGTGTAGGCCTCTCCTAGCCTATACATTTACAACTTTAACATTGGTTCAAACCTGCCGAATCGGTAGACAACTAGTCAAATAAATCAAATTATGGCATCTCTGGTTACCATTCAGATCTACGACCTTCCCATCACCCATATCGTAAAGGTATGCGACCACTTTTCGTCTCCATGTTAAAGTATACGGAATTTTCACCATGTTAAAGCATAGGACATTTTCACCATGTAAAGGATAGGGATTTTTCACCATAGCGCGTATGTAATGTAATCCCTTTATGTGACGTCATGATACAGTGACATCGTTAAAACTCCGCAGTCTGGGCTTTTGAATTTTCTACTCTACAATCTGTGATCTTTCGGCACGCCCACGTGACCTTTATGTACTATCCTACAATCCGTGATCTTTCGGCACGCCCACGTGACTTTTCGGCACATTTACTAACTATATAAGCGTTGTGTTTTGCCAATCGGACCGTCATTCGTATCACGACGACACCACGGCTAACATCATCATGTTGAAGACACCCTACTACCGATTTCGCAATGCAGCGGACTCGATCGATGAGGACGAGCCAACGAGCAGATCCGTCATGCCGGTGACCAACCGCCCTGCCGGGCCATCGGAACCAGACGTAGTAGACGTCCCAACTCTAGAATCAACGGTAAGCGTCGACCCTCCTATCAAGGTCAAAGGTCTCCTTATCGACAAAGTACCCCAGTATATTCCCTTCTACATCGGGTGTAGATACTGCAAGAAAGGTATGATTGTCGATGATAGGGGACATTTGCAATGCGAACGACACGGTTGTGTGGCCACTGACATGTATACCACGGTTCGAACGAGCCCTGCTGAGGAGAAGGTCCTATCGATCCCGAAATATTTACCACCATCGCTGAGACCCTTCACCTGCCCGGATTGTGGGTCGTCGTTCACACGGAAAGATAGCTGGAAGCAACACGTCACCAGCGGATGCTGTGCACGTCGGAAGAGGACGTCCGATGAAGCCAAGTTGTATACGTCAGTGGTGAGTCATACTTTATATTGTTTTACTATACACTTTCACCTAAAATTTCATTGTCCCTATCTATACTTTTCCTAAAAGGGTGTCCCTATAGCTTCCGTCAAAATATTGTATCACCGTACGGTGTACTATACCCATTCATTCTTTAACAGTTTTTTTTTATATTCTTGCAGAACTACATAGAAGGCCCGTTACCAGCAAAGCGGCAACGAAGGGTCTCTGTGTCGACAGAGACGATTAACGACAACAGAACATCATCGACACCAACTTCCGTTCCTAACGACGTCACAACTACCCACGCTGTCAATGTTACAACTTCTACCCAGCCTATCAACGTCACAACTTCCGCTCCTGTCTTTGCTGGTCCGAACTTTGCCATTGATTTCCCTGTGCTTGAAATGAAGAAGACGCTGGCACGATACATAGCAGGTGCCGTTGTTGAACTCTCAAAGCGACAATGCCGTGGTTGCAAGACAGACCATCCTAGTCACTGTCATCACGATTGTATGTTATCTGATGACATTCAAATTTGCATGTACTTTGACGAGGCTGTCGAGACCATTAATTCAACTGCAGTGGTGAAAGACTGTTTGAGTGTTTTGTTAGACGCGGGTGTGAAGCTATCTGACGTGACAGTCGAACAGTTGTGTAATATCAATACTTGGTTGCAAGAATCTGTTTCGAAACAGTGGCGAAACACTATGAAACACATGGTTCTGGCAGTAATGGAGGATGACCTGTAAAGAACTTTCTTTTGTCTTGTACACGATTAAACTTTGCAAGACCCTGTATCAATGTCTAGTCTCTGGTTCTTGCAGTTATGGACCGTGACATGTAAATACGTTTGTGTTGTTCACGAATAAACTGTGCAAACCTTACCTTGCGTCTTTTTTCGTGTCTTACACTTCACAAGTAAAGGTACTCGTCTAAGTCCCGATTAACAAATCACTCAAATCACTCATCCTTCGTGTCTGATCACTCACATACGGATGACACATCACACGAGAGTACGGATGACAAGAGACGAGACTATGGCCGAGATGTGTCACGAGATTTCGGATGACACGATACAAGAGACGAGACTATGCCCGAGATGTGTCACGAGACTTCGGATGACACGAGACAAGAGACGAGACTATGACCGAGATGTGTCACGAGACTTCGGATGACACGAGACAAGAGACGAGACTATGCCCGAGATGTGTCACGAGACTTCGGATGACACGAGACAAGAGACGAGACTATGATCGAGATGTGTCACGAGACTTCGGATGACACGAGACAAGAGACGAGACTATGACCGAGATGTGTCACGAGACTTCGGATGACACGATACAAGAGACGAGACTGTGCCCGAGATGTGTCACGAGACTTAGGATGACACGAGACAAGACACGAGACTATGACTGAGATGTGTCACGAGATTTCGGATGACACATCACACGAGAGTACCGACGAGACAAGAGATGCCGCGAGACTACGGATGACACATCACACGAGACTATGACCGAGATGTGTCACGAGACTTCGGATGACATATCACACGAGAGTACGGTTCGACGTGTTATCGCGTCAAATCCCTCAAAACGAAGCAAAGCAAAGCAAATAGACGTGTTATTGCGTGAGATTTGCTTCAAAACGAAGCAAAGCAAAGCAAATAGACGTGTTATCGCGTGAGATTTGCTTCCAAAAGCGAAACAAAGCAAAGCAAATAGACGTGTTATCGCGTGAGATTTGCTTCAAAACGAAGCAAAGCAAAGCAAATATACATGTTATCGCGTGAGATTTGCTTCAAAAGGAAGCAAAGCAAAGCGAATAGTGTGTGTGTGTGTGTGTGTGTGTGTGTGTGTGTGTGTGTGTGGTGGTGATGGTGGTGGTGGTGGTGGTGTGTGTATGTGTGTGGTGGTGGTGGTGTGTGTGTATGTGTGTGGTGGTGGTGGTGGTGGTGTGTGTGTGTGTGTGTGGTGGTGGTGTGTATGTGTGTGTGTGGTGGTGGTGGTGGTGGTGGTGTGTGTGTGTGGTGGTGGTGGTGTGTGTGTGTGTGTGTGAGTGTGTGTGTCTGTGTGTGTGTGTGTGTGTGTGTGTGTGTGTGTGTGTGTGTGTGTGTGTGTGTGTGTGTGTGTGTGTGTGTGTGTGTGTGTGTGTGTGTGTGTGTGTGTGTGTGTGTGTGTGTGTGTTAGAGTCAACCATAGCAAGCGAATTTGAAAACCGCTATGAGCGAAAACGACTATGTCAATAACATGTAAGGACAACCACCTGACAGGACTTCATTCAAAGTGGTGACCATCATCGTTCCCAACGCCACTCAAACGACTATGTCAATAATATGTAAGGACAACCACCTGACAGGACTTCATTCAAAGAGGTGACCATCAGGGTTCTCAACAACACTCAACGGATACCAATGTAATTAGTCAGAGTATTACCATCTAGGCCACCATGACAGGCAAGTAGCATCCGGGGCGACGTCACTTCCGACGTATCATCCCTAGTAGAGTCTGCCATAGCAAGCGAATTTGAAAACTGCTATGAGCGAAAACGAATATGTCAATAACATATAAGGACAATCACCTGACAGGACTTCATTCAAAGAGGCGACCATCAGGGTTCCCAACACCACTCAACGGATCCCAACGTAATTAGTAAGAGTATTCCCATCTACCGACCATGACAGATCTCTATTCGTCGACACGTAGAGGCCGCCATGATAGGTCGTCATGACATTCAAGTAACTTCCGGTATGACATCACATCTGGCATAGCGACTCCTAGTGGATAATCGGAGTACTACCCCACACTATGGCGAAGGACAACTACCTGACAGGACTTCATTCAAAGAGGCGACCATCAGGGTTCCCAACACCACTCAACGGATCCCAACGTAATTAGTCAGAGTATTGCCATCTACCGACCATGACAGATCTCTATTCGTCGACACGTAGAGGCCGCCATGATAGGTCGTCATGACATTCAAGTAACTTCCGGTATGACATCGCATCTGGCATAGCGACTCCTAGTGGATAATCGGAGTACTACCCCACACGATGGCGAAGGACAACCACCTGACAGGACTTCATTCAAAGTGGTGACCATCATGGTTCCCAACGCCACTCAACGGACACCAATGTAATTAGTCAGAGTATTGCCATCTACCGACCATGATAGTTCTCTATTCGTTGAAACACATACTCGTTGGGAATAGCGGAAGCGTACAGGCCGCCATGACAGATCGCCATGTCATTCAAATAACTTCCGGTACTACGTTACTTCCGGCGTAGCGTCCCTAGTAGAGGCCGCCATGACAGTCAAGTGACTTCCGGTATGACATCACATCCGGCGTAGCGCCCCCTAGTGGATAATCGGAGTACTACGTCACATGATGGCGCCATCTAGCGGGTAAAAATATATAATTAGGTTAGCTAGAGAAAAAAAAGTTGGGGTTAACCTCGCGAAAATTTATACAACCACTTTTTTTGGTGGTTGTTTAAATTTTCGCGAGGTTAACCCCAACTTTTTGTTCTCTAGCTAACTTAATTATTTATTTTTACCCGCTAGATGGCGCCATCATGTGACGTAGTACTCCGATTATCCACTAGGGGGCGCTACGCCGGATGTGATGTCATACCGGAAGTGACTTGACTGTCATGGCGGCCTCTACTAGGGACGCTACGCCGGAAGTAACGTAGTACCGGAAGTTATTTGAATGACATGGCGATCTGTCATGGCGGCTTCCGCTATTCCCAACGAGTATGTGTTTCAACGAATAGAGAACTATCATGGTCGTTAGATGGCAATACTCTGACTAATTACATTGGTGTCCGTTGAGTGGCGTTGGGAACCATGATGGTCACCACTTTGAATGAAGTCCTGTCAGGTGGTTGTCCTTCGCCATCGTGTGGGGTAGTACATCGATTATCCACTAGGAGTCGCTATGCTAGATGTGATGTCATACCGGAAGTTACTTGAATGTCATGACGACCTGTCATGGCGGCCTCTACGGTTTCACCATTTCGGGAAGTGTGTCGACGAATAGAGATATGTCATGGTCGGTAGATGGCAATACTCTGACTAATTACATTGGTGTCCGTTGAGTGGCGTTGGGAACCATGATGGTCACCACTTTGAATGAAGTCCTGTCAGGTGGTTGTCCTTACACGTTATTGACATAGTCGTTTTCTATCATAGCAGTTTTACAATTCGCTTGCTATGATAGCCTCTACTAAGGACGCTACGTCGGAAGTTACGTCGCACAGGAAGTTACTTGAATGCTATGGCGATCTGTCATGGCGGCCTCTACGCTTCCGCTATTCCCAACGAGTATGTGTGTCAACGAATAGAGAACTATCATGGCCGGTAGATGGCAATACTTTGACTAATTACATTGGTGTCCGTTGAGTGGTGTTGGGATCCATGATGGTCACCTCTTTGAATGAAGTCCTGTCAGGTAGTTGTCCTTCGCCATAGTTTGGGGTAGTACTCCGATTATCCACTAGGAGTCGCTATGCCAGATGCGATGTCATACCGGAAGTTACTTGATTGTCATGACGACCTATCATGGCGGCCTTTACGTGTCGACGAATAGAGATCTGTCATGGTCGGTAGATGGCAATACTCTGACTAATTACGTTGGGATCCGTTGAGTGGTGTTGGGAACCCTGATGGTCGCCTCTTTGAATGAAGTCCTGTCAGGTGATTGTCCTTATATGTTATTGACATAGTCGTTTTCGATCATAGCAGTTTTCAAATTCGCTTGCTATGGCAGACTCTACTAGGGATGATACGTCGAAAGTGACGTCGCCCCGGATGCTACTTGCCTATCATGGTGGCCTAGATGGTAATACTCTGACTGATTACATTGGTATCCGTTGAGTGTTGTTGAGAACCCTGATGGTCACCTC
Source organism: Escarpia spicata (assembly GCA_963995525.1). NCBI lineage: Eukaryota > Metazoa > Annelida > Polychaeta > Sabellida > Siboglinidae > Escarpia > Escarpia spicata. The sequence continues at coordinate 26,140,329 of OZ023205.1, read as the reverse complement.
TTTGAATGAAGTCCTGTCAGGTGGTTGTCCTTACATATTATTGACATAGTCGTTTGAGTGGCGTTGGGAACGATGATGGTCACCACTTTGAATGAAGTCCTGTCAGGTGGTTGTCCTTACATGTTATTGACATAGTCGTTTTCGCTCATAGCGGTTTTCAAATTCGCTTGCTATGGTAGACTCTAACACACACACACACACACACGCACACACACACACACACACACACACACACACACACACACCACCACCACCACCACACACACACACACACACACACATACACACCACCACCACCACACACACACATACACACACCACCACCACCACCACACACACACACACACATACACACACCACCACCACCGCCACCAACACCACACACATACACACACACACACCACCACCACCACCACCACACACATACACACACACACACACACCACCACCACCACCACACACATACACACACCACCACCACCACCACCACACACACACACTATTCGCTTTGCTTTGCTTCCTTTTGAAGCAAATCTCACGCGATAACACGTCTATTTGCTTTGCTTTGCTTCGTTTTGAAGCAAATCTCACGCGATAACACGTCTATTTGCTTTGCTTTGCTTCGTTTTGAAGCAAATCTCACGCAATAACACGTCTATTTGCTTTGCTTTGCTTCGTTTTGAGGGATTTGACGCGATAACACGTCGAACCGTACTCTCGTGTGATGTGCCATCCGAAGTCTCGTGACACATCTCGGTCATAGTCTCGTGTGATGTGTCATCCGTAGTCTCGCGGCATCTCTTGTCTCGTCGGTACTCTCGTGTGATGTGTCATTCGAAATCTCGTGACACATCTCGGTCATAGTCTCGTCTCTTGTCTCGTGTTATCCGAAGTCTCGTGACACATCTCGGGCATAGTCTCGTCTCTTGTATCGTGTCATCCGAAGTCTCGTGACACATCTCGGTCATAGTCTCGTCTCTTGTCTTGTGTCATCCGAAGTCTCGTGACACATCTCGGTCATAGTCTCGTCTCTTGTCTCGTGTCATCCGAAGTCTCGTGACACATCTCGGGCATAGTCTCGTCTCTTGTCTCGTGTCATCCGAAGTCTCGTGACATATCTCGGTCATAGTCTCGTCTCTTGTCTCGTGTCATCCGAAATCTCGTGACACATCTCGGTCATAGTCTCGTCTCTTGTCTCGTGTCATCCGAAGTCTCGTGACACATCTCGGTCATAGTCTCGTCTCTTGTCATCCGTACTCTCGTGTGATGTGTCATCCGTATGTGAGTGATCAGACACGAAGGATGAGTGATTTGAGTGATTTGTTAATCGGGACTTAGACGAGTACCTTTACTTGTGAAGTGTAAGACACGAAAAAAGACGCAAGATAAGGTTTGCACAGTTTATTCGTGAACAACACAAACGTATTTACATGTCACGGTCCATAACTGCAAGAACCAGAGACTAGACTTTGATACAGGGTCTTGCAAAGTTTAATCGTGTACAAGACAAAAGAAAGTTCTTTACAGGTCATCCTCCATTACTGCCAGAACCATGTGTTTCATAGTGTTTCGCCACTGTTTCGAAACAGATTCTTGCAAACAAGTATTGATATTACACAACTGTTCGACTGTCACGTCAGATAGCTTCACACCCGCGTCTAACAAAACACTCAAACAGTCTTTCACCACTGCAGTTGAATTAATGGTCTCGACAGCCTCGTCAAAGTACATGCAAATTTGAATGTCATCAGATAACATACAATCGTGATGACAGTGACTAGGATGGTCTGTCTTGCAACCACGGCATTGTCGCTTTGAGAGTTCTACAACGGCACCTGCTATGTATCGTGCCAGCGTCTTCTTCATTTCAAGCACAGGGAAATCAATGGTAAAGTTCGGACCAGCAAAGACAGGAGCGGAAGTTGTGACGTTGATAGGCTGGGTAGAAGTTGTAACATTGACAGCGTGGGTAGTTGTGACGTCGTTAGGAACGGAAGTTGGTGTCGATGATGTTCTGTTGTCGTTAATCGTCTCTGTCGACACAGAGACCCTTCGTTGCCGCTTTGCTGGTAACGGGCCTTCTATGTAGTTCTGCAAGAATATTAAAAAAAAACTGTTAAAGAATGAATGGGAATAGTACAATAGGTGATACAATATTTTGACGGAAGCTATAGGGACACCCTTTTAGGAAAAGTATAGATAGGGACAATGAAATTTTAGGTGAAAGTGTATAGTAAAACAATATAAAGTATGACTCACCACTGACGTATACAACTTGGCTTCATCGGACGTCCTCTTCCGACGTGCACAGCATCCGCTGGTGACGTGTTGCTTCCAGCTATCTTTCCGTGTGAACGACGACCCACAGTCCGGGCAGGTGAAGGGTCTCAGCGATGGTGGTAAATATTTCGGGATCGATAGGACCTTCTCCTCAGCAGTTCGAACCGTGGTATACATGTCAGTGGCCACACAACCGTGTCGTTCGCATTGCAAATGTCCCCTATCATCGACAATCATACCCTTCTTGCAGTATCTACACCCGATGTAGAAGGGAATATACTGGGGTACTTTGTCGATAAGGAGACCTTTGACCTTGATAGGAGGGTCGACGCTTACCGTTGATTCTAGAGTTGGGACTTCTACTACGTCTGGTTCCGATGGCCCGGCAGGGCGGTTGGTCACCGGCAAGACGGATCTGCTCGTTGTCTCTTCCTCATCGATCGAGTCCGCTGCATTGCGAAGTCGGTAGTAGGGTGTCTTCAACATGATGATGTTAGCCGTGGTGTCGTCGTGATACGAATGACGGTCCGATTGGCAAAACACAACGCTTATATAGTTAGTAAATGTGCCGAAAAGTCACGTGGGCGTGCCGAAAGATCACAGATTGTAGGATAGTACATAAAGGTCACGTGGGCGTGCCGAAAGATCACAGATTGTAGAGTAGAAAATTCAAAAGCCCAGACTGCGGAGTTTTAACGATGTCACTGTATCATGACGTCACATAAAGGGATTACATTACATACGCGCTATGGTGACAAATCCCTATCCTTTACATGGTGAAAATGTCCTATGCTTTAACATGGTGAAAATTCCGTATGCTTTAACATGGAGAAAATTCGAAAAGTGGTCGCATACCTTTACGATATGGGTGAATGGGAAGGTCGTAGTTCTGAATGGTAACCAGAGATGCCATAATTTGATTTATTTGACTAGTTGTTTACCGATTCGGCAGGTTTGAACCTATGTTAAAGTTGTAAATGTATAGGCTAGGAGAGGCCTACACCTCAAGAAATGATCGACAACCTATGACATATAAGAAAAGACACCATTGTCCACTAGGGGATGATGTTTGTGGTTCATGATGTATCCGTCAGGGGGCTCTATTGCACGCAAGCGTGCAAGAGACACGAATTTGGGCAGTACTCCTACATTTACTTCACAACTTATCCGTCAGATGGGACCGCTTGAAGGTCATGACCTATCCGCTGGGGGGGGGGGGGGGGGGGGGGGGGGGGGGGGCATTGAGTTCATAAAAAAGCCGCTAGGTGGCGCTAACGGTTAAACCAAGACGCACGAATTTGGGCAGTACCTGAACATTTAGTCGAAAAAAAATCCGCTAGGTGGCGCCACTGACACCCCCCACCCCCCCCCCCTGTTTTTTAACAAAAAAAACGCCAGGGGCGCTGTTTTAGTTTATTACATATCCCCCAGGTGGCGCCAAAGTGACCTACATCGGGGTATTTGACCTTGACCTACATCCGGGTACTTTTCCACTTCCACACCTCAAACCATGCGCGGTACTTAACCTATATTACTACTTGCCACCACCGACGCTATATAAGATTTTGTTATTCATTATACTCATGTTTATTATATAGTTTTACATGTAATTGGATACATTATAATTGAGCATGTCTAATGGAAATGGCTCAATATATTCGAGTTAATATTTTCGATTATTTTAAAACAGCAGGTTTATAATCATTATGACAATGTTATTATACTAATATCCTTATTTTAGTTATACGCGGGTACTAGCAGACTTACAGATACTGAGGCAAAGGGAAACATGAAAGACAGTCGGGAAATTGCTCGGACCTATAACACTGATGAACACGGTTCCGATGCTCGGACCTTTATCACCGACGTACGTCGTTCCGATGCTCGGCTTCATGCTCCGCGTCCGAGCATCGGAAAGAAGGCACAACAGGCGCATGCGATGAGTGCTCGGACCTTTATCAACGACGTACGCAGTTCCCGATGCTCGGCGCTGCTACGCTTCCAAGCACCGGAAATAAGCTTAGTAGGCGCATGCGCGTTGAGTGCTCGGACCTTTATCACTGAACGCACACGGTTCCGATGTTCGGTTACGTAACAACGTCCTAATTTATACTGTATAACATGATTTTGTAATAAAAACAAAAAAGCCACGAAGTGCGACTGTCCCTTTAAAGTGACAAATACGAGTGTCCATTTGAAGAATAAGTAATTGCCTTCAAAATAACGTATGTTAGTGTACGTACGAACGCACAGGTATAATAATGTGTGCGCTGTTTTAGTATAATCGATATGTTATAGCATTGACAAGATAGTATCGCTTCATAGTTCTCCTAGACAGCTGCCGGGTGGCGCCACTAATTAACCGGATTCATCACGCAATGCCGCATTAACGTCAACAGCATCATTATTATGTTCAGTATTCCGTGAGCGTCTAATCACAGGTGAGTTTGTCAATTGCACGTAGGATATTCAGAAACTATTAGAGCAGAGGCGTCGGATCGTGGTGAAAATTGGGGAGGGGATGAGCCGGAGCCGGACTTACAACCTCGGTATTTCGCTGCTGTCGGGCATAAAATCAAATCAAATCGTGACATTTATATTGCGCCGTTCCAACAATCGTTGCTCACGGCGCCGTACAGAATGCTCGGGAAAACAGGTAAGTCTTAAGGTTTGATTTAAAATCAGTGTTTGTCATTGTTGTTGCAGTCAACTTTTGCGGCATGACATCAGAAGACGGGTGAGTAGTCGCGGTTCGAGGGGGTTAGTGTTGGAGATTTTTGGGAGCCTCCAATTATATGCTCACTAAAACATGAAAACAATTCACAAAATATTGGGGGCTGAGCTCCCACTTTAAGGATTTGGGGGTTCAGGCTCCCACGTTCCGAAGTCTATGTACAGCATAGTGTTATCGATGGATTTGGAGTAAATGTATTCGGTTCGAAGAATCACAAGAACAAAGCGGGTGGACAGAAGAAGGATGATGTCATCGGATGGATGAAATGGTCAGGCCACACGGCCAGGATGGCAATGGCTATTACGACAGCGATCGAGGGCAGTGTTGGCGATTTGTCGCGGTTCGAGAGGGGGAAACTGTTGCAGTTTGTTTGGGAACCTCCAACTGTACCACGCTTGACGCTCATTAAAAACATTAACATAATTTACACAGTATTGATCCCACACTTAAGTACTCGGTGTTCATCTCCCACATCCGGCGCCTATATACAGTATTGTATTACCGATGGTTTGAGGTTGACGGTTGGCGACTCGCATTCATGATTTGTATACATACATGTAAATGCGATATATTCAATAGTGGTCCATCTGCCAATATTTCCCAATTAGGAACTGTACAATAGGGGCAATTTATTCTAGGGCTAGAGCAGGGGTCCCCACACTGCGGTCCGCGGCCCCTATGTGTGAGGTGGTTCCAAGGCCTATACATAATGTCCATGTTAATTGAGAATAAAAAGTCACTTAAGCGGGACTAGTGATTGTGCAAGCAAGCTGCTAGCTGTGAACGCTAATGATGGTCGCTAAAACTTTTGATCGGTTTATTTTTCTGAAACGGATATAGTAACGCGACCGTTGAACAAGACAATAAACACCTGCAAACAGCGGCAGGTTCATTTTAAGCGAAGGAATCAGCAAGAAGAAAAATAAGAAAATACGATGACTCTTATCTATTTGACCCAGTGTGTCGTATGCTGTGAAACGTTAGCAAACGAGTGCAGGAATCCGTGGAAGCTATCTCGTCATTACAAGAAACACTATTCAATGCAGAATAAACCTCTTTATTTTTAGAGGAAAACAGATTAGCTAGCTAAACAAAAACTGTGAGAACCACGCCGATACAGCCCGACATATGAATCGAACAGAATACGTCCTGAAATTGACCACCACCCAAGAGACAGTCAGTATGGATTCCGGACAGGGAGGAAAACAGTAGGTCATATACTAACCCTGAGAAGGTTAATTGAAGGAATTAGAGCAAAGCATCTTCCTGCAATTGTAACATTCGTAGACTTCCGAAAAGCATTTTATACGGTTCATCGTGGCAAGATGATGAAGGTTCGTGAAGCCTATGGTGTTCCCAAAGAACTATTAACATAATATATAATGTATTAGGTGGTAAAAAGTGTTAAAGTTTATTTAATATGCCTATTGTTTTATATATTTTATTTGCTATTTTGTTTGTATGACTCTGCCAGTTTAAATGGTTATTTATTGTGATGCCTAAAAATTGAAATCATTTACATAATCTATGCCCTATCTATTTGTAATACAGGGTATTCTACTTTCTTTTGAGGCATACGAAAAATCATGAATTTAGTCTTTTGGGCATTTGGTGACAGTTTGTTGGCTTTCAACCAATTGCTAATCTTTGTTAGTTCTTTGTTAATATTTTCACTTCACATTTGGTCTTCTGAATCGTTAAATGTGTTTAGTGTACTAGTAAGGGTGGTGTCGTCAGCATATGTTATGTTTTTGAAAAGGTCACTAGAAAGTGCTATGTCATTTATATATATAATTAATAAGAGTGGTCCTAAAATTGAACCTTGAGGGACACCAGTGTTGATGACTATTTCCTTAGACTTAACATTTTCAATTTCTACCTACGATTTTGTAAATAACTCTTACAAAAATCCAGAGCCTTGTCATTTAATCCATAGTAATTTAACTTCTGTTTGACTTTGCCAATACTGTAGATAGCTGACGTGGTGTCGCTGCGTGTGCAAATGGCAAGCACTTACACATCTCCAACATGTTGACCAGCGCTGATACTGATTAGTCTTTGCTTGGCATGTAAATAGTGGACTTCTGATGCGCATGGTAAAGCAGGATTACAAGCAGATCTGTATCATCACAACGGACACATACGTTCTCGTGGGATTCTACAACTTCTATGGTACACTTCACAACTGTGGTATCCGCATCTCCATCCTCCCCAGCGTGACGCACCTCGATACCTTCTTTCAGCAGGTACGTAGAGAGAAGATTTAATGAGTTGCTGTTTATTGTGCTTGTTTAAAATAAAAACTACTTTTGTGTGAAGGCAATGGAGTGTTACGTTCAACCAACACATCAGCGAAAAGAATCTTGTCCAATTTATGTCATTTCTGCACGGGTTCCTTGGTCGTGAAGAACCAGGCCCTATCAAGTACTGCCAACTGTAGAACATACATCACATAAGACGCTTCATGAAAGGTACCTGTCTTAGGCCAGGGCATCTGATGCAGAATGGTACATCCATCCACAACGGTGGCTTTGACGTCAATTTCATCATTGCAGACAACATGGAGATCGAGGGTGGCCATATGTACGAAACTAATTTAAACTTCACTGACCTTCGCATTGTGCCAATGTCGTGGAGTAAAACTCGTGTGAGAAGACACTGCGATCTGATGGTCCAGAAGTATATATATTCTCTGGTACAGCTCCGTCTACGACATGCGCACTTCTTTTCCATCTATCAGTTTGACAGTTTTCCTCATAACTGCGAGGGTTTTCACTTGGTCTAACTTTCTGAGAACGATGTCTCCGTACTTCTGATCTGTGATCTTCTGGTGGATTTTCATTCATCCACAGCTTGGTCTACATTGACTCTCTCATCGGCTATGGCCCCAGTAGCAACATTTCGCAGGTGCTCGTCACTGTCAGTGAAAAATGGGTTGTGACTTCTCAAAAAGGTCAGGAATTTGTCCAGATCAATGTTTGATGCGACAGTGGATTTGATAATCGTAACCTCTCCAGGTCGTACGAGTTGGCATACATTCTGATGCAACAACCTGGTTTGTTGTCTGAGATGAATTAGGCACATTTTTTTAGGCAGTGTAAGTCTTTCCACATTTTTCATGGACATAATGATCACCTGCATTATTGAATTGTTCAGTCAACTCATCACCTCGTAATTTTGACACCGCCACCAATGAATCTACCCTTTTCTTTCTAAATTTAATCATTAAGCCACAACCACCACCTTCTTGACAAATGACACACTGCTCCATATCAGTGACCCGTTCCTAAAAAAGATGTACGACTGTTGTTAGGCAATCTTCATAATATGACTATGTGTACTGTAATTATGGGTAATATGCCCAACAACAGTTGCTAACGTTACCTTATATCATTACTCAAACATAAATTTCTGATTTAAAATGCTATCTTACTAACTATGAAGTTTTCACTATTAAATCAACTAAGATCTACCGTTACGCCTTGGCCACAGCCAATAAAAAGAAAATGTTACAAAAAGCGACTGACAGGGTACATATATTGTTCATGAAAAAATCGAGGTTCCCCAGGGTTGATTTTGGTTGGTTTTTTTCTGGAAGTTCAGGAAACACTACTGGTCATCTTAAAACAAAAATTGGCTTTTTAACCAAAATGTCCGGGTTTGGTTAAAATGTGCTGATTTCTATTTGACTATAATTGACGAACCCCAGGAATGATTCAACTTCCGTTTTGTTACTCGGGACTGGCCAATTTAACACCGCTTAGATTTTACTTTGTGTAATGCCAACACCCTCACAACCTACTTTTCGTCCCAAAAATTCTACCTCTCTTTGAAAAAATGCACTCTTCCGTGGTTTCAATTTCATTTTGTATGTACGAAACCGATGTAAAGTCTGTTGTAGATTATCGATATGGTCTTGAAATTCCTTTCCCAAAACGATTACATCATCCAAATAGGCCAACACGTTCTTCCAAACCATACCTTTCAATATCCGATGCATTGCTCTCTGGTAAGTTGCTGGTGCATTACATAATCCCTGTGCCATTCTAACGTGTTCAATGAGGCCATATCTGGTGATAAACGCTGTCTTGTGGCGATCTTCTGGTTCAACGTTTATTTGCCAATATCCGCTAGCCATATCTAGTGTGCTAAAGTATTGATTACCCTCCAAATTATCTAGGCATTCTTCAATTAAGGGTATTGTGAATGTATCCTTCTGGGTTACAGAGTTTAGTTTCCTGAAATCTACACAATAGCGTAATCCTCCACACCGCTTACGCACGATAACTGGTGCGGCAGCCCATTCAGACTCCGATGGCTGTATAATTCCCTGTTCCAGCATAGATTATAACAGAGTCTCCTCTTCCTTTTGAAAACCCAGCGGGGTTCGCCTCATCCGCATTTTTATAGGAGCCGCATCACCAGTATGAATACGGTGTGTAGTGGCTGTGTAGTTACCCAAGTCTAAGTCGTCCGTTGCAAATACATCCTCATAGTCCAATAATAATGTCTTCAGAACTTCAGACTCTGATTCATTGAGTTATACAATTGATCTTTGGTATAATTCTTGTACATGTGGAGCTGTTTTCCAACAGTCATCTTCCTCTAGCTCATGCTTAGCAATATCCGCTGTTATACTTGACAAAGGTGTTTCGATACTAGGGTTCTATGTTAGCCGGCTCTGACATAGAGTCTGACTTGGCTTTAGCACAGTATCGAGCTTTGTTATTTCTGTTTCAACATTGGGCATATCCAATAAACAATCAGTTATTTCTGTTGACAGCCGGCTCTGACATAGCGCCTGATTGTCTACAGAATTTCCTGAGTTTGATGAAACGGAATGAGAAGCTGATAGCGTAATTGGTTGATCGGTTACCATATCTGTTTTACTTCCCTCTTCGCTATGTACATCAATATCCTGATTTGGGACCATATTTGACGATATCCCCTCAGACTGACCCGAAATTTCAGTGGCACACGCCAACAACTCCTTAGCGGATATCGTGACTGGTTTATCTGTGAGGTTCATGACACGTATTTTTTTGATGTTACCGCCGTTTACCACATAATCTGGGATCCATACTTGTTTATGTCTGTGGACCGGTTCGATGACAAAATCGCCAGTTGTTGCATTATCCATGTGACATTTAAGCATTCGTCCACTGTTTGGTGGTATAGTTGTTTTTCTACATAGTTTTACTCGACAGATAACAACTTCTTCATTAGACAGATCCCGCTTCATAGTTGCAGGTATTACCTCGTAGCCTATCATGACTATATTGGCATTAAGGTCTAAAACTGCCCCCACCGATTTCAGGAAGTCTAACCCCACTATGAATGGGTCTGTTGTATCCATTACCAACATATCTACTGGATAGTGATTCTTCCCTACTTGAATGGTAAGTTGGTAGACTAATTTCCCTTCTGTCTGGATGTGCTCTACACCTCGTACACCAATACTCGAACTTGACTGAACAGGAATGTTAAGATTCTTAAGGAGTTCCTCACTGATTATTGTTGCTTGAGCGGCCGCATCGACCACTGCTGACATTCTCTTACCCTTAATGGTAATGGGGTAAGTCGTCACTGCCAGTTGGCTCACCTGCAAGACTTGACCGATTTTTGCAGTAGAAGTCACTGCAATTTCCCCTATTCGAAGGAAGGCATGAAAGGCTAGTAAATACATGGCCGAAGTTAAAATGTTGTTATAATAACAACATGAGATGTGTGGTGTAGAACAAACCAACTTGTGCAAGACCGATTTTGTGACTGGTGCCCGCTGATCACCTGATGACCTCAATTTTGCAGCCCCATGCAATAATTTTCGAACAACAAATGTAGCAGCTGGATCTGCAAAAGTGTGCATTTTATGCACGTATGAAATTGCTGAAATCACACTAGTAATGGATGATGGCGCATAACCTTTTTGAAAACAAAATGCTATAAAAGAAATTATTGCTGGTGTTTTAGCTGGAAACCAGTGTGTGAGGTGAAGTTCAGATTGGCAGAACTGGTGAAACATTGCAACACTTTTTTAATAAGCCTGTGTGGTGAGGTCAGACAAGGAAGCATCTAACAAGTGTTGAATGAGAGTTACCAAGACAGGAGATCCGACGGGATGACCAACTGCACTGGCTCGAGGCCATACTGCCTGTTCTGGCGTGTCTTGAAACCGAGACTGTGCATTAGCAATTATATTCTGTTTACCTAGGACATGGTTTGCTCTTAAAATGAAGTTGTTTTTCGTGAGTGCTACAGTCAACTTACGGAAAAGTGACATCAGTTGTTTGTCTTTTCTCGGTTTGTTATTGATCACATGGACCACCGCTTCATTGTCACAGATCACGAACAATCTCCTATCTTTCAGAACGTGTGGCAACAAGTACAAGGCAATTACGATAGGAAATAATTCCTTTGTGGCAATATTGTAGTTCTGCCATGACAAATTAAGGCCAATGACCTTGAAACAGTTCACCTATTAATAGACCAGCAAACCCCAAACTTGAAGCATCTGTGAATAATTCAAGCTTTTCTGAAGACAGGCACTAATCATTAATGAGAATTGATGACCCATTTAAGTTCTCCAGAAAAATAGACCACGCAGCGAAATCAAGCCGTGCAACCTTACCTAGACGTATGTGAAAATGAGGCTTAACCCTGCCCTGGGTTAAGTCATGCAACCTTCGGAGATATGGTCTGCCGAAAATGATTACTTTACAACAGAATTGTAAAGTTCAAAGAAGATTTTGTAGATCTCGCAAAGTACCCTTTTTACGATGACTTGAAGGACTTGCCTAACTTAATCGCTGCCTCAAGATTGGGAGACATATATGTTGTTTCATTAATTAGTAAAGCCAAATCAATATATTGGTTGGACCAAATTATGTCTTTAATCTTTTGGTCCACCAGGCTACCAAGCGGTACCGCTGCCAATGCCCTCATGTTAGAGGGGTATTGAGGTAATTCCTCACATAGCTCACCTATGCTCGACTCAGTGACCATTGCCGCTGACCCAGCCGCTGCTGCTGACCCGGCCGCTGCTGGTGTTGCTAATGCAGCTGCCACTGGGGTCGCCTCCCTCGCTACCTGAGAGGATGCAGCCATCCCCATGACCGCCTCCCGATTTTATTCCACCCGTTCCTGCATAGACCGCATCTGGTCACATAGGATGCCAATCTCGCCAGGTGGAGGAGGTGCCGACAACACTGGGGCTGGTGGAACCATCGCCATGGCTGTGGATGTCCTTTCCTCGGGCCGGTCCCCATCAACCGTCCTGGCTCGTCCCACGACTGTCTCGCGAAAACGAGCTGGCGCTTTTGTAGAACGTTTACGTTTTGGAGGCATTCTGAAACATTGAGAAAGGAAAACCGGACAGACACTGGGTCAAATTATAATGAACCCATACCGCTAGGTAAATTCATACTAGCTAATTTGGAAGCAGGCCAAAGTAGGAAAGAAACACAAATATACAAACGTTACGCACTGTAATTGCATTAATATGTACTGCCTCCAACAGTATGTTCTGTACCATAAAACCAAAACCAGGATAGTCACAAAAGCATATGGGTAATAATGCCAACCAGTTATTTTGTATCACTAGTAAACTATTCACACATGGGTCGCCAAGCAATTCCTGCGACCGGAATTCGAGTCGCAGCCAAAACGGTTAACAACCAGTAAGTTAAGTGACCCATTTTTTTCGGGACGCCACATTGCTGTAAGGTTCTCTGCTCTAGACAACACGAGGCGCATGACCTACTTGTTGAACAACAGCTGGTGCAACGAGATGGGACTATTCTAAATCAGATAGTATTGACCCGAATCAACCTAAATAGGTAAGTTAACTTATGATTGTTGGTTCAATGTATGACACTCAAATGTAACTGCTAACGGGTCAATACACAACTGCAGCAAAATGCTAGTGTTTGGAATAATCTGAATGGAAATGCAAGTGTCTACCATATCGCTACTATACTTATATCACAGAATTCGTCTAAGTGCCGGGTCACATATCAAGTACATCTTGAATGCGGGATAGAGGGTCTGTGGGCAAGAATGACGAACCGTTACAAGGTAGTGAGGAGCCATGGTTGAGCGCTACTTAACGAACGTTTAAATGTTAACCCGTTGAGCTGTCGATTCGACAGGCATTGTCCAGCCAGTTTTGGGATAAAAGTCAACAACATTCCAGCGATACACCAGCAAGGTACTTTTGCTTATATCACTTCTACATATTTATGTTTCAGGTGTAAATAGCGAATCGTATAGTCATGCAACGAATATAATGATTATTATAAATACTTATGTATTATAGGGAGTTTTTTGTCAAAACGAACGTAACCTTAAGGGATTTACCTGCCAGGCTTGCTAGCGTAACAATGCGTGAGAATTGCGTTCTCAAAATTGTCCACAAAGAACGGGAGGTAAATTTAGGAATGGCCCCTTAATTTTTAATTCAGCGTTGCAAGTCTCACCATATTTCATCAGGTTAAATATTCGCAAACATTGCATGATATAGCATTAATTGATTTGTTTTTCAATTGCGCGAACTTCATGAGCGTTTCCAAGACTTCATTATGTGGTAGTATATAGGTCAAACTTGAGCACTTATATATACAGGGTATATATACTAATATATGAAGGTCGAACAGTAAAAACATTTCACATATTTGTGGAAGATAACTCCTGTTCTCATTGTAATGATCGTATCCTGTTTCAGTTAAACAGTAATCTAATAAACCCTCAAAACACTACTGGTAAGTTCAAAACACTACCAACATAAATATTAATTATGTTTAATGCCATTATTGTAATGATTTATGGTTTGAGGTAGCTATCGTTGAGGTTCAGGATAATTATAGCTTAAACGTTGGAACTAGTCACACGACGGGAATAAATAGTTAGTGTGATAATCAGACGACTGGAATAAATAATTATTCGTTACTGTTAAGATTATTGTTATTACTAGTTATGGTTGGTGTCAATCGTGGTTGGTTAAGATTATATATAGCATAGTTATTATAACCAATCCGACGATAGGAATAATAATAATAATTGTATTTGTCCACAAAGAGGAAATACATTTGCACTGAGAAGGGAGCATAATTAAACATAGTATTTAAATCACATTGCAGTATGTACATAATAGAATCACGTATGTAGACAGTTGCTAATTAGTAATACTGAGTGTTGTATATAGATAATGGTACAATCATGAACCATGACAATCATTCATTCATCACGTGCCAGCAATAGTAAATAAATTAAACACATTAAAACAGTATGAATAAATATGCTAAAACAATGTGGCAATATTAAAAGACAATTATAACATTGATCAATGATGTGATGTCTCTATGACTGGTTCATGAACTTGATAGAAAATGGAATGAACGATTTCAGGGCACGCTGAGTTCGTACAGTTGGCATTCTGTGCCTGCTTCCAGAGGGGTGAATCTCATACTGGTCGTGTAAGAAGTGGGTGGGGTCAGATAAAATTTTCTTTGCCATTTGCAGGGTTCTCGACTTGTATAATTGCTGTAAACTGGTTTCAGGTGTACAACATCCAGCGATCTTGCTAGAAGTGGTATATAGCTTATTTAGTTTTTTGACTGAGAGATTTCCCCCCCAGCAAATAAGCCCAAAAGTCATAACACTTTTCACAAATGAGTTGTGAAGCAGAGACAGGATATTTCTGTCAACGAGCATTGCATTGAGTTTTCTCAGGAAGTACAATCTTTGCTGGCTTTTTTTGTATAGAGTCATTGTATTACCATCCCACCTTAGCTTGTCATCAATTGTAGTACCAAGGTATTTGTATGCATGAACAATTTCAATGTTTTTCTCTTTGATGTTGACTGGATTGGGATGATGTAAATATAATCGAAAGTCTATTACAATTTCCTTGGTCTTGATAACATTCAACTCAAGGTAGTTGTCCATACACCATGATACAAAATTATCTACATTGCTTCTGTACTAACTTTCGTCATTTAAGATCAGACCAACAAAAGCTGTGTCATCTGCATATTTGAAACAGTGGCAGCTTGAACAAGTACTTCTACAAGAATTCGTGAACATGGCATATAGAAAGGGTGACAGCACACACCCTTGAGGGGCTCCAGTGGAGATACAGACACATGGCGAATAATAACCATTAATTTTTACATACTGTGCGCGCTTGGTGAGGAAACTGTGGATAAGCATGACAAATTGTTTACCAATTCCGAGACCAATCAGTTTTTTAATCATAAAATGCGGCTAAATTGTATTAAATGCTGATGAAAAATCTATGAATAGGATTCTAGCATACGAGCGTGGACTTTCAAAGTGTTCGTGAATGACATTTAGCATAGACAAGGTGACATTTTCCACACTGCGTTTAGTTCTGTATGCGAATTACAAAGGATCAAGTAGGTGTTCAACCTCGGGTATCATATATTTCAGCACTATTCTCTCAAACAATTTCATCACCAGTGATGTAAGAGCGAAAGGACTGTAGTCGTAGAGATATACTGGATTAGGCTTTTTAGGAACGGGTATAATTTCGGATGTTTACCATTGAAGTGGAACCTCACTCAACGCACATTTGAAACAGCATTTGAAAGACACCGCGCTCAGCTGCTCATGGCACACCTTAAGTAGCTTTCCCGTTATTTTATCAGGCTCGGCAGCTTTGTTTGTTTTCAGATTCTTAAAAACGCTGGCTACATCATGTTTGGACATTTCGAATGAGTGGTCTGGGAGTAAAGTAGCATCTTGAAAAGCACAATTTCTCTCGTTTTCAAAATCGTGACAGTCAAATCGACAGTAGAAAGTGTTTAGGTCTTTAGCGAAGTCGGTAGAGTAGTAACGTTTGTGAGATTTGCTGCAACCGAGGATTGATTTGACACTGCGCCAGGCTTGTTTTGTGTTGTTCTCCTCAAACTGTGCTTGTATCTTGTTTTTATATTCTTCTTTATATTTCCTTATCCCTGATTTCAAATTTATTTGCCTGTGCCACTTTTAATTTAACTCTGTCACCGGTCTGAAATGTGTGTTTCTTAGCTTTCAGCAGCTGTTCTACATCTTTGCTCATCCATGGTTTCTCATTTGGATATATCTTTACAGTTTTTTTCGGTAATATCATATTCATACAAAAGTTCACACATTCAGTCACATAAAATAACTATTTTATGTGAAATGTCATTATTCATTACGGTTAAGATTATGAGTTTTATTAGTTATGGTTGGAGCCAGTTATGTTTGGGGGTTTGGGTAATCGTTGGAACCAATCAGACGACGGGAATAAATAGTTAGTGTGAATTATCATTATTAATTAGTGTTAAGATTATTTTTATAATTAGTTGTAGTTGGAGTCAGCTGTGGTTGGGGTTGGAAACATGTAGGGGTAGTGTCTTGGACTTAACAGTTGTCTTTTGAGGGTATGCCCAAAACACTACCGTCGTGTTTTTGAGGGGTAGTGTTTTCAACTTACTACCCCGGGTCCGGAATGTAATCGTAAGATGGACAAGTGGTAAAGATCTTGAAATACTTTGTACTCCACGAGAGGATGGATTTAGTAACACTATTATTAACGCCATTAGGTTCAAAGTGCATATTAAAGATTTTTGTTTAGGTGGGGGTTCGATTTTTCGAGCTGCTACTGGAGGCTCCCAAAAACTTAAACTAGACCCCCCTTTCTGCGCCCATCAGTAAGGTTCCAACAATATCTCCAACGGCACCCCTGTAACGCTCACAAAAGTTCCCATTTCACCCCTCCTCGAAGCACATTAAACACATCCAACAGGGATCAACAGAGGCGATAACTGCGCAAAACATTGTTCTCGAAGATGGTCAACTTGGTTGTGAACGCCATGAATCCACTGAGAATATTGGATTAAGTGTGGAACATTGAACGACCTAGACGGGTGTATAAGTACTGTTGAGATAAAGCAAATATAATGGTGTGTGTGTGTTTGTTTGAAAAAAATTGATGAACTACATGCAAATGTTCGTTTTCGGACTGAATACAAGGACGCTTGTATTCTTTGCTTCACTGACTCCTGGCTGTCAGATGGCATTCCCAACCACACACTTAAACTCGTTGGATTCCACGTGTCGACCGTGATCAGTATGCTACAGACAAGACCACTGGAGGCGGCATGTGTATCTATAACAATGAGAGATGGTGTTCGGCTGGGCATGTCAGAGAAACCCCTTGTACTAAAGACGTTGATCTGCTGTGTGTTTCACTGAGACCAGTTTATTTGCCAAGAGAATTTGGTCAGGTGATTATTACCTTTGTTTACGTCCCTCCGTCGGCTAATACAACCAGTGCCTCCAATGACATTTAACAGTGTGTTAGTAAGTTAGAAAACCCCACCCGGACGCACCGAAATTCATTAAAAAAATTAAAATACATGATTTGTGTGACGAACATTTCATACAGCTCAATGTTCTCAAAACCAAAGAACCTGTTATTGACTTTCGGAAGAAGGCTGAACATGTAAGACCTCTCTATATCAATGGAGGACTTGTAGAACGTGTGTCCAGTTATAAATACCTTGGGACCATTGTTGATAACTCCCTCAGTTTCAAAGATAATACACAGTTCATGTACAAGAAATGTCAGCAGAGCTTATATTTACTGCGTAGACTCAGTAAACTGAATGTTGATAGCAAAATTATGAACTGTTTTTAGAGAGAGACAAATTGTAGCTTCATTGTCTGCTTGTGTGTGAGTGTGCGTGCGTGCGTCTGAGTGTGTGTGTTCGTGTGTGTTTGTGTGTGTGTTTGAGTGTGTTTGTGCTTGTGTGTGTGAGTGTCTGTGTGTGTGTCTGTGTATGTGTGCGTGCACGCGTGTTGTGTGTGGGTGTGTTTGTAAGTGTCTATGTGTGTATGTCTATGTATAGTGCTCTGCGCCTACGTGGCTACACCTATAGATGCTATATGGATTCAACTTCGTCCACCAACCTCGGCCCGACCGACGAGGTGGGGGAATCGGTGTTTTATACAAGTCGTGTATCAACATGATCTTATCGCGACACTGGCCAGCATTGTCCTTCCAGTGCCTCGAGGTGGTGTTTGCTACACCATCAAGTGTTATCAGGTTATTACTCGTTTACAGACCTCCATCCACAGGCCGAGGCGGTGTTTCTTTCAAAACGTTTATGGCCGAGTTCACCAATCTCCTGGAACTTTTCATAGCACAGTTGACTGGACTAATTATCGTGGGCGATTTTAACATCCACTATGGAAAGGCCGGAAATAAAGACTGAAACGATTTCTCTGATCTCCTGCACGTCACCAACTTGCAGCAACATGTTCGTGATCCGACACACACCATCGGCAATATTTTGGACCTAGTAATTTCACCATCGTCAGGAAGCGTTCTGACATCAGTGACGGTGGGATCCCTGCTCAACGATCACCACGCTGTACACTGCCTGCTCCAAGCACCAAAGCCAAACCGAACAAAGAAACGGGTTTCTTATCGAAAATGTGCTGCGATTAATCCCACGAATTTCAGATAAGATTTCGAACTTTCACACCTGGCAACACGCCCGTGTAACAACATTGCAGACTTGTCGCAACAGTATGACACATCCTTGCAAGAACTGTTAGACAGCCACGCTCCGTTGATCACACGGTCAATTACTGTGCGCCCCAACACGCCTTGGCACACAGTGGAATTATCGCTTGCTAAGCGAAAGCTCCGGCAAGCAGAGTGGAAATGGAGACTGATAAAGCTGCAGATTCACCGAGACATCTACACTGGACAGCGTGAAACTTACAAACAGCAAATACAGTCTGTGAAAGCCAAATTCTACACAACAAAAATTGATGAATGTGCACGTAATAACAAAGCACTGTTCAAGATCATGGATGACTTGATGAAGAGAAAAACTACTCAAAAACAGCCCAGTCTTGTGTCTGGTATAGCACTACCAACTGGCAGATGACTTTCTCGTGCACTTCACACGCAAAGTGTTAGACATTCGAAGCCAGTTAGCGAGTAGACGCCTACAAACTGTCAACGCTGCGTACGTGCATTGTGAACAATCTTGCACAGTCAATGCGTTTTACGGCATCACCACAGACGGCGTTCTTTTTTTGGTAAGGAAGTGTCCAACAAAAGCAAGCGCGCTCGATCCACTTCCTACCTCACTCGTGAAAACCAACATTGATATTCTTGCGCCGACATTAGCTACAATCATCAACATGTCGCTCGAGTCGGGGTCCGTGCCGGCCAACTTCAAACATGCTGTGACCACACCACTATTAAAGAAACCAAACCTTGATTCAGACTCGATGAACAACTACCGGCCTATATCGAACTTGTCATTTGTTTCAAAGTTACTGGAGCGCCACGTAGCAGTCCAACTTCGCCAGCATCTAGACGACAACAATTTGATGGACATTTTCCAAAGTGCGTACAGACGACATCACAGCACTGAGACAGCACTGGTGCGCATTCAGAATGACCATCTCCATTCCCTTGACAAAAGGAAAGGTGTGCTGGCAGTGCTGCTCGATATGAGTGCGGCGTTTGATACTGTTGACCACTCGATATTAATCAACCAGCTGCGCAGCATAGGCATTGAAGACATCGCACTGAAATGGCTGGAGTCATACCTGTCGAACCGGACTCAGTCAGTGTGCATTAGTGGTCACAACTCAAATAGAACATTGCTCGAATCTGGCATCCCACAGGGGTCTGTGCTGGCCCCAATTCTCTTCTCTATATACACTCTGCCATTGGGTGCTATCCTCAGAAGGCACAAGCTGCAATACCATTTTAAGGCAGATGACGCCCAATTGTATGTTGACTTGAGTGGAACGCGGGATGGAGAAGCCGCTGTTGCGGTTGACCGGATCGAGCGATGCATCGAAGAAGCGAAGCAGTGGATGTCAGACCACAATCTACTGCTGAACGAAAACAAGACCGAGGCTAATATCATCTCGGCACCAAATCGTAAACACCTGCGTGACGTTTCGTGTGTTAGTGTATGCGGATGTAACATTGTTCCGTCACCGACCATCCGCAACATTGGGATTACAATCGACTCTGGACTAACAATGTCGTCACACGTGTCATAGATGTCCAAGTCAGCGTACTACCATCTCTACGCAATTTCAAAAATAAGACATTGTCTTACTACTGATGCATGTAAGACACTAGTCCACGCCCTGGTGACATCGCGGCTGGACTACAGTAACGCGGTCCTGTACGGCATCCCCGAGACACTTATGAACAAATTGCAGATGGTACAGAACTCGGCAGCAAGACTAATTTCAAGACACCGAAAGCACCAACACCTGTGCTGGTCGAACTGCACTGGCTTCCAGTTCGCTGGCGTATCCAGTACAAACTGCTGGTCCTTGTTTTCACGGCTTTACATGGTCTTGCTCCGGCGTATATCCAAGATCTCATAATACCGTATACGCCCACCCGCAACCTCCGATCTGCTGATCTACATCTGCTTGTAGTTCCGCGCTACAACTTAGAGGGCTACGGCAGACGAGCTTTCTCCGTGTTTGGACCTACGCTCTGGAACGCTCTACCAATAAACGTTCGTCAAATAGAGACTTTGGATAAATTCAAAACTTGCATTAAAACGTATCTATTTAAGCAGGCGTACATCGACTGAGGAACTGTGCTGTAGGGCACTTTTTTTATTAATATGTATTTAATAAATTAATGTATTTATATTATATAATGTATTCTAATTAATTTATTATTATTTTTATTTTAATAAAATTTTATATATCATAATGTATATTCTCTTTCTTAATTATATTAATATTTTGTGCAAATATGTCATGTGTGTTGGTCACATTATATATATATACAATCTTGTAAATCTTAATAATTATTACATTTACCGGCATCTTTATACATATATATTTTTACATTTGTTTCCATGTACGTCTTATAATGTGTGTACGCGCCTATGGACGGGCTGGTCCCGGAGATATGGCGCTATAGAAATGCTAGTAATAATATAATAATAATAAAAAATGTATATGTTTGTTTGTTTGTGTATGCGTATGCGCGCGCGTGTGACGTATGTGTATTTGTGTGTTGTGTGTGTGTGTGTGTGTGTGTGTTGTGTGTGTGTGTGTGTGGTGTGTGTGT
>OZ023205.1:25888174-26118995 GCA_963995525.1 Escarpia spicata | reverse complement strand
AGAGAGAGAGAGAGAGAGAGAGAGAGAGAGAGAGAGAGAGAGAGAGAGAGAGAGAGAGAGAGAGAGAGAGAGTGTGTGTGTGTGTGTGCTCGTATCTGTGTTTGTGTGCGCTCGTGTCTGTGTGGGTGTGTTTGTGTGTGTGTGTGTGTGTGTGTGTGTGTGCGTGCGTGCGTGCGTGCGTGCGTGCGTGCGTGCGTGCGTGCGTGCGTGCGTGCGTGCGTGCGTGCGTGCGTGCGTGCGTGTGCGTGTGCGTGTGTGTGCGTGTGTTTGTTTGTGTGGGTGCGTCTGTGTGTGCGCGCGCGCGTGCGTGCTGGTAACAATAATGGTACCATAAGAGGCGTGTCATGTCTTACGCATGTTCTTTTTTCCTATTCAGTGAGACTGCAAGTCGATGCGCCATGACGAACGTCCACACGTTCTTGATAATTTCTGTCGTCGGGCTCTCGCTGAGCATTTGGCTCTATTTGAGTGACGTGTGGAGAAGCAGTCATCCTAGTTCTGGTGTATCCAACAAAGTTAGAGATTCGATGTTTGGCACTGAAAGAGAAACGACCAAGCGATGTGTGTCAGACAAATACAGAGGCGTTACCGAGAATTTCTGGGAGAGAAGCTCGAGACGTGAGGCCCTAATGCGCTGTGCAGAGTGGGACTTCTTTAATCTAATCCGAGCCCAGGGCGGAGCTGAACCGAAGCTTCTTTCTGCCAAAACAGAGCCGACGAAAGAAGCAATATATGGGGACAGTAACGAATACGTCGTCCCGAATGTTGTCCATTATATATGGTTTCGTCATCCACTTGAGTTCAAATTTAGAACCTATCTCAGTTATCTGAGCTCGTACAAGTTCATCAAGCCCCATTACATCCTGCTGCACGGCGACGTAATTCCAACCGGCTACTGGTGGAAGCGAACCGTGGCTGATGTTCCCAACATCTACCATGTACACGTGGACGACAAACCGTCTATATTTGGACAGAAATTTGCCTACCCTTCTCAACAATCCGACGTTCTGCGACTGTACCTCATATTAGGTATGTGAGACATTCATATTTCATAAGATTTAACAAGATAGCTATCCAGAACAATGTATTTGTGTGGAGTGCTGCGTGTTGAAGGTTTTCAGTTATATGATACGTTGCTGTTCGTGCGGTCGGTGTGAACGTATGCAAGGAAAAAAACTATATTTATCTTTTTATTGTATAAACGCACACACTAGCATATTTGTCCTGCGTATGCTGTATTAAAAGCACCTCGTTTCCCACAGTCACTGCCTCTACTTAAACAGTTACACCTGCTTCCGAATACCTGTTGAATCAAATTTATATGATCTAATCTTGGTTATGGTGCTATCGCTACGGCGACCATATTTTGTTAGATTTCTGCGTCTCTGTAATATACCCATACAACTCAAATCGCCTCCACTCGAAATATTATTATTCCAAATTGTTTGTTCACCCTAAATCGGATTTCGGGGATTGATTCGCCATCAAAGTTCAATATTATTGTTGTATTATGTTGTTCAGATTATGGCGGCATCTACCTGGATCACGACGCGATTGTCGTGAAATCGTTCAACGCGCTGCGCAAGTACGATCTCGCCATTGGCAGGGAGGCTCCCTACTCGCTCAACGGTGGGGTCATGCTCGGCCGACAGGGAGCGCCCTTCATACAACTGTGGCTCGAAACGTATCGATCCCCCAACTTAGATCTGAAGAAATGGGGTTACGATTCTGTTCGCATGGCCCATCACATATGGGAATACTTCCCGCATCTGGTACACGTGGAAGAGACGTCTCTGGCCCACCCGAACTACCTCGACCCGCACCATTACTATCGCGATCCCTATAACTGGAGCGAGAACTTCGCAGTGCACCTGATGCGCGAAGAGACGGCTAAGATTCCAAACGACCCTGAATCGCTGAAGGGGTACGACTGCTTGCTCGGACAAGTGATGCGCCTAGTGTATTTCGACGATCAAAAATTACTGTCGAACGTAACATGGAAGGGCATAAAATAGAATAGATAGTTTCGGAAACAAAATATAAATTCTACTTTATAGACGTTGAAACGCTGTGCATATTAGGGGGCTTGTAGTACACGCAGCAATTACTGTGCATAGCCTATTCCTTCATCGGATCCGGGGACGCATTTAACTTATTTTATAACAGCGATCGTTTGTTTGGCTACGACGTAGAATAGTCACGAGACTTTGCGACCAACGCTTTCAATCAATTTACGTACAAGTGATGTTATAACACAAATAAATTAATGAGAACTTTCATATATCACATACCGTCTTACCTATCATAAATTATTTGTTTCGCGTGCACCTGGTATGGACAAGCGGGACACTAGATGAAGATTCCAACAAATACGAGACTGCCTAGAGACTATTGGCGACCTACTCAACATTGCTTGGCAAACCAAATTTGGCGATCCAGGGGTTTAGGACCGCAGGAATAGTACATGGCCACCCACCGAGTGAGCTTACAATACAACCTGGTAGGGCTACAGGACGTCCTGTTCCAAAGTTTCGTCTTGAAATGTACATTAATCACACACAAATTCCTTAATCCAGCCGAGGTTCGGGAATATCGCCCCAGGTTCTTCAATTGTTGAGCGAAATGTTCTGTTTTGCGCATGGGGAGGACACCAGCACACACTGTTTGCCAGACATGAACGTATCTAAATACCACAACGATAGTATTCCCATGCATACCAGTTGTTGGTTCGCATTGTCTCAGACAATTACAGACTACACAGGAGGCAAATTAAGTACTAAAATGCTGTGTCCCGTCCAACGTATTTGATCCCGGTGACACGTCATCTGACAGAAATTAAAACTCTCGCCACGCCATACAATTTCTTTACAAATTAACTATTAGTTAGCTATCACAATTAGGACTACTTCGATCTTATACTACAACTAAAATCACCAATAGTTCACACATAGTAGAACTAATACGTTTATATCCAGAGCCAAACATGAACAACAATGTGCACCAGACACAACATAAAACAGATTGTATAACGGTACATTCCAAATATCATATTGGATTGTTTTACAGCTTACGGTTTTCTGACCTACGTGAAAGCTTTACCATGCATGTTTCTGATTTATTCCCAACATTAATAGTAGTAGATATTTAACCTACAATGTGTCCTTATAACTGTGTGTAATTCGTTACATATATATTACAATGTTCACTACTTCGTATATACTATATACTGTACATATAATTAACATACTATACTGTACATTCGTGAATAATTTCAAATATGCAAATATAATAATAAACTAAAAGCTGGTAATGGTGGTAATCACGTATCACGTGACAGTTGATGTATTTACAAACGGTGTCCTAATGGAAATTTCCCGTACCCAAGACTGCATTTCGGGGCTGCAAATTAAAAGGATTGGCCAATTCAAAAGTTCAGTGCGTGTTAAAACTACACTGCCTACACTGATAATTTATAATTTATATTTATAACGCATTGAATTATACCATAGAATCATGCGTAGATTAAATTAATCAAGCCCCAAACCGTGAACACCAACAACATGGTGTTTAAATCTACTAAAACAGAAGATTGAACTTTCCATGTGAAAGTCGGAGATATGCCGCCATACATCGGGACATTTGGAAGTTATGCATACTGGAACAAACATATGAAATACGATTGATGAGATTTCGTAACTGTGACATGTGAAACCACGTGTCACCATGCCTCATGAAATAATTGTCTTCCTATGTATCGCTTGACAAAATGCAACATGATTTATCTCAATGTGTACATGTTGGATATAGTGTTTTTCACATGAATGCTTCATGCCATCAGTTCAGGAGAAAGCCAGCACAAATCAGTAAAAGTTGTGGGTTTCAAGTTCATAACTCTTGTTATCTTGTTTCACCCGTTAGAAGATGATAAATTCAATGTTAAAGGTCATATCCTGGGATAAAATGTGCTCTGTCCCTTAAAGGTGCACAATCACTTCGTTTGCCCATCGCCAATCCTGTTCTTTTATGTCCAGATGTGTAATGTGTGAATAGTTTAATTAGTGCGCACAATCTGTTTAATAAAAAAAAAATTCGTACTGGTTTTTTAATCGACAAAAAAAGATGTGTCGTTACATCGGGTAGCTGGCGCGAAAGCCAATTGCGCTGTCGATTTCCTAAAATTAGACAGTCACGTGCTTTACGCGAGACCAGACATCCAGGCCAGCTTATGAAAACATCAACAACAGAGAAGAGCGAACACGTGGTGGTAGAATGAATAGAAGGTACGTATTACACTGTCACAATTGGTAACGCGAACATGTATGATACCAAGCGGTGTATTAATCCAAAGTGAATTAGCCAACGTTAATAAAAGTGAGTGACATCTGCGACAGTGCATTGCGAATTTACGTCATCATTTGTACTGGCACTGCGCCAGAAACGGAGAGTGACACTGACAGTGGGCATAATAAGATAATACAGGGGCCGATTTGATATGTATTTACATGCCTATGGCTACGGCGAATCACGTTAATAAACTATTTATTACGAAAATACAGTACGATAGTAAATTACCTGACGGCGACGGCGCATAATGGGAAATAACATTGTTTTGGCAGTATAGCGACTGTGCATTTTAAGGGAGCAGTAATTATATTATGTTCATCAAATACGTCAAACAAGGGGGGTATAAATTTCGGCGGTTGAAACCAGGAAGCTGAGCCCCATTATTTTTGCAAATGATGTGCAGTTGGGATTTTTTGTGACCCTCTGGGATGGAGGGCGATCAATGGCTTTTATTCAGATTCAGCCCTCCCCTAAATTTTCACCCAATTCCGACACCTATTATAGTATTTATGAATATATATATATATATATATGAAAGTTGTTATATTGCTGACATTTTGTGTTAATGGATATTTAGCATCGTATTTTAATTACGTAATGTAATAAATATGCATGTTATGCGACAACCAAGAATATGCCTATGTAATTTGTAATTGGTTTCCTGGGATAACTGTCAAATTACAAAGTTAAGGTGTTAGTGTGCAATCATCCAATTTCGTGCATTGTCATCACAATTGAGGAAGTATTTCTGGAATGTGCAATACTAAAAGGATGTTCATGTGACATGTGATTAAGTTCATACATCTGTTTTGATGTTGATAGATGCCACCCCGCAACCAGCATGTAAGGACGAGAGGAGGGAGGGGTGGCAGAGGATGTCGGCTAAGTCAGGCTGATATCGAGAGAGTACGTAGGCTTCGGGAGGCCCGCATTCGTTCAACTCAGGTAATATCATATACAACAATTAACCACACATAGGTTATTAAAAAAGTTTTAATTGCACCTTTAAATATATCTTCGGCTGCATAGACATACATATAGAAACTATGTTTACTTACTTTACGAAAAAACCTTTATGTAAACATTACATTTTCACACCAAATCCACATGTAGTCATGGAAAAAAGCTGTTATCATTATTCAACAAAGTCCCTTGTGTGTGCATCATGCATTTGTACATTAAACCCAGAGTGATTCATCCATATAACACCTACAAAAATATAACTTGTTTGCATTCATTTACATAGGAAACAATAGAGCAGTTAGATGCAACGTCGATGCGCTGTTTGTTGCACTCAATTGTCAATGAGCATCCAGGCATCGTGTTCGATGCACTTGAAGTGCTACAAGCCCAGGCGCCTACCCCCCACCCGGACCAGCCATCGGAAATCACCCCCCAGTGGTGCATCTGCGGCAGATGTAGAGACATGCCGACAGACCTGGAGAGGTTATGCTGTGGCCTACACAACTGCATATCTCAAAGACCAGTGAGTACCTGACATTGAAATGCAACATAGAAGGACTAGTTAAGCATACTACAATTGTGTAATAAGAATGCAAGTTTTTGTTTTAAATGAACGATAATACCCTGAGGTAATGTAGTAATGAACCCTGGAGTGAACTGATTCTTTCATAATATGCCACATGTGACAAACCCTTCGAATACATGATAAGGAAAACATACTGTTGGCATAATACCTATCTAAAATGTTGGCATTACAACATTTCCCATGACGATGTAACCTTGACGTTCAGGCAGCATCTTGAAATGTCAAACAAGAGTAGCTGTAATAGTTACACATGACAGAAACTGAGATGTATTGCCAGGAAAAAAAATTCATAATCCTTGCCAGTTAGCAGCTATCACATCAATGTATAATATTGACTCTGGCCAGGATGGCAATTTTAATGAATATTCATAATAAAAAATAACAATAAATTTAATGACAACGACCTCATACAATTAAAATACATCATCATCTTTTTTGTTACACTAAGTTATCCTTGCTGTATCACCCCCTACATCCCACTGAAACCATCCCCTGTGGAATACTCACTGCTCGCAAGATATATGCCAATATGTATGAGGTATATCAGGTCATTCATCAAACAATTTATACGGATTACCACAATGAATACTCCATATTTACTCCCAACATTGCAATGATGCCCAACGTTGTTTAGCTATAACAATGTTATCTTTACAGGAGATTGAACTAGTGTGTCTGGAGCCACAATAGTTCTACAAATCAACATGGCCTACTGGGCAGACATTTTTGCGCAGGACCCCGGACACGACTCGGCAGCCCTGCGACATGCTGCTTACAGGCAGTTTGTCCTGTGGCGACATGGCCGACTCGGGACAAACATCCGTCGCGTCATCCCCAGTTGTGTGGTCAGCCGCATTAGGGATCGATTCCCCAATGCAAATGGGGTTTACACTGGCTTCCAGGTCAGTCGGTTAGCTTGATTGACCAGACGTCATTGTAGACCGGAGGTTTCTGGACATCCGGGAGCGGTGACGCCTCACTAGCTCGGCAGTTGGTGGTGGAGCAGTGGGTGCCATGGTCCGACTGATTCGGCGGGGATCTTCTGCCATCAATTCGCGACGTCTTGACACTGATTCTGTATCAACCATTCTGCGACGAACTGCATCCATTTGCATGTCGATTATGTAACTGTAGGATTTCCTTGTCTTCATGGGAACAGCATACCAGTTTCCCGATTTTTTGCTGTACATCCTCCTGTACCTTTAAATCAGACAAAATAACAATTTCCATGACTGTGGCATGAATTATTTTTTAGATAAATGTGACACCATATTCTTCAAAAGTAATTCATACATGGTCTTCTTCTAGCTGCTCTTTTTCTTGCTGCTACATGTTATGCAGACATTGACAATCATGGCCCTCCAATTTCTTTCATTTGTATTTAGTAGCAGTTCTGTTTCTAAACCATGTTTACAGACTATCTATCTATCTATTATTTGTACTCTAGAACGTTCTCTCCATTGTTACACAAACCTTTCTCAATATGCATCCTATAAATCTTGCTCTTGTTCTAACTGCCTTAGTATTTCCTTTTGACTCTTCTAAGAATGTTCGTGGTACTCTTAGATTTCTTCACACAAAGCCACATTTTAATGTTTTCAAAGTTTTTAAATATTGGTATTTTTTTCAAAATTAATAAGTAATGTTGCTACATCAATAATTTCTATTTATGTCAACGGAAATACTCACATAATTTCTCCTGCAGAGTTAAGGCGGTAGGGTCTGTCTTTGTGTTTTTGGTAGTCGATGGCAGCCAGCTGAGTTCTTGCAACATACACTGGGTAGCTGCGAGATATAAAACATGTTTGTGACATTTGATACACCTGTTTCTGTGTATACTGACTGCATCGACATTGTATTTTTGAAAGTATATTTATTATGTATTTATTATTTAATTTTGTTTTTATTTTTTTACATTATCACCAATTTATATTTTTCTAATACTTTATATTACATTGTTTTTTGTGTACGATCACACATATTGTACTATGTCATGATCAACGTCCAATTTTAATGATTATACCTGTAATTCTTGTTTATCTTTCATAATTGCCTAGTCATTTTCTTGTGATTTTTCATTACACACTGCATGCGATAAACAATTGCAGTTTGATGTAAGTGTTGTTGTTTTTAACACATGTAAACATAACTTATTCATGTAATATTATAAATGTTATAATATACAGTGCAATAATTGTACTTGTTATTTTCTTACTTGTAATTATTGTCTAGTCAGTAGAATCACAGTCTTAATACAATCTTATATAATAAGACTGGAAATAGTGTTTACTTCACATTTTTAAACACGAATATGCAATTTCATGAGGACAGGAGTTAATAAAAAATTATCATGCAGACAAAATTATATGTCGTCGTTCTTCATTGCTATTATTTATGATTTTCATGAAAGGTTTGGTGACAGACCTATGATAATCTGTACCATATTATTCGTTTACCTGAATGTGAAAAGTTTAGCCGCATACATCAACATGTGGTGATGAAACACTTCGAGTTCTCCGGTATGTCTGAAAACCATGACCAACGATCACATAACCATTATCTGTACTTTACACACAACCACAGTGTGCTGACAACCAACATTTGATGGAGTGATAAAATAAGAGGTGTTCTTTAAAAAGATGAATACATAATTTGTTTTATAAATAAATAGTGTAATAGTTAAAATAGTACAAAATTGTAACTTTTGAAATACAGACCTGAATTTCACATAATGATGGACATTCTTCAGGAAGCGAACATTCAGTACAACTTCCACCAAGGCTTTGTGTGCTGGCGAGCCTTCCTCCAGCCAGACCTTGTCATGGTCTTCCTCCAGAGGACCATGGGAACATTGGCCAGCAGACACCCCACCACCAATTTGCCACTCGTGTTTGTTGACTGTGTGGTGGATGATCCCTCGCCACTCCTCCTACAACACAGCGTTGTCACTATATAACAAAACAAACATTCATGTTAAATTACACACATGTCAATACACTAAATCAAATAAATACAGTAATGAACTTGTACATAATTTTTTTAATTGTTTTAAATTTTTTTAGCCACCAAATTTATGTTATTGGAACATGTTTAGAAAGATTATGATATTGGTGTGATTAACATGGGTCATTGTGAAAATGTAAAGAAAACAGGTTTTTTAAAAACAATTACCTTGAATCGCTCCTCAGAACCTTCTGCAACTTCTGCACAGTGCCAGAAATGCGTCACGATGTCCTTGCACCAAGGTCCCAAAGCCTTGTTTGCACGGTTACTAGACACCTGGCAAATAGCAGATGGTAGGGTCACATAATGTTTTATATTTATGGTATGGTATATAAACATATATATGGGTGCATATATATATATATTGATAGCATTTGATACACCCATCATATCAAAATGTACTGTTATTATGTTTATGATTAATTTCTGCCAGCTCAGACTATGGTATGGCATGGCCCATCAATAGAGTAGAACTTCATCAGCCATGGCACGTACATTAGGGACCAAAGTGTTTGGGTTATCGATGCTTCACAGTAGTCATAATCGTAAAGTAAAGGTAAGTTCTTATATAGTGCAGTATCCAGTCACCAGGGCTGCTCAAAGTGCTTTACAATTTTACTCCCTGGTAGACCTGTTCAATTGAACACCATATCTCTTGGAAGCATGCACCCATGCTGCAATTAATGCATGAAGACTATTCGTAAACAAATATCAACTACTGTCTACAGTCAGGTACTCACTGATACAGTGAACTGAAGCAATGTAGAGTAAACAAAATTGCCCAAGGTTTGACACCATCGCACAGGATTCGAACCCACGTTCTCCGAGTCGAGAGTCCGAAGCTCTTCCCACTGTGCTAATACGCTCCACTTAAGATTCATAATTCTTTTGGAATGTTTCATCACATTTCAATAATTTGTAAGCTGACATTATTCATATCTTATTTTGTTACATATGCTGATGTAACTACAAACATAACAGACATGGAAACATTGTCCTTGATCTGCTCCTTCTTTAATACACCAACAACATTCGTTCACAATGAAACATGTACCTCTGACAGTCTTTTCCCCAGGTTCTTTGCTGCATGCCAAATGTCCCACTGATGAAGGATCTGTGGGTACTCATCTCCTAAAATATAATAACTTATTTAGTATGTATGCTTTGCAGCCATACCAGCCAAAATGTATCGATCATTTGTCTTTACACACAAGCAACACACAAAACGTGTACACATCATGCATAATGTTTTTTCGAAGCTTGGATGAATGTGTAGGACTTAAAATGCACATACAATTTTTATTTTCATTTATACACATTATCATGTTGTGTACACTAGTCATGAGCATGCTCATCAATTACAAAGTTGAATATCTTGTCAAATAGTTGGATAAAGCATATTCACCAGAAGAACATAATTGAAAACGTACATAAATTTGTAAGCCTAACGTTACAATTGATGTTTACTGTTTTTTGTGTGAGAGTCCACTTTCTGTACAACTAAGATAACTCACGAAGGAAGGCAGCAATCTGTGTGTGTGCATCGGTGACAAGCTCTGCAATCTGCAGAGTGCCTGACAGCAGGGTGAGGCTCCTCTCAAGTGCCACCTTCTCCATGTTGGGGGATTTAAGGTTGACTTCCCTCTTGTCGACCACTACTGTTGACACAATACTGCCTGACTCGCAGTCCATCAGTGTATATGAGCAGTATTGTGCGCTGTGACCTGGGCTGTCATTTCGTCCATCTCCTAAAGAAAATGTATCACACAGTTGTTAACTATACACTGTAACTGAAACATATCATATGGGTTGTTTACCATCTTACGAACAGTCAAGGGGTACTAGTTTTCTATTGTTAAAAATAACTCCTGTATATTCTGTAATAGTAATATCGACAATTACTACTTAACGTAATTACATTATGTGAAATTAGTGATTAGAATTTATGTGATATAAATTGTTTAACATATACTATGTTTATAAATTAGATAATACAAATGTGCCTTAGATGAATATGCCATAATATAAATATGTATGAAAAATAAGTCCAGGTACAGGTTATCAACATAGGTACATATTAATGTGACCATTTACCTGCGAGGATGAGTGCTTTGCCCTGCAGTTGCTGAATGGTTGTGGTCCTGAGCTTCTCCCAGTACTCCATCACAGCAGGCACGATGTAGAGTGACTGTATCCTGTCGAACTGTGCCGGGTTCACTATCCCCAGGCACATGAAGCGGAAGAGTAGCGCCACTTTTGTGTAATTGTTTCCTGACAACAAAATGTTTGTTGCCAGGAGAAAATCACCAGCATATACTCCCCGCTTGCGAAGCCGAGGTTGTGAGGCCCACTTACGACCCTTGTGTCCCTTTGGGCAGGTCTGAAAGCATAATTCTGTATGAGATGATTATGCATAAGTTAGGTTAATTATGTGAGGCACTTGTTGATTAATGTTGACGTTTTGTACAGCCAATGTGAATATGAATATAATTTGCATCATGTGTACTTTTAATGATATATAACTGAATGAGGAAATATATACACCCTGTATATGCAAGTTTTTACTAATAAAGATGTTTATATGGCAGCAGTAAGGGATCATTTAACAACATTGATATCCAATATCAGACCAAATTAATTTCATCTGGCATCAACCCCCATCCCTCCCCCAAACGAAAATTATTTTGTATGATATCAGACATAAACATTTTGTGATGATCCATAAGGGAACTGCACTGCAAACAGATTGGTACGAGTAACTGTCATACCAAATTTCACAACTACACAAATGAACAGAGCAGATTAATATAAACAATTAAATTAATTAACAAACAGGATTATGGCATGAACTGAGTGATTAACCTACAATTATTGTTTGTTTAACAGGGTGTTTCTGAAGGGGAAAAGATGCTGCCCGTTGCCATGTTTGGGTACTAGCATAGTCATGGTTTTCAGAGAATGAGGATGTACTATGTGTAGGGATGGTAAGGTGGTATTCTTTCAGAAATAACAACGTATTTAAAAAATAGTTCAACATTTAAATATTCCAGGAAAATTTCATTTTATAACCAAATAAATTTATTTTCCCCAGTGCATATTTAGAAACTACTCAGACGTACTCATAATGTACTCATAAAATCGGAGTACAATGAGTATAAGTACGAATCCATGACCCATAATTTTTATGAGTATGAGTACTTCAAAAATATACTCGAGTACCGAGTACTTCTGCCCCAAATCTGAACTGTACTCACCCACACAAGTACAGCAGTACTTCCAACGTGCTTCAGATTCAAGTCATATGACTGTCTGCATCCTTTGACTTTGCAAAGTTTTTCTACCTAGACCAATAAACAAATTTATAAGTGTGAGAAGTAATTTATAGAGAGTAGTACACAGGCATAAGATTTCTGTGAATATTTGAGGAGGGGCTGAGGCTCATCACAAACCTCCAATTGCATCCCCATGCAGGCTTGGCAAAACACAACATGGGGGCTCTTCAAGAAACCCCCAACTGCACCCCCATGGTTCACAGAAAAAAAAACAATCTAAGGTTCTCTAAGAGTGTCAAAGTCCACCCTCATAAAGATCAACAAAATGAGGGGCACATTACAAAGGTTTATGGAGGAACATGTCCTACAGGCCCTCCTGGATGTGCCCATGACTTCTCCAGTTGTGAAAAAGTATGATAACATGTAATGACACCAAAGTTCAAACTGATTTCTCTATTATATATATATAATATACAGGGTTGGGTTCAATTACATTGATCAATTACAGTTAGTACTGTTACAATTACAATTATTTTGCATTTCAAATACAATTACCGTCCCAAAATATATTCAATTATCATTGCCAATTACAATAGATTGGTGGCATTATATCATTACCACACAATTGGCTTCTCAGCACCTTGCTGCCTTCAAGCTTACTAGAAAGTAATTCCACAGTGAAAGGATAGTGTTAGTGCACAGCCTTATTTAAATAAATTACAATTACTGCAGCTAGCCCATGTAGCACTGGACCACAGGCCTATCATTTGTTCTTGGCCTCCTACTTGACACTTGTCAACTGCTGAAGCCTGCTACTGTTAGAGCTAGTGCTTCAATGGGTCAGCTCTATATGCCCTCCCCAATGGAAGAGAAGCCATGTTTTATCTTTCTATCAGTGCTTCCAATGTGCCAAGTCAATAAGGCAAATAAAGACTAGTTGGCACTGTGCCTCTCCATGGGTGACTGATTGCTTGGACAGACACTGCTAAATGCTTTATGCAACAGGACTGTGGCAGAACAGGCAGACAGCTGTTATCTGCCCATGTTCACCAGAAAGAGTCACTGTCTGACTATAACACCCCAAAAATGTGGAGTATGAGAGAGAAGGTGATTTCAGAGGGAAACAGACTTAGTTTCCATAATGAAATAAAAAACAGTTCTGGGAGTTTTACCCACAATTGGAGAAATTATGGGGATGTCATTGAATTGCAATTACGGCACACACACAAAATCAGTTACAATTACGATACTTTAAAATATTTCAATTACACCATAATTGTAATTAATTACACAATTACGAATTACAATTGACCCCAAACCCGATAATATATATATTCATAAAAAATATAGAAACAAGTCTCCATCATTTTTAAACTACCCCCCCTTGATGCACATGTTTTTTTTCTACGGATTGGCATGAAGTTATTATTGTTAGTTATATTTATGCCACCAGTATGTTTCATGATTATCAAAGAAAAGTGTTTCATGATTATCAAAGAAAAGTGTATACCTTCATTGCTGCAAGTTCCAGTAGACATTCTTCATAAACAATGAAGCAGGGTTTCCCTGTGATGTCTTCTGCTGTTGTCACCATCGTTGTTTCTTCTTCTCCTGGACTGGAGGTATCACTGACCGTCTCTTCCAAATCGTGCACTAAATCACATGTGGTGACGCTCTCTAAACCGGCAATGTCGATGCGACATCTACATTTAAAAAGCAAAGCAGTGAGTATTGCTTTGAAATCAATACATCAAACATGACATCATATAATATTTCCTCTGCAATAATGTACAATTAATTAGTGCGTACATATGTGTAGCAGACAAACATATCAACTAAAAAGCTGGTTAACGGAATATCTACAAACTTGCTATAAATGTTGTCCATTAGTGGTTTAATAAAAAATGTACTGTACCATATGTAATGACAGAAAGAAACACCTTTTGTAACACATTTTAATGAAGAATATTAATTAAAGTACTATGAAAACAAAACTAACATGTTATCATAACAGCACTTGCATGCATGTTCCTGTAATTTCAGGAGAAAATGTGCTGGTCTGGTGGATTGACATTTAAAAAATGCTAACCAGAAGAAAAGGTTGTCGGTGGTGAACTACCACAAAAGTAACCATTTGTTACTGTACATGAAACATATATATATATACATATATAAAATTTTACATAATATAAATATTTTTATATGGGACAAGGCTCCTTGGTAATGTAATGGAGTTATGACTAGGAATCGTGACTAGTTTTGCTGTTAAGTAACAAGGCAGGTATGAGTTTGTAAAAGAGCTATGTGCCCCAGCATAAACATAATTATTGTGAAAGGACAATCACTGAGGCTTGGCTATATTGTGCCACGTTTATTTACTTGCATTGTATATACATGTTTATGTTTGCAATACAAAAATTCCAAATGAAATAAAAAGAAAATTAAGTTGACAAAATTAACTGCAAATGAAATGTGTTATGTAGTTGACAGTTTTACAAAGATGGAATAATTGTACAGAAATTAGACTGGTCAAACCAGAACATAACAGTACATTAATACCATTACGTAAACTTACATTGGTTGTAATGGTTCAGAGCTACACCCAGCCTCAGGAAGAGACTGAATACCTGACAGTGAGCTGGTTTTACTGTGACCACTGATACTCGATAGAGCCAATGCAGCGGTTGTTGTCTGTGATGGCTGGATTGGTGTTGACGTCGTTTGCATATTTGTGATGAAACTGTCAAGTGAAGGCATAAAGTGGAATGGCCTAAATTGGTTAATTTTGACATTTTTAATAGTACTACTACACATAAATAGTATAACATCAAAATAATATCCAGGCTATTTAAATACCTTTCAGAAAGAATAAAATAAATTTTCCTCCTATGTTCATGCACCCGGTGTACTTGTTTTCTTGCTCACTATCAAACTAAGGTTAGCATAGAGGCCTAAAAGATCTCTCTCAATGTGTATACATATTCCACACTTTTCAGAGATGTAACATATTAACTGTTCTTTCTATACATACTACATGCAGTTTTGGGCGCTTACCCCCTGGTAATATGTACACTATTACGGTCACAATATATGTATAAATGTTTAGAATTCTCTAAAAAAAATCCTAAATTATTACTACTCTTTTAAATTTACGTAATACAAGATTATTAAATTTATATTTTATTACAATCAGCATTCAATGTTGTACATCACACATGGAAAAACAGTAAAGAAGTGTTATTTTTTATTCTATATTGCTGAAGGCAAGTAAAGATATATTTATATCATACAAAACATGGTAGTCAAACTCATAGTATCATACTACTATTGTGTAGACATGGGTAAAGGTCAATTGGTAGCTGTTAAAGCCTTGCGCGGGCTGGAAATCTGAGCCCGCACCCGCCCCGCAACTATGTCGTTTGACCCGCAGCCCGCCCCGGATATTACAACTCAGCCCGCCCCGCATATTTTGCCACATCCTGGCCCGCTGCCCGCCCCACAGTAACTTGGCCCGCAACACGCCCCGCAGTAATTAGTCAAAAGTCAGCCCGCACCCGCCCCGCAGCCCACAACAGATGACATGGAATCATTAAAAATATATCATCTTTATTAATCGTTGTTGTTTACAATATTAATAAATGCACGGTGATGGGTGACAACCATGTCGTACTTGGAATTCCATCTTTAAGACAAATAGAACCCTTGTCATTATAATGTAAATACCTGAAGATGATAAGCAGACCTGGGACAAAGTAAAGGTACGAGTACAATTTTAACGTATTTTAAAATTATTAATTAATTAATTGATATAACTCAGCACAAGTGAATATGCAATGGTAGTTGATCATTTTTTTATGAAGAACAATGAAATTTACACCGCTGGCATTAATTTCAGTGGCATCCTATGATCTTATAATCTATTTGCCATTGTACTGCATAAACATGAGTTGTTCAAAGGTTGAGTCTGGTGCACAAAGGCAGTGTTGCAATTTGCAGATATTAGAAGTTGCAATTTATATTTTCAAAATCCCCTCTGGACCAGGCTACTGGCACCGGATTATACTAGTGTAGAAGGCAGTTTGACTTGAGCCATCTTACTTCTACAGAGGCAGACTGACAGTTCTTGTTCTTAGCAGTTAGCACTGTCAGCAGTCTCCACACATCAAAGGCATTTCCTGTCTAATTGGTGGGGTAACTGCTCTTTATGGACATCCTGGTGGCTTAATTACACAAACAGATTGATGGCCTGAACTGATACTTCCACCTGGAAGAAGCCACTAATCACACCTGACTGAAGTGGAAGGCAGGCCAGCACATGTTAACATAACACTGTTTAAACACAAACAAAAGGGCAATCAGGTAATCCCCAATTAACTAGCTCAAAGAATGTCCCACCTTTGAGTAACTGGTGACCATTAATGAGTTACAAAAATCAGCCTGCAGTAACCCGCATGTAGAAATTACTAGCCCGCAGTGACCTGACCCGCAGACCGCCCCGCACATATTGAAACTTAACCCGCACCGCAACAACAACAAAAATCAAGCCCGAAAACCCGCCCCACGCAGGGCTTTAGACTAGCTGTGTTTTACTGGGTATTATGTGATTCCTGAGGTGATTGTCACTGATCTGCTGTCAGTAAATGTAACTTGCTTTGCTGACAGCACACTACAAGCAGCCAGTGACTCAACTGACATCCAATAAAGCAAGTACTTATAGTTAGATCCAGGCAATTATGTTTTCAGTCGGAGAGGTCCAACCAGTGTCAGTCAGTAATTGAGCTTAGTAAAATGTGAATGTCCGGTGGGTGCTACTGCAAATTAAAACTAAAATGTTCAAATTAATTACAATTACACCACCAAGTTTTTTATTATGATTATATTTAGTCTATGCATAAAATAAAGTGACCAAATAAAATGATTATCAATGATATTACATCAAATTGAAGAACATGTTCTTAATTTGATCAAAATATAAATTGTAAACATATAACTTGATCATTGAAATATATCATGATTTATTGTAATTTCATTAATTTTATTCCAAAGTTAATTGTCCCATGCCTGCTAGCATGTCGCTGTCACGTACGTCCCTGCTAGGTGAGGTAGGCCGCCTATAGTATAGGCATAGCCATACATACATAGCCTCATACTCATGCCCATACCATGGGCCCGCAGGTATGGGCCTGCACCGATGTGGGCGATAATACTATATTAATTGGCTATATCAACTCGACGACTACCTTTCGTTGGTTAAAAGTAGAAAACCAATTTGACTCAAGCAACATAATCTCCATATACCCTCATACGCCCAAATACGTGTTACTGATGCTGATAAAT
This sequence comes from Escarpia spicata, assembly GCA_963995525.1. Taxonomy (NCBI): domain Eukaryota; kingdom Metazoa; phylum Annelida; class Polychaeta; order Sabellida; family Siboglinidae; genus Escarpia; species Escarpia spicata. The sequence continues at coordinate 26,101,490 of OZ023205.1, read as the reverse complement.
TAAACATTATTAACCTGTCCAGAAGAACCTTGGCGAATGCTGAATCACTTTTCACGCCAGCCGTTTCTTTCGTTTGGTTCCACAAATCCATGACCTTTCCAATATACACCTTTGTACGCGGATACGCTCTTTGCCTTTCCGCTCTCACCCTCTTTTTAGCCGAGTCGGTGACATATATCCGTGGGCGTCCCTTCATTGCAGATAAAACTATCGAGCTACGACTTGTATACGAAAAATGGATGGCGACTCGTAAATACGCAATGCTGAATGAATCCAGGCACCGCACGGTGGGGTCAAAGGCCGATGTCGCCGCATATTCCCGTTCACGTGACTATTACACGAGAATTCTATCTCAGACCACATCCAAGTTCAGATATGTGTCTTGATATTCGGTTAGGACTGACCGAAAATCATTTTATTGTTTGTCTGTTAATTTCACTAAAACGAAGTAAAGCATACGTACAAATGAACCAGTGTATCAATAATGAATACCTGATACGATTACGTTTCGTGAAATTAGTCTGACACGTCAGGAGCAATAAATTGAAGTGATTGTGCACCTTTAAAGGTGCACAATCACTTCGTTTGCCCATCGCCAATCCTGTTCTTTTATGTCCAGATGTGTAATGTGTGAATAGTTTAATTAGTGCGCACAATCTGTTTAATAAAAATAAAAATTCGTACTTGTTTTTTAATCGACAAAAAAAGATGTGTCGTTACATCGGGTAGCTGGCGCGAAAGCCAATTGCGCTGTCGATTTCCTAAAATTAGACAGTCACGTGCTTTACGCGAGACCAGACATCCAGGCCAGCTTATGAAAACATCAACAACAGAGAAGAGCGAACACGTGGTGGTAGAATGAATAGAAGGTACGTATTACACTGTCACAATTGGTAACGCGAACATGTATGATACCAAGCGGTGTATTAATCCAAAGTGAATTAGCCAACGTTAATAAAAGTGAGTGACATCTGCGACAGTGCATTGCGAATTTACGTCATCATTTGTACTGGCACTGCGCCAGAAACGGAGAGTGACACTGACTCATAATAATAAGATAATACAGGGGCCGATTTGATATGTATTGACATGCCTATGGCTACGGCGAATCACGTTAATAAACTATTTATTACGAAAATACAGTACGATAGTAAATTACCTGACGGCGACGGCGCATAATGGGAAATAACATTGTTTTGGCAGTATAGCGACTGTGCATTTTAAAGGAGCAGTAATTATATTATGTTCATCAAATACGTCAAACAAGGGGGGTATAAATTTCGGCGGTTGAAACCAGGGAGCTGAGCCCCATTATTTTTGCAAATGATGTGCAGTTGGGATTTTTTGTGACCCTCTGGGATGGAGGGCGATCAATGGCTTTTATTCAGATTCAGCCCCTCCCCTCAATTTTCACCCAATTCCGACACCTATTATAGTATTTATGAATATATATATATATGAAAGTTGTTATATTGCTGACATTTTGTGTTAATGCATATTTAGCATCGTATTTTAATTACGTAATGTAATAAATATGCATGTTATGCGACAACCAAGAATATGCCTATGTAATTTGTAATTGGTTTCCTGGGATAACTGTCAAATTACAAAGTTAAGGTGTTAGTGTGCAATCATCCAATTTCGTGCATTGTCATCACAATTGAGGAAGTATTTCTGGAATGTGCAATACTAAAAGGATGTTCATGTGACATGTGATTAAGTTCATACATCTGTTTTGATGTTGATAGATGCCACCCCGCAACCAGCGTGTAAGGACGAGAGGAGGGAGGGGTGGCAGAGGATGTCGGCTAAGTCAGGCTGATATCGAGAGAGTACGTAGGCTTCGGGAGGCCCGCATTCGTTCAACTCAGGTAATATCATATACAACAATTAACCACACATAGGTTATTAAAAAAGTTTTAATTGCACCTTTAAATATATCTTCGGCTGCATAGACATACATATAGAAACTATGTTTACTTACTTTACGAAAAAACCTTCATGTAAACATTACATTTTCACACCAAATCCACATGTAGTCATGGAAAAAAGCTGTTATCATTATTCAACAAAGTCCCTTGTGTGTGCATCATGCATTTGTACATTAAACCCAGAGTGATTCATCCATATAACACCTACAAAAATATAACTTGTTTGCATTCATTTACATAGGAAACAATAGAGCAGTTAGATGCAACGTCGATGCGCTGTTTGTTGCACTCAATTGTCAATGAGCATCCAGGCATCGTGTTCGATGCACTTGAAGTGCTACAAGCCCAGGCGCCTACCCCCCACCCGGACCAGCCATCGGAAATCACCCCCCAGTGGTGCATCTGCGGCAGATGTAGACATGCCGACAGACCTGGAGAGGTTATGCTGTGGCCTACACAACTGCATATCTCAAAGACCAGTGAGTACCTGACATTGAAATGCAACATAGAAGGACTAGTTAAGCATACTACAATTGTGTAATAAGAATGCAAGTTTTTGTTTTAAATGAACGATAATACCCTGAGGTAATGTAGTAATGAACCCTGGAGTGAACTGATTCTTTCATAATATGCCACATGTGACAAACCCTTCGAATACATGATAAGGAAAACATACTGTTGGCATAATACCTATCTAAAATGTTGGCATTACAACATTTCCCATGACGATGTAACCTTGACGTTCAGGCAGCATCTTGAAATGTCAAACAAGAGTAGCTGTAATAGTTACACATGACAGAAACTGAGATGTATTGTCAGGAAAAACATTTCATAATCCTTGCCAGTTAGCAGCTATCACATGAATGTATAATATTGACTCTGGCCAGGATGGCAATTTTAATGAATATTCATAATAAAAAATAACAATAAATTTAATGACAACGACCTCATACAATTAAAATACATCATCACCTTTTTTGTTACACTAAGTTATCCTTGCTGTATCACCCCCTACATCCCACTGAAACCATCCCCTGTGGAATACTCACTGCTCGCAAGATATATGCCAATATGTATGAGGTATATCAGGTCATTCATCAAACAATTTATACGGATTACCACAATGAATACTCCATATTTACTCCCAACATTGCAATGATGCCCAACGTTGTTTTGCTATAACAATTTTATCTTTACAGGAGATTGAACTAGTGTGTCTGGAGCCATTAGTTCTACAAATCAACATGGCCTACTGGGCAGACATTTTTGCGCAGGACCCCGGACACGACTCGGCAGCCCTGCGACATGCTGCTTACAGGCAGTTTGTCCTGTGGCGACATGGCCGACTCGGGACAAACATCCGTCGCGTCATCCCCAGTTGTGTGGTCAGCCGCATTAGGGATCGATTCCCCAATGCAAATGGGGTTTACACTGGCTTCCAGGTCAGTCGGTTAGCTTGATTGACCAGACGTCATTGTAGACCGGAGGTTTCTGGACATCCGGGTGCGGTGACGCCTCACTAGCTCGGCAGTTGGTGGTGGAGCAGTGGGTGCCATGGTCCGACTGATTCGGCGGGGATCTTCTGCCATCAATTCGCGACGTCTTGACACTGATTCTGTATCAACCATTCTGCGACGAACTGCATCCATTTGCATGTCGATTATGTAACTGTAGGATTTCCGTGTCTTCATGGGAACAGCATACCAGTTTCCCGATTTTTTGCTGTACATCCTCCTGTACCTTTAAATCAGACAAAATAACTATTTCCATGACTGTGGCATGAATTATTTTTTAGATAAATGTGACACCATATTCTTCAAAAGTAATTCATACATGGTCTTCTTCTAGCTGCTCTTTTTCTTGCTGCTACATGTTATGCAGACATTGACAATCATGGCCCTCCAATTTCTTTCATTTGTATTTAGTAGCAGTTCTGTTTCTAAACCATGTTTACAGACTATCTATCTATCTATTATTTGTACTCTAGAACGTTCTCTCCATTGTTACACAAACCTTTCTCAATATGCATCCTATAAATCTTGCTCTTGTTCTAACTGCCTTAGTATTTCCTTTTGACTCTTCTAAGAATGTTCGTGGTACTCTTAGATTTCTTCACACAAAGCCACATTTTAATGTTTTCTAAGTTTTTAAATATTGGTATTTTTTTTCAAAATTAATAAGTAATGTTGCTACATCAATAATTTATATTTATGTCAACGGAAATACTCACATAATTTCTCCTGCAGAGTTAAGGCGGTAGGGTCTGTCTTTGTGTTTTTGGTAGTCGATGGCAGCCAGCTGAGTTCTTGCAACATACACTGGGTAGCTGCGAGATATAAAACATGTTTGTGACATTTGATACACCTGTTTCTGTGTATACTGACTGCATCGACATTGTATTTTTGAAAGTATATTTATTATGTATTTATTATTTAATTTTGTTTTTATTTTTCTACATTATCACCAATTTATATTTTTCTAATACTTTATATTACATTGTTTTTTGTGTACGATCACACATATTGTACTATGTCATGATCAACGTCCAATTTTAATGATTATACCTGTAATTCTTGTTTATCTTTCATAATTGCCTAGTCATTTTCTTGTGATTTTTCATTACACACTGCATGCGATAAACAATTGCAGTTTGATGTAAGTGTTGTTGTTTTTAACACATGTAAACATAACTTATTCATGTAATATTATAAATGTTATAATATACAGTGCAATAATTGTACTTGTTATTTTCTTACTTGTAATTATTGTCTAGTCAGTAGAATCACAGTCTTAATACAATCTTATATAATAAGACTGGAAATAGTGTTTACTTCACATTTTTAAACACGAATATGCAATTTCATGAGGACAGGAGTTAATACAAAATTATCATGCAGACAAAATTATATGTCGTCGTTCTTCATTGCTATTATTTATGATTTTCATGAAAGGTTTGGTGACAGACCTATGATAATCTGTACCATATTATTCGTTTACCTGAATGTGAAAAGTTTAGCTGCATACATCAACATGTGATGATGAAACACTTCGAGTTCTCCGGTATGTCTGAAAACCATGACCAACGATCACATAACCATTATCTGTACTTTACACACAACCACAGTGCGCTGACAACCAACATTTGATGGAGTGATAAAATAAGAGGTGTTCTTTAAAAAGATGAATACATAATTTGTTTTATAAATAAATAGTGTAATAGTTAAAATAGTACAAAATTGTAACTATTGAAATACACACCTGAATTTCACATAATGATGGACATTCTTCAGGAAGCGAACATTCAGTACAACTTCCACCAAGGCTTTGTGTGCAGGCGAGCCTTCCTCCAGCCAGACCTTGTCATGGTCTTCCTCCAGAGGACCATGGGAACATTGGCCAGCAGACACCCCACCACCAATTTGCCACTCGTGTTTGTTGACTGTGTGGTGGATGATCCCTCGCCACTCCTACAACACAGCGTTGTCACTATATAACAAAACAAACATTCATGTTAAATTACATACATGTCAATACACTAAATCAAATAAATACAGTAATAAACTTGTACATACATTTTTTTTAATCTACCAATTGGTACGTTATTGAATTTTTTTAGCCACCAAATTTATGTTATTGGAACATGTTTAGAAAGATTATGATATTGGTGTGATTAACATGGGTCATTGTGAAAACGTAAAGAAAACAGGTTTTTTAAAAACAATTACCTTGAATCGCTCCTCAGAACCTTCTGCAACTTCTGCACAGTGCCAGAAATGCGTCACGATGTCCTTGCACCAAGGTCCCAAAGCCTTGTTTGCACGGTTACTAGATACCTGGCAAATAGCAGATGGTAGGGTCACATAATGTTTTATATTTATGGTATGGTATATAAACATATATATGGGTGCATATATATATATATTGATAGCATTTGATACACCCATCATATCAAAATGTACTGTTATTATGTTTATGATTAATTTCTGCCAGCTCAGACTATGGTATGGCATGGCCCATCAATAGAGTAGAACCTCATCAGCCATGGCACGTACATTAGGGACCAAAGTGTTTGGGTTATCGATGCTTCACAGTAGTCATAATCGTAAAGTAAAGGTAAGTTCTTATATAGTGCAGTATCCAGTCACCAGGGCTGCTCAAAGTGCTTTACAATTTTACTCCCTGGTAGACCTGTTCAATTGAACACCATATCTCTTGGAAGCATTCACCCATGCTGCAATTAATGCATGAAGACTATTCGTAAACAAATATCAACTACTGTCTACAGTCAGGTACTCACTGATACAGTGAACTGAAGCAATGTAGAGTAAACAAAATTGCCCAAGGTTTGACACCATCGCACAGGATTCGAACCCACGTTCTCCGAGTCGAGAGTCCGAAGCTCTTCCCACTGTGCTAATACGCTCCACTTAAGATTCATAATTCTTTTGGAATGTTTCATCACATTTCAATAATTTGTAAGCTGACATTATTCATATCTTATTTTGTTACATATGCTGATGTAACTACAAACATAACAGACATGGAAACATTGTCCTTGATCTGCTCCTTCTTTAATACACCAACAACATTCGTTCACAATGAAACATGTACCTCTGAGTCTTTTCCCCAGGTTCTTTGCTGCATGCCAAATGTCCCACTGATGAAGGATCTGTGGGTACTCATCTCCTAAAATATAATAACTTATTTAGTATGTATGCATTGCAGCCATACCAGCCAAAATGTATCGATCATTTGTCTTTACACACAAGCAACACACAAAACGTGTACACATCATGCATAATGTTTTTTCGAAGCTTGGATGAATGTGTAGGACTTAAAATGCACATACAATTTTTATTTTCATTTATACACATTATCATGTTGTGTACACTAGTCATGAGCATGCTCATCAATTACAAAGTTGAATATCTTGTCAAATAGTTGGATAAAGCATATTCACCAGAAGAACATAATTGAAAACGTACATAAATTTGTAAGCCTAACGTTACAATTGATGTTTACTGTTTTTTTGTGAGAGTCCACTTTCTGTACAACTAAGATAACTCACGAAGGAAGGCAGCAATCTGTGTGTGTGCATCGGTGACAAGCTCTGCAATCTGCAGAGTGCCTGACAGCAGGGTGAGGCTCCTCTCAAGTGCCACCTTCTCCATGTTGGGGGATTTAAGGTTGACTTCCCTCTTGTCGACCACTACTGTTGACACAATACTGCCTGACTCGCAGTCCATCAGTGTATATGAGCAGTATTGTGCGCTGTGACCTGGGCTGTCATTTCGTCCATCTCCTAAAAAATATATATCACACAGTTGTTAACTATACACTGTAACTGAAACATATCATATGGGTTGTTTACCATCTTACGAACAGTCAAGGGGTACTAGTTTTCTATTGTTAAAAATAACTCCTGTATATTCTGTAATAGTAATATCGACAATTACTACTTAACGTAATTACATTATGTGAAATTAGTGATTAGAATTTATGTGATATAAATTGTTTAACATATACTATGTTTATAAATTAGATAATACAAATGTGCCTTAGATGAATATGCCATAATATAAATATGTATGAAAAATAAGTCCAGGTACAGGTTATCAACATAGGTACATATTAATGTGACCATTTACCTGCGAGGATGAGTGCTTTGCCCTGCAGTTGCTGAATGGTTGTGGTCCTGAGCTTCTCCCAGTACTCCATCACAGCAGGCACGATGTAGAGTGACTGTATCCTGTCGAACTGTGCCGGGCTCACTATCCCCAGGCACATGAAGCGGAAGAGTAGCGCCACTTTTGTGTAATTGTTTCCTGACAACAAAATGTTTGTTGCCAGGAGAAAATCACCAGCATATACTCCCCGCTTGCGAAGCCGAGGTTGTGAGGCCCACTTACGACCCTTGTGTCCCTTTGGGCAGGTCTGAAAGCATAATTCTGTATGAGATGATTATGCATAAGTTAGGTTAATTATGTGAGGCACTTGTTGATTAATGTTGACGTTTTGTACAGCCAATGTGAATATGAATATAATTTGCATCATGTGTACTTTTAATGATATATAACTGAATGAGGAAATATATACACCCTGTATATGCAAGTTTTTACTAATAAAGATGTTTATATGGCAGCAGTAAGGGATCATTTAACAACATTGATATCCAATATCAGACCAAATTAATTTCATCTGGCATCAACCCCCATCCCTCCCCGAAACGAAAATTATTTTGTATGATATCAGACATAAACATTTTGTGATGATCCATAAGGGAACTGCACTGCAAACAGATTGGTACGAGTAATTGTCATACCAAATTTCACAACTACACAAATGAACAGAGCAGATTAATATAAACAATTAAATTAATTAACAAACAGGATTATGGCATGAACTGAGTGATTAACCTACAATTATTGTTTGTTTAACAGGGTGTTTCTGAATGGGAAAAGATGCTGCCCGTTGCCATGTTTGGGTACTAGCATAGTCATGGTTTTCAGAGAATGAGGATGTACTATGTGTAGGGATGGTAAGGTGGTATTCTTTCAGAAATAACAACGTATTTAAAAAATAGTTCAACATTTAAATATTCCAGGAAAATTTCATTTTATAACCAAATAAATTTATTTTCCCCAGTGCATATTTAGAAACTACTCAGACGTACTCATAATGTACTCATAAAATCGGAGTACAATGAGTATAAGTACGAATCCATGACCCATAATTTTTATGAGTATGAGTACTTCAAAAATATACTCGAGTACCGAGTACTTCTGCCCCAAATCTGAACTGTACTCACCCACACAAGTACAACAGTACTTCCAACGTGCTTCAGATTCAAGTCATATGACTGTCTGCATCCTTTGACTTTGCAAAGTTTTTCTACCTAGACCAATAAACAAATTTATAAGTGTGAGAAGTAATTTATAGAGAGTAGTACACAGGCATAAGATTTCTGTGAATATTTGAGGAGGGGCTGAGGCTCATCACAAACCTCCAATTGCATCCCCATGCAGGCTTGGCAAAACACAACATGGGGACTCTTCAAGAAACCCCCAACTGCACCCCCATGGTTCACAGAAAAAAACACAATCTAAGGTTCTCTAAGAGTGTCAAAGTCCACCCTCATAAAGATCAACAAAATGGGGGGCACATTCCAAAGGTTTATGGAGGAACATGTCCTACAGGCCCTCCGGGATGTGCCCATGACTTCTCCAGTTGTGAAAAAGTATGATAACATGTAATGACACCAAAGTTCAAACTGATTTCTCTATTATATATATATAATATACAGGGTTGGGTTCAATTACATTGATCAATTACAGTTAGTACTGTTACAATTACAATTATTTTGCATTTCAAATACAATTACTGTCCCAAAATATATTCAATTATCATTGTCAATTACAATAGATTGGTGGCATTATATCATTACCACACAATTGGCTTCTCAGCACCTTGCTGCCTTCAAGCTTACTAGAAAGTAATTCCACAGTGAAAGGATAGTGTTAGTGCACAGCCTTATTTAAATAAATTACAATTACTGCAGCTAGCCCATGTAGCACTGGACCACAAGCCTATCATTTGTTCTTGGCCTCCTACTTGACACTTGTCAACTGCTGAAGCCTGCTACTGTTAGAGCTAGTGCTTCAATGGGTCAGCTCTATATGCCCTCCCCAATGGAAGAGAAGCCATGTTTTATCTTTCTATCAGTGCTTCCAATGTGCCAAGTCAATAAGGCAAATAAAGACTAGTTGGCACTGTGCCTCTCCATGGGTGACTGATTGCTTGGACAGACACTGCTAAATGCTTTATGCAACAGGACAGTGGCAGAACAGGCAGACAGCTGTTATCTGCCCATGTTCACCAGAAAGAGTCACTGTCTGACTATAACACCCCAAAAATGTGGAGTATGAGAGAGAAGGTGATTTCAGAGGGAAACAGACTTAGTTTCCATAATGAAATAAAAAACAGTTCTGGGAGTTTTACCCACAATTGGAGAAATTATGGGGATGTCATTGAATTGCAATTACGGCACACACACAAAATCAGTTACAATTACGATACTTTAAAATATTTCAATTACACCATAATTGTAATTAATTACACAATTACGAAATTACAATTGACCCCAAACCCGATAATATATATATTCATAAAAAATATAGAAACAAGTCTCCATCATTTTTAAACTACCCCCCCCTTGATGCACATGTTTTTTTTCTACGGATTGGCATAAAGTTATTATTGTTAGTTATACTTATGCCACCAGTATGTTTCATGATTATCAAAGAAAAGTGTTTCATGATTATCAAAGAAAAGTGTATACCTTCATTGCTGCAAGTTCCAGTAGACATTCTTCATAAACAATGAAGCAGGGTTTCCCTGTGATGTCTTCTGCTGTTGTCACCATCGTTGTTTCTTCTTCTCCTGGACTGGAGGTATCACTGACCGTCTCTTCCAAATCGTGCACTAAATCAGATGTGGTGACGCTCTCTAAACCGGCAATGTCGATGCGACATCTACATTTAAAAAGCAAAGCAGTGAGTATTGCTATGAAATCAATACATCAAACATGACATCATATAATATTTCCTCTGCAATAATGTACAATTAATTAGTGCGTACATATGTGTAGCAGACAAACATATCAACTAAAAAGCTGGTTAACGGAATATCTACAAACTTGCTATAAATGTTGTCCATTAGTGGTTTAATAAAAAATGTACTGTACCATATGTAATGACAGAAAGAAACACCTTTTGTAACACATTTTAATGAAGAATATTAATTAAAGTACTATGAAAACAAAACTAATATGTTATCATAACAGCACTTGCATGCATGTTCCTGTAATTTCAGGAGAAAATGTGCTGGTCTGGTGGATTGACATTTAAAAAATGCTAACCAGAAGAAAAGGTTGTCGGTGGTGAACTACCACAAAAGTAACCATTTGTTACTGTACATGAAACATATATATATATATATATATATATATACATATATAAAATTTTACATAATATAAATATTTACTGATGTATCTCTCTGTAGTGTGTCATCTCCAAACTGATACTATGTATCACCAGGATCCACAGCTTCCAATCCCATTGGGTCGTCTTCATATGGGATACTGCAACAAAGTGTACTGATTAACTATTGTTAGCAACATAGCAACACTTGTGAGGCAGCTCCCATGCTAACGACATTATATCATATGTCTTACTAACAGTCTCCCCAACCTTACGTATTATTAAAATCATTCCACACATTGTATTGTTTAAACAGGTCAAATTAAGTTTTTAATTTTGATTTCTGAACACACAATAAAATATACATTCAAAAATACAAATCAGTAACTGAACATAAGCATCTTGTGCTGTGCGACCCAGCAGGTGATTAGTGAGATAAAATGTCATGTGAAGTAACATTAAAGCAGTTGCAGGCTTTAGTAGATATGTGCCCCAGCATAAGCATAATTATTGTGAAAGGACAATCACTGAGGCTTGGCTATATTGTGCCACGTTTATTTACTTGCATTGTATATACATGTTTATGTTTGCAATACAAAAATTCCAAATGAAATAAAAAGAAAATTAAGTTGACAAAATTAACTGCAAATGAAATGTGTTATGTAGTTGACAGTTTTACAAAGATGGAATAATTGTACAGAAATTAGACTGGTCAAACCAGAACATAACAGTACATTAATACCATTACGTAAACTTACATTGGTTGTAATGGTTCAGAGCTACACCCAGCCTCAGGAAGAGACTGAATACCTGACAGTGAGCTGGTTTTACTGTGACCACTGATACTCGATAGAGCCAATGCAGCGGTTGTTGTCTGTGATGGCTGGATTGGTGTTGACGTCGTTTGCATATTTGTGATGAAACTGTCAAGTGAAGGCATAAAGTGGAATGGCCTAAATTGGTTAATTTTGACATTTTTAATAGTACTACTACACATAAATAGTATAACATCAAAATAATATCCAGGCTATTTAAATACCTTTCAGAAAGAATAAAATAAATGTTCCTCCTATGTTCATACACCCGGTGTACTTGTTTTCTTGCTCCCTATCAAACTAAGGTTAGCATAGAGGCCTAAAAGAGATCTCTCAATGTGTATACATATTCCACACTTTTCAGAGATGTAACTTATAAAGTGTTCTTTCTATACATACTTCTATACATACTACATGCAGTTTTGGGCGCTTACCCCCTGGTAATATGTACACTATTACGGTCACAATATATGTATAAATGTTTAGCATTCTCTAAAAAAATCCTAAATGATTACTACTCTTTTAAATTTACGTAATACAAGATTATTAAATTTATATTTTATTACAATCAGCATTCAATGTTGTACATCACACATGGAAAAACAGTAAAGAAGTGTTATTTTTTATTCTATATTGCTGAAGGCAAGTAAAGATATATTTATATCATACAAAACATGGTAGTCAAACTCATAGTATCATACTACTATTGTGTAGACATGGGTAAAGGTCAATTGGTAGCTGTTAAAGCCTTGCGCGGGCTGGAAATCTGAGCCCGCACCCGCCCCGCAACTATGTCATTTGACCCGCAACCCGCCCCGCATATTACAACTCAGCCCGCCCTGCATATTTTGCCACATCCTGGCCCGCTGCCCGCCCCACAGTAACTTGGCCCGCAACACGCCCCGCAGTAATTAGTCAAAAGTCAGCCCGCACCCGCAGCCCACAACAGATGACATGGAATCATTAAAAATATATCATCTTTATTAATCGTTGTTTACAATATTAATAAATGCACGGTGATGGGTGACAACCATGTCGTACTTGGAATTCCATCTTTAAGACAAATAGAACCCTTGTCATTATAATGTAAATACCTGAAGGTGATAAGCAGACCTGGGACAAAGTAAAGGTACGAGTACAATTTTAACGTATTTTAAAATTATTAATTTATTAATTGATATAACTCAGCACAAGTGAATATGCAATGGCAGTTGATCATTTTTTTATGAAGAACAATGAAATTTACACCGCTGGCATTAATTTCAGTGGCATCCTATGATCTTATAATCTATTTGCCATTGTACTGCATAAACATGAGTTGTTCAAAGGTTGAGTCTGGTGCACAAAGGCAGTGTTGCAATTTGCAGATATTAGAAGTTGCAATTTATATTTTCAAAATCCCCTCTGGACCAGGCTACTGGCACCGGATTATACTAGTGTAGAAGGCAGTTTGACTTGAGCCATCTTACTTCTACAGAGGCAGACTGACAGTTCTTGTTCTTAGCAGTTAGCACTGTCAGCAGTGCCAAGTGGCATGGTCTCCAGTCTCCACACATCAAAGGCACTTCCTGTCTAATTGGTGGGGTAACTGCTCTTTATGGACATCCTGGTGGCTTAATTACACAAACAGATTGCTGGCCTGAACTGATACTTCCACCTGGAAGAAGCCACTAATCACACCTGACTGAAGTGGAAGGCAGGCCAGCACATGTTAACATAACACTGTTTAAACACAAACAAAAGGGCAATCAGGTAATCCCCAATTAACTAGCTCAAAGAATGTCCCACCTTTGAGTAACTGGTGACCATTAATGAGTTACAAAAATCAGCCTGCAGTAACCCGCATGTAGAAATTACTAGCCCGCAGTGACCTGACCCGCAGACCGCCCCGCACAAATTGAAACTTAACCCGCACCGCAACAACAACAAAAATCAAGCCCGCGGGCCAAAACCCGCCCCACGCAGGGCTTTAGACTAGCTGTGTTTTACTGGGTATTATGTGATTCCTGAGGTGATTGTCACTGATCTGCTGTCAGTAAATGTAACTTGCTTTGCTGATCAAAGTGCACACTACAAGCAGCCAGTGACTCAACTGACATCCAATAAAGCAAGTACTTATAGTTAGATCCAGGCAATTATGTTTTCAGTCTGAAAGGTCCAACCAGTGTCAGTCAGTAATTGAGCTTAGTAAAATTCATTCCCACGCATGAACAGATTCATTCCCACAAAGAAACTATCAACTAGGAATAATCTTCCATGGATGACATGACATATTCACAGACTAATCCGCAAAAAACAGAGACTATATAACAAAGCAAAAAAGACACAAAACAATATATACTTACATACATATATATATATATATATATACATATATATATATCTATATATATACACTCATACATGTATTCATGCATGTGTTCATTCATATTCGCATGCATGCACACATACATACGTACATACATACATACATACATACATACATACATACATACATAGATACATACATACATACATACATACATACATAAATACACGAGCGCGTTACTCACACAAACACATAGACTCACACACACACACACACGCACACGCACACGCATACTGATACACACACCTTTATAAATAAAACTGTTGATAAAATATAATCTCGTTTAAAAGTTTAAGAGCTAATAAAACTGCAGACATGTTTTGAACACTGTTATAACTATGTAGCTGTACGAGAGTAAGGTCGACTGTGTGGACTATCTCATTACTGATTACAGGGGTTTAATTAATTAGAGTTAATTAGATGCATATTTTTTGAGTTGCACCCCGTAATGGGTTCGATCTTCGTCTGATACGTTTGATGATTAGCTTAATTCACTCATGTGTTATGCATTGCTGATGGAGTAAAAAAGGATATGTTACACAAGGGGCTGCGTCCCTGGGTGATCGTGCGAGTGTTGCAAGTTTTGTTACCCTATTGTCTAGAGGAAGACAGGGGACACTGTGACGAGGCGTGTCGGCAACCAGGTGCTTTTTGCGGGAAGGAGAAATAGAACAAAACAAATCACAGACAAATGTACTACAATATACTACAGCTGAAGGACGTTTAATTCTTTCAAACACGACAAACACAACCTGCAAGCTTACAATTAAATTTTACTCCTACAAGATAAACTATAATGTCCGTCTGGTGGAGCTATCACTCCACGCAAAAGTCGGAAATACAATCACCTGTCCAATGCTATCACTGCATACATTTCTAATGTTATCATTTACAGGCACAAACCCTTGTCCACTATTTTGTTTTCCGTGGAATATTTATTTGAAGTACAAATATTTTGGCGATATTTGGTTTGGGCAGACCTCTCATCTAGTTAATACAAGACTCATAGCTTCCCCAGTGTTGCCGCTGGTACAGCAGCAGCAATGGGGATGGCAGTAGAGGATATCCAACTTATGGGCAGATAGAAATCGATAGCATTTAATCGCTACATTAGACTATCCACCCACTACAGTGAGTTGATACATTTTTCAGATTATCGACTATAATGTAACTTTCCTTAACCATGTTAAACAATGCAATCATCAACTAATGTATTTTCTCAAGTCACCTTAATTTTCTCCATACGTAGTATTAAATATAACTGTATGTAAGCATGGCTGGTAAGACGATTTTCTTCATGATATCACAAAGGAAGATCTTGTCAACATCCCAGTCATGCCTCAGTCACCATATTCCGCAATGCCGGGAATCACAGTCACTGTACATGGAGTACACAAGCTGTTACTCAGACTGAAGCCCGGCAAAGCGCATGGCCCTGACGCAATCCCAAACAAAATTTTAATGGAGACAGCTGATCAAATTGCACCTTGCCTGGCTAGAATATTCCAACAATCCATAGACACGGGTGAGGTCCCCCTTGACTGGAAACATGCTAATATATCAGCAGTATTCAAGAAGGGTGACAAATCAATCGCAGCAAACTATAGGCCAGTATCCCTCACATCAGTATGCTGCAAGCTATTTGAACACATTATCTACAGCAACATAATGGACCATCTGGACTCTAATAACATCATCGTAGAGTACCAGCATGGGTTCAGGAATAAACATTCATGTGAGACACAATTAATTGGTGCCACAGAAGACATTGCAAAGAATATAGATAACGGCCACCAAACTGATCTCCTAATACTGGACTTTTCTAAGGCCTTTGACACCGTGCCTCATGCACGCCTTATGAGAAAACTCCAGTATTACGGGGTCAGTGATGGAGTCACCAACTGGATTTCAAATTGGCTAACTGACAGAAAGCAGAATGTAGTAGTAGATGGCGAGTCGTCAGAAGAAGTGACAGTCGAGTCTGGGGTACCACAGGGCACTGTACTGGGCCCACTTTTTTTTTTATTATATGTCAATGATATAGGAGAGGGGATCACCTCTAATATCCGGCTTTTTGCCGACGATTGTATTTTATACAGGCGTATCAATAACAGTAATGACGCAGAAGCCCTCCAGTCCGACCTGCATAGGCTGGTGGACTGGTCTGCAACCTGGCAGATGCATTTTAATATCAATAAATGCTCAGTTATGCATATCACCAAGAAGAGAACTGTCCACCGATCTCAGTATACCATCAATGGAGACAGCCTGGGAATTGTACACCATCACCCGTACCTAGGTGTGGAGTTCTCTGATGACCTCAGACGGAACACTCACATATCCCACCTATCTGCCAAATCTAACCGTATATTAGGTTTTATCAAGAGAAATCTGTATAAATGCTCAGAGAAAACTAAACAATCGGCTTACTTTGCACTAGTCCGCCCTAATCTCGAATACGCGAGCGCTGCTTGGGATCCATACACCAAAAAAAATATTAACGAACTTGAGAAAATACAGCGACGAGCAGCGATATTTGTAATGGGTAACAACAGTCGGGAAAGCAAATGGACACATTTGAATGAAACTGGGAGGTACTGGTATGTGTATCTTAATGTGATAAAGAAAACACTGTTATCATGCTAAAAATATACTTGTCTTATTAATTGACCATGAAATATCAATAGAAACTATAGCTTCTAGTTAAACCATACAACCCACCGTTTAATTTAATAGGAGCAAAACAAGTTGTAACACATTGCACATTTAAATGGTCTTTCATCAATGTGAGTTACAGAATAAGGAATTGTACATTTAAATGGTCTTTCAACAATGTGAGTTACAGTTACAGTCGAACAAAAGCAACCGAATCCAATCCGTCATACCATTTAAAATAAAATCACATTAGAAGCTGCAGTGTGCATCATTTATAAACACTAAAATCAAATCATGCTTAAAGCTATCTATTAGTACTATGGGCAATTAAAGTAATGTCATTGCCAACATTTACAATATATTAAAGAAACAAATCCCACAGGCCATGGTCTATGCAAGCTCTATGTCACTAATTATTTGTGTTCAACCATTTTACTAGCGCCATATGTGACGCCATCCAACGGAATTTGTTAGAACTACGAAACCCAGACTGTGTCACTTTGAGCCACGTAACCTAGGCTGTTGTTATTCTTTTGAGTTGTGTGTTCAAAACCGGGATCTGTACACGTATGCGTGTTCTAACGATGGGACAAGTATATTTAATTAACAACATGTCTTCAATGCACGTAGCAGACAACCAGACAACGATCACGAAACGGTTTATGCGAGCGCCTTCTGCCCGCGTCCCTGTTTACGTTGGTTGACACGAGGTAGCAGGGACGCCATGACACTTCACAACAATTTACGCGGAAATCCATCCAATACTAGGGATGAACGCAGAATTTCCGTTCCAAAAGGCCAATTCTTGTTACTTTTCAGGACTTTTGTAATGATTATCTGTATTTTTTATCAGTACAGCTTATGGTTTTCTGACCTACGTGAAAGCTTTACCATGCATGTTGCTGATTTTAGCACAAACTAACCATTCAAAATTTTCAGTTCAGTGGTTTACTCGGAATGTAGTCTTAAAGTGTGTAATGAGCGCTACCTAAGACAGTACGCCATCTAGCGAGTAACTCGCACATACGAGATGAACAAAACATGACATGTGAATGACTCCATCTTGTCTGTCAGAATGGCTCGAATTGAATACATGATTTTGTGGTTCTACTAAGTTGTCTTGTCGTCTTTATATGTCAGAATCACTACAAAGTGGAAGATTCTAACGAAATCTGCGATAAAATGTAGACTGCCATCTTACTGATGACGCGTTAATTTGGCCGAAAGCAACCAATAAACGAGCAGCATTATTTTTGCCGTGTACGACACACTGTCTTGTGTAGTTCGCGTAGTTGGTTCATGTTCATCGGGTGCGGTTCGTTATATTAGTATAACTATAAGTTGAGCTTACAGTGAAAACGTGACTTGCAACATGCCACACTGCTCTACATACGGTTGTAACAATAGTACAGCGAAGGATAATGAGCTGTCTTTTTTTGTTTCCCTTTGAAACAACCAGAAGTGGGCGGTATGACTAGAAGGCGCACGACCACGAACGACCATGCACGACCAAAATGTATGTAATGTTGGTAATCAAGCGGGCTGTTGGTCGCACGTAGGAGATATGTGTGTGCAGCTCGCCAAATTTCAGTTATGTACTTCACATTGTAGTAAAAAAATTCGCAACTTTTATCATCACTTGTGGTAACCCTCCGGTTCCATTCGAATTTGGCGTAGTGGCGCTACCTGACGGGTAACACTAAACTAAAATATTCCTGTTACTAGATCCATCCACGGACTTATTTATCACTGGATAGCGAGTATTAGCGACCTAGCCTGTTTTATTGTAATATTGAGACAGCCAAGCCCAAGCTGCAGATCTGGATTAGGCCCACCCATTAGCCTAGGCAATAAGGTTTATACATGGGTACAGGTCAAAACGGCGACAGATCCAAAACGGCAACAATCAAAACGGCGACAACCAATACGGCGACACACCAAACAAACCAAAACGGCGACACACTAAAATGGCGACAATATGTTGAAAATACACTTGAAAATATGTGTTAAAGGATGGTGCAGCATATTGATTATATCCTCTGTCTTCTTTAATGCGTGGTTGAATGTGACATCCTCATCAGCATCAGTTTTAGGTGCCAGCTGCAATTGAGTAGGTTAGAATCTGGAAAAGCTGCTTGCATGGCATGCTTCATTGCCTTCTCATCATCTGTGCCAAAGATGGAGTGTGATGGTGTCCCTCGTAGCTTACCAGCAAGGTGGCTGAAGAAGCTGTTATAAATTTAAAAGTCAGTACTGCCGAACACTGTTGTCAAAATACATAAATGGTAACACGGAAGTCGCCTAAGTTAAGTCTTGTCAACGCCAAGAACAGTAGAGTGGGCGAGTGGAGCAGAACAAAAAACTGATTCTCTTTTAGACCTACTGACATACATTCATGACCCACTATGCCATCTAAACAAAAAATATATAGGTCTTTTTTCAAGTAACTTGCCTTTTTCAGGAAGGTCATCACCTCCAGATACTATAATATGTTCATCTGTGTCAATGGTCATCTCTAGTGGGAGTGGTGGTGATGTTGAGTCACACTGCGACTGTTCGTTGACCGGCACTGATGGAGATGGTAATGGTGTGCACACCTGTGAATTTTTGAATCCATCCTCACTTCTGGCTGGTGAAATAGTTAGTGGCGAGATATCTGGAGTAAGGTCAGACGGAACAGTTGTCTCAGGGTTTGAGTGGCGATCCTCATTTCTAAGTGGTGGTGTGTACCATGGTGAGGCATCTGGTGTGAGGTCAGGTAAAACTGATGCACACACAAATAATAACTTTTTGTGGCTTCAAATCTAACTTTCAAATTTTTGATTATTTTTGTAATGTGTTCTACCAACTAGTTGTTTGGAAAAGAATAACCTGACTTTTTTATGATAACAATACTTTTCAATCCAGTCTCTATTCAGTTACAGGTGTACATAGGTAGTTAGAACAAAGCGGCAGCCTGAAGCCAGTCTGTATTTCAGAAGGCTTTATGATACCCTCTGGGAATCATAGTCTGCAATTAGTTGCACCCTAGAGCCAAACTGACCAAACAATTACCCTGCCTTCTGGATAAGGATGGACAGGCTTAATCTGTTTCAGACATCTGGTAAGGAATTGTAGACTTTCTACTGAATACTAAATAGTGTAATGTTATTATCAGGCATGTGGCTTTGGACTGACTAGGAATGGATGTTGTTTGCAATATATCATATAGATACATAAATAATATTCCTCATATTACCATTATAATAAATCATAATTGATGTACTTTTTAATTACACAGAATAAATTACAATTACCAATGAAACACCCTGACAGGGAAGGTGACAGTCTTACACACCTGTAGAGTTTGTTAGAATGTTACAAAACTGGCAAGATGTTCATCCAACTTCCGAACCATTTCCTAATATGTGTGGGCATTTGGATGTTATTTGAACAGTTTTAGGGCATACGTTTAAAAGTAATCTGTTATCCTAACCTCTGTAAATGTTACAATGGATTACTGGACACAAAGGTACAAAAATCGACATGGATTCCCACTAGCCGTACTAGGTACGGATATCAGATGGATCTCCAGGATTAGAAGGCGATGGATTAAGTCCCTGTATGTACACAACGACCTTCTGTAGGAGCAGTGCCAGTGGTACTGTGTAGATGTTTTCATTTTTTTGGTTTGGTATATGTTTACCTTATGTATTATATAACGTGCTTCTACTATCACTTTAACAGTGGTAGGGGTATATGGACCGATATATGTATCACTATATGTATTTGTGTCTGAAATAAAGCATTGAATTGAAAAAAGTATATATGCTCGTTTTATCCACCAACAACATTTCTGTAATGTCCCCCCTCCAGAAATTGATCCACTTGACTGTCAGAACTGGAACACATGCCGATTCGTGGGTAGTCAGCGATATAATATTGCTTTATATGTTTCTCTTTGAAACCAAATTTTTTTTCAGAAATGCCAAACTATTATTTAGGTATTTGTTTCTGTAATTATACAATCTGTATATATATTAGTGTTTATAACTTGAAAAGTGCATTTAGGCATCTAAACTAAAAGGTTATTTATAAAATTATATAATATATGTATATATATACTGCAGTATTGCAATTTTTTAATTTTGATTACATGTCAAACAAACATATACTGCACACAGGAATCAACCTCCATTCATTGTGGATGCTTCCCAGTGAAGTCGAGATGGTGTTCAATTGAACAGGTCTGCCAGGGAGTAAAGTGTAAAGCGCCTTGATCAGACCTGAGGACTGGATACTGTGATGCATAAGAACTTGCCTTCTATACCATCGTTTTTTTACTAATAAATTGTATGTGAAAGTGTAGATATTTTAATGATGGTGGACTGGCATCCTCTTAATTAGTTGACAATCAAAGGAAATTACTAACATGTTGATAAGTGTGCTCTGGCAGTATCAGCTATATGCTTGGCTGCACAAGGTTGGATACGCAGATATCTAAGTACATGTAGTTGTGAACTAGAGGGGGTACCCTAATGACAGTATGTATACTGGTATGACAGAATGCCAATCTGTAGAAATGCTACTTATATCGTTGTTAATTGTGTCAAGATACTTGCCCATCTTGATAGGAGTGATGCCCCTAATTATAATATATATACAGCTGTATATTATATATATTATGTATGTATATATGTATATATATATATACATATATATATATATCATAGTTAGTCACAGAAATGTCACAGAAAAAAGACAAAGGAAATGGAGTCACAAGAAATAAAGTTACAACTAAAATTTAGCAATAACTGAAAATCTGACTATACAAATTACCAGACAAGTGTTAAGACTTAAGATCCATTTTGCTATAACGACCCATTTTTTTCTCCAAAATTATGTACAGTGTATATTGAAATTCATTATTCATATATATATATATATGAGTGTGTATGTCTGCATAAAACAGCTTTTCTCAATTAAGTTCTTCTTTCATGAGGTTCTGTGGTGCCATTTCAGTTAATTGTGCCTACAAGCTGGGCACTGCTGGAAAACTGGGTCCTGGAGTTTCTGGTAACATCCATGCATTAAAGGGTCACTGTCACTAATACATAAATCACAAGTTAAATCAATCAACTAATTACCTGAAACTGTCACAAGCTACAATAATGAATGGGGGCAGTCAGGGACTGGATAAAGTCACAACATTGGAAGGTTGTAAGATCACACCTGTTGAGTTTGGTGCATTGACTGGCCCACTGACTCACACAGTTGTAAAAATGTCAGTACTTTCCACTCCTCCAACACTGTGAAATGCTTTAGATGAACATGCTGTGTAGAAACAGCTGTCATTTAATCAGATTATTTGATGGTTTAATTGTAACAACTGTGTTGTGAGCTTTCTTAGCGGGTCATTAACTGCTTGCAAATATAATTTCTTAGTCACAGTATTAAGCTATACCCCCCCCCCCCCCGCTATGATATAAGTACCCTAAAATATCCAGTCTGATCACTTGTATCTGTATGAATAAAACATTTGAAAAGACATTATTTTGCTGCATGTTTATTATAAATGGCATGCATGTTAATTCAGGCCCAAGTGTCAACAGGTTTTGCACTGTACAGCTGTATATTATTTGTTAGCAACAAACTGATAAATGTTTATACATTTGGCTCAGTTGTGTAAATTGTTACACACCATGTTTTATAATGTTATCTAAGATCATAATTTTTTTCTAAAATGTAGCTTCATGTAGGTTTTGGTCAAAACCCTACATCAAAATATACTGAATATTAGCCTTGGTTCATGGGAATGTGTATCAAATCAAACATAATGAAAGGTATATAAGTTTTTACATCACAGTATACGTTTTTACAATAAAGGGTGGAAACTGAGACATGCAAGAAATTGCACATAATTAGGACTAACAAATAATTAGCCAATATATGTATGGTGCAAGTGTGGGATTGCTGTCCATCAGCTTGAAAAACTGGGCATATGTTAGATAATTTCTCAAGGTTGGCATATTTGCAATGTACCCAGTGCCTCTCCTCCATAATGATAAAATCAAAGAGAGTCAGCACACATTGAGCCAAGTAATCAAGATTATCTTAACTGCACTGCAGCTCCCACCCATGGGTGTCCCCCTCAGGGTATGAATGCAGACCACCAAATGTCTGGAGCTGTTCAGAGTGGCACATCAGATTGTCCAGTACTACTGAACAGTGAGGCAGGAGGGTCTAATGACAGTACACAAGAATAGCCTAGACCCATATATCAAATTACCATTTGGGTCATTAACTGTAATTGTTGAAATGCATAGCCCCTAATATGTTTTAATTTAACTAAACTTTGAATTTAATAAATTCATATTTTATTAAGGTAAATATTGTACATAGTTTGTAAAAAAAATATAACTTGCACTATAAAGAATGTTGTATATATAAATATAAAAACAGTTGTTGAATAGAACAGTTATGATATATACCAATATATATTGTATCATTACTGTTGTATTCAACAACTTATGTATGCTAGATATCATAAACAGATTGCAGAAACCTTTTTGTATCTGTGACAAATAAATTACAGTTCAACAAGATGTCTCAAATTACAGTACCACCTAAATTTTTACCAGATCCCAATACTTGTTATGGTGATCTGGTGATACTACTAAAATTAAGAACATGGCACAGAGGAACATTGGTGTTTGGCAAAAAAATGTTTTAATAATCGAGTCATTCTACAGTACCGGGTATTGGTCAATGTTTGGTTGACAAACTGCATAATTTTTATCTTTTGATTTTGAATGCAATTTTACATATGCTGTAAAGAGAAATGTCTATAGATTCTAAAACAGTTTGTATAACAGTTCTTGAAAGAGATTTAAAAAAATGGTTTCAAGCTGATAATACTGGAGTTGTTGCGTGCATAACAGCGTAACACCAAAACATGTGCTGCTGTCACATAGGAGAAATAATTTACTTTTTAGTGTTGAAAATTACTTACTTAAGTTACAGAAACTATCTGATGCCGTTACAATAGTTGCCACTGTGATGTTAGTGATACAGTTATGCGGACATCTGGTGTGACACCGTTACGCACGCAACACCTTGAACTGAAACATTTCCTACAAACACGTTTTTGTGAGTATTTAATAAAAGCAATAACAGTAATATAAAACACGGTGAATTCATTTGAATCGAGTTCAGTATTACGTAAACAAAGCAAACAAAAACACAAAATTCATGATAATGAGCGAGGTGTTGCAGCATAACATGTGACACCAAAAAGTTGTTGTTTATATAAGGCAATAAAAAAAAGCTTTTCTTGTTCTAATATTCTTGTTTATTCAATTCTAATTTAAGATTGACAGTTGTAACAGTTAGAAATATGACAACATGATTAATAATTCTTGATAAAGTATTTTTTTGTATAAGTGGAAAAACCATATAAGCTACGTGCAGAAATTCTATCAAGGATGATATTTGGAGTATAATGTTGTGTCTGGTGTACTTTTTTGCATATTGATGATTAACTCTGGGAATAAATAAGTCGTGTGTTATATTGGTGAATTGCAAAGTTGTATGTGTATGGAATACAACTGAAGTATTCTGGCATAAGCTTGTTGATCAATTTGTAATAAAATTTGAGCTGTTGGAGTCTTTAGATGTCATTCAACTTAAGAAATTTACATTCTTTGAAGACAGGATCTGTGTGAGAATTGTATTTACTTGAACTTGAAGTAACTATTCGCACTGCTTTCTTTTGAAGTTTAACAATGCGATGGGCTTGATGACCCCACAACAATATGCCATAATTCATCTTTTGAAGTTAGTTACATAGAAGCAATTAAGCTGAATATCTTGCAAAATCGTAACGGATTATGTGGAAACGGCTGTCTGTTGACATTGATACTGACAGATCGGTGACAGTGGTGGACGTCGTACGATAGTCGATACGTATCCTCAATCAAAAGACAAAGGCAAAGCCTCAATGCAGAAATACCTTCTCGCGAAAAGTGTACAGTAATGGTAAAGTAACATGCCAAAAATAAATCTTCAATTTATGGTTTACTGGTATTGTTACATTAACAGAACATTTATTTTTTGTAAGTTACTACCGTTATTTAGCACTTTTGCGATGTTCTTATTATCCTTAGTCATACTGCCAGGTGGCGCTGCGGTACCAAGACTAGATGTTCGTCCGGAAGATCGGATAAAATGCCTAAATTGTGTAACTCCTGGGTGAAATACAGACTCAAAATGTTTAATAATGCACACACAAACCCTATATATACCATCAACGGTCAAACTATCTACCAACACATTATATTACATGGTCGTGCGTGGTCGTTCGTGGTCGTGCGCCTTTTAGTCAAACCCAAGTGAAATAGTGGATTCACAACTGTGGACGGGCAGGTTGGAAGCCTTCGAAATACAACGCACTATGTTCAGATCATTTTGAAGAAACATGCTTCGAAGGAAAACTATATCGTCAGTTAATGACAGAAAATCCGACAAAACGTCGCCGACGTCGATGTTTCAAGCCAGGTGCAGTGCCTACGATATTTAGTCAAGGACCTCAGCCGTCGAAGCGACGCATATTTTCGGTCAAACGCGCCGCCGCCGAGAAATCGATCGCAAGAAGGTTAGTACCGAGTTACTTGGTTTCCAATTAAAATCTCTTTACATTTGAGATGCAAGATATGCTGGAGGCAAGCCAGAACAGTACCAGAATGTACTATATTGCACCACAAAGAGTTTAAACTTTAGTCTTTAGAAGATGGCCGAATAGCAAAAGTTAACGGCAATCAAGTCGCGTGAGCGATATTACAGTAACGGATTAACATGGGCTGGAATGATTGTCGTTTATAATAAACATTGCGAAACTTGCTATTTTTTTTTTTTTAAATACTAATGTTTTTATATGCCAGATTATGATAGCTTATTATGTTTACTGTGAATAGATATCATTTTATAATAATTACATACCTTTAAAACACTCTTATCCATGGATTAAGGGTGTCAATATCAAGTAATTTTTATCCATTATGTCACATTTGATGGCCATTTTCTTTATAAAAAAAAATTCTGCATTTGGAAGGATATCTCTGGGAGTAATTATGTGATCCAAATATAGTTATCAATGAGCTCACCAGATACACCATGTTTGTATTAAAAAAATACTGCCGTCATTCAATAATCATATATTGTTGAAATATCTTTAATAATATACCATGTACATACATCTTCACTAATTTGTTTTTTTTGCACACTAACAGCAAAAACAGGTAACAGCTGTTGTGAAAATTTCTTGAATTTGGATAAAAAATACAAATAATTGTAATTTGCATTTCAGCTCGATCACCAACATGATGTGGCACATGGGGAAAGGCATCAACCGCAAGTTTGCTGTGAAGGCCCGAGGCAAGGGATGCGAGGACCTCCTTCATTGGATACAGAATGTATCAAACCATCTGTGGTGGTGTTGTGCAACATGCAACGGTGACGCACAGTTGCTGGAGTAAGTACCAAACTTGATATGTATTCATTTTATACCTGAGGCATGTCCAAAGCAACAAGTAGTAGATGATGAGTAGGGACCACGACCCAAGTAGTGTAAGGTGAATTCCAGTCACCGACTTGAATCCCAAATACACCAGATCAGCTCCTATGCATAACTAACATTATAATAAGTCTTCAAAATTACTGCATTTCATAGGCATCCAACTCATTTTTTTCAGGATGGCTACTCAAAAGTACCAGCCAGCATGACTACTACCTTATCAGTAAATGTGTTTATCGAGACTTCCAAAACTAATATTGTAAATGCTGTTTACATGTTATGTATTAATATGTGGACTACCGACTTCCAAAGTACCTGATGACCAACTTTTCAGTAGTTTAGT
This sequence comes from Escarpia spicata, assembly GCA_963995525.1. Taxonomy (NCBI): domain Eukaryota; kingdom Metazoa; phylum Annelida; class Polychaeta; order Sabellida; family Siboglinidae; genus Escarpia; species Escarpia spicata. The sequence continues at coordinate 26,074,850 of OZ023205.1, read as the reverse complement.
TACTCAGATGTGAGGGGGCGAATACTCCACAGATGGATAGTGCCCATTCTGTATCACCCTACCTATTCCTTGTAATCAGTTGCTGTGTACATTTATGAGTACAGTTACTTGAGTGTAATAAATTACACCTCCATGTAATAATTACATTCCAGAATGCAATTAAGAAGAAAAAACAAGTTATAATAAATTATGTGAAGATGGAATGCCTTATTTGTAAGGATCAGTATCAGTTTACTAATGTACCAGTATGATTACCATGATTGGCCATTGTATTGTTACTAAAAACAACCAACACTTTACACAGGAAAAGCACTTTAAAGTTCACTGAATGCTAGTCATAAGGTAAATAACAGCAGCTTACTAACAACATATAGAGTGGTGTGGTACACAAGTTGTTTGCAGACATTTTATTAGAATACTGATGCACTATACTTCACTATAGGAATGAAAGCTAGATTGATGCTGTCTGCTCTGGTGTGTAACTACCGACCACGTCCCAGCCCAGACAAACCTGTTGAGACTGGTGTCATGTGGTCCAAAAGACGCAAGCAATGGGTGCTGCATAACAGACCACAGCAGGTGAACCCACGTACCCACCTACAAATGCTCACGGATCGAGTGACAGATGTGTTTATAAAGAAATATCACACTGCATGCGATCACAGTCACTGGGGCAGATGTCTCAAAACCAGAGAAGGAGGATCTGCTGGCAGCAAAAGTAAGTCAATTTGTAAAGAAACAGTAAATACTGCCACCACCAACCTACACCTTCATAGATCACATGTACATTGTCTAGTTTAGTTTTCAAGTCCAGCGTGGTATCAATCGTGTTGTCTCCCATCGGGGGCAGGGAACCTTGATCTTATTCCATGGCTGGCGCATGCTGGTAGAACTCTCTGTACCCTTAGTCCCAGCTTGCCATGGATCCACCAGGTAAACTGTCTGTATGCAGACCACCTGAGAGACCTAAAATAAATATCTGACATTGTAAATAAATGACATATAAAAATCGGTTCTATAACGACACCATTCCTTTATATAAATTGTTTAACATTAAACATGTGTTCATCTGGAATAAGGCAAATACTGATAATTTTGCACTACAGAAAAAATTATGACGGTGCAACAAACATTGTATCTATACGTTATGATAACTTAAGTGGAACCATTATAATTTGTTCTGTAGTGAGAGAGTATCACTTTATTCATACAGTAGAATACAATAAAGTGTGAAACGATAACCCCAGTACATGTGTGAATACAGTAAATATCTAGGTATAGTAGTATACTGTAGCAGGCTAAGGTAAATAATGACTAACGGTTAAAGTCAGTCATATTGAAAATGAACACATTTATGTAGGATTACTTGCTGTTGATGGAATTTTATTTTGTAATTATTGTCATATTAGGGTGATGGTCATCATATTTAAATTAGTCTTGGGTCAAACCAGTGTGGTTCGTCTTTACATTTAGAAAGGGTGAATGGCGTTAGCAGGGCTAGTTCAGACAAGCATACGAATGAATTAGTTGTTTTGTTGGTGGTGTTATTCCAAGAGATTTTAAGGAGGTTGTCAGTCTTAGATTTGTTGGGTTCAGATACATAGCCTCTGCAACCTATTTCAATGCATGTTAATTCTGATTTTATTCCGTTATTGTTTACATTACAGATTAGTGCGACATACTTGTTAGTTTTGAATACATTATCTTTCTTGATGTTAGGTTCAAATGGTAGTCAGTTCAATGATGTGAATTTGCTTAGCATGTGGATGGTATATGATGTATGGTAAGTCCACTAAGTAATTTCCCTGGAAGATTGTTAATAATTTGGGCATCAGGCATGAGTTTGCTGATAAAATTATCTATATATATATATATTTGTATTGCTAATGCTACTATGATGTTGTATTGTGTTCATTATTAATACATATTTAACAACACATTTCACTGGTCTTGTAACAATGCATGCACATATATACGTACTTGTTTGTTGGACGGCGTAATTCCCATTCTGCAGCATTACCTGCTCCAAACAAAGTATTCTAAATCCCCTGCTGTTTGTAATGCACAGCAGTCCACCTGTAACAAAGAATTAAGCATTTAAATAATAGTTTTACACGAATGTTAAGCAAACATAATGGATTATTATTCTGAACAAATTTCACAAAGAATGCATCACGATCCTCTAACTGTATTCATCCCAGTATTATACCTGGGTCCATAGAAATATCATGCAGATTAAGGAAGGCCGTTTTGAAATGTGTCAATATTTGCACAAAACAGTGGTCATTTTCTTTGTCACCAAAACAAATGGGGGGCTCTGGCTGAAAACTGTTGCATAGCCATTACTGCGAATGTGAAGTGTCGACGGGATAGAAAAAAACAAAAGGGAAGTTAATTCCTGCTTATTTTCTATCGTAGCTCTGCCCTGTACAATTTTGGTTCACATGAATTCTGGAACCATTCAACTACATTTCTTTTAAAAGTGAAGGTACAGCCATGGGTGGTATTCGAAAATGGACATGTCAAAGTTCAAACACTGAGTCCAGTGGCAATGAGAGTGAGATATAACTAAGTTAAACGTCAACCAATCCCAAATGTAAGACAAGTGACGTGTCCCGGCCCGAGCGATCATCTCTCGCTGTTCATACGCAGCCCGGAACTTAGGCTCATCGGTTATTTAAACAATAAACTAAACAGATTAATAATTACCTTCACCAACAGCGTTGCTGTCGAGTAGCAACCGCCTCCTGGCAGCAGACATATTCAGTCCTTGTTCCTGAACAAGGAGATCGCCCACCGGCACGCGCCTCTGCCCTGTCTTCCAACACAGGCCCTTGTTTTTGTGGTTCAAACCGGTAAACCAGCTGCTTCGAAATCGATTTGGTTTTCGTTGTCTTCTGAAGAATTGGAAAGCCATCTTATTTACACAGTCACAGCGCATGCGCACATAGTTTAATTGGTAAACTTACCATAGCGCCACCTAACGGAGTTGGAAACAAATAGTACGCAGAACATTTACGAAGTGAGTTACGACAGTGTGACGTCACTTTCTTCTAACAATGGCGTATTCCATAGAAATTCGGTAGTTGTGTGTTCAAAAATGTTTTCCTGGTAAACCGCTGACGTAAAAAATTTGACTGTAGTTGGAAATTGTTAGTTTGTATTAACTCTTAGATGCTTTACACCAAAACGTTGCCTTTTGTTTTCCTTTAAGCAAACATTGAATGACTATATCACGTGATTTCACTAAAATATATTTAAAAATAAATTGCACAGACGAGCTAGCATATTGTATTCTTAGTGGATATGAGGTAGGTTTGCGTTTCACGAATACAATTGACATGGGTTAAGTAAAGATTTCGAGTTGAGAAGATGCGTTTAAAATCGACACATTGTTCTTGTCTTTCCGGTGACTTGTTGCATGAACTGTGTAGTATTTGATCTAGTCGCTATATGGCAGCACCAGATCGTCGTTCACCGAAGAAACGTGCTTTCTTGATCTTTCAACAATTAAGCCAAACATATGATACGTTTTCATATAAAGAAACTTGTCGTTCAAAGGATCGTCAATTTAAATAGAAATGTATGCAAATAAGAACTGAACATTTTCAAACACATAACGTTTCACGAAACATTCTATTATAAACGTTGAAAACACGTTTGGTTATACATTCTCCTAGATCGACGCCAATAAAACTGCTCATTATAATGGGAATGAACATTTCCATAATGCACTTAATAGATATTGGGTTAATGTCGCCAAATCAGTCGATCCAGTCCGTTATGTTTAGCCACCATGTGAACAACAAATACGTTGTCTGACTACATCTATAATTCATATTAATAAGTGGCGGAGAATGTGACGTGGCGCTGGCCATTCAGCGGGTAATTGAGCGTTTCATCACGTCGCAGATGTTTAATTGAATATTTTATGGCGTCGCCCGTGAATTGTGGCTTCGCCGCCAGTTGGCGCCGTGGTAATGGAGCAACAACGTCTAGACGGGATGTAAAAGTATTATGCGCACATAACGCCACAATAAACCCCTTGTATTAAAACTGCTTTGTAATGTGATCGGTTCAAAAGTCAGTAACAACTCCCTAATCCGTGCGTGCGTAAAGGCTTAACAACTGTGACTGCCTTTTAAAGTTGCGTTCTTGCTTACATGATTGAAATTAGAATGTTCAAAATGTTACCGTAAACAGAAAACTTCCGCCATAACTGGTTAAATCATCGCGAAATAGATTAGTTGATATTTAGTTGTATAGTTATTGGTTTCGTGAAAACAAGTTTGAAGTATTAAGCCCAGTCGGTTTAAAGATATTGCATAGTTTTGTTGTTCATCGAAAAAATTTACTTTAATCGTTAGCCCGGATAATGGTAAATATATCGTTGTCTTATAATGGGGTGAACATATAAAATAGTCTAGGGGAACTATCATTTTGATTGGGCCCAAATAAAAAATACTTTAGTTTGTTTGTAGGCCCTGCACACGTGCTAACATGTCGTAGTCAATATTATGTACTATGGCTTTTATTAAATTAGTCTAAAATTAAACGAATGAGCGAAAGAAATATAATTAAGGAAGCACGTTTAATTAAGAACAACTTTGTAGTTGAAGGAAATTATTCATAATGTATGTGAAACAGTTCAGTTCAACGAAAGATAATGATCGAATAAACTTTTTTGACATTGATTCGCGAAAACAAACTCAATATATGTATGTATTTTCGCATTGAATTGTGGCGTACGTTGTTGCAAATAACTGTCGTATTTATGGTCTCGGAAGGGGTGGAGCAAAGGGGCGCCACACGTAGTCACCAATCCCCCTAAACACGCCCTTGTCTGAAGAGATATGGAGCCTACAATTCGTTGCATTAAAACTGCTTCTTTGATCGGTTTAGTCCACCGTGAATCCGGTTCTTTGGTGTCCATAGTGTAGTGTGTGGATATTGTTAAAATAATATCCGCAGTTAGTTTTAAAAAGGTGCTAGATTTTGACTGATTGGTCGATCGAACTGACTTTGTTCGTTACACCTGGTAATTTGTTAAAGTGAATTGCCGGTCTAACAATAATTTGTATCGCCTAATTGGACTTCTATCATTTAGTTGCCAATTGGCGACACTCCGCCTTGCATGGAATCTATACTAAACTCTAGATCGTTCATCATTGCAAATGTATTTCCAGAGAGAGAGAGAGAGGGAGGGAGGGAGGGAGGGAGGGAGGGAGGGAGGGAGGGAGGGAGGGAGGGAGGGAGGGAGGGAGGGAGGGAGGGAGGGAGGGAGGGAGGGAGGGAGGGAGGGAGGGAGGGAGGGAGGGAGGGAGGGAGGGAGGGAGGGAGGGAGGGAGGGAGGGAGGGAGGGAGGGAGGGAGGGAGGGAGGGAGGGAGGGAGGGAGGGAGGGAGGGAGGGAGGGAGGGAGGGAGGGAGGGAGGGAGGGAGGGAGGGAGGGAGGGAGGGAGGGAGGGAGGGAGGGAGGGAGGGAGGGAGGGAGGGAGGGAGGGAGGGAGGGAGGGAGGGAGGGAGGGAGGGAGGGAGGGAGGGAGGGAGGGAGGGAGGGAGGGAGGGAGGGAGGGAGGGAGGGAGGGAGGGAGGGAGGGAGGGAGAGAGAGAGAGAGAGAGAGAGAGAGAGAGAGAGAGAGATTAACTCTAGGTGGCAGGTGGACAAGGAAGCCCTTTGGCTTATCGAGAGTCTGACCCTTTTATCTATTTGTATCCCGCCCTTCTGAGGTATGTGTCTATTTTATTTTTAAACATTTATGATACAAGCACCCACACAATCAGCAGATAATCTGTTCCATTTATTTACAGTCCTTTGTGAAAATTAAAACTTTCTTATACCTAATCTACACTGCTCCTTTACTAATGTAACTTCATGTCCTCTAGTCCTTCTATCTTTCTTAACTGAGAAACAAATATTTCTATCAATATTTTCATAACCATTTATTATTTTAAACACTTCTATCTGATCTCCGCACAATCTCCTGGTCTCTAGTGTTGTTAAGCCGGATTTTTTAGGCGTATTTCGTAACTAAGATTCCTCAGTTTTGGTATCATTTTAGTTGCTCTTTTCTGCACTCTTTCTAGCATATCTATGTCCTTCCTGCGATATGGCTTCCACGCTTGAATACAATATTCTAAATGAGGCCTAACTATTGTTTTGCACAGCGGTATTATTAGCTCCTTTTTCTTATACGTTATGTTTCGCCTAATTAATCCAAGGATTTGATTTCCCTTTGAAGCTGCAATTCCGCACTGCTCTGAAACCTTCATATCAGCACTAATGGTTAACCCTAAGTCCTTTTCTTTTACAGTAGTACTTAGTACAGTACCCCCCATTGTATATTCTACCTCTTTGTTCCCATGTCCTGCGTGGAGGCATTTACATTTCCCAAAATTGAACAGCATTTGCCACTTTTCAGACCATTTGATCAACTTGTCAAGATCATCTTTTAAATGTTGTCTATCTCCATCACTTTTAATCCTTCTAAACACTTTTGTATCATCCGCAAATTTCAACACCTTGCTTGTTATTTCATCATCCAAATCGTTGATATATATTAACAATAATATAGGTCCCAGTACTGATCCCTGTGGTACCCCACTCAATACCAATTTCCAGTTTTAAGCCTCTCCATCAACTACTACCCGTTGTCTTCTGTCAATCAGCCATTGTTCTATCCAGTTTATTATACCATTTCCTATGCCATGGGCCTTTAGTTTAAGCAGTAATCTTTGATGTGGTACTTTGTCAAAAGCTTTTTGAAAATCTAAGTAGACGATATCTACTGGTGATCCCTCATCTACCCACTTAGTGATGTCTCCAAAAAGCATAACATATTTGTTAAGCATGACATCGCTTTAAAAAACCCATGTAGAGATGGGTTTATCAAGTTATGTTTAACAAGAAAATCCACCATGTCACCTTTAATTAGTCTTTCTAATAATTTGCAAATCACTGATGTTAAACTCACTGGTCTATAGTTCTCTGACTTGTTTCTCGATCCTTTTTTAAATAACGGTATAATGTTTGCCTATTTCCATTCTAAAGGAACCACTCCCTCTTCCAATGACAAATTGAAAACTGTTGCAAGCGGTACGCTAATTTGTTCTACAATTTCCAATAGTAGTTTGGGTGGAATCCCATCCACTCCAGGTGATTTGTTATCCTTCATAGCCGTTATTTTCTTAGCTATCATTTCCGGGGTTACAATTAATTGTCCTAAATAGTCTGAATCTGCCCCCTTAAACTTAGACTTGGGTACTGTCAGTGAACTAATATCTTCTCTGGTAAACACTGAACTAAAGTACTCATTCAGGTCTTCTGCCATTAAGAATCCCTATGATATTATATTTCCAGCACTATCTTCTAGAGGACCGACCTTATCTTGAACTTTCTGTTTGCTTCGAACATACGCATAAAAAACTCTTGCTGTCATGTTTTATATTACTAGCTAATTGTTGTTCATAGCTTCTCTTTGAATTTATAATTTCAGCTGTAGCTTGGTTAAGTGCTTCTTTATAACTGTTGTAGTCTTCATCATTTCCAGTACATCTATATGATGTCCACATCAATTGTTTATACTTAATTTTTCTAATGGCTTCTTTCGATAAGTGTTTCTTTTTTTTCCCCTTGTTTTTTGAAGGGTAAACATTTATTTTCCTATACTGCTTTTTACTATTCCTTTCTGATTTTACTTTGATGGTAAAATGTATCTGGTTGTGATCACTACTCCCCAGTGGCTCACATATCTTAACATTGTCAAATAATTCATTCTGCGAAGACAACACTATGTCTAACACATTCTCACCCCTGTTCTAGCACATGTTGAGAAAGGAAAGTATCTTGAACTAAAACTAAAAACTTGTGGTCCTCACTCCCCATACTCTGTAGAGATTTCCAGTGTATTGTCCGTGGTTAAAATCCCACATAATAATCCCCCTTTTGTTTACTTCCCTTATAGCGTTTTGTATTTTTTCATTCTCTTCTATGCTTATGTTAGGACTTCGATAAACTAACCCAACTGTTAACGTTAAGTTTCCTGTAACTATGTTACACCAAACAGCTTCTTCGCAATCTGCTTCTCTTTCTAATTTTATTTCATAAGCCTGGATAGATTCTTTAATATATAAAATAACTCCACCTCCCTTTCTTCCTATTCTATCTTTCCTAAACATTGCATATCCTGTCAGTCCCAATTCGGCATCTGATATATCGGTGGTGGTCCAGGATTCGGTTATACCTATTATGTGAGGGTCAATATCTTCTACCATAATGTTTAGTTCATTTCTTTTGTTTACTATACTCCTTGCATTTAAACAAACACATTTATGTCCAGCTTCAGAAGAGTTTTCCAGACTGTCCTTTGCTAATTTATTTGTGCTGTCTTTATCTATGCCTCCAGTTTCAGGCTTTTCTGTGAGTCCCCCCTGCGAATCTAGTTTAAATAGATGCAACCTGTCCCACTTTCAACAGATCGCACAAGGTTCTCTGAGAAAACTGCTGCCCCCTTTCCACTTAGATGGAGGCCATCTCTCGTGTACACATCTTCCCTCCCAACAAAGTATCCCCATAAATATGTGAATCCCACCCCCTCTTCTTCACCCATCTGCTCAACTAGAGCGTTGATCGCCATCCTCTTGCAGTTTATATACGTTGCCACCCTTCCTCCCATTACTGGCAAAATTCCTGACAGAATAATATGTTCAACTCTTGTCTTCTTTAGCTTCCTCACTAACTGTTTATACTTCTGTACTATCGCAGTTGTTCCCTCCCTGTCTGCATTATTTGTTCGTACATGTACCAGTATAGACCCCCCCTTGCCATGTCCCAATACCTTCTCTACCCTGTCAGTTACATGTTCAATCCTAGCCCCCGGTAAACAAACAACGACGTCCTTCCCCTCGCTCAGTGTCTTGTCCGTCTTTCTCATAATGGAGTCGCCCATAAACACCCTCTCTTTCCTCATTGCCCCTCAATCACTGCCTTAGAATAGCTCCTTCTTCGGTTTGCATCTGTCTGGTTGTTGTCTTTCCCCCTGTCGTCTTCTCTCCTGTCACATTCTCTTCCGATCCATTCTTCCCTGTCGCTCCCCTCTCACTTCCTTTCGTCCCATCTCATTTTCCTCTCTCCTCCCGTCCCATCTTCCCTCGCTCCTTCTCTACGGTGACTTTCTTCCCTGTCACCTTCACGCTTGTCACGTTTTCTGTTGTCGATTTTCCAATTTCTTCCCCTCCAATCACCTTCCTTCCTCTCAATCTCCTTTCCTCAGTTTTCTTGCCACTGCTATTCTTGTCTATTTCTGCTGTCGCCTATTACGGCACAGAGTGCGGCAATAATTTTCCTATAAAACTGTAAAACAAAAATCTCAATACAGATACTACCGTAGTGTTTTTCATATATATGCATCGCCAATTGATAGACCAGAAGCGATGGTTAGAGGAGGTGAATATATAATTATATAATATGTGGTACTTTGTCGAAAGCTTTTTGAAAATCTAAGTAGACGATATCTACTGGTGATCCCTCATCTACCCACTTAGTGATGTCTCCAAAAAGCATAACATATTTGTTAAGCATGACATCGCTTAAAAAAAAAACATGTTGAGATGGGTTTAACAAGAAAATCCACCATGTCATCTTTAATTAGTCTTTTTAATTATATATATATATAATCGAGTATTCGAGGCTATATTTGGCGGAAATAGATCGTAGAAATTGGTGGTGCAGAAAAGTTGATAAACAAGTGGAATTACTGATTGATAAGTATTATTCTTGCCTTAATATAATTCATAAAGTTGCAGTAAACATATATATTGAGTAGCAGTTGTGTTTAAAGTTAGTTAGTTAAAGTATTTTAGAACACCTTAGTATAGTGAGTGATAATAGGGTAACTTAGCCTTCGATAAGTTGTAAACAAGATTTAACAAACCTGATTATGTGGTAGAATGTATAGGAGATAAAGTAACAACAATCAAACTACTTACATAAGATAATATCTGTGTAAGCCAGTACTTGCTAGATATTTTGATTAGGTAGCATTGTTGTTAAAATTAAGCAAGGGCGATAGTTGGGCGGCGTAACCTAAATAAATAAAGCAGCCTAACGTAACGTAATTGATTGTATTTAAATTAGGTCACTACCGGTAATGTTAGCGTTAGTTATAGGATAAATAGTTGGCTGTGTACTTGAAATCTGTAACATAAAGTGTGCTGTAGTACAGAGGAAATAGTCTTTATAAAGACTAAGTTAGTTCAGTTATTAAATAAATTCCGATCGGGATATGGCGCCTTGCAAGCGGCAAGTCAAGGCAAAGCGACACTTGGTGTGCGATCACTGCCACAGCTGGGTAGATTTTGCATTGTCCGGCTGTGGGAAGTCATGGGCAGAAACCATGGAGGAAGGATTCACCTTTCAGTGCATTGGGTGTTGGAAGGTGGAGTGTCTGCAGAAGGAGATACACTTGTAGTTAGGTTGACAGATATTGTGAAGGGAATGGAGATGGGAATTAGCAAGGAGGCAGGTCGAAAGGAGAGAGACGACAGGGATTGAGGTGAGAATACTGCAAGACTGAAGGAGAATAGCAGTGGCAAGAAAACTGAGGAAAGGAGATTGAGAGGAGGGAAGGTGATTGGAGGGGAAGAAATTGGAAAATCGACAACAGAAAACGTGACAAGCGTGAAGGTGACAGGGAAGAAAGTCACCGTAGAGAAGGAGCGAGGGAAGATGGGACGGGAGAGGAGAGAGGAAAATGAGATGGGACGAAAGAAGAACGGACGAAAGGAAGTGAGAGCAAATGTGATAGAAGTCGATAAAAGGGACGCTGGCAGGAGGAAAGGTGACAAGAGAAAAAGCGACAGGGAAGAATGGATCGGAAGAGAATGTGACAGGAGAGAAGACGACAGGGGGGAAAGACAACAACCAGACAGATACAAACCGAAGAAGGAGCTATTCTAAGGCAGTGATTGAGGGGCAATGAGGAAAGAGAGGGTGTTTATGGGCGACTCCATTATGAGAAAGACGGACAAGACACTGAGCGAGGGGAAGGACGTCGTTGTTTGTTTACCGGGGGCTAGGATTGAACATGTAACTGACAGGGTAGAGAGGGTATTGGGACATGGCAAGGGTGGGTCTATATTGGTACACGTAGGAACAAATAATGCATACAGGGAGGGAACAACTGGGATAGTACAGAAGTATAAACAGTTAGTGAGGAAGCTAAAGAAGACAAGAGTTGAACATATTATTCTGTCAGGAATTTTGCCAGTAATGGGAGGAAGGGTGGCAACGTATATATACTGCAAGAGGATGGCGATCAACGCTCTAGTTGAGCAGATGGGTGAAGAAGAGGGGGTGGGATTCACATATTTATGGGGATACTTTGTTGGGAGGGAAGATGTGTACACGAGAGATGGCCTCCATCTAAGTGGAAAGGGGGCAGCAGTTTTCTCAGAGAACCTTGTGCGATCTGTTGACAGTGGGACAGGTTGCATCTATTTAAACTAGATTCGCAGGGGGGACTCACAGAAAAGCCTGAAACTGGAGGCATAGATAAAGACAGCACAAATAAATTAGCAAAGGACAGTCTGGAAAACTCTTCTGAAGCTGGACATAAATGTGTTTGTTTAAATGCAAGGAGTATAGTAAACAAAAGAAATGAACTAAACATTATGGTAGAAGATATTGACCCTCACATAATAGGTATAACCGAATCCTGGACCACCACCGATATATCAGATGCCGAATTGGGACTGACAGGATATGCAATGTTTAGGAAAGATAGAATAGGAAGAAAGGGAGGTGGAGTTGTTTTATATATTAAAGAATCTATCCAGGCTTATGAAATAAAATTAGAAAGAGAAGCAGATTGCAAAGAAGCTGTTTAGTGTAACATAGTTACAGGAAACTTAACGTTAACAGTTGGGTTAGTTTATCGAAGTCCAAACATAAGCATAGAAGAGAATGAAAAAATACCAAACGCTATAAGGGAAGTAAACAAAAGGGGGATTATTATGGGGGATTTTAACCACGGACAATACACTGGAAATCTCTACAGAGTATGGGGAGTGAGGACCACAAGTTTTTAGTTTTAGTTCAAGATACTTTCCTTTCTCAACATGTGCTAGAACAGGGGTGAGAATGTGTTAGACATAGTGTTGTCTTCGCAGAATGAATTATTTGACAATGTTAAGATATGTGAGCCACTGGGGAGTAGTGATCACAACCAGATACATTTTACCATCAAAGTAAAATCAGAAAGGAATAGTAAAAAGCAGTATAGGAGAAATTTCCACAAAGGAATGTATAAGGACATAATGGAATAACACACTGAAAAACAAGACAGCATCAGAATGATGCAATATATTAAAGAGTGGAATTAAGTGCATAGTCGATAAATGTGTACCCTTCAAAAAACAAGGGGAACGGCCCAAAAAGAAACACTTATCGAAAGAAGCCTTTAGAAAAATAAGTATAAACAAATGATGTGGACATCATATAGATGTACTGGAAATGATGAAGACTACAACAGTTATAAAGAAGCACTTAACCAAGCTACAGCTGAAATTATAAATTCAAAGAGAAGCTATGAACAACAATTAGCTAGTAATATAAAACATGACAGCAAGAGTTTTTTATGCGTATGTTCGAAGCAAACAGAATGTTCAAGATAAGGTCGGTCCTCTAGAAGATAGTGCTGGAAATATAATATCATAGGGATTCTTAATGGCAGAAGACCTGAATGAGTACTTTAGTTCAGTGTTTACCAGAGAAGATATTAGTTCACTGACAGTACCCAAGTCTAAGTTAAAGGGGGCAGATTCAGACTATTTAGGACAATTAATTGTAACCCCGGAAATGATAGCTAAGAAAATAACGGCTATGAAGGATAACAAATCACCTGGAGTGGATGGGATTCCACCCAAACTACTATTGGAAATTGTAGAACAAATTAGCGTACCGCTTGCAACAGTTTTCAATTTGTCATTGGAAGAGGGAGTGGTTCCTTTAGAATGGAAAGAGGCAAACATTATACCGTTATTTAAAAAAGGATCGAGAAACAAGTCGGAGAACTATAGTCCAGTGAGTTTAACATCAGTGATTTGCAAATTATTAGAAAGACTAATTAAAGATGACATGGTGGATTTTCTTGTTAAACACAACTTGATAAACCCATCTCAACATGGGTTTTTTAAAGCGATGTCATGCTTAACAAATATGTTATGCTTTTTGGAGACATCACTAAGTGGGTAGATGAGGGATCACCAGTAGATATCGTCTACTTAGATTTTCAAAAAGCTTTCGACAAAGTACCACATATTATATATATATATATAATATATATATATATAATTATATATATATCCATTCACCTCCTCTAACCATCGCCTCTGGTCTATCAACTGGCGATGCATATATATGAAAAACACTACGGTAGTATCTGTATTGAGATTTTTGTTTTATAGGAAAATTATTGCCGCACAGAAATAAACAAAATGGTCATGGGAACGAATTTAAGTTCAAAATATTGTAATGGTGATTACTGCAGCCCTTGGTTTGTTGTGTGGGGGTGAGTTAGACAATACTATCACAATAACTTCTGAATTCGCTCAAACACGAGAACGTACTTCCATTGTTTTGACTTTTCCACGGCGCGCCGTCATGTGGCGTGCTCATCGGAAACGGCCGACCGCAGTGTACATGACTCACAAGACGACAGGACGACGTCGTGGCGACAACAACGATATATACAAAATTGATGTTGGTCTGACGGCGAACCGACAACAAATGTCTAGTTTGTAGCGATAATCTTTATTGATTGATTGCTTTGTCACTGCTATCTAGCGAACCAAGTCACTCAACCGAACAGCTCCATTCAGATAGGCAGATCTGTTAATTTAACCTGCCAAGTGATGTGAACAGGCATTTGTTTATTTATGACAAATAGTGCAAAAGATCGATTTTCGATGAAACGCGACGTTTTAATCACGCTAACTCGGGTTTTTATGAGAATTTTTGTGAGAAGTTAGTTTAAAAGAAAAAGGCGCCGCCACATACACTACAACCTACCGTGTTTGATTTGAGGCCGGTCACACGTTCTTGAAAGATCATGAATTAGTTGTCACATGAATATGCATAGATAATTTTAGATATGAGCTGTGATCAATGCCAACAATATTTATGTGTACGTCGTTTATGTTTATTGCACGCATTAAAAGAAATCTGGCTAATTGGGGGAGCATGGTGCAAATTGAACATCGCATATGGCCTAGTAATGCTAAAAGGAAGGACCGTTTCACTAATATAATGAGTTCACAAGGAAAAGTCATCATTAAGCAGAATCAGATTTTAAATACAAGGAACTTTTTCAAAATGTAAAAAGCCTCCACAATATCACCGATGATACTATTTCCGTGATACACCGGCGACAGTTTCCGGGTGGCGCTTTATATAGTGTTGACAGTTTTCAGTATGCAAAATCACTGTTAATGAGCGAAATAGACGCTAAAGAGCCAAGTCGGCCCTGTGACTGTGAGCTCATACGAAAATTACTGAACCGGTGCAACAATGCTGCAAAGTGGGATTATGCACTTATATGGAAGAAGAATAATAATCCACATCTAGAAGCCACGCAAGTTTCCAGACCAAAGACATAATACTATATAGTAAGCGTGTGTACATTGGTGGTACAATATGATCAGATTAAAGTTGGTATCTCTTGAAATTAATGTCTACGTTCGCATTCCATCAATCATAGTTTAACGTTTTGTGTGGCTTGTTCAGAAGGCGTAGTTTTAAAATGCAAGTGGGTGTTTTAATGGCGCGCCAAATCCGGTCATGCGTAATAACGCTTTCCGCTTCAGACTACTGGAAGCCATTGTTTCCTAAGCTCATTGTATAACGGTCGCGCTCTGCCATCTGTGTTCAAATAACGAATATTTATTTTGCAAATGGATGCCTTGTCGTTGTCGCAAAAATCTAATCACTATGTGACGTGAGTCTATATAGGGGTATTGTTGATTAGGGTATTTAGCTTTGCTCTTTAAAATTATCGCTGGTGAATGATGCACGGGATAGGCCTAACTGTCATCGTATAGTTGAGTCATTTAGGCAAATCGGATGTCCAGATTGACCTGTATTTGGCGATATTTGCAAAAAAACAAATGTCGCATTTTAAATATGTCAACGTTATCCAAAGAGAACGTACACGTATGCCGAGCTAGCGTCATCTAATGCAAGGTCAACATTCCGTGTGTTGCCGCCTTAATATTGAGTCCCCAGTATTTTAGGTATGGGGGTTGTAGATAAGATTAGCCCGCGATATTTAGGGACGGGGTCGTTTTGCGGTGCATTTGGGGTTTTGGTCAGTCACAATAGGGGTGTAAATGGAGATTTTTGGAGATCTTCAATGTGGGTTTTTGAACAACATAAATAATAATGTCGACTGTTGAGGCGAGGTCGATTTGTTCGGAACAACGAAATGTCACGTGATCAAGTTGCACCCATTGAAGTCGTTAAGTATGTATCATTCCGTTGTAGCATAAATATTTACTGTTGTGGCATTTACTATTAATTATGTTATGTCGCGTCGGTCAAATTGCGTACTTATTTATCTGCCAGATTGGTATGTCTATGTTTCTGCGTTTGCGTGAGTGCGTGCGCGCGCTCTTACGTTTGTGCGAGTGTGCATAAATTGTGTGTATGTGTGTGAGTGTGTGTACGCGCATGCGTGTGTGTGTTTTTGTTTGTTTGTTTGTGCGTGCGTGCGTGCGTGCTTGCGAGTGTGCGAGTGCGTACATTTGAACTTGAACGTGAGCTTTAACGTGCGTGCGTGCGCGAAGTGGGTGCGTGCGTGTGCGCGTATGTATGTGTTTGTTTGTTTGTTTGTTTGTCTATGTGTGTATGTATGTAAATACACGTGTGCATGCACATGCCAAACATGTCGTTTGTTTTTCTCTTGCATCCCTGCCCTGACTATCGCCCTAGGCCGCCAACCTATTTCCCCGGGCAGTCGCCCTGTCGCTACCAGCCCTCGGCCTATCGCCTCGGGTATTCTGCCTATCGTACCGCGCCTATCGGTCTCGGCAACACTCGCCCCTGTGTTGCGCGGCTGTCAAATCAAATCATAAAACTGGGCTACGCAACAAAAACAAAGCTTTCATCTGTCAGCGCCGCGCGTCAACTCTTGAGAAGGCGATTGTCTATCGACTACAAACGAAACTGAGACATCTCGTCTCAATTATTTCCGTGTATCCGATAGTTGCACGCCCTTCAGCAATGCAACATACACAGATATCTTTATCTGCGTGAGAACCGCCGTGCGTCTTAAGCCAAGGTTTGTATCGGGCGGTCAAAAAATAGAACACGGTCGCCACAAGGAACGCGCCATTTGCGTGTAAATAAATATTAAACAGCGCCGGCCGATCGCAAAAAGCCATCGGCAGTTTTATCGTAATATTAATCGGCCATATATTTGTGCGCGCCGCTCTGGCCATGTTCGAGCCAGGAGATGATGCAGAGGCGATCTGGGCAGCAGCGGCAGACATGCTGGTCGGTCGGAGGCACAACGCTGACCCTATGTCGCCATACACAGCCCGATACGTACACATCCTGGTCGATACCTTCGTGACCAAATGTATGTATGTAATTTATTTTAAAAAAATCAGTAGATATAGATGAGATATCGGCCAGTTATGCATCGACAACGTCGTTGTCGCCAAGCGATGTGTCATCGACGCTATTCCGGGGGGTCGATGTTATTAGCTTTGTCGTTATCAACGCGCTAAACACAATAAACACACAACGAACAATCTTCCCATGTATGTGCACCTTCTGCGGTCTGTCAATAGTTATGCAGTGTGCGGAAGGTGGTGTGCATGCGTGAACTTACGCGAAGGCCCCACTCACTGGAACTTTCACATAATTATGTTCCAGTTAAGGGTCAATGCTATATTTAATTGGGCTTTGTAGAAATTAGGATCGCTTGTTGTTGATGACCATTGTGCAAAACAAATTAACCAACTGCAGTCAAAATGATTAACTAGTATCGGTAGTGGCATGTGATATTACAAACAAGTCAGGCAATAATATTTATTATTGTGCTGAGATATAAAGTCTCAGCATTACATTCGTCGTGACTCAAGACAACATCATAGCTACCACATGTTTTACACACAAGTCACATTTGCACAATCGGGACATACGACAAGCATTTTTGTTTCATTTACGCTTGATTACACTCCGATGCAATTTTGTACTTCGTGGTGTGTTACATTACATGTCGACGTAGTCTTACATTCTGACACGATTCGACATTTCCAGGAGGCACTTTAATATTAAGACGCCAGGCGAGAGAGTGGAGGGCGTGGCAAAGACGGGAAAGAACACGATGACGTTCATGTTTGCGACCATACTTGGAATAGAGGTAGAGCGAGCGAGAGTGAAACGAGTGGAGAAGCGAAACTTAGAGAAGCCGAGGGAGGAGGTTGGAAAATCGAGGAACACATCATCGGTGTTAAATTGTCTCCAGCGCTAGAGAACAAGAGTCGCTGTTGCCATCAGTAAAGTGACGCAAGCTCTTCTGCGTGATTCGGCCATGTCACCCGTTATAACTGTTACACTATCTCAAACACAATCATGCCAGGCACCCAAGAGGGCACGAGAAGACAGAGACGCCAGTAGAAAAATTGGCCTAGATAACATCACAGTCATCGTAGACCTGTCTAACCCGACTGACCTTGAAGACAGACCGGACTGACGCAGACTAACAGAGGACATAGGCACACTTAAAGCGAGCCCCTCACCAAGCGTGATAATGCCCCCAACTCTTTATTATACTATAATAGGGTGTTGTGAGGTTGTGCCTTCCCAGTCGTTGCCTTAGTCTTTTTCCCCACCTGCATTCCTATAAATACGTTCGTCCCTTCATCGTTCCACCCAATTACAACCGACCGACACTCCCTCGGCGTTCCGTGATTGTTCCTTCGATCCCTCTACCACGAGACCACCTGTTCAGATCTACCCCCCAGTGATTAGTGTCACAGAAGCGGGGGTTTCCGGTGAACTTGTGATGATCCTGACACCGAGATTCTCCAGTGTCTTAGCGTCTCCCTGTCGTCATCTTGCCCCCCCCCCCCCCCTCTCTCTCTTTCTCATTTACTCACAGTCAATTTTTCTCCAGTCTATACACATATATTACCCTCAAACACAGACTATGTTTGTCCCTGCCCTGCGTTTCTTCATTCTTTCCTCGTCTTATCCCCATTGCTTCCACAGCTTCCTTCCCCAATCGTTCCCACATCCTGTCCCTCAGTTTCCACTCAACACGTCCGTCTCCCCATCTGTTCCCCAATCTGTTCACCCTGCCGCCTGGTAAGAAATGTTAATCGTAAACGCGCACAGCACAACCGTCATGCCGACTGTTGTTTTAATGTTAACAATCGTTTGCCTGTGGGGAGTGATTGTTCTTGTATCAGACCTCACCGGGTCTGCACGTCACGGCAACCCGGGTGCACAGCCTCGGCCCGAGCACCGTCGCTCGCTGGCAGGGATCGAGAGCGGGGCGTGCGGACGGAGTGCCGTGCGAGCGACCGGCCAATCAGCGACGCTTGGGCCCCGTTATCGGTCCCAGCGATCTCCCGGAGTGTTTACGCCGCTGTGCGTCGTCGACTCGGCGGTTACCGTACGGGGTCACTTCAGTAAGCCGCTCGACCCGCTGCCGGGCTCTCGTCTGCTCTTCTGCCGCTGCCGGCGATACACGACAGAGACCGTAGCCGACACAGCCACCAGGCCGAGGCCATGCCTTCACCCGCCGCCTCCATTCGCCGACTCCTAGTCTTGCTAGCAGCCGTCGTCGTCTCCGGCGCGCGTGGCCACGAACGAGGTAAGTCGAGCATTTGTTTGTTCATCCGATCAGGCCTTAGCGGGGGCTCCAGTTGCCCGCGTCACGGGAGGTTGGATACACCCTATCGCGTTCAACCATTCAACGCCGCTAAGTCGACTCAGCGACGACAAAAGTTGCTTTCAAAGTCGTCGGGAAATATTTACTCAGTCGCTATTGTTGGCGGCCTGTTTGGTCTCTAAGTAAGTAGGTAGCGTACGAGCTCGGGTTTAACGTGCCGACCATAATTATTGGACAAGGGATTAGCCCTGATTATGGTTTGCGGTTATTCGTTTGTCACAGCGGTCGGTTACGCCGGCCAGTGTCGTGTGCCCTGCTCGAGTATCGCATCAGCAAAGTAAATAGTCGTTAGGCAAATCTGCTCAGCGAGTCAGCGATCGCTCGCTCGATTAGCGACTTACATTGCTTTGTTTATACAAAAACTTCCACAAACATTGCATAGCAAGTCCCGGAGAGTAGGTCGGCTTGGGCCCAATAGACAGCTAAGGGGCTTCCAATCCAAACTTTTTGCTAGCGAGGTAATATCTATAAACGTTTTCAAAATATCTGGGAATAATGTTCCTGTCTGTAGCTTTAACAGGTTTTCTTAATTTTGTTTTTCGTTGTTCATGGGCATTAAATGAAAATAATAGATAAATAAAACAATTATTTGTAATGTAAATATTGCGATCAATAACATGTCCGTACAACATGACACGTAAACGTGTATTGATTTAACTACGTTTAATAAGATTTAACAACTTCATAACATGTCAATGTTTCTGGACTACCCACATGCGCACGCACACACTAAATCTAACGCAATAACCTGGTCGACGGGACGCGAAACGTATTTAATCAACCGACATCGCTACGAGCGATGACGCCATTTAAACTACACTACTCCGTCGTACGGCAATGTTGTCGCTACGTGGCTGCTTGAGATACCGTCGGAAAGACAATGAAATCGGCCCAGACATCGCACACAACATATTGTGAAAGAGGCCAGGCACTGCGCCTGTTCTTATGTAGTGCTACTTATTAACATTAACAAAGCTTGTCGTTTTATCGCGATTCTTTCCTTCGGCGATGTTCAGTAAACGATATACACTGTATAGGCCTATATCGCGTATATGGATCTTTACGGCTGAGCGAGGCTAGTAGCGATAACGGCCGGCCCGAGGTTCTCGCCTGGCTGTCCGAACGAAACGGTATAAACGGGGCCAATATTTAGCTGCAGTAAGTATAAAAACACGGTATTACAATTTACAGTTACGGCAAAAAATAGTTGTAATAGTAGCAGTGGTATTAGTAATGACTTACACACGTATACGTTGTAATATATAAAATATGATTGTGGTCAAATATTGTAACCGCAGTTTAGTAGCATGTAATTATGTATGATGTTGATCATTATAAAAGTAGCCGTGAACGAGCGGCCGCGATATAATTGCTGCGTCGCCACCAGTATGGGGACAGCCCACAATTGATATGCTAACGGTCATTTTATTTTTTATTTAATACAAAGTTATAATATAACAATAATGTTTGTATTAAATATGCTTTTATAAATAATAAACGTTAATTTTCAGTGTTTAACACTGACTAACTAACTAACATTAACTAACTACTAACACTACCTAAACATCAAACAATCAAAATAATATACTGGAATAATAATAAAAAAATTACACTAATGTTAAAATAAAACTGACATTTATTCAACAGTTAAATGTTATTAAATTATTTATTAAAAAAAAAACATCTAAACAGTTAGCAAATAACACTAATTAATACTAATTAACTAATGAATACTACTTAATTAATACTAATTAACATAATTTTTGCACCGTCTGTTCCATTTGTTGCTACGTCATCGTCGTCGTTGCAGAGTGGCATGCCGAATGACGTGAGCCAGATTGGATTCAAAGACGTTAGGGACAAGGTGTATATTCAACTCTGATTAGAAAACTAAACGCTGCGGATCCCGAAACGTTTCGGCAGTTTCAAAAAAGGACGTCGTTCACGATTTCGCTGGTAGTCGCCATTTCTGAAATGACGTAAACCCTACGGATTTTCATTGGCCAGTTGATTTTTGCAGCTCAGCACATAGCTTACGCGCCCCGCAGACGGTGAGACTTTGGCCTCGCGAGGCGAAAAATATTAAACACGATAGATATTTTGCTCACCGCCTCGCGTGGCGCATTGCTCACAATAAACGTAGCGCACACGAGAGCAATCTGCTGAGCCAACAGCCACGCGTAGCTGTTGGCTCAGCAGATAGCTCTCGTGTGCGCCGGCCTTGTAGCCGTATCAATGGTTTTGGTTGAATTCGTCCGCGAGTTGATATAGATCATGTCATATACTAGTGAAGTTGACATGAGTGTAATTTTCAAGAAACTTCTACTGTTCATTTCGACGTAGAAGAAGCGTGTCCGAAATTTTATGAGGGAATCGGTGTACCAACAGCCGCGGTGCAACGACGTGCACCAGCTTCGACTATTATATCTCTAAAACAAAAAACGTAATATTACATTTTAACTATTTACGTTACCTGCATTACATACGGTAAGAAATAGCATTTATAACGAGTAAAAGTACACCTTATAGTGTACGTATTATCTAAAAGAAAGTTGGGCTTTCCTTTATACCTGGTGTTAGCAGTAATACTAGCAGTAAATTAGCTGAATTGTTTGTCCTGAAAGTGGGAACCCAGCGACCACACCCAACACCAAATTGCATTGCGGTTAAAAAAAACTACTGGCGTCCGTTATTATTGCCAAAATATGTGTTTATTATAATATCAAATCTTTTGTTTACAAATTTAACATTTCGCTGGCGCAACTTTCAAATCGGAAACACTGCATTGTTACGGGCTTATTAAAGGCAATTTTGCTGACAGTTCACCTTCAACACATGAACCCTAGTATTAATAAACTATGGTAACAAATATGAGGAACATGCGGTCTCGATTAAAGTGTCGGAACACTCCTGGCCCATCAGCCAAGTTTACCGTAATTCCGCCAGAACGCCCCGTCGCCTAGGGCAGGCACCGATGTGTCTTGGCTTGTGTTTACTAGCGGGCGGGACTACTTTTAGCTTTTTAGCCTCGCCCATGTCGCAGAGGGGTAATTGTCACCTGTCCTGCATGGTCCAGTGTGCACGCACTATACAGCGAGCCAGAGATAAACGACCCCGGGCATAACATTCGTAACAGGGTAGTTCAAGGGTGGTCGATGACGAGCTGCGACGACTCCTGCGTTGAAAATGACATCTTCTGTTTGACCAATTTTGTGATCTCGTATGCTTTTTATAAATTATGTCCCTTTTAACCGAGTCCAGATGTTCTGTTAGACTCATTAAATGGCGTCGTTGAAATCGTCGTTTTCCAAAACAATTCCGATATGAGGTTACTTTGCTCCTACACCATACTATTATTGCATATTCTGTGGGAGAATCAGCTTGATCCTGGTTTTTTTATTTTGCGAATCATTTGTCATTCGTTGCCAGTAAGCGTTCTTATGGAACAGACGACGGAAAACTGTTGTTGTCCTCAAACAGTTGGTCATTTAACGACCACGGTCAATATGACGACTACACGCCGTTTGGACGTCTTCTGTTCGTCTCGCGGTACGTTTTATTGTTGCATGTATAGATGTGGATTATTGATGACTGCCTATTTCGGGATAGCATTATGTAGATTTCATTCCATTTATGATACATTGTCTTTATGATGCTCATAAACGTGTGTGCTCGCGGAAGTGTAAATGTCGGTTATTAAGTTTTGTGATCATAGTCGGACAATAAACTGGCTATTATTCCGACAGCGCACGGTAGAACGACGCCGGCAACAACAAAGGTTCATTTTCTGATGTATTTTATGATGTTCTTCTACAATGGATATTGTTGCGATTACTGGCGGAGGAACCGTTCCATGGTATTCATCACCTATATGATATCATCACCTCCGTCCTATTGGTCACCTCTACGGTTCTTATCACCTCAATATGGTATTGGTCACCGGCATGTTTTTATCACCTCTATGATATTGGTCACCTCCATAAATATTTAACATAAGTATGTCTTACGATATTCAGCATGGAACCTTACAATAATAGTAAACAAAATGTATTATCGATAAACCTGATAAACTATGTCGCAGCTTTCTTTACAGTGTTGTGTGGTTAAAAACCCAAGAATATCGGACACATATAAATATAGTAACTCCTAAACTGTAATAGTTATGTAAGAGTATAGCATGTTAATTTTAGTAAGACACATTGAAAACAAAACAACGTATTCAAAATCGTTCACACCACGTTATTTCATAATTATTATATAGGTAGTAGTTTTGAGAACATTCTACCGTGAACATTCCACTACAAAATTATACAGATATCAACTCTGTAACTACCCAGGGTTTCTACCAAAAACAACAATGTCAAGCCAATTTGGAACATAATTGAGTCATCAGCCATCTGCCTACCAGTCGTAATTGCCGTGAGTTCCCCGCGCGAAGACCCCGGCAAAAGAAACCAACGCCTAACCTGACCCACGAAATATCCCCTAAACAACATGTGTTGTCGACATCATATCATAAACCGGAATTCCATAACTTCTAACGTACGTGTGTTGGCGTACTACCTTCCATTGTGATCAGTGCGCGACGCACAAAGAGTTCTACACATGGTTGTGATGATTCAATAGTCAGATAGCAATGTAAGTTTAACAATTACCGACGTGGGCCGGCATTCGAATCACGCACTGCGCTTGGTACACAGTTGCCGAACTATGCGCTTCTTTGTCCGCGACGCTGTGCGAATTTCGAATTGGGACACACGCTATCTGTGCATCCCAAATCGGGCTGAATGCGCGTCGACGCAGGTGGAGATAAGGCGTGTAAGGGCAGCACGGCAGGGTGGCGAGGCCAGTGACGGGGTAGTTATCGAGGGATGGTCGGAGTCAGTGGAGCGTGACGGATGCGGCCGCGCGTGAAAACGGGTAAAATAACGCAAATGCGCATCCGATGCCGTAGGTAGGCGTCGGCAAGGTGATTGTTAAGACATGGGAGAGTGGGTTTGGTGTTTAAACATGTTTAGTAGCGACTTATGTTTATTTCTTGTTAAAGCGGCATCTTTACGTCTAGTCTCAACTTTACGCGGTACCATTTACGTGCTACAAAAGCAACTCGGGTTTATCAGAAGGTATTGTTGTTTTATTTTGAGCACATTTTATTTTAATTTATACGTTTCTATTATGACTCACCATCACTGATTAAATTTTTCACACTGTACGTTTGAATAGTCATTGCTACAGCCGATTTATCGTCAGGTATTGCATACAATAAACATTTGAAAGACCAATCAACGATGTCATCCATCCCATGAAAAACGTTCCATCTCACCTTTAGATCAGGGTGAAGGTATGTTAGTCTGTCTGCTGATGTAACGCGATCTTTTATTTTACCGTCCAGTCGTGTTGTTTACGTTAAGACATGAAAGGTCATGATATAATAACATGTATTGCATAAATATAACTTTTCATCCAACCGAGACATAATAAGTAACAATAAATTGTATACGAAATCTGTCTCATTTGTTCGGTAAAGCAGTTGTTCAGCTAACAAACAAAAATCGTGGTATGGTCCCGTTGAAAACATGGATCAAGATTGAGATAGATCATTGCTGTAAGAGGAATCTGTGCTGTTTGTAACATGTTCTGGAGTTGTCCAACAAACAAAACATGACATAACGTATGATTAGCATTTGTTAAAGACATGCAAACTATTGATGTAAATAATCGCGGTAACGATTGATGTTCACCAGAACAACGTCTCGTACTTCGATTTGACCTTGTCATTATTTATAGCTTAACCATTATCTCGCATATCACGAATTCGTCGTTAAGATGAATTGATATTTGTCATTCTTTCTGTGGCATTACCGTAATAGATATACACACATGTCTACAAAGCCGACGCGAGGAGACCACGACGGTGTAATAGCAATCACCATGTCATTAAAAAGATATAATCAATTCATAATCACTGCAGTTGTAACGGAATTTGTCTTACATGGATAATGAGGGATTTTCATGACTTATAATTCGTCGTGTATATTTAGGCTAAGAATAATAGTCTGCTATATTTAGAAACAGGTTTGGAATTGTTCGGTTCATGTCGGCCGCTGGGGTTCTAACTCTGCTGGTTCCAATCAGTGTAATTGTAGCAAATATATATTATTCAGCAGAACACTGCGTACATACACATGTAGGCCGTGTGTGTGTGAGTGTGTGAGTGTGTGTGTGTGTGTGTGTGTGTGTGCGTGCGTGCTTGCGTGCTTGCGTGCTTGCGTGGTGTGTGTGTGTGTGTGTGTGTGTGTGTGTGTGTGTGTGTGTGTGTGTGTGTGTGTGTGTGTGTGTGTGTGTGTGTGTGTGTGTGTGTGTGTGTGTGTGTGTGTGTGTGTGTGTGTGTGTGTGTGTGTGTGTGTGTGTGTGTGTGTGTGAGTGTGTGACTGCGTGCGTGCGTTCTTTTTGTTCTGGATATAAATGCGAATACACTGGCAACTTGACGCATTAAGTACATAAATAAAACAAACTTAGTTGACTCAGTCAAACGCTTGCACGAGACAAAAAAGCCGACAACACGTCTTTCGAGGCGACTCAGCGACACAGTCGTGTCACGCGTTGTCGTAATGAGGACATGACGCGAGCAGTGCCTTAGGCGCCTTTCGCCGTGACGGGACCGGTGCGCCGAGAGATCCAATTAATAAATCGTTTTTGCCGCCCCCGTGGGGAGAATAGGAGGGGAGAAGGCGGGTAGCGAAGTGATTGATGAACCACTAAAAGGCGAAGAGTCGGCTTCTGTTTACTTCTCGCGTTTATAATGAACATAATCGCGGGTTCCCTGTAACAGCGTGAATCTCGTAGCTCAAAAAAAGCGCCATCCATTTCCATCGGTCGTAATTGGCGCGTACCATTGGCGCAGGGCGTGAATCAACATCGGAGCGTCTTCGCTCTATGGAGACAGGCCGGTGTAGGTAGTCCTGGATACCTGACCATACTATGGGGGCAGGCCGTTGAAAACAGTACTGGATACCTCTCTATGGAGGCAGGCCGGTGAAGGTAGTACTGGATACATATCTATGGAGGCAGGCCGGTGTAGGTAGTACTGGATACCTGACCATACCATGGAGGCAGGCCGGTGTAGGTAGTACTGGATACCTGACCATACCATGGAGACAGGCTGGTGTAGGTAGTACTGGATACCTGACCATACCATGGAGGCAGGCCGGTGTAGGTAGTACTGGATACATGACCATACCATGGAGGCAGGCCGGTGTAGGTAGTACTGGATACATGACCATACCATGGAGGCAGGCCGGTGTAGGTAGTACTGGATACCTGACCATACCATGGAGACAGGCTGGTGTAGGTAGTACTGGATACCTGGCCATATCATGGAGGCAGGCCGGTGTAGATAGTACTGGATACCTGGCCATACTATGGAGGCAGGCCGGTGTAGGTAGTACTGGATACCTGACCATACTATAGAGGCAGGCCGATGTAGGTAGCACTGGATACCTCTCTGTGGAGGCAGGCCGATTTAGGTAGTACTGGATACCTCTCTATGGAGGCAGGCAGATTTAGGTAGTACCGGATACCTCTCTGTGGAGGCAGGCCGATTTAGGTAGTACTGGATACCTGACCATACTGTAGTTAAAGCTGGTTCAGCCCATCGCGTATCAGGTTTTCTCTAGTCTAAATAATATATATATATATATTTATATATATGTAGTGTCGGTTTAATACAAAGTGCATACATTTAGTGAAAAGAAATTATTTTCGTCGTTGTACATGTTAAATTACAGGTGGTTGCCAGGTTGTCATTTAGCATTCAACCAGCACAGAACCTGTGTGCAGGAGCGCAAGCAGAGGCATCAACATCAACACTCGCACAAACGTATGCATATTTCTAATTGCGTATTCACGTTAAGTTTCCAATTTTGAGAAACACTATAAATAATATTGGGCCTAATAGTATATGAGTTAATAGTGTGTTTCATGGTTTCACTAAAACTACGAAAAAGATGAGAGTTATTCAATGTGGGAATTTGAGCCAGTGATATAATTGTTGGTATTATTGTACCAAAACATTGTTTTATTTATAAAAATGTACACTACTACAACTATTATTACTACCAGTAATACTACTACTGCTACTGTTACTGATATACTTCTACTACTACTACTACTACTACTACTACTACTACTACAACTACTACTACTACAACTAGTAGCACTTGTTTTTTAATATAAAGCCTTCATCTTGCCTAATGTGTGATTGGCATGGCTGGTCCCAATCTGGAAGCCGTGGTATTTGAACAAACGTCTGTTGGACGTGGTTTAGTGAATACAACCCGACCACAAGTCTGACGCATGCGCCGAGTGCCACGTTTGGCAGACTTCCGGCGCCGTATCTCGTCTGCCCGTCGCGGTCGGAGCCGACCGGATATACAGATAAGCGCACATTTTAATCACATTCGGGATTAACATGTGTTTTCTCGTTTATCCGTTTAGCAGATCTATTTGAAATCGATCGAGTCGGTGTACGCCCTACGCCGGTTGATACATTTAAGAGCCCATCCAATCTGGAAAATATTATTGATCTCTGAACCGAATCTCGGACATAATCTCAAAGGACAAACCACAAAGGCCATAATTGCGGTGGACAAATTCCAGTGAAAATCCCACAGGACACAATCCCGCAATGTGCAAATTGATAGAAAAACAACAATACAATAGACTGTATTAATTCCAAAAATCGCATAGTTAAGTTATTCTGCAAAGGATGGGTGTTTTATGAGGCAACCTTTCTTCCGAAGATGATTGTTGGAAGTGTGTTATTTTGCGTTTGACCAGAGTAAGAAAACAGACGTTGATCAAGCGAGATGCACCTAAGCAGCGTCCACGATCAATAGAACAGGCACTAAGCGGAGTTAGTAGCTACTCCTTGCAGATCAGCGGCCTCGCTGAGTAATAATAATTGCTCCCTGAGGATTAATACGCTTCAGTTCGATTTGGGTCCGGCATCTAGATAAGGCGGTACAGTTCCCTTGCTGGTGGAACATTATATAGTGAATCGGAAAATTATTAAGTGTAGAGCGGATATATTCTGCGTAATATAGTGAGATCGTTATATAATACAACAAATATCGTTGCAATGGCGGTGCAGGTATAATTATAAAAGTCGATATGATATGAAATAAATGTTCAAGTTCAAATTATCAAGTATGCATCCTAATACACACGCACACACGCACGCTACACACATCTTACCCGCACACGCGCACATACACACACCGTATTTATGTGACGTGTGGCGAACACGTTCCCATGCAAAATTAGTTGATAAAACGGATGATCAACGAGACAAGTGCATTCGATAAAACCGGAAGGCCTTAACTGCGGGATCTACACACATCCTCTGCCGATGTGCACCAGCATGGACGGCGGCTGCTGGTCGGAGACAAGTCGCCGAGCACGCCCTCTTGTGGCAGACGTCGTGTTTCCGGCAACGACATCTGTGGCTGGTTAAAAGGAAGCAGTATATTCCTAGTTTATCATGTATTAGTTAGTATAATATTCTTAAGAATATACTAACTACGTTGAAGAATTATTGCCCGCTAAATTGTGTTTAGTAAGCCCGTAATAACGTTCGCAATTTGGAAGATACGACCCCGGAACAAATAGTAAACAAAGCATCAAGTTTCATAACAAGTTTATTGGCAATACGGCCGAGTCGATCTGAGTTAACTGCAATACGCTTTGATGTTCAACGATGTCCTTCCCAC
Source organism: Escarpia spicata (assembly GCA_963995525.1). Taxonomy (NCBI): domain Eukaryota; kingdom Metazoa; phylum Annelida; class Polychaeta; order Sabellida; family Siboglinidae; genus Escarpia; species Escarpia spicata. The sequence goes on along the minus strand of OZ023205.1, from coordinate 26,046,123 downwards.
GTTCAACACAGCAAGACTTTCTGATACAAATTATTACGCCCGCTGATTGCGGGTAGAGGAACAGTCTGGCTCCCTTTAATAATGCAACAATGACTGCGACGATGCCGGTAGCAGAGGCCCGTGTAGCGTGAAGTACAAAATGGGAATCCCGTAACACAGGTCAGGAGGAAGACGCAAACCGACAGACAGACATTTCATTTATCCAGTATACCAACGTGAACATGTTTGTTTGCTGGTGCATTCTGGGAAGTGGTGCGTTCACTAAAGGAGCATGTGTGGTGGTAGACATGTGAATTATACGCCACACAAACTCCATGACAATAACGTCGGAGGCGTGAGTTATAGCCCTAAATAATTGTAATAAGGGTGGGTGGGTAGAAATATCCGGGTGTGCGAAAGGTATCGCTAAATATGGCTATTTTAATTGAGACCCATACTAAAACGTGAATCAGGCGATTCCACCATGAGCGCGAAATTGCGATTATATTTTAATTAAAACAACTTTACACTATGCTGTTGTTTGGTCACCGACGTGGAGTGTTTTATCAAACTCTACCATACCACTTTTGAGAAAATCTACACGGAAAATATCCCTGTATCCATTTGCCCGTGCACCGAGGTCGTTACACAACAGTAACCTGCAATTCCTACCAATCAATAACCTGACATTAAACCTGCACTCGGCCCAAGCATCGTAGTCTACAAAACTGCCCCTTTCCCTGTTCAGAAATTATTTCATGACAAGTGCACAGAGAAATAACTGAAAGCGGGTACAGTTGCAAAATGTCAAAAATCAGTGGCATTTCATTGGTCATCAACCCGGAAGTTGCCTACAGTAACTGATCCGTCCCCGCCACTTGTTCAGCCGCAGCGGGAGCCGCGGTGGCGGTGTCTTCCTCGCGTTACCCTAATAGCCGTGATCACCTTACCCCGGCGCCCGCCTCGAGGCTGGGCCGGGTAACGGGACTCCGGCTATCTCGACGACGGATCAGGGGAACGGCGATTTATTCGCACCTTCTCCAGTAACACCGCCGGGAGAGAAGGCCTCGAGCCGCCGGTTCACACTCCCCGACTTATCGCCTCGCCCCCCTCGACGACACCCGGGGAGAGATCATTATTTCATTTCCGCCTTCAGAATAGACGAAAGAAGTGTGAGTGATTGTGAGAGGGTGACCCGTTTTTTTCTGGGTTTGTTGCTCGTGAAAAATAGATTGTGAATAGGGGAAATTAAATAGCACACTCGCAGACTACGAAATTACTGTCGTGCATAAGCTTACATTTTAATTGTGGTTTACATATCTGCAGTGATGGAAAGATCCCGTGCGTGCGAATACAGAATCTGGATTGTTTGGGGGCGAGAAACGATGGGCAGCATCTTTAGTGTTGAGTATTTTTCTAAATAAAATGTTATGGTTTCGCTCAAACGCCACTGCAGATTGGTGACAATACAAATATATAAATGTACCGTTTTTATTCAAATCGAATTGTAACTTTTCACACTGTGAAATTGTTTGACCGTGGCATGATATGTCCTGTGCACAAATCTAGTCACAGTTATCATCACCGGGTTCAGTACCGTTAGGGAAATTTTGTTCAGCCACGTTTCTTCCGTTCATTCAGCTGTGTGAACTATTAGCTGACAACTGAATAGCTTACGTGCAGTAATTGCAACGTGATTGAATGCTTCCTGTCTGTGTTATATTGGTGTTCTTGTGAACGGATCAGCCAGAGGGTGAAGTGTAAAAGCCCACATGCGTGATTGTTGACAATATAATTGGTACGCAAAAATGTGCCTTTGAAGTTTGCCGTAGAAGCAATATGTTTATAAATGTCGTCATTCAAGAACTATACGATACCTTATTTATATAGAGGGATCTACCTAGTGTCTGTCCCAGGTAAAAGACAATACCTCCCACCATAGCCCCCACACACATGGGGGTATGTATAACTTGTTATTGGTTGACTCACGTAATTATAATCTCATGTCCAACGGTGCCACCAGCTGTGAGAAAGAACCCAACTTGGCAATCGCAAGCCACACTTTAAATGACTAAGACAGACACGAGCGATAATGGAAAAAGAATAAGAAAATTACATTTTAAAGGGAGCCACTCAGTACCTCTACCCGGAATTAGCAGGCCTCGTATTTTTAACAGGAAGGCTGCTATATTGAACGTGGGAAAATGGGACATCGTTGAATATCAAAAGGTATTGAAGTTAACTCAGCCCGACTCGGCCGTATTGTCGATAAAGCTTGTTTTGGAACTGGATGTTTTGTTTACTATTTGAACATGCTCCGGGGTCGTATCTTCCAAATTGCGAATTTTATTATTGGCTTGCTAAACAAAATTTAGCGGGCAGTATACCAATTTAGCGGGCAGTATACCAATGCAGTTAGTATAGTCTTACGAACATTATATTAATTAATAAATGAACAAACTAGAAACAGACAGCCTCCCTTTAATTTACCCTTTATTGGATTAATTATCTCAACTTTTCCACATATAAAAAAATTCTTCACCAGCTATGTTGTGATGTTTTATCCAACAGATCATACGCAGAAAACATATATGAAATAAATATTTATTTACCCTAACTTAATATGACAGCACTGATTTTGCATTGATTATATTTTTTTCAAAAATGGCAATAGACCAAGCAAAAAGTATAAAACTGGTACGTTGCCTCAGGGCAACAACGTCCAATATAAGGTAAAGTAATGTTGTTAACGTTGATGACGTCACCGTCGGTTGTGTGGCGAACAAGACATGTCACGATGCAAAAAAGGTTTTCGGTATTGGTTGTTCTGTGAAAGCGTTCTTCGACCTCCCCTACTGGGAACAGTTTTGTGAAAGTATTGACAACGGAGCGAGCGACCCAGATAGACAATGCCTTCTTCATTCCGTGTTGGCGATGCTATAGGTGTTTATTGTTCGTGGAAGAGCATTGACTTTCTATCTGTCAAGACAATTATGTCGGTTCTTATCTTGAAAAAATGATGGCAAAAAAGTTGTGTCGTAACAGTGACAAGACAATACGCATTGTATTCTCTAAAGCAAAACAGTGGTTAGGAGATGTATCACCAGTTATATAAGTTGTACATTGTGGTGGATTCAAAATGAAAAAGCACACCCAAACAACATGTAGCTACTCTTACCAAGTATGCAATGCTAATTAATGAAACTTGTCAGTTACAATTGTGATTATCATTCTTACTTGCTTATTTAAACAGTAACTGTTAGGCACTATATTGATACTAAACCTATGCATTGGTATAATTGATGTCAATGTTGAACTACCTGCCTATTTCAATAGGCCATTTTGTATGATCAAGTTTACAATGATTTGTAATGGTCATTCTCAATGTCAAGTATGATTCAAAGTGAAATTTAAGTATTCTACAGGTCAAACTGTTATCACATAGATTTTGTGTGTTAGACATTTGAATAGGTCTACACACTAGGCTAACCATTAAGTTGGAGTTTAATCTACGTGTTTCACCATGTGTGATTGAAAAGATAGGAAAATGACAAATAATATAAACATGTTTTTACACAACTCATTTTAACAGTTGTTATCACGGTTATTCATGTCCATGGTGATTATAGGCTATAATTAAGTTGTCTCAGATGAGACGGTGACGTCATATTTTATTACAGTCATGAATACTTGCGGTTCATATGGGCGTAAGAGGTAATGTTTAGAGAGAATGCGTGCATTTATAGCACATCTGACAGCGTCAACTTAGAGATCGATATACATGTACAAGTCAGTTCTCACAGCAGGTCGTCAGTGAACTTGGGTTAACATTCCTCGAACCTTATTTCGTCTCACAAGCATATGTTTACTCTTGATGAAACGCTTGTATCCTTCTGCACCGACATGCGCGTACCGCATTCTCTCGACTTGTACGACACCGCGTTCAGCCCTGACCAAATGATGCACTGCCGCAGGCAATGATTAGGCGAGCCGTTTTTTCCTAAACCGTTATCCGATCGAGCGAGAGGGAAACGCGTATTAAATCGCCGCGCCTATTATCAATCCACTTCCGCATAATATAATACACAAGCAGCCGTTTCGCTGACTGACCGGAGAACCATTGCTACTCGCTGGATCTGGCCAATGCTCTGTCTTCTCTTGAAATTACGCCACTTTTATGAAGCAGTGGAGTTATATAAGGATCGCAGACTAACAACGACCTACAGATGCGACGATAATATTGTTACAAGTTAATTATTATAATAACAAAATAGCGGTGACCCGGGTGTTGGCCTTATAAAGCCGACTAAGTGCTGTCATGGCACCGTGCTCTATTTAGCGGAATCGCAATAATGCGTCGACTTGGGTGTAGACTGGCTGGTCTAGGAGAGGAACCGCTCAACGGACGGAGGTAGTGAGGAATGTGTAACTGCAAAGAGGGATGGGGAAACCAGAGGGAAGGCGAGTGATAGACTGACTGTTCTCCAGTAGTCTAGAAGTTGAATTGGGGAACATTGGCGAAGAACGAGACGGGGAACATCGTCAGTGTTAGATACTGTGACGATAACGACGACAACAAATTGTGACGACTGCTATACTGACTGTTATGATGAAGATGTTACTGATGATGACGACGACTAATATGAGGATGATGACTATGACATAACTGCTTTGGCGACGATTGATGATTATGACACTATTGTGATGATGGTGTTGGTGATGGTGATGGAGGTGGTAGCGAGGCGGGGGTAGTTGTGATGGAGGTGGTAGCGAGGCGGGGGTAGTTGTGATGATGATGAAGGTGGTAGCGAGGCGGGGGTAGTTGTGATGGCAGTGGTAGCGAGGCGGGGGTAGTTGTGATGGAGGTGGTAGCGAGGCGGGGGTACTTGTGATGGAGGTGGTAGCGAGGCGGGGGTAGTTATGATGGAGGTGGTAGCGAGGCGGGGGTAGTTGTGATGGAGGTGGTAGCGAGGCGGGGGTAGTTGTGATGGAGGTGGTAGCGAGGCGGGGGTACTTATGGTGGAGGTGGTAGCGAGGCGGGGGTAGTTGTGATGGAGGTGGTAGCGAAGCGGGGGTACTTGTGGTGGCGGTGGTAAACTTGTTTCTGGTGGTTCAGTTAGTGATAGTAGTGTTAATGAAGATTATGATGTTGACGATGACTATGACAACAACGACATGACACAGCCATTTATATCCTAATCCGCCACGGCAGATATTATACCATGCCGTTCTCTTCTAACAACACAAATTCCCTAAACAATACCCGCGCAGTATTCCGGGTAGCAGTCCGGAAAACTACCGCTCCTTCGTGTCGGGACTTATCGCGGTGGTTCACCTGTAGATTCTACCTGTACACGCCACGGGACAGAATCGGGGGCAGAAGGCAGGCTTGATGTAAGCCACAGATGCGCGGATGGGCCGGCAGCTACGACCGGGAGCGATCAGATCGTGCAGTGCGACCCGCCGTACGTCCCCACGAGCGCACAAAGCGGCGATGCGCGATAAAGCCACGCATTGAGCGGCGTCCTCGCTGGCCGCTATCTCGTCACGCTTCGCCGGCCGCCGACACTGGTCCAATAAACACGCGGCGGATATTAAATGGGGGCATCAACTCGGGGTGGGCGCATCGACTGTTGTGCCTTTATCGGGCGCCGGCGTACGACACATCTGATGGCGGCGATAAGCCCGCGACCATTGTGGTCCGGAGACGGCGATCGGCGCTGGCAGATAGCGCCGAGCCGGGGAGGCGGCCCCGGCAGATCGCGCAGACACGGGCCCGCCGGCCGGCGCGCAGACCCGGTCGACGCCACCGCCACAATGCGATCAGGCGTCGGCAGTTCGGCGGCTGCGATAGGAACGTCGCTAGAAACTCGGTGCTTGCTGCGGCGTTGTCGGAACTGGCTGGGTCGATCGACCGGTGACGTCACACAGCTGCGTGTTCTCTCGCGAGAAATTGACCGATGTTGGTAATTTGTGTCGCCATGTTAATCGCTTCGGGCTATGGCGTAATTTCGGTTGTCATGGAAACGATTATTTTAGAATATAATTTGAATATGTGTTTTCATCAACATTGTTTTGAGAATGACCGTCTGTCTGACGACGTGGTTTGTCGGAAGGCGAGTCAATCTGGTCAAAATGAAACAGTGGCTGCTCCTCATTAACTCCTTCAGTCAGTCTCCATTCTTCGCCACTGGCCACGCGTCACTGCGCTTACAACAAACACAGACGTGTTCACATGCTTCGCTATATAGCACGACAGCGGCAGAGGGGCCGGGAAGATTATACACCCTGCATATATTGTGCATGCAGAGCACATATGTCTATACAGGAATACCGTGAAAAAGGCCAAGAATAGCTTCTTTTCCACAATAACGTTCCGGTGGGGGCATACTGTGTAATTCCGCTTTTATCCGCTAGAGAAATATGTAACGACATACAAACCTATATTTACGTCCAGTCTGTGTTCACGGGCTCTTGTAGGCATACATTGCACTACACAAGACCATTGATGTAACGCTACAGAGTATACTCGTCATTAGCGGGATGGCCTAGTTACGGTGTCGCGAATATTTTGGGGTTCCGGTATCGGGCAAATGGCCGGGAATTCTTTCTCTGGTTCAATCCCAGTTCCGAGCGCCGCGGCATTGTTATTTATGGGTGTCGGCCCAGCCGGGTTAGTTTGCGGTCACACCTTTCTCGGGGAAGGTTAATTAACTAGAAATACTTGGCAGCGACTTCTTGCGTAGGTACACGGCACTAATTATATCCGACGGGGCTCGGGCCTCTGTGGCCGTGGACAAGATCGTGGAATCCGTCGTTCGTCCGGGTTCGATGCGGAGGAACGCAGTGTAGACGAACGTCGCTGTGGTGTATTTAGGATCATTAAAGGGGACAAAATTCGTTTATTAAGGTACCAAATAGTCGCACAAGTTATAAAAACAATTACCGAAGGGGGGCTATTCCCTAAAACCGCCACCGGAGCGACTCACCGCTAAAAAATCGGGTATGAAAGTAAACCACAACGGGTCAAGTATGACGACAAACCGCAACGCGTCGGTTCAAAACGCCAACCAACAAACCGCCATTCGCTCGGTTACTATGTGTCTGAAGGTTATAAGTTTTGTCGCTGCTTTTAGGAAATTGAGAAACTTCGTTCAGTCATCATTGTTTCAGGACAATAGTCACATTAATAAGAACATGGTAAAATACAATTATTACATTGTCTTAAAATATATTTTCAAATTGTTTACGAAGTGGCTGAATACTTTTCGCTGGATCTGAGTTGGCGTTCAATCGTCAGAATAGGCATTATTTGTTGTCTACTACATACAATATGGGAGCGCCATACTCGGTCTAGCTTTATAATTGCACTACTAATTTCCCAATCAAATCGACTGGCTTTCCACGTACACATTAACCCATATAGATATGTATATAGCTCGGCCAGTACTGTGATACATTTCCAAGCTAGATGAAACATGTATTAACTTTTTCAAAGACTCAGCCGAGTGGTTAGATTATCGACTCGACTCCCTCTATACGTGCCCCCTATCGGCGCTGACACAGACCACGCGACGGGCACGCTTGGGTGACGTCGCAATTTCAGTGCCTCGGCCGTACTCCGAGATAGATCGTGTGTCACAATATTGTGACATTTCATCCGTCTGCGAGGAGCGTTTCTTTGTCGTCGCGTCGATAGTGACAACCGCGACGCTAAGAGGCACGTTCTTCGTCGCCTTTAATTTCCGTACGTCGTCTCGTTGCTGGTTCCTCGGTGCGTTAGTCAGCGGTGGGGGAATGGGGACACGGGGACCGTATTCCGTTCACGCGCCATTTCGTCACTGTGCCGAATTACATGACTTTGTCATCGAAACTCTTATATTCGTGGCGATAACGGTTTAGTTGATTCCGTTCGTTCCGTTCGTTGTGGTTCCTGTCCTCGGTCGCCGATGTAGACAGTTAAAAACAGTCATCCTCGACAGCACCACTGTTGTGTTTTGAACACACGTCTAAAACACTATACATTATTTACAAAGTAACTAAAATAAAATCAGATTTTGTCATAAAATTTTGATTATTCAGTTAAAATAGTTTCAACTATACATAAATTACAACTATAACTATTGCGTATAATTATATGGCTGTATAAAATAAATGGACATATACAGAGAGAATGTGTGAAGAGCGATTGCCAACGAGAGTACGGGAAGCAAATGTCGGGGGGGTAGAAGAAGAAGATGAAGGTCCCAATTAAGATGGAGAGACAGTGTGAAGAGAGATATCGTAAGGGCAGCCGAGAGTGGGAGATCATTGCTGAAGATAGCACATTTCGGGACATTTTGGAGAAGTATCGTCGACAGCGCGAAACATGTCATGGACCCAGGGGGGGGGCTAAGAATAATAAATCTTTCCTTGGACTTGGTCCAGGCGCCCGCAACGGACACAGCAGTGAGGAGAGATTTCAATGGCGAGACTAGCCGAGTGGTGGATCGCGACACAGCGAGCAGCGCCTCGGCGCTCCCGCTGGAAGGCGTCACTTCCCCCGGACACGTGTGGCGCCGCCTGGGGGCGTACACATGCCGCGTTGGCGAACACCGTTTGTGCACTGTCCGACCGCAGCAGTTCGGGGGTCTGAGACCGGCGCGACAGCGTCGGCGAGCTTATCTCGAGAGTCACACCCGTTTCCGGACGCCTCGTGCGCATGCGTCAGCTCGTGCGTACTTCGTATGTTTTGGTCGCGTCGTCTTGCGACCAGCTGTGGCAGGTATAGGCTGTTAGGTAACGTTAACAGTTTCACCTGTGGTTGGCTGGTTTGTTGGTTGGTTTGGTGTCTGTCTGTCTGTCTGTCTGTCTGTCTGTCTGTCTGTCTGTCTGTCTGTCTGTATGTATGTATGTATGTATGTATGTCTGTCTGTCTGTCTGTCTGTATGTCTGTATGTCTGGCAGTCTTTGTGGCTGTCTGTGTGTCTGTCTGCCCGTCCGTCCGTCCGTCTGGCAGACTGACTGGCTGGCTGGCTGGCTGGCTGGCTGGATGACGAACGGATGGACGGACGGACGGACGGACGGACGGACGGACGGACGGACGGACGGACGGACGGACGGACGGACGGACGGACGGACTGACTGACTGACTGACTGACTGACTGACTGACTGACTGACTGACTGACTGACTGACTGACTGACTGACTGACTGACTGACTGACTGACTGACTGACACAATTTCTACTCTTGCTTGCTCCTTTCCACCTTCTGTACGTCAGACTTAATCCTTTATTCGATGTTCCTAAACATGAATTTAAAACTAAAATTTAAATTTCAACAACCCACGGACCCCTCTTTAAACAGCCCCGTGCGCCTACCGGGAGGCGTCGCTCGGGGGACGTGGGAACCGTTTGTGCAGCTATAACGAGAGAGAAGCCTCTCCCGGGCGCCTGCCTTGCTCGGCCGTCGTGCCCGTTTCTGGGTTCACTTGGCGCTAAAAGGTTATCGGGTTACCAGGCAGCAGGAGATACGGAAAAGCTGCTGGTAGCAAACCTTGCTGCTCAGCTGCTGATCTCGCTGCAGCGCCGACCGACGGATAATGATAGGGGAACTTAATGTCATTAAATCAATGATCTCATTTATGATTGTGCCAAGAATGCCGCCCTGTGCATCTACTGTTCTCCCTTCGTTTTTATATTGTGATAGTGCATCACGCCTTCTCCTTATTCCAAGTAACCTGTTGTTGCACTGACGCCGGGTGAACGCGACGACGCCTGGTCAAGTTTCTCTGGCGTTTGTGTTCCGCGACTAATAGTATTTCGCATTGTTGTTAATGGTGTTCTTTTTTATGGTTAGCTGTATATAAGACATATTTGAAATACTTTCTCTCGGGTTATATAGGATACACAGAAGCGCCATTGCGGGTTTCACTATCCATATTTTAAAAGAGCTAAGGTACGGGTATTTGCTTTGTGTAAGTGACTATGTGTGCGGGTATCTTAATGTTTCCCTGCTAGATGATTTGCACATCGAACGCCAAACATTTAGCGATTATCCTACGATCCATCAGGGGAACAACAACGGCTTTATTGTTTCGAAATTCGTACCGGACTTTAGACACAGCTAAATTGATTGTTAATGACGCAACGCGTTGTTCCGAGCCTCGCGATTGGTACGCTGATTAGTTGAGCACGTCACGCGTAATTTGCTTTGCGAATTGCGCCATAAGAAATGTAATCCATGAATACGTCATTTACGAATACTCAGAAAATCGTCACCAGTGTCTATGTGAATGTGACGCCAACAGACGTACGGGCATTTTGGCTAGTATGTATTTTTTATGTAATTGCACTTCTTGTGGAACTACTGATATACTGAACTCGAGTGAGACGCCCAGCTGCAAAGTACGTCTTTTTTCTTGAAACACAGCCGGCGTTGTACCTTAAATAGAGTGGTGTCGGGCAAAGGGCACCCCTTTAGAATTACACACGATTTGGTCCACATATTCGTATACAGTTAACGCAACTAACACAGTTACATCACCATTAGTATCTTCATGAAATCTAAATAGTGTTATAATTACAAAACCATGTTATCTACACCAAGCAAAAACTTAGATTTCAATGACAATCACATAAAGATTTTATAAATGTCTTCACGTGGGGAAAAATGCACTCCTGATCAATATCCGCTTTTAATGATTGTTACACGGTAAGCTATTTTTAAATCCATATTTATATTTAGAAATAAAAACGCACCCCGCCTCGGGGGATGCGCTTTCATCACAGTACTATACACGCGTCGACGTTGTTTGTTGACGTAACAAAATACACCTGTCACCGCTGACACGACACGTTGGTCTTACGCAGGCGGTACGCTTGTCCCAGACCCAAATGGTTCCCGTCTCCAGCAGCACGTCTGCCCTGCGCGGAGCTGTGACGTCACATCCCCCACCCCCGTCGTATACATAGCTGGCGAGATTGCGCCGACCGCGAAAGATCGTTTAAGGTTTTTTCCTGCCGCCCGATAATTCGCGATGCATGTAAACGGCGTGTTTTGATAAACGACGCCGCGGCGATCGCATCTGCCGGACGCATGCGCCAACGTTTAGAAATCCACGCAGTTCGCCGCGCTGCCGGTTAATACGTCACCGGCGACCGACGACGCTGTCAGCGCCTGGCGACATCACAATGCAAGCGCACGATGGATTGTCGCGCCGTGCGAGACACGCGTCTAATGGTGATGCATGAGGCAATCTAGAGGCAATCTTGGCGCGATTCTCCCCGCTAAGACGCGGTGGTGACGAAATTCTTGCGAGTATCTGGATGCAGTCAACAGACGCACCCGCGCGCCGCTTGGCCCGGTGTTGGAGTTTCGGTTGTGCTTTCGCGAAACTCGACTCCTTTTAATTTGGCATTACGCGTTGGAAGTCTGAAGCCCATTACGCGCGCGCCGATACGAGTGCGAGGCGGCGCTCCCGTCTCGCGCGACGGGACCCGACAGGAGCCGAAACGCTGCCGGGCTGTCACGGCCAATTACTGTCTCCCGTGCGAACCCGGGAGTTGGAGGGCTTCCACTTGGAGGGACGCCGTGGGCGCAGTCTGGTGCAATTCTCCCGGCGCCGCCAAGGGCATAACTGCGCACTGTAAACCGTTGCAGCAGCGCGACCGTTCTCTGAGACGAGCACTGGCGCTTTGTGTTTTGTCGTGCGTTCTTGGTGCCAGTCTAATTCACGGTCTCTCGTGTCTGAAGCAGGCGTCAAACTTCTCCTGGGCGCCCGCGTTGGAACCTCTGGCATGTCTGCTTTTCTCAGTTCTTAGTTGGTCTGGCAGCAGCGGTAGCGACGTAAACAACAACAACAGCAACAAAAACAATAATAATAATAATAACAATAACAATAAGTAACAACATAAACTGCATAAATAACATAAACAAAAACTTAATCGTCGTCGACGTCGATATCGTCAAAGCAGATGGACATTACGACGGAACAGACCAAACCCACCGTCTTTCAGTGAAAAACCATCTGGTTTGCAGCCGTCATCAGTCCCTGTTTCTATCCAAACCATACACCCTGGGAACTGTTTTTTCCAGTTTCGCCGCAAACTGTCCAGGTTTCCATTCCTCCAATTATCCCTTTTCCTAGGCTAGTTCTTTTTTAGTTCGCGTGACCTTTCCTGTAGCACCTCGCGGTGACCTTCGACGCATTCCAACACTCGCACAGTGTATACGTTTGCGGTTGAGAGTGAAAACCGCTCAGAAATACATTAATACAATCACACGCGTGTGCAGCGTTATTTACGATAATCTGGAAATGTGTGTGCTAGAAGGTTGCATCGCATGGTAGTACAGTGGATCGCGGTGGCGTAGTGTTTAGAAGAGTCGTTTACCGTTTAGAGCGTCGAACACTCATTCGAAAGACCCCAGGCTCGAATCCTCTTGCTGGCCTTTGGAACCTTGGGTAAGTTCGTTCATTCTACGTTGCTCCAGTTCACTCAGCTGTAGGAATGAGTACCTAACTATAAACAGTGGTGAGTATTTGTGTACGAATAGTCTTCGCGCAATAATTGCAGCGTTGTTGAATGCTTCCCGGAAATGATGTTCTATTGAAAAGTCTGCCAGGGTGTAAAGTGCAAAGCGCCATGAGCAGTCATATGGACTGGATACTGCGCTATATAAGAACTTACCTTTAAATTAAACAAACAACAACTGATTCGTGAAAGAAGATGGCGGAATTCGTTTTGAACAAAATTACTTTCCTGTGGTTTGTTTTGTCACACGTTTTTACTATAATTATATGATGGAGTATTGATGAAGTACCCCAGGTGCACGCAGTTCAGTTAAATTTCAAAAACCGTAACAGTTATTCACCAACAACTAGACACCCTAACACATAGGCCTGTTATCATCTTTCTACCCACTGTCTTTGCCACAAATGACTACACATACTAGTACTTACTTTTTCACAAATATCAAATCAAATGTATTGAACTCACTACAGTACCTACAGATAACAAATCAAATTAAGACAAATCATATAGCGTAATGAGAACAACATGGGAAGAACATTATAATGTTATACGTCTTTCTACTAAATTATACACTACCGCTAAGTCGATGTTGATTTAACATAACTTGTGGCAAATTATATGCCAACGGTTAAATGCTAATTAAACTGAAACACTATTGCAGTAAAGTGTGCTTGTAAAACATATTTTAGGTTAAAGACAAAAGTACCGTCGAGATGAAATACAACCCATCACGCGCAAGCGAACGTCCACGATTAAATCCCGCATCCGCCGTGCTACGGGAAATCATTTCGCGGCGGATATCCATTCGCACGACGCGGTGTTTTTTCGCGCAGACTGCAAATATAAATAAACACTACTTCTGCGAATGTGCTAATGATTTCAGTACAGCGGATCGTGTGATGCGCATCGCGGTTAGGCTCTGGGCGGGAACCTAGGAGCGCTTCGAGCGCATCAAAGCACATGCTGCGTCTGTCACCGTGAGAGGGTGCTGTAATACATACTCAACGTGTGTAGGGTAAACTCGCAAACACACACCGCGGCAAGTTCTGTCAGATTAAGATAACGGCCCTTGTACGGGGGGGGGGGGGGGGGGGGGGCAATGTCTAGCCATAAGCGGCCGTCGGCTGTTTTATAAGGTTAAAGTAAACACTTGGTGTAGCGTGTGGGATATTTTGCATTTTCATGGAGAGTAATGACTATTTTAAAATGGCTGCCACAAGATCGGGTAGGACGCCTGCATCCAGCGTTTTAGATATGCATATGTATACTTCGGTTTTCGGAATAATACACAGTTTCTTTAAAATGCATTAATCTCAAGAATTATATGTTTCAGTAACTATACAGTCTAAGGTTGATTATACAGTTCAATGATGTTTCACATCAAACGCAATCACATTCAGGTGACCCTCACATCGATACATACAAGTCAATACGTAGAACGTGTAGATTGCTGGAAACTAAACAGGGCAGTTTATAGAGTACCTGGCTAGAAACAGTGACAAAACAATGAAAACTTAGAAATGATGGGAGGCGGTCTCTCATAAAGGCGGGAAGTTGACCCCCGAAAACAAATAGAGGCCCCCGCGACCTTCCAGCAAGACACAACTTAGTAGTAATATCGTTCCGAATACGATGCAAAGTTACACCACTTGTCTCCGGAACAAAACAGGCGTCCAATCCGTTGAACCCCGTCGAATTCAGATCTCGTTTCGGCGTCAGACGCCAGCGCCATTAAAGACGCCAGTCGCCATTACGCGATGATATTGCGCCGGGAGGGGCATTATTTATCCGCTAATTGACTGCTTTTACCAGGGCCGCGTCTTCGGCCGCGCTCGTATCGATGAGCGCGCGCTAAAAGCCCGTCCTTGTGGCGACTTTCCCAACATTGACAACCAACTGACAGATCCGACGCGACAGGTGACGTGGAGGCGGTATCACTGTTGCCATCGCCAACCGGTAACATACATTAGAGGCGCATGCAACCGCCCCTTGAAGGCACACAGTCTCCTCCGGGTTCTCGTAAAATACGTTATAAATTACACTATAAACTATGTGTATCTTTTTTAATATCACGACCTCCGAAATGTGCTTTAATATGTCAAGATTTTGTGTCCTATAATCTTACCGTTATCTGTTTACAAATGCGGTATTCCGGACGAAACATTCACAGTAAAGCGATAGCGGTCTGATTATCTTTGTAACATTGTAATCCATTAAAACTCATTTGATGTTGGAATTGATAGTAGCGTATAACCTGTAGCATGGTGGTATAATAAAGATTATCAAAATTGATACCTTTAACGATTCGTACACAATATAGTACAACATTGTAGACCTACAGGTATACTCATATTTCACCACTGCAATTAGGTGAAACAAAGTTCATATGTGCAGTGTTGCAGTTGAGGAAAGGCGTGTAACACAGGGTTTGGGAAAGTGTCGAATCACTGGACATTTGTATTTACAAGTTGGACGAGCTCAGAATGCAACGCCAGCGAACCACAAGTGTGAAACACGATTTGACTTTACCTGTGTACGTATCCACCGAGACGATCAGTTAACGTAGTATTTGGGTCGAATCACAAATTACGTCCACGACTAAAATGGTTTCAAATCAAAGAAGGTGCCGTGCACATATATCACAATTTTTATGTTTATTATTATATTTATGTGGCAGATTACTTGTATGAAATCAATCAATCAAAAATAAAATAACAAAACACGCATTCACATTACACAAAGTTAGAAATACGAAAAATAAATCGCTTAATATCATCCCCTGAAAGCTACCCAAAAAGCAATTTTAGTAGCTAACAGTGATTGATCTAACACGATCTCGTTTGCGACAGCGTACGATTTACGCCATCGTTTAAAAAATTGTCGGCGTAAAGTGCTGCTGGGGCGTTCGGCAGAGGCACACCCGACAGGGCGTTCAAAGGTCGATGTTAAATTGGGGGCTTTTAGCGGGACCGGGGGCGGTTTATCGCCTGGGGCGGCCAAGCGTTGTAGAGGCGTATTTAATGACGCTCACCGTGCGCGTATGTAAACACACGTGACAAGAATATTGAGGCAAGTTACGTTGATGAAGTGACTGACTCTTGTGAATGTTTCAAATGCTTAATGGATGACGCGGAATGTTGGCGCGCTACTTTCATAGAAAAAGAACACTGTTACTATATAACATGCCCATCCGCACAGCACAAAATAGTGACATTTAGATTCATAACTGTTCTCCGTGTTTTCTTGTCTTCGTCAAACCTAGTTATACACACACGCGGTGGCGTGCGTGCGTGCGTGCGTGCGTGCGTGCGTGCGTGCGAATGTGTGTATATAGTATATGTGTATTAAATAATTGCACAAGGGTCATGTGTATTAAATAATGACACAAGGGGCAGTACCAATGCACCTAGTGTCGATCCAGGTACTTTTTTAGTAAAATTATAAATGTGGTGTGATCTGATGTGTGGTAAGAACTGTGGTGTGATCTGATGTGTGGTAAGAACTGTGGTGTGATCTGATGTGTGGTAAGAACTGTGGTGTGATCTGATGTGTGGTAAGAACTGTGGTGTGATCTGATGTGTGGTAAGAACTGTGGTGTGATCTGATGTGTGGTAAGAACTGTGGTGTGATCTGATGTGTGGTAAGAACTGTGGTGTGATCTGATGTGTGGTAAGAACTGTGGTGTGATCTGATGTGTGGTAAGAACTGTGGTGTGATCTGATGTGTGGTAAGAACTGTGGTGTGATCTGATGTGTGGTAAGAACTGTGGTGTGATCTGATGTGTGGTAAGAACTGTGGTGTGATAAGAACTGTGGTGTGATCTGATGTGTGGTAAGAACTGTGGTGTGATCTGATGTGTGGTAAGAACTGTGGTGTGATCTGATGTGTGGTAAGAACTGTGGTGTGATAAGAACTGTGGAGTGATCTGATGTGTGGTAAGAACTGTGGTGTGATCTGATGTGTGGTAAGAACTGTGGTGTGATCTGATGTGTGGTAAGAACTGTGGTGTGACCTGATGTGTGGTAAGAACTGTGGTGTGATCTGATGTGTGGTAAGAACTGTGGTGTGATCTGGTGTGTGGTAAGAACTGTGGTGTGACCTGATGTGTGGTAAGAACTGTGGTGTGATCTGATGTGTGGTAAGAACTGTGGTGTGATCTGATGTGTGGTAAGAACTGTGGTGTGATCTGATGTGTGGTGCTAATTCGTACACACGTTTTTTAATGTCACGTCGTATTCGTGAAAACGGTTGCCCGTCTTAGTTATGGAACGACGTATTATATTTAAACAATCGCTGATTCAAATAAAACGCTTACAAATGACGTGTCTTAAAGTTTACAAATGACGCTTCATACGCAAACACAGTAGGTCTACTTAAGAGTGACGTATCAGATTCACACACTCGCCTTAACGATTACGCATCATATTGAGACACATGTTTACCAGTCGTAATGCAATCCGTGACGTTTAATATTCAAACAAAGACACTGGAGCGGCATACACTAAGTAGTTTTCCCGAAATCGTCTTGTTTGTTTTCGGACCGTTGTCTCGTAATTGCGAGGTGCTGTCGAGTGCATATTAATTATTGGCATGTCTTGGCGTGCGTCAAGTCGTCACTGACATGAGCGGCGTCAGACTGTCGCAATTTTTTTGTGACAGCTGACAGCGCACCTGTCGGTCAAAGCAGGAGACAGTTTATGATGTCTCGTGGATATCCGCTCTCGGAAGAGGGTAAATGTAACTTGTCATGGACTCACGGAACTGGTGATATTTAACTGGGCCCTCCGCAATAATAATGAATTCGATTTGGGTAGCATTTCATTGACATTCTAATGAGCTCACGAGTCTCATTCTACTCTGTAAGATTGTTTTCGCTCATTAACAATGATCATATACACTGAGAACTGCCAACACCAGGAGGCGCCACCGGGATACTCTCCCCGGTGTGACACGGAAATAGTTCTTGGTGACACGGCGGCGGCTTTTGGCATTTGGAAAAAAAACTTCTTTAAACTTAACAACGGATTCTGTTTAATGGTGAATTTTTCCTTGTGAGTTTATTATTTCAATGAAACGGTCCCCAGATTCGTCCGTGTTCCGCGGCCTTGGGTAGTCCGTCATTCATCCATGGTCCCTGGCCTTGGGTAGTCCGTCATTCGTCCAAGCCCCTTAGTAGTCCGCCATTCTTCCGTGTTCACCGGGCTTGAGTAGTCCGTCATTCCGTCGTGATCCGCGGCCCTGGGTAGTCCGCTATTCGTCCATGTTCCCCGGCCTCGGATAGTCCATGATTCGTCCTTGTTCTCCGGTCTTGGATAGGCCCGACCGTCAACGGGGCAACCAGCAGTGCTCTCTGCCCCTAGACAACGCGTCGTCGCGCACACTCGTTTAGATAGATCTTCATTATTGCCGCCACATCACGCCTTGATCCGCCGCCACAAATCGCCTTGAGAACGCGTCTCCGTCGTTGGCGCCGTCGGCGTTTTTATGATTCCATAAGAGCTTTCGATGTGCAGCCAACTTAAGTCGATTTTTTTCGCCGCCAGTCTACGTGAATAGAAACACTTAAGTGGTTAGCGCAACGTAAACATCACTCCAGTCCCGTTTCCCTCTGCCGTGCCGCGGCCTGCCGTTGCCGTCTATATTGGGTTTCCTCGTTGATATACGGCGTCATTTTCTTCGACAACTTAACACAATTTTCGCTGCCGCGTACAGACTGGATTTCAAATAAAAAGCCCCGCCTGTCGTGGAAGTTTTTGTAAGACAGTTACCAGTAACGTATCGCATGTTACACAGAGTGTAAGTAAAGAGTTCAAATTTCAATAAGAAAATGACTAACTGTTTTTTTCTTATATTTCATATACGTATACTTGTAGTCGAAGAAGATTTCATTGGAAGACACACGCGTATTGCAAATATAGTTTTATTTAGGGCAGCTTGGCATTGATGTGATAGACATTTAATTCGGGCTGGCTGAAGAACTTGTTAAAATGTGTAGTCTGATTAGTTTAAGTCATACCGCAGTCGGTTTAATAACACATGCTTGCTCCTGCTTAGTTTGGCTGTTGCATCTGGTAATGTGCTCAAATCAATCAATTGCCGGGCCTACAAGTAGCCTATCAAAAACACTCAGCTTGTCAGTTCGTTCGCAGTGAACGATGACAACTTGAACACAGAAACACGTGTATAATCGTATCGCGCATTTGCGTGGATATTCGAATTTTGAAAACAATTTTAATTTATGTGTGGGCAAATATTAAATAACTTAAATCATTTGTCAGTCGGTCTCACCCAAACCATACATAAACAGGTTGCACGAGCGAGCTAGCGCGATGTAGTGGACATTAAATAAGTTTGCTTTTTCACAAAATGAATTTGAACGAAAAAAATCGTGCTTAAGAGGCACCTTTCGATTTGGTGCACACTCGTGTATATAACCAAACCTTGGTGCAACAGAAGAGAGAGCACTACCGGGCACTAGTCGGTGGCGGTGGCGGCATCACGCCGGTATACCTCGTGGTCATTCTTATGCGCGATTGTAAATGTCTTTCATTAAGTTAATAGCCAGCTTGTGCACTGATATGGAATCTGACGGTCCGATTCTTGATTTGAATGTTGGCTTTTCTTTGCTGGTTGCCCTCATTCATGGCGCATGGCGCCACTAGCCAGCGGGTTCATTCAGATATCATTAACTTAGACGAACATGTTGTGACAACTACGCGAGAACAGAAGAAATCTGGCTCGTGTCGTGGTACTAAATCGTAGCCGGTTACAGGTTAGCTGTATTCGTGCCACGGTTGTGTCTTCGACTTCAGTGGTGCATTGGTTAAACAGTTGTGCTCGCGTCCCCGTGCAGCGAGTTTAAAACACTTCCCCTGGAAAACGCTACGGTAGTGTTTTCAACTTAAGTTCACCTGCCGAAGTTCAAAACAGTACGGTTAATTTTGAAAACACTCACCTATAATTTTCAAAACGCTCAGTCCTAATGTCGTATATTTGTATGTTACGTTATAATTAAAGCATATATAAACGCAACCTTGCTGCAACATATTACTTTTGTGGAATCGAGTGAGTGTTTTCAAGTTGACCAGTGTTTTGAAATTTAGTTGAAAACACTCTGGTGCCCGGTAGCGAGACTAAAGTGACGTCACGCTACACAGGCGTGCATATAGCAGTTGACCGACCGTTACACGCATGGCGTGTGGGTCGCCTGTGTCGGGAGTGTGCATTGTTTTAGGGACCGCTGCCCTAACTGGAAACCCCGGTATGACCCTGATTTAACGACGACACACTAATTAATGGAGCGATAGCCAGGCAGCATTGAATGCTATGCAAGGTCCAGGCAGGACGGCGCCAGTAGCCTGGTTTGGTATCGGCTCTGTTCTCTGAGAATTAAGCTCATTACAAAGGCTGATATGTTGTAAGGCCGGGGCACGGGGTACACTGATGGCTCCCTCGGAGTTGGTTATTTTTATATGTATGTATTAAAATGTATTTAGTGAATATTCTGCCTGTGCCTTTTCAATAATTCCTTGTTTTGTGTAGGTATCGTTTACAACAAAGTCCAGCATTAGACGTTGGAAATCGTGTTTAACTGCGACAATGTTGTGTACACAGACTATTAAACAGAGTACTCCAGTGTAGAAATACAGTTCTTTATTATTATTTATTGTTATTGTTATTATTCTTATTAATTCTTATTATTATTATGACTATTTAGATATGAGAACAAATACCCTTAATTGAGACTTTTATGTTCTTCGTTTAGTTACAAATTGGTGTACACATGCCGTATCGTCTGCCTTACAACACCAACTTCACAAAACGTGACAACAAACCGTAGACTTCATTAACTGACGATGTAAATATTATGTTTCTTTTTGGTCTGTGCTTGCCACTACCTCGGCCTCGTTCCCCGGGGTGTGTAGTTACGTATATACCGTGTGAACCCGCGTTCCTCCCTTTCTGGGTGGCATATCAAAAGAACATTGTGGCTCCAAGACAACCTTGGAACGGTTTTAAGACAAAAGGCGATGCGTCTGATCATTCAGACTCCACACAATCTCGTTAACAATCCGATAGATAATTACTGGGCTAATGAGTCTTCCTAATCGTGTCGACCACTCTAATGATTACGGCTGCATTGGGAACAGTCATCGCTAATCTGGGCGCCGTCACCCCTAATCCAGGCGCCGCGAGATGGGAGCACCGAAGGGTCTCCCGTTCTATCGCCTGGAAGATAACACTGATTTTTATTGAACGACACTGATCCCGGTTTACCCTGAATTCGGGTAGAGACGACAATTGGCTCTCAAGCTAACAATAAAACTAAAAGTTAAATAAGAGTCAGCTTATATAGGTTTATGCTACACATTGGAAACTCTGGTTATATTGACACACGTGATAAACAGAAAAGTTAAATCCTAATTTACTTTTTGATTAAGAGTCTCGATAACGACGCTGATTGGCTGCTCGCCCAAAAGATTTGCTGGTAGCATTTGCACTAGCCTCAATTATCCAGGCGCCGCGAGATGGGAGCACCGAAGGGACGGTATTACATGCGTGCACTCATAACGCGGGTTCTCAGCCAGACTCTGTTTCGCGGCGAAGTCACGCAGCCGGGCGAGAGTCGGTTGAGCGAGACTATGGCACTATACGCAAGGGAGTGAGGAACCACTGCAGCTGATGCTCTCGCTGGCATTGATATTTTATTTTAGCTTGACTCGTATTGAAAATATAATACAAATTTTCTTTTAAGACAATCATCGATCAAATATTATCACATCTACGTCAACCAGCGCGGCAATCGTGTCTTTCCAATGGTAGTGTTTTACGAAAGGCAGAAGTAAGCGGGTAATCTTTCTATGTCAACTACCAGGGGTAAAGAAATAGAAAGGTGCAACGAATGTAATATATTTTAGCAGTGATGACGGACAAACCGTAATTGTGGGCTGCTCTCAGGTGGTCAGTAAATTTAGTCTAAGGTCAGCCTACAATAATGGTCGATCCCTGGTCAGTAGCGCATGGCAACTGTGCAGCAGCCGCTAGGCGCCGTTCCGTTGAACCGTTTCGACCGTGGTTGCCGGGGTTGTGATTTACGAGCAGCCGCCAGCGATCCGCCTGGCTAAATGTTAGCTTAACCCCGCGCGCCAACGTCTTGTTAATGCAGTCACTTCGACGGCGTGCTTGTCTACGGGGGACGGGAGGGTGACGACTTCCTGACAGGTCCACATGTGTGGCTGTCCATCATCGCTCGTAGCGAGCGTTACTAGAACCTACGTGCCGTAGCACCATCTGGCGAATGTCGTTGACATTAAAACAGTATTTCCTCTCGCTTCCTTGCGGGATGAGGCCACGTCGCTGGGTTTGTTTCACTCTCTCGGCGGGTCGTCTTACCTTATCACGATCCTCTGCTACTGTATCCTACTATTGGCAATTCATCCCTGCCCTTTTGAGATTTCTCTTGACACTCCATCTTAATTTCGGCCTTACTTCCCCTCCCACCATGTTATGTTTCCCATGTTCGCTGTCAATGTCACCCACTCGTCCGTATCCTGCACATACCATTCTGCTCCCAACTACCGTCTTAATGCTTCTTCATTCCGATATATTATCGAATCCATAATAGATATATTCTCGAATCCATGATCGGAAATGTCATCAGACACTGCTGCATAAGCTTGCATCATTTGGAGCCTACGCAAGAGAGTTATTAATAGACCTTTGTAAGTCGTACTCAATGGTCGCACCTGTTGTGTGCAGGACAAGGGTTAGTCCTCGCCAGCCAAGACTGCACAAGTACCTCTCTAACGGTCGAGTTGTTTTCTTAACGAGGACTCTTAACTCGAGTTGGTCACACTTCCGGTAGACCCTCTCGCGATCAAAGTCAAGGTCGACGATCAACAAGCTCTCGTATAATTATCTGACCAGTACAAGTGTACGTGGAAATCAAACTTATAACGCAAAATAATAGCTGGGTGAAGCGTTTTGGAAAACTGATTACAGGTAGTTACACCAGAAGGGCTTTGTTGACGGGTGGGCGACTTAAAAGATGCCCGTTTAACATAGTTAGTACATAATAGAGACCTTTAGCTAACGCAATTAAGCGCCGCGACCGTACGCCAAATCTGTAGGCGACTTCAAATTTGAAGTATACCGCAGATCTCTCGTCGACGTCTAATAAAATACCATTAGCTAAGCGCGCAGTGAGCGGTTTTACGATCGGCTCCATCAGGTAATTGGTTTCTCATATGTAGTGATTGTCTGTGCGTTACTAACAGTAAAATGCATGTACGAAATACATAGATATATGTATAAATGTGCTAATGGAACAATTAAACTTTATCGCAATCGATAATCGCAGGAAGGTAGAATTTAGGACGCTAGAACGGCAAACGCGAACCCTAGTGCAGTCATTCCGGCTCGTACAATTAGACTACGCAAACAAACAATTGTGTTTCGAGTCCTGTTATGCAATGATGATATTAGTATACCACGACATGGGGTATGTAATTGGCAATATTTTCTTTAATTAGGCCTGGAATAATTGTTATAGAATATGCATCATGGCGGGCAGTTGTCACGTCATATTTTAGGAGGTGTACACGCTAGCGTTAATAAAAGCGCGAAATGGGTGGGAGGTCTCAAACATGTCCACAAATAGCGAGACATACGTTATGGATGGTCACTTAACCGTATCCTAGGGTATCAAGGTAAGTTTCTTAAACCAGTTAAATACAATCGACCCTCTTAGTTGTTACATTACAAATCGAGTTGAAACTTCACCTTATTGTGACGTTTTAAGTCGATTTATAATACGTATTGTTTTTTTAATAAGTATGAACGCCGAGAACATATTGCAAACACACGCCACATCTGACACTGATTGACAGCTAGTCAGCGCACTTCGCACAATAATTTTTTATTAACAGTTTTTTCAATCACCTGTCTGCATCTAGTCCAGTCGGCAAAATGTACATTTAATATATAAACCGACTAATACAAAGCCTTAGGTATTTATGTTCGTAGTTGCACAGAAACGTGAAATGCCAGCATTGCAACATAGCCACATTAGACATAAATGCAACCAACGACTCAACTACGTTTACAAAATAATTAATTAATCAGTTTATGTTAATATACATAGTAGGCCCATATAACTATCTATGTGGGCTTAATATACATTAGATAGACGTGTGTTACAATATGGTATATAGGCGCGCTTAGCCTAGTTTAAGTATGTGGAGGCCAATAAACAAATGTGTATTGCACTGTTATTACGCCTCACTGCATAGCTAGCTGCAGATGAAAACAAGCAAATCGTAGGTCTTTTTAAAAGTCGCCAAACATGCATACATGTAATTTATAACTCAAATTTCTTTACAAGCATGTGTTCCTAAAATGTCTAGCTATTACTCTGTATAGTTACATTTGAATTACCATAACTATTTATGTACGAAATAAGTCGGCGTTTGAACTTACGCGAAATATCCATCTTTGGCGTACATATGCGAAGTCGAACCGCAGATGCCGCGTAAACCTCTGATTGGATCGCAAAAGCAGTGACGTAGAACTCAATTAAATTTGCGGTCGGCGAATGTTTTTGGCGTCAGGTTTATGCTTATTGCGTTAGCTAATGGTGTCTATTGTGTGTTCGGTGGGATCGCTTGCAGTTCAAAGCGGCGTGAAATAAAACCGTAGCTGGCGGAATTATGAGGTTATGCGTGCCGTTAACAGTAGCTATATGATATTATGTACAGCGATCCAATTCCATTCAATGATTTTGCTCGAATGTAATACTGTTTCAGTCAAACTTGTCCCATATACTTTAGTGTTATTTATCAAATAGTAAACAAATTATGATATACCTCCCCGGTTCGACTTGTGTTGTTTTTATAACCTGTCGCACGGCATTGGTAAAGGAATATGGACATTTCCGTATAATCTCCCGCAATGGCAAATAACGAATCGATTTGTGACACCCCTGTTCCAATGCTTTCATATAAAATGATTAGATTATTATTGTGACGAAATAACATGTCAACCAACAGTGACGTCATGTGTTCTTTCTTCATTTTCCAGGGAAGCTGCAATGCATCTGTACGACGTCCGAATGTTACCGCGACAGTGTCGCCACGTGCACCGCCGACCACATGTGCTACGTGCAGTACATGCCGCGCATGCGCGACGACCCGGAAACGGAAGCTCCTCTGGTCGTGCGCGGCTGCATCAACGAGCGGACGCCGCTGTTATGTGAAAACCGTCGCCCGAAGTCGTACGACGGCGCGTGGCCAATCCTCTACTGCTGCCGTCAACAGTGGTGCAACCGCGACACCGTGCCGACACAGACGCCCGTCACGCCGGCGCCACCAGGTGAGAGCATGTCAAACTGATTTTAATGTCGTTCTTCGTCGACGTCGTCTTCTGCGTCTTCCCACTCACCATTTTCTCATTTGCCTTTTTCTTCTTCATCTTCTTATTCGTCATCGCTTTATATTGTTTCTAATAATTTTCTTCGTTTTCTTCTTCTTTGACTTGTTTTCTTCTTCTTCGTCATCGTCGTCGTCTTCTGCCTCTAGTACTTCTTTCATCACCATCTTCTTCTAATACTAAGAACAAGATAAGAGCATACAACCTCACAATATGCCAACGCTACTGGCCCAACATGCCAACGCTACTAGCCTAACATGCCAACGCTACTAGCCTAACATGCAAACGCTACTAGTCTAACATGCCAACGCTAATAGACACGTTTTTGAATTGCAAATACGAAGGATCGACTCCTGAAAAATCACAACTGGTTTCAGATAAACCCAGTGCATTAAACGTGGTCGTGCAATTGTTCAAAATGTAGCTCTCACACATGTGTTCAAACGTGTCTTCTCCTTGCAGCGACTGACAAGAATAAGGATCGAAGGAAGAAGGGAGGAGAGGACGTTGGCGACGGCAACCCGCCGTACCAGGTGATGACGAGCAAGGACAACTACAACCAAAGAACATCGACCAGCAGTGGTCGTAACAATCGGCCGACACGCCGCTCCGTCCTCATCAACCCTCTCTACATCGGCGTGCCGATTGCCGGCGCATGCGTACTACTCGCCATGATCATATTCGCCATTTACATTCTGCGCCGCAACGCACCCTTCTCGCAGCGCGCGTACCACTATCCGGCAAACATGGCGCGACAGCAGTGCCCGCCGCCAGGTGGCGCCAAGTCGACGGTGGCGCGGAAGCAAATATACATCGGGTGTGACCGATCACCCTCGGGCAGTGAAGCGAAGCTGCTCGTGAAAGCATAGCAACGAGTTACGTGTGTGTAGTGTGTGTATGCGTGCGTGCGTGCGTGCGTGCGTGTGTGCGTGCGGCGGTGCGTTGTAGCGTAGGCGACGTGGATCGTGTTATTTTATAACATACACGCTGGCTTGCCACGCAATCGCCGCCTAGGAAACTATGTCAGTGCATCTTTCGCGGTCATCGCCGCGTGGCGCTGCCGTCAATATTCAGGGAACGTTCTACGTCTTTCGACGGAATCTTCAGGCGGTGCTCGGCGAAACGACGTTACACAGACGTCTGAGGCGCGAATGGCCGAACACCGACTTCTGCCATCTACCACAGACAGGTGCAATATGATTGTGCAAAACTGGAACGCAGAACGTCGTGATTGTTTCGAGAATTCGTTGCCTCGGTTCGTCTTATTTATGTGAACAAAGTTATATAGCATGCAGCCGGGCCTGGTGCAGATAAACTGTCCAGACGCGGCTTGTGTGTTCATCTGACACCACTGCAGACACGTAAATGTTGACTTCAATTGCTTCTCACAAATCCGTGTTTCACAAGGGGCCGACACGGCTCCGTGATGTCATGGTTTTCAGACTTCGGGGCACCAAAGTCGCTTTTTACACGATTGAACTAACCATAAATATTGCCCGTCGAAGGAATCTCCAGAAAAGATGGTTGACTGTTCCTCCTCAAATTTATCGAAAGTTGAACACATTTAATACCCACTACAAGAAGCTAGCGTTTTGTACAATATTTTAAATTTAATTTTGGTAAAATAATCGAACAAACTATTGAATTATTTTTGACAGGGACGTGTCAAAATTTGGAGACAAAATGTCAAAAGTGGTTCGGTTCTATATCCGAAGACATAAGGCTATTCACAATAATTATTATTTTCAAGTTACCCGATATAACGACCAATTATTTAGCTAATTTTAACATAAGTATACGCATTCTCTTTTAATGAAACGAATGCAAATATTCGTAAAATATTAACAACCAATTTGAACCTCGACACGCCTGATTCGCGATGGGCAGCAGTGCTTGAGGAGGGAGGTTTAAACGAAACTGAAATGTCGTGCTTGATTACTTCTGAACGAGTTGACACACTCGACCAAGTTGCATATTGTCCGTTCTGAATTGTGCGGAGTAATACAATTACTCTCACGGCGAAATGTCGGCTGACAGAGGCAAGAGGCAGACAGGCAAAACGAACTCCCATTTATGTACTGTATAGAGCCATCTTCTTTTGGTCGATCAAATCAACATAGGCATATGTATAAGTTTTCATGGAATCGCAGTACTTTGCTATTAATCCAATTGTATGTGATCGCATTTTAACACAGCTTACAACGACGGACGCGTAATGAGATAATCAGCCCTCCGCAGTTATGTCCGGTGAACGCCCCCAAAAAGCTGGGACCCGGCTAGGTATGCGTGGTGGGTGGTTGGCGGATTACGCCGCTACGAGACATTTGATCCCACATTGAAGTATTATGTTTCATAGCCGCCTATTGCTCGCGAATGCTCGTATAAACAGGGAAATTACGTTGGCTGATAAAATCGCTAATCAAAATTCAGCTCCGAATCGGTTCACCAGAAGGGTATAACCGAATTACAGTCTGTTGCAATCCAGGTGTGAACAAGTGTCAAATTTCATTTAAATCTCAGCATTGTGTAGTTTCTCTACCGTGGCGTCGCAATGTGATGGTTCGTTTCTTGTATGTAAGTCGGTTTTCAATTTCAGATATTGTTTATTAATCACGTCATAAGCCAGCAATTTCAACCGTGTATAGTTCGTTCGTTGGTTAAATGTGTGTTGTCATTTTAATGACTGGTGTTACTTACTACTGGTAATTTATTTCCACTTACGTGGTGTTGTTAAATTTATGTATGAGAATGAAGACAGTTGGGACGCACTACAAAAACAAATACTACAAAAAAATCGGCGTACCCAGGTGCAATAGACGGCTGACGTTAACGTAAGGATTTGTTTTAGAGATGAAATGTTTGCACGATCTGCACTTTGTATTGAATTGTAATTTAATTGTCTGACATAGCAATTATATATTAACAAGAATGTCACGCGTGTCGGACACTAATCAAGACGCCCTTGCATTGTACTGGTGAAAGCGGATGTTCAACCGACACGTTGACCGTTTCCGTTTAGTGGGGGGTCATTTCGGTCGTTATCCTATAATTAACTGACAGTATCGTGTGCCGATAACGCTGGCAGTTTTGACTCTGTTACGTTCGAAGTAAGCGTTGAATGTTGCGACACTCCGCCAATTCGGAGGTCAGTCGTTATAAAGCATATCAGAAGTGTATGTTAAAAGGCAAGTAGTTGATTGCGTTGTCATGGCAACGCCCTAGGTCATTGTCGGAAGTGACCTATGTGAGTGGCTAACGTCTGATGAAACCGGTGTTTCGTATTTATCGTCTCTTATTTATAATTATACAACGAAATGTATACGTGTATAGTGTGTGCGCATGCGTGCCAACGGTAGTCCGTGTGCGCATGCGTGACACGAGTGAGCGTGCATTCAGTGTGGAAGCCGAAAAGGTTCAACATACGGTAAAAACCAGACGCGAGTGGAGATTAAGAATTTTCCAAAGAACGAAAATGTGATATTTATGCAAATATTGTATCATAGATTGTATCTAAGTGTAAATATAGATGTACGTCCGAGTGTAAATAGACATGTATTCTTTGTGTGTATATCCTGATATTGTTTTCACAGTGTGCCTGCACAGACAAATAAACATATATGATCACTTAAGCAACGTCTTTTCACTTGTTGATTTCACGGAATGACCATTGTTATTCGGAATCTCTTAAGAATAACCATATACAATAATGTATAACAATTTAAATCATTTTAGCTACGTGCTGCTGCAAAAGTCCGGGATGGACGCGGTACGTTTAAAACGAGTAGGCCTATACTGGAAACACAATAAACCAACTGTCCGCAAATGATATAGTACAAAGTGACGTAAGTAGGCCTACTAGGCCCCCTTCAGTATATAAGTAGGCCTACTAGGCCCCCTTCAGTATATAAGTAGGCCTACTAGGCCCCCTTCAGTATGTAATATACTAATAGTACGCTATTGCAGAACAGGAACAGGAAATGTTTATTTGTCCCAAATACATAATACAACAAAATAATCGTTATAAAAACAAAAGACCATACAGTGCATTGCAATCGAATCGGCATGTGTACAAAAACAAAGTGGTAAGTATATAATGTATGATAGGGAAATGAAGGATTATGTCATATAAGGGACGGGAGACTCCTGAGACTAATTATAGTCGCCGACGTAAGAGCCACCCTATGAAATAATTTGAATAATTATTTAACTTTTATAAACATGTGAAAATCCCCAGTACAATTAATGAATCATAACTACACAATAAATGTATATATGCCTGTATATTACACACGTACTAAATATACCAAACAGTCGGTTTTTAAATTATGTTATTTATAAGCAAGAAGGTAAAGAATTATTCAATCATGTATTGCATATACAGTGTATAACAATTACGAATTGCACATTGTACAGTATAAGTATTGAGATAATGAAACTTGGTATATGTAACAGAACAAAATAAAGTTTGAAACAGTATTGGGAGTAGTGTTAAGTAGACTATATAGCTTGTTTCATATTAAACAATTATAATTGTGTTTTATGATGCAGAAACATGATACAATCCAGACGTGGTTTATGGTTTATATAATTATATGTTATTATGTGTAATGCTAATCGTACCAACACTAATGGAAGGAAATAAATCATGCGTGCTAGTATATAGGCGTCGGAACGGGGGGCTTGATGGTTGAGGGGCTAGCCCCTCCTGGCTGGAGATATATATGTTTACCCCCGATGTGTGTGTAAGTTGTGCAGTACAAGATTTTTGGTTTCAGCGGGAGGGAGGGTGCTGTCGGAGACACATGGTGAACCCCAGCGCACACCACGTTACAACGCCTATTGCAACCTATTGTAGTACGCTTGGCATTATATCAAATACACTACTCGCAATACTGTTTCAAACTTTAACAAATATTACAGCTGCTTCTAGTTATTTTTTTCTGTTATAATATTAATATCGTTTCATTTCGATAACTCTTCAGATACAATAAATACATACTTGTCTTGTTTGAATTTCATCGATTTAATAATACTGCACTTACGAATGTAATTATTGGCACACCCGGAAACAATGAGATCAAACTATTTGGGGTCTGTCATCACTTGAAGCGTCAGCTGATTGGAGTATCTCTTGGGCTCGGTTGTCACACTTCGGACGAGTGTTAAACACACACATGAGCGCCTTGCGAAGGACCTCCAAATGCGTCTTAGCTCAGGAAATAACACTTTATTATCAAGACTCGTTCTTGAGAATTATTCGTAGCGTTGGTGGTTATGAAGTACGCCCTTCTGGGGAACTCCTGAATTAAGATCTGTTATGGAACAAGTCAACATCCGTCTTAATACAGAAGTGATCACTTCACACGCACGCGCAAACGCACGCGCACGCGCTCACGTACGCACAGGAACGTACGCACACACGCGCACGCGCGCGCGCGCGCGCACACACACACACACACGGTTGATAATAGTTAGATTAAAATTGCGCCATCAGGAGATTACCGCTCCATTATCTCAGGTAGAAGAAAGACCTAACAGAAACGCAGAACACTTAAAGGCATGTCAGTAAACAACTCTAAGTCGACTAGTCATTGTTGTGTATTCTCAAATGCATCACCAAGTGGCAGATCAAAAGTCAATGGTCCAAGGATGCGAACAGACCTAAACGTAGGGCAGCGGACCTCTGTGGAGACGCACGTACAATATTCCTAAGTTAGCGTTTTATGTACATATCCTTTTTCGCATTAGACAAGCGGTCATATTCATTAGGGTCTTAATACCGCCATGGGGTTTCTACCGTAGATGCGACATAAAGTGGAAACTCGTGCATTAGTATTTTAATCAGATATTTATTTAATTAACCTCTCGTTTAACATGTCGCACGACGCACACGCCCAAGAGCACGACAAAATTCGCTCGGTGGCGCCATCTGTTGAATGACAGATTATCAACTACTTCAAGTCACGTCACGCGAGTATTCTAGTTCAGCAGATCTTTTCTACACCGTGCGAACTAGCTGAAAGTTGTTTCTTCAACTGAATTAGCCCCTTGCGAAAACTATCTATCAAACAGTTGGTGAAAGTATCAGACAAACAAAATTTGACAGGTTCGAACCATTCGGAAAGGAATTAATAGGAAATTACGATTTACCCAAATACCTGGCGACAGTCTAGTCAACTTCGTGTGAATGCGAATGTGCTCATAGTCGAGGCCAGTTTGTTTATATGACAATTTCGCAAATTTTCGTGCGTGTGATCGCTAGATGGCAGCACTATATTGCTTACATTCCCATGAATAAAGTAAATGAAATTACATTGTTATAGTATTTAATTATGCGCTGTGTAATTTGTCCCCGGCTGGCTGGCTCTGTTGATATGCTATAGTCGTTTGCACCAATGTATTAGGATACTCGTATTTGAAGTAAAATGCTAACGAGAAAAAACACTCAAGTGGATGCAAGAAGCACTCATGTCTTCCGCCCAACGAATAGATAAGCAAACCAGACGGCGTCGCTCGTCTGTCTACGAGCACCGGCAAAACATGCAGCCTTTCCTGGACTTTGGTATTTCAAATATTGCGTTCTATGGCCAGCACTTATTACAACCTACGAAGCTACCATTTCTCTAGACGCTTTTCTAAGGGGATTCTGTACGGAAATATCCCAAATCAAATGATCATTATTTTATTAAGCATTCGAATGAGAAATATGGTATTGGTTTCTTTACTGCTTTTGGTAGCACACGTGAGTACTGAATCCCTGCACCCGCACGTGGACGTGTACCTTACTCGCACACACACACACACACACACACACACACACACACACACACACACACACACACACACACACACACACACACACACACACACACACACACACACACACACACACACACACACACACACACACACACACACACACACACACACACACACACACACACACACACACACACACACACACACACACACACACACACACACACACACACACACAAACACACACACACACACACACACACACACACATACACACACACACACACACACACGCACACACTGACACGCACACACTGACACGCACACACACATACGCACACAGCTACACATACACACACGAACACATGCATTTAGAAGTAAAGAATAAAGCATATAACTGAATTCAAGTTGACAAATACGTAGGCTTACCATCGTGTCTTAATTACAATGCGTATGTTCTGTTGTATACACCTAGGCCTACCTAGATGTCACACTGTTATGACTGTTTGATTACCAACGGCCCCTTCTCATGCGACTTTGGTCCTCTAACTTGTAAGCATCAGCCGCCATAACGTTAGTAAACAAGTCTATGTCGGAAAACGACGTAGACACTACGCTTCTCTGCGACTGCGATCCTTGTTTTTCTCCCAACGACGGATAGCAGAAACGTTACACGCTTCTCTCCTGGAGTAGCACCGTGGATGGCACTGGACGTAGATACGTGTATGTCCAAACTGAATTACCTATCTGTCGGTAGTGTAAGCGGACCCAATGCCATGTTTTTATTAACATTAATACTGTTTCCCTGTGCCCACACACACTGGATCCTGGGTAGATAATTAGGGTAGGTTTCAAAAGAAACACGTAATATAGCATTTTAAAACCGTACCGAATGGGGTTGGTGTATATAAAGGTAAGTAGAACGTTGGCGCCATATTTCTGAAAGGAAATCTATTGAGTTGCCGTTTTGTATAGATATTAAATCCAAGCTTGCATAAAGAAGTATAGTCACGCACCTATAACAAAATGCAGCATTAGATAAAAGTAAATTTGCAAAACGCATTAAACCGAGGTTGTCCGGTCTGTTACTCGGAATCAGCCGGGGTGGTCAATATTTCCAGAAAATACGCTGAATCAATCAGGAGTGTGCGTGTAGGTGGGAACCACCCAACTTCAAATGTATCAATTTTGCGGGTAGGGATGCGTGCTACCGCAATAAGTGTCACTAACGTTTGTTTACAAATTAGTAGGGTCTAGTTTTGTTTACATTTTGAACATATGGCGGGCGCAATATTAATATTGTGAACAGGGCTTCAGGGTTATTAAGCGCAATTTGATAGGTATTATAGGCCTTTCTGAACCTCGATTCTGCTCAGTTCCTGGCAGAAGCAGCGGCTAACCGGGTACAATCTGAAATGCTTTTACAGCGTTATGAGCAGTGTCTCCACTGCAGTGGTCTTTAAATGGCTATTGTTGGTAATTGTCATGTAAACATGTCAATTTCTAACCGTAACATGTGCAATGAAGGAAATGATGGAAGAGCTGTTGGAAGACCAGGTAAAGGAAGAATAGCTGGATAAAGAACAACTGAAGTCAGAATAAAAGAAAGTAGCTCACGGGAAAATAGCTGACGGAGAATAACTGAAAGAAGACTGGATGAAGGAAGAATAACTGAAAGAAGACCAGATGAAGGAAGAATAACTGAAGGAAGACTAGATGAACGAGGAATAACTGAAAGAAGACTAGATGAAGGAAGAATAAATGAAGGAGTACTAAATTAAGAACATTTGATTGGAGAATGGGTGAAGGAAGAATAACAACTTGAAAGAAGAATAGAGAAAAATAGCTCAAGGAAAATTCAATAACGTAGCTCTTAAAAATATATAGCTGAAAATATAATAGAATAGCTGAAAAAACAGCTGATCTAGCACAACTTGATATGCCTGTAGGTTGCTGAAAGAGCGTACGGGCATACTAATGTATGCCCGTACAGCTGTACTACTAACACCATACGGGCATACTATTGTAATACACACATCTGTACTACTAACAACATACGGGCATACTAATGTAATACACACAGCTGTACTACTAACAACATACGGGCATACTATTGTAATACACACAGCTGTACTACTAACAACATACGGGCATACTAATGTAATACACACAGCTGTACTACTAACAACATACGGGCATACTATTGTAATACTCACAGCTGTACTACTAACAACATACGGGCATACTAATGTAATACACACAGCTGTACTACTAACAACATACGGGCATACTAATATAATACACACAGCTGTACTACTAACAACAAGATGAAGTTCAACAAACATAACTAAAAATTTGACTTCAATTTGTGCCACCGGGGTCATCCGCTCTCATTGCGACATGACGGGATTTGTTTTATTTCCGGGTTCATGACTTACGAATTATTTTACTTCCGGGTTCACGACATACGAGTATAGTATCATACCGGTGACTTTGATGTGGTACGCCTTTTCAACAATGTTTTGTACATGACAAAAAGCTACGAACAGAGCAGATAATTTATAACTCCTAATAGGTGCACCTCTCAATGAACGAAGGACCCCCTACACGAACAGAACAAAACTGTCGGTTTGGGCGACAAATGATGCGGTTGATGTTTTATGTTAACAAAACAATATTGCAGTTTGGTGACACAAACAAAAGTGTACAGTTTTCTTGGTGAAATGAAATCGTAATTTTGTGCACATCGATCAGTTGCTTGCTTCATTTTAATACTTTTTTCCAGTAGGAAAACAACAGTGCCTGGTAAATTAAAATTGGTATTTGTTTTATATCAAAAGACGCACGGTGTATCTCGTGACGGACCACTATTTAATTTCCAATTAAGTATAATATTAAACTTTTATAATGTAGTTGGCAAATTTTTTTTCTCGAATATTCTGAAAATCAGTTATGCTAAATGTGTTTTCTTTCTTTAAGCAGGTACACACAATCCGTAATCTTCAGTAATTCATGTCACGATACGTGTTACAGTAACATGTACCACCGAAACAGGACAACCAAAACGTAGATGGGAAGATTGTGCAGATATGTGGAGGGATTGAGAAAGGAATGGAGACGGAGAGCAAAGGATATAGTGGAATGGAGACGCATGGTTCAGCAGTGCAAGAAGATTTAGGGAACAAATCGGAAAAAAAGAACTGAAATCAGGAATCAGTATCGACACCGTGCACTCATGGGATAAAATAGGAAGACAGCTAAACACGGTAGCATGGTCGCCTACGGAAGACCGAATGTCCCCGACTCGTCCGCCTTAGCCTTATAGGGTCTTTCGAAAGCCTACTCAACCAAGAAACTGGCAAACGGATGGTGTGGTGTTGACCTCGGCAGTTTGGGGTTATCGCCCTGCGAGCGACGCGGGAGAAGGGCTACAGACACGGGGCTAGGGCGGAGGGGGGTGTTAGTGCTCAAGATGGAAGTAGTGCGTTGTTGTGTCTGGCGTGCCATGATCAACACAGATGTAGTGACCATCCACGCACTGACCTCAACACACGGATTGGGGTCTTCCTTGGTGGGGAAGTGCAAACGGTGGTTCCGTTACATATAGGCCCCTATTGTAGAGTGCAGTATCTAGACGCGAGAACAGATCAGAGTATATTCTTCCTCATTGTCCCCTGTACTGGGGCGAGGACAAGCACATGTGCTTCTACACTGGCCATGCTAGAGCTTCCCTTCACTGATCCACGTCAACAGCCACCTCCCTCCACCATCCATCTTCTTTCGACTTATTCAAATTTCTTGTTACGCAGTTCTCCAATCTCTGCTATGGGTTTTAGTCTTTCTTGCTGGTTTGGCGTTTCTCTCCTCTACCCTTTTCTTGTTTTAGTCTTTCTTGCTGGTTTGGCGTTTCTCTCCTCTACCCTTTTCTTGTTTTAGTCTTTCTTGCTGGTTTGGTGTTTCTCTCCTCTACCCTTTTCTTGTTTTAGTCTTTCTTGCTGGTTTGGTGTTTCTCTCCTCTACCCTTTTCTTGTTTTAGTCTTTCTTGCTGGTTTGGCGTTTCTCTCCTCTACCCTTTTCTTGTTTTAGTCTTTCTTGCTGGTTTGGTGTTTCTCTCCTCTACCCTTTTCTTGTTTTAGTCTTTCTTGCTGGTTTGGCGTTTCTCTCCTCTACCATTTTCTTGTTTTAGTCTTTCTTGCTGGTTTGGCGTTTCTCTCCTCTACCCTTTTTTGTTTTAGTCTTTCTTGCTGGTTTGGCGTTTCTCTCCTCTACCCTTTTCTTGTTTTAGTCTTTCTTGCTGGTTTGGTGTTTCTCTCCTCTACCCTTTTCTTGTTTTAGTCTTTCTTGCTGGTTTGGTGTTTCTCTCCTCTACCCTTTTCTTGTTTTAGTCTTTCTTGCTGGTTTGGTGTTTCTCTCCTCTACCCTTTTCTTGTAGTATTCCCGCCTACACAGAGTACAATATTACAACATTCAATTTTGAATGTTGCGAAGTATTTGCAGTACTTCTTTTTGGTGAAATTTGCTATGTACTATCATTTGCAATATACTACACAATGTTTTACAAATATATACACTACTTTTAATGAGAAGTCAATGCTGTATTGGAAGTACAGTATTTGAAACAAATAATATTGTATAAAATAGCGTGTGCTTCCTTGGTACAGATCACTACGTTTTGTAGTGGTTCTCGATTTTCAACTATCTCTGCGATATCCGCCAGACGGCGTAACTGTTTTGTGTCATATGAATTCCTCCACATCGATCGCCGAATGGGTCTCTGGACTGGCTGGCCCATTCCGTTGACTTGAATAATGCCATACTAGTTTACATCCACACATGAAGCAGTAAACCATTCGTTTACGGTGGCGTCATCTGACGAATTAATCATCACACATTTATTTCAGGTAGGCGAAAAGCCCTCTAGAAAAGCACAGCATATTACAAACACTAAGTAAATAAATCTAACTAACTATCGTGGTGTTTTGGAAATGTATCGCCAATTGGTAGAGATCATAGGCCAATTGGTAGAGATCACAGGCCAATTGGTAGAGATCACAGGCCAATTAGCAGAGATCACAGGCCAATGGTTCAGAGATGCGCTTGAAGACAGAAAGAGGAGAGAGGACGTCGGTGCCTTGGAGGTGACGATATTACAAGGCGCCAAAGTTAGCATGTTTAAATCGTTATATATCCTGTATATATCTAAGGTGCGTTGGCGAGTTCTGTTCAGTTCCTGGGAGATGCGGCGACTATTTAAGTGCGATCTGAAATGCTTTTATAGCGTTATGAGCAATGTCTCCATTGGGATGGTCTTTAAACGGCAGATGTTGGTAAATGTCATGTCAACATGCTATTTCCTAACCGCAGGCAGGTTATTATGATGCTATAAATAAATATGACCGCAATATATTCTAACGCAACCATGCAGCGTCAAGAAGATCAGTATTGCGATAAAAAATAATGATGTTTTATCGCAAGTATAGCATCGTGGCCGACGTGAAAAGAAGCGTTTCTTGTTTTTCGTCAAGATCACCAGTTCCACTAGCCATCTGGAGTGTGTTGATACGGGTGGTTTCTTTTGTCCCCGTTGACTGCTATCGAGGGGGGGGGCACAACACGATTTGGTTTGCCTTCTGCCTGTCTGTTGTTCATCTTTGGCCTCTCAAGATCTCTCTTAACACAACTGTCCATCTTCATCTTGGTCTTCCTGTTCTCATTATATTACCTTCTTCTATTTACCATCCTCTTACCCGTCTCGCCTTAATCGTTCGCAGTAAATGTCCCGCCCATCTCGGCCTCCACCAACTGCCTTCATCATCAGGTGGATGGCTCTGTCGTTAATTCACATCCAAGAGATAATTACCCATTCTGACTGGTAGTTAGCTCTTGGATAATGACACGTACACTTATATTGGGTGTCATTAACATGTTTTAAAATGGCGCAATGAAATCGCGTGTATTGGGTGCAGAAAGCAATGATATAACGCCGGCGAATAGGACATTGTATTTCTAATCTTACTTTCTGTCATTGTAGGTGTCGTCATTGTCGTCGTCATTACTGCGTGTCCGACTTCCACATAGAACACATGATGCATCCGTAGTATCAGCGATAATGCCGCCGATAGAATATAATATATATACGCCGATAAACCACATGACAGTTGACATGGCTTCGATATGCCATCACAACACCCAAGTACCTAATTCGTCGATGTACTGTACAGTCGTAAAGACAATTGACAACGGCTTTCATTGATCAACTGTTATGCAAATAGATGTGTGTTTCATATTACTAAAAGGACACAAATTGTTGTTCGGTGTCAAATTAGGGGTAAGTTACCAAAGTTATATACTTCGTGTTTCAATATTCATACTGTAGTGTAGTATATTTTCTGCGCGAAATAGCATAAAACGGGAATTAGAAATAGGAACGAGGCCGACAACTGTTTTCTGTGTGAAGTGTATAATGGTTATAAAATACCACAACATGAATTGAGACTTTGTGTAAATACGTAAACATGCAATGTCGTGTATCTCAATGCAGTTACGAATGACCTATTTACAATAGAATGTGAGCATTTGTTGGGATCCAAGTCTTGTTTTCGATTTGAATGTATGTATTCAGTGCTACCCCTATCGGCAATAGCTGCACGGGTCCTCATTGAAAAAGTGGCAATGACTCATTAAACAGTTGTACAGATAGTCAGTGAAAACGTTATTCGTTCCTGTAAAAACTGATGGAATAACACAACCGAGAGACAAGCGTACAACTTTATTCTGGATAATAAATAGATTCACGCGCGTTCCTTCACACTCACGCATACGACAGCATTTATCAGGCATCCAGAAATATTGTACAAACAAGAACAAATCAGAGTAAATGTTAATAATCGCATTAAATAAACCGTTACACAATTTACACTCGCACACTCTCACGTTACACGACTGTTGCCGTGCCGGGCGATCCCGTTTCTCCCCATCGGATTACTGTTCTCGCAACACCGTCCTGCTCCGCAGTTTCACTGCTGCTGCTGACCCGCGCGTAACCGCCGGGAGCCGGGGCCGTTTCCGCGTTTATCGTCGGATCGACGTAAATACTGGTGTGATGCGTGCGGCTGTTATAGTTGAGATCGGCGTCTTTGTTTTCGCCAGAGTTATAAAAGTGATCGGCAACGTAGAGTTGCGCTTTTGTCAGACTCCGGCTGTGCCGGTTCATTTGCATTAATCGTCTGTGTCGTCTGCTATCGTGGCGGAGCATGCGCACAGCGAGCAGCACGAGTAAAATAAGGATGAAACCGCCGGCAATCGGAACGGCTATGACAGCGGCTTTGAACCAGAGATCGCGCTGCGAGATGTAGTCGACGTAACGGTAGTCGTCACTATATGGGGGTGATACAGAGTGGCGAGGGTTGTGACCTGAAATAAACGAGAAAATAACGGTCAACATATAGCCATTCCATCTATGCATGTGTCACATGTAACTTGGATTGAAAGGTTTTGGAGGAAGCTGGTAAGGAGTTGGTTAAAATGGCTGGATAACTGGGACGAATGGAAGGGGAATAGCTAAGAACGAGAGCGGATGCCCATAGAGTGGAAAGTGAAAAAAGAAGAGAAAGACCGCGACTGCGATCGGAAGAACATATGTGACGGGCAATATTGCGACCGTCTAGAATGTGATGTAAGGAGTAGAAACGAGTGGTGGGGATGACAGTTAAACTAGATCACTGACAGAAGGAAAAAAACAAGAGTGGCTGACCACGATCGAGATCGACCTCTCCCCGGACTTGAGAGACAAAGACGAGAGCTATAGTATCACTTTGGTTGGCACGAATATCGGCCGCTATTAAAAACACTTAGATGTACATTGTGCAACAACAGTTTATCTTTACTTAACGCCAAATAGTCTCGTTGTCATAAAACAGAACATGGGCGTTTTGGAGAGAAGAAAACTGTATAGAAAAACGGCAATCCGACTGGCGAATCCGGAGGATTCGGCAACAGTGCGTGAGCGCCACTGCCGCTAGTTGTCAGCGTCGACAGGTCAAGCGTGATGATAGTGGGGCGTGACAGCCGACGGCGGCACTGACGTCGATACAATGACAATTATGTCAATGTTAGCACAGCCTCGACAGGCGGGGAGCGTCTTACGGCGGCGGCCGGGAGACGGCGGCTATCAGGTGATGGCTAACTACGAGTGCCGCGAGGTGGCGGATTGTGGCTCATTTGGGCATTAAGGTATCAAACGAAGACGGTGTGAGGGTTGGGTGGCGGGATGGCGTGTGTGCGTGTGTGTGTGCGTGCGCGTGTGCGTATGCATATATGTGTGCGTGCATATGTATGTCTGCGAGAGTGTGAATATGCGACGTGCGTTAGCTTTGGTTCCAGAACAGTTATTTCTAGAGTTTCGTGCGTAAAAAGTATTTTTAACACAAACTTCTGACGGTTGAATAAATATAAGCAACATTTATGAAACATAAAAACTGCTCTTCCTGTGCGACAAATGACAACGATTATTATCATATTTAATCCTTGGCGTATTTGGGATCTCGCGGAGATAAAGACTATCAAACTTAATTGGTCATTATGCCGTCTAGTGGCGCAACACGTTATACAAGAAAACACTGAACAACCCAAAGCAAGGCGGCCTCTACCCAGTGGCCCCCGTAAATACACCATTACACTAATATTTTTGAAAAATAATGGCGTTGATTGGTTGTTTGACATTGCCGCTAACGTGCACAAAATCGTGATCTGCACCTACCTCTAACGGGCGCCGACGCGTTGTTCTGCGTGCCGACATACACCTGCACGTCTACGTCATCCATGTAATTACACATGTCGCGCTGACAGCATTTCAGTATCGGCCAAATATTCGCCGCTCCCTTCGTGTGAATGACGTCACCGGGGGCGTCGCACGCCTCCCGGTCCTCCCCGGCCAGGGACTCGGCGCACCCGTGGGTGGAGCGGGAGGCATCTCCTACGTAGGTGAGGTGGGAGAAACACCGGCCTCTCGGAGACTTGCACATGTAGCCCGTCGCCACGCAGCTCGCGTCGTTGCAGTAGCAGCGGATCTCGCCTGCAACGAGAAACGGCGAGACTTGAGAAATTATGACGAATGGAAATGTGAACGCCACATACAAACACATATACCGTCAAATAGGACATATACATACTGCACGCACGCACGCACGCACGCACGCACGCATGCAAACAACAAAGCCATGCTGGCCTTCCGGAAACTACATTGTATAATTTATAAAGGAATCGAAGCGTCACAATTTGTGATGCCATACTCAATAATTCCAATCTGCAAAGAAAAACCAAGGGACCGTTTCACTAACATTCTTACGAGCTCATAGGTGTCCCCAACCCATTCCTGGGGGTCGTCTCACTAACATTCTTACGAGCTCATAGGTGTCCCCAACCCATTCCTGGGGGTCGTCTCACTAACATTCTTACGAGTTCATAGGTGTCCCCAACCCATTCCTGGGGGTCGTCTCACTAACATTCTTACGAGTTCATAGGTGTCCCCAACCCATTCCTGGGTGTCGTCTCACTAACATTCTTACGAGCTCATAGGTGTCCCCAACC
The DNA here is from genome assembly GCA_963995525.1 of Escarpia spicata. Taxonomy (NCBI): domain Eukaryota; kingdom Metazoa; phylum Annelida; class Polychaeta; order Sabellida; family Siboglinidae; genus Escarpia; species Escarpia spicata. The sequence continues at coordinate 26,004,858 of OZ023205.1, read as the reverse complement.
CATTCCTGGGGGTCGTCTCACTAACATTCTTACGAGCTCATAGGTGTCCCCAACCCATTCCTGGGGGTCGTCTCACTAACATTCTTACGAGTTCATAGGTGTCCCCAACCCATTCCTGGGGGTCGTCTCACTAACATTCTTACGAGCTCATAGGTGTCCCCAACCCATTCCTGGGGGTCGTCTCACTAACATTCTTACGAGTTCATAGGTGTCCCCAACCCATTCCTGGGGGTCGTCTCACTAACATTCTTACGAGCTCATAGGTGTCCCCAACCCATTCCTGGGGGTCGTCTCACTAACATTCTTACGAGCTCATAGGTGTCCCCAACCCATTCCTGGGGGTCGTCTCACTAACATTCTTACGAGCTCATAAGTGTCCCCAACCCATTCATTGGGTCTGTTTCCCAAACATCCTTATAAGCTCATAAGTCCGATTTGACTCCGTAGAATCGATTTCGCCCACCAACAGTAGTCTTGTATACTGAAAACTAACAACACCAGGGCGCGCCACCGGGACACTTCCGCCGGTGTGTCACGGAAATAGTGTCCTCGGTGAAACGGCAGCTTTTAACATTTCAAAAAAGCTCCGTACATTGACAAACGGATTTTCCTTATGAGTTCTTTATCTCGCTATTCAGAGCTGTTCTCTGGCCCAATAGACCCGCATTCCGTCACCACCATTGGCTGTTCCCGTCCACACCAACTGGCGCGGTATGCGGGCGATGTATCGGCACGGCGACATCGTCCGCCGCGTGTATAACGAGGCTTTCGGCGCCGCTAACGACGACCCGACGGCGCGCGGTAAAAACAACGTCTGCCTCCGTCTCGTCCTCTTGGTGTACGAGCCAAGCCTATCAGACTACCACCGACCGACACTCCTTGTACCAGCTATGTACGATCCTGCACAACTGTTTCCGCAATGGAGTGTTTCGGTCAATTCGTTTTAGAATCACTTTGCGAAAAACCGAATCCATCTAGTGTCCATTACAATACGCTAGTTCGTTTGTGAGACACATGTTGTTTATGGTGAAACCATCGTATACGCTACTGCATTACGTTTCAATACGACCCCAGTCTAAATTCGGTGTGGAATGACAAACGTGGCACAAACTTTGCAAGTACCCTGATCTAACCATCAAAATAAAAAATGTCGATGTTTTAAGCAAATCTTATTAAACCGGGCAACGGTATTTACCTTCATTCGGTTCACAGGTATAAAATACTAATTGTCATATCCCGGATAAATATTGTATAACTGTCGGTGTTAGTACATCTTTCAGCCGTCGTGGATAACCCACATTTTATCGTAAAATCACACTGTATATTATAATTATTATAGAAATATATTATAACAAATATGTTTTATTGAACGACCCACGATTGTTTTACAAAATGTTACCGGTATATTACTTTAATTAATTTGATTGTAATGTTAATGATTACCGACTTCAATGCAATGAATAGATTACAATTATTCGTCCCGAAATATTGTAATTTAACAAACGACGGTCAAACTATACTTTGAAAAACATATCATCGTTTATTAACACGATAACAATATTAGAATATGCACAGTTTATACAACTGTATTTTTTCACCATAAAAAGACCAGACTTCATAACTTTATAAAGCTAGTTTCATCAAGCGCCAACGACGAGGGGTGGAAATAGAACGCGTGACATAGACAAGGGAGTGGAAATTCCTGAGAGTAAAAATAAAAAAACGACTAATTGGTTAAACAAGCTTGGCTATAATGTCGCGTCTACGCCTCCGGTGCGGGGTAAACCGCAACAATGGCGGCCTCCATTTAGTGTAGTCCCGCCGCGACTGGCGAACTGGGAAGGAGTGCGTCTGTTGTCGAAGCTACCATATGGACCGGAAACGTGGGAGCCAAAGCGGGCGATGGGAAAAGTTCCAGAGAATGTGGAGAAGTAAGGGTGGGAATAGACAATGGGAAGAAGTATGTCGAGAAGGAGAGAAAAAGAAAAAGAAAGATGTCAAGATGGATATACTAGGGAAATAAATATATTCAGATGCAAAAACTTAATAAGTTACAAAAATAATAAATTAACGATGATGAGATGGATAGAAAATATGGGTAGAATAGATACACAAAGATGCTGTTTTGTCTAGAAACAAGTGCGGGATGGATTTAACTTTACACGTCCAAACATTCAAACTGCTAACCGATCGTCGTAGAAATTCTAAAGTTCACAAGAATACGCCGTTTGGACCATACGTCTACACGCTTGTAAAGCTGTCAAGTTGTCATCTAAATCATAATGCTAAATATCCGTGCTCGGTACGAATGAAACTCATAAACCAGCGTCGCCGCAAGCCTTTGTTGATGTTCGTTTTACGACAGACGTCGCGCCGGAGTGGAGACGCCAGTGACGTAACTGCTGGCGACGCTGCAGACGTTAGTATTCCGAACTCGTTTGTAATCCTGTCATGAGTTCTCGGTCGGTTCGGTGCGGGCCGAGTTACTGGTGTCGGTGGCACGAGAGGCGACAATCACACATCCGTCAGTGTGTCAAGTATCCCGTCACCGGGAAATGTGTCGCGTGCATGCGTGTGTGCGTGCGTGCGTTGAAAGTCAACCACATCAGCACGCTATTGCGTTAGTCAAATGTCACTCGGGCAATATAGTGCACCATTTCGCTGTCCACAGGATTTCTATAATTATGTATAAATGGATTATTTGTACATATTATGTTAATTTATGTTTGTTTGCTTGTTTGATGTGCATTTTTGGTTTGCTTTGGGTGTGTGTGTGTGTGTGTGTGCGTGCGTGTGCGTGCGTGCGTGCGTGCGTGCGTGCGTGCGTGCGTGCGTGCGTGTGTGTGTGAGTGTTACGTGTATACTTATCATTGTGATCGCTTGATAAACTTATGATATCGTCAGTATTCATAGGAACGGTGTGGGTGTTTGTCGCCCGATGTGTGGTTGAGTGTTTAATTGAGTGATGGTTGCGTAGGCTTCGCTTATAATTCAGCCTGGAACATGTTGGAACGGGCACTACTTGACGATAGGCGAGTTTAGAGACATGAAATAAATAACAGTGGACTATCTATATACGCAGTTTTACTAGTCCTGAAACAGTTCCCTGTTCAAAAGTAATTCTTTCAAGGTGAACAAATATGCTAGACAGGGATACCGCGTCAACATCATTAGGTCGTCATTCTTACGTCATGAACGCGGAAGTAAACAAACATTTTCCCCCGACACAAATCGGTAAGAACTATTTGAGATGACTACGACGGCCCACTTGACTGAAGGTCGATGAACTAGTAGCAAACTTCTCACACCCTATACCGAGTTGAATACTCCACGCATGCCCTCATTCTGTAACGAATAAAGATATTCGCGCTGACGTAATCGGAAACTCAGTGGGTATGTCACGTTCCGCATTAATGGGCGACGCGCAACAGAATGAACATCGCCGACGGAGCGGGGTTAATGAAATCGCCCGCAGAGTGCCGCTTTGTACCCCTTCATGACCAGGGTGATTGGGGACGATCGCCCCACCCCCGACGAGAATAGCGCCGATTAAACTGACACGTCGCCACGCAGCGGCGTCATTTTGCGCCGACGTTCTCTGCGGTCGCTGAATCCGCCTGCATAATTACGTGCGGCTTTAATTAAATCGGGATCTATGGTTTTAGCGGTGGAACTAGGCGCTGGGAATGGGAAATGGCTAGTCGGGGAGACACAACAAGGGATCGGCGTGGGAGCCCGTCGCCTTCCTGTCGCCTAAGGCCTTGTGGCGGTTCCAGACGCAAACTTTAAAATCCATACTATCTAATTATGCTTAGCCTAATTATACAGGTGGATTCAGCGGTCGCCGGCAAACGTGTTACAGTGTGCATGGCAACTACGAGCTTAGTTTGTGTTAACGATTTCCAAGGCTCATTTACTCGCAAGCAGTGCTTTTTAAAATTAAAATGCATAAATATCATTCATTTCTCGATCTCAAAATACACTTAAAGTAGTGTAATATAAGTAGAGTATTGTTTTATGCAGTATATTGGAGTAATCCGTATATTTACTGTCACAAACTACATAAAACACGATTTTAACTTATTAATAAATCACCCGGTGAAGAGCGTTATATTTCACCTAACATTGCGAAGCTTGATTTACCGTTCTTTTAATTGCAATAAAATTGTGTCTATATACGTCGTAAAATGTCCATTTGTTTCATTGTCAAATCATTCCGTAAGATTGCGCGTGTGTCGGCAACTAATGCACTTCCGCCACCGGCGCCGCGCACGTTGCTATGACATTTGCACTTCTTGTACCGACACATACTATTATCTGTTGCTATATAGTGCACTGCGCATGTCTCTCAAACGTCGTGGTTGTTGCACTTCCGGTACAGGCGCCGAGTATGTCGTTAACTTGAGCACATCCGTCATATGACGTCATATTGTTGGCACAGTATACGACCATTATTGGACACCACTGCTGAGGTCATGTACCAACTGACACAGTGCATGTCACGCAGAAATGATCAGTTGTACAGTCATCAGTACCAATGCAAACAATATTACAAAGCTTATCTTGACATGATTAGTTTAATTATTATGCCGCCTTTACGTAAAACATGTGCATATATTATCAAACACACACGCTACAGTTGTTTGGTCCTCCTGATATTGTTGTAAATATATCAGTAACAATCATATGACGTTTATTATATATGATTATTAGCGAAAATAATCGCATACAAAATACGCCTTAATGTTCATGACGTAAGCGAATATCTTTCGGTCGAATTCGGTTGGCGAACAAGAAAGGTGTAATTTGTAAAAGACGCACTAATTACAACCTTGTAAATACACCATCAGTGCACGCTTCGCCTGCGCAGTTGTCCGGTCTTTAATAACCTGGTCAAATAAACCATTAGCCGTCTCCGGGGACCCAGCTTCGATTGCATCCGGATGTAATCGTCGGCGCAACTGCGGACGCGATCGGGAATATCAACCCCGCGACGTAACCAGTTCTTCACGCTTCGGTTGACGCCGCGGTGGATCAAAGTGGTCACGCTCAGCAGTCAGTGGATCGGGTCAAGCATCAAAGCGATACCCACACAATCGGATCGGCCACTCCCGCGGGAGGCGAGGGAGGGCGACTTCCCGTGAGAACGGGATGCAGGAACGCCGCCGCGGTGACGCGGAAGCGCCGACGGGTGAAGTCATTAGAGACGGTGCGTTTGCAGATGTCGTTAAGGCGGTCGATCGCGCGGCTGGAGGGGTTGTAGGCGGCTAATGTTGCCATTAGTCGGGCGGACCCGGTCTAATTGGCGCGCCAAGAAAGCAGATGGTCGAGCCGGGGTCGAAACAAGGCGTTAATGGCTTTTAAACTCCCGTCACTAATGGTGTGGGTTTATGCAAAGTTGCGAGCCATCTTTGGCGTCCGTCGTAGCTGTGGAACAATAATAGCTCGTACATAGAGCGTGTCTCTGTAGGGAGATGATAACGTTGTACTGCGTAACAGGTTCACGCCATGCACTAAATAAACAGTATTCGGTGTATACTTCGGTTAGTTGTCGCAATTTCAGCAACGAGGAAAAACCGAAGACGCAACCGGAAATCTGTCAGTGAAGTGGCCTTTCGTAAACCGTGCCCTGAGATCCGGGAATGTGTCGGTGTAATCGGAAGAGGACTACAAGAAAGCGCCCGCCGGGAGCCATAAGACGCCGGTATGGTGTCGAGGAACAAACAGTATTCCCTGGACTTCCAGCGAGCGAGTTGTTTTCGAATTTAACGCAAAACATCTATACCGATCACCTCGTCACGAAGGCGACGTTGTGGAAGGTCCGGCCGCATGCAGCACCCAGGTCGGAAACGACGTCAGCGCGGGCTCGGAAGTTTTGTTGGAGTCCGAGGTCTACAGACGGACTACAACAACACGAGGCCACACCAGATAACACTACTGAGTTCCTAGTAATACCGACGCACATCTCACACTTCCTTCCCACGCGTTCGAAATGGAGAGGGTGTGGTCCTTCTATACTACAACACAACTCCACAAACAGCCGTTCCGATATTCCCAAACAGACATTGTCTGGACTGGTCGTATTGTGGGTATCCTATCATATGACGTTGACTCCCAAGAGAAAACCTCACTCCAATAATCGATGTTTGGTTCATGGGACCTTTATTTCTTCTTACGCCAAGCCAGTCTGTCAGGAGACCTTCTACGAGTTTGCTCCGGATCTACGAATAGAAGACCTCTCTAGCATAGTACCTCGTTTTTACCAAAACTATTTTGGGGCTATCTCCGGACAACAAATATTTCAACCATACGCGCATTATCAAGCATACACGTACTGACGTCACGTACGCGGCCGCATGACGTCGGCTATCATTCTGGACCATCTCCACGCGAGTAAACAGTGCGCGACATTGCCACTATCATTATGATTATGCGGCCGATGCGTGCTTGATTTACTCAGCGTTCATGCACGCCAAGCATTGTCGCTGTTTTTACGACTCATGAGAACGGAAATAAACGAGCGTGTTTAAGTGCCTCCCCGCCGTCGGCCAATGCGGCTTGTGTGCGCGCGCACTCACGCAGGAATGCGGGACGGTTTCCCATGGGGAAAGGGGTCGACTCAATGCTCCCAAGATATTGGTGTCGAGAAAGGGCAATATCAATATATTGAAAAATTTGTTAATGTTATTTCAGATGCTCACTGTTGAGGAATGGGAATGGATATGGCTAATCGTACAGCCTTTTAGTGTCCCGTGGTTGGGCGAAGGCCTCAACATGTCGTTTCCAAAGCTGCCTGTCTTGCGCTATCCTCTGCCAGATGGTGCCCTTCCAGTACGCGTTTATTTCGTCTCTCCACCGTCTCGCCGGTCTCCAACTTGTGATACGCGATGTCCATCGGTTATCTCGTAGTCTGCTGATGTGGCCTGCCCAGGTCCACGTCTGTCTTCCGGTTTGTTCTATCACGTCTACGACCATTGTCTTCTCTCTTACCCAGATGTGTGTTTTTCTCTCCCGACATGTGATGTTTAACCTACTTCTTTCCATCTTTGTTTGTGCGGCTGCTAGTTTGTTCTTTGCCTGGATGGTGAGTACCCATGCTTCTGCACCGTATGTAATCGCTGGAAGTATGCATGAATGAGTTGTAGACTTGTCTCTTCAAGCAGGTTCCAAAGTTGCCCTTGAAGATTTCGCGGTGTTTGGCGAATGCTGTCCAGCCGGCGGTGATTCTCCTTTTGTCTTGGTTTTTTTCTGATACTGTATCGCTGTCCCAGATATATGTAGCTTTCAACGTTCTCTATCTGCGTCTTGTTGATATATATTGTTGAGTCATTTTCTAGCATCACTTTTGTCTTCGAAATGTTCATCTTCACACCTTGTTTTTTACTTTCACCAGCTAGCTCCTGCAGCATGTTTTATAGTTATTGCGGTGTAGTAGCGCATATGAGTATGTCGTCGGCGAAGCGAAGATGACTGAGATATTCTCCGTCTGGCCTCTGGTTTCCCAAGTCAGTCTTCGGAATATGCTTATTATAATATCACGTAATATATTATTACACCATTTCATATAATCCTTCACTCCCTAGATGCACAACTGCGATACAACAGCTAGTGCGAATTCCAAAGTATAGAGATAAATATGTTGAATCATCGTGGACAAGGTCCACAACGACGTTACCCGTGTGTTATATAGTTTATCCATGAGTAATACAAATGTTCCTTCTTTCATTAGGTCTATCTCCGCCGATGAGGTGGCGCTGACGGGATCTAGGGGACCATCCACGGACCACCCGTTGGAGCAAGGCAAACGAACCCAGACGATGACTCGGTCAGACATCCCACATACGTAGGCGGTTAAAGTTATCACAACGCCTGGCGAAGCGACTGGCGTTATCACGAGATGAAAGACGACGCATCAGTGACTGTGCACTCTCTGCCCAGGACGCGGTTAACGAGATAGTAGATGGTATCGTGCAGGCAGCCCAGGCATGGCATTCCTGCTTGCTTGTGTTCGAGAGATCTTACCAGGACGCACAAGAACACATCTACAACGTCTCAGCTATCGTGACGTTTTATCAGCCGATAGAACCCTACACGTGTCACGCTTGACAAAGATCGCATCTGCCGAAATGTTTGACCGTATCGTAAGATTGGAGGAACCTATCATAATAACAATTGTTTACGCGTACATGATTCATACGCGACAAGTCACTTTCCATTTATCAACTCCGATTGGTTCAACTATATCTTAGCCATCGAAATACTGATATCTCATTCGCGCATACGCGACACACATTTCATCCAATCGGATTAAATTGTTGTAATGTTAACTCGGGGGAGCATTTGGCTTACTTAAAGATCGCGAACAATTCTCTCACGCGGAAGGATGGTCGCTTGAACGTAAACAACTTAAATTTGGAACTTGCGGTATTCCGCAGGGTTACCCCAGACACGGAGACAGGGCTAAGGAGCCACCACGGCAGCCATGACTATACTCAACCCATGATCGATACGCCCCCTGCGTGACTAGCCCCAGTTACCCCCCCCCCCCCCCCCCCCCCAACACAGACGAGCACATTCTTGCGTGCGTAAAATGCACCGGTGTAGCCAAATGGCGCACGGCAAAGACTGCGCGTGCGCAGCCGGCGTATCGCTAATTGTGCGCCGCGACTGCTCGTCACGTTCAACGTCAAGGTATCGTGAGCAGGCTGCAGTGGCGCCCCCTAATGGCGGGTGTTTGTTGTTTAGTGCGCTCACATATTTACTATGATGTTGACGTAACACCGTGCTTCCAATGTGTGACGTGACGTCACAGTTGGTGTCCAAAAGTTGGTGGCAGTAATAGTTTATTTCGTCATCATTACGACATAATTCAAATACTTATTGCGCGAACAGCTATCTCGCAATTTCTCGTGTTGATATTGTGAACCTGCGATAGTTGGCTATTCGACGTCTGTTATAAGCCATTGAAGACTTAATATTGCAACATGGAAGCAACCTGTCATAACACCATATATAGGTGTGCATCGCAACTCGAAACATCCTGACAATGACATTAACTGTTGGCTACCCTTGTAAATCAGCATACATGATTACAGCTAATCGGCCGACTGGTGCAGCTACTCACGGGAGGGGGTGCTGACAAAACACGCCATTTTAACTAAATGTGTCTCCGCCTACACGACTGCCGCCTATACGACCCGGCACAATTCAATGGGTAATCTTAACTTTGATCACAATCGTAACCCGAGGGCACGAACGGTTGGAATTTTCCCCTTACCAACAACGATGTTGCGGGCAACTGGCGACACGTTGACGCTGTTGCCGTACGTTCAAAACATCCACCCTCAAAAACAGTTGTACGTCGAAAACAGTTGTACGGTAATATTTTGACATAAATTCAAAACACTCACGATACTTATCAATGCAAGTTTAACAGACTTAGCTCTAAGACTGAGCGTTTTGTGAAAAAATATGTCTAGTTTTTATCATACAACCATGTTATAGTTTCAACTATGTAAGTCTATAATTATAATATATGTTGACAGCCCGTGTTTTCAACATTATAATATGAGTACGTTGAACCATCCAGAGTTTTTTTGTGTGGTAAACCTATAGCATCAACTCATTGTATTGCATTGAACGTCACACACGGGAATGGCAATACAATAGCCGCCAGACGCAGTGTACTGCGCACGGTGCTGCCGCCAGACGTGGTGTACTGCGCGCGGTGCTGTGTGAACGCGACCGGCCAGAAAGGCGACAAGGTACGTCGGCATCGGAACGACGTCGCCGCGATAACATCTCCCGAACCGCCGACGGCGCGCACCGGGGCAAGACCCAGCCCGACCGCCGGTAAATATCGTTAAATGAGCCGACCGCGCTGACAATGCGTCGCCACCGGCGCCTTTATCTCATGAATAACATATGAAGCAGCCATATGTTTGTGTGACGTCATATCGCCGAGCGAGTCAGCGACGCGTGTCCGGCTATCTCCGGCGTCCATCGGGCGCCCGACCGATAGAGATCGCGGCGCGGCTGGCTGGGGACAGCGGCGTCTTTGTTGCCTCCGTCTCCCCCGGGGCTGTCCGACTTGTCGATATAATGGCGCTGCGACGCACCGGCGCACGGCGGCTGCGCCAGATCGATCGAATCGATAAGCGTCGTTACTATCGCCGGTTGCGGACTGACGGCGGCGGGGCTGTCTGTCGTCCGCCAGTTACAGGACCAATAGATCGGCGGCGAAGGAACCCGTGTTCCCTGTCGGCGTCGCCGAGACTACTGTGACGTAGTCCCGTGACGTGGGCCACCGGAAGTAGTTCACCGTACGGTCACTGCGCTCGTTTATGCGACGATGCTAATTACGTTACGGTCTATGGTCTGGTTGGTCATTGCAGACGTTCAATTGCGAAGAATCCCGAAAAAATCAAACACGAGTCCCTCGGTCTTCCATAAATTAAAAATATCCCAGAAAAACAGAAGAGAATAGAACCCCGATCCACTACGTTGGTAACTATGCTGTGATTCAGACAGCTATTGTTACTGCTACATCCGCAGGTGTTGTCTGTTTACGTGAACGTAAGAGTATGATAGCTAATCGTGGGAGGACCAGTATGGTGTTTGACAAGACTATCGCGGGTGTCGGACCAGACTAGTTATCATGCAGCGTAATTTCGAGATTATCACAGGACGGACGGCATCGTTGACCACTAGGGGACGGATCAAAATCAAGTTGACCCAGACCAACGTGTGAACGACCACAATCATGCCATTCTAGACCAACGCCAGAAAGAACAACATCGTTACGTGGACCAATACGCTTCAACGAAACGTGCATGGATGCTTTGTTGCAGTTCACCCCGAACTGCTGACAAGCGCGGACGGAGCGATCAGAATTACTTCCAAAACGACGCGACGACGGTTATCTGGGTGACGAGTTAACGGAAGTCTGTACCACTGTTGGAGTGTTTAGTGCGTCACCGGCGAGAGAGCTCGAGTGGTGTTTGCTGGTTTGAGTAGTGGAGGTGTCTGCTGAATGAAAACTGTGCACTATCGTTAGCTGAGTATGTCTTGTAAACGAACGAGCGATACCTCCAAGAAGAAGTGATAAGTGCCTTATACTGCACTTAAGTATACCTGGCGATCCAAGATAACAACGTGTGTGCGTGTGTGCGTGTGTGCGTGTGTGCGCGTGTGCGCGTGTGTGCGTGTGATGCGTGTGGTGTATGTGTGTGTGTGGGGGGGGGGGGTGCGTTCGTGTGGTGTATATGTGCGTATGTGTATGTGCCCACGCGAGCGTGCATATGTGCGTGGGTCCGCGCGTGGGCGTTTGTCTCTGTAAAAAACAATTTCTGACGGACTCACATTGTAATATACTTTGATTGCTTGATTTTTACGCTAACAATGTATTTCGAATCGATGACATATTTGCCGTGTCGATGTTGCTGTAGGTTTATTTCCGTCTGATTTACAACCAATATAGCGCGGCGTGCAGTCGCGGCTGGAGCAATCACGCGAGTCTACCGCCTTTACGCGGCAGATCAATGGCCGGAAAAACGATCGGTGGATAAAAAGGCACATTCGAACAATTGATATCTTTCCCGCGGGCTTTAGCCGCCGTCGAGCATGCGACTTCGCGAAAGCGCATTAGACACCTATCGAGCGAGTCGGTGTACTCGCGCAGTCGGAGCAGCAATCGAGGGCGGGTGAATGATTACTCGGCTGTACCGGCATGATTGGTCGCGTTCTCAGCGACATGCGTTTGTTATTAACCGCAAGCATGAGAGCCGGAGATAAGACGAAGCAATTTCAGCGTGACCACCGATATAATAGATCCATAATGTGAAATATGCGCCGCGATCGTTCGCGGGGGAAATTACTTTTTGTGGCGTCATTAGACGTATCTATAACTACGCGAATAAATAACGCACAGGTAAGTGGTTATATTACAGACATGAAACGAAGACAGAAGCGGGCGTAGAACGCTAATGTTTGGAGCTGTGTGAATCGACTATATAAGAAACGTTGGTTTCAAAGTGGGGAAATCGGACAAGACCAGAAGAAACATTACCTTTGTCTACTTATCTTTACAAGATCCGTACAACTTGGATCCGCCATGGATCACTGCCGGATCCAAATTGTGAAGATCATTGCCAATGGCAAAGTAGTAAGTTCTCGGCTGGCGATGTCGAACGAAACACTATTGGTTCGGTCCGACACAATAGCGATAATCGGTCACCGCCGACGTAAGCGACAAGTTCTCAGGGCAGCTATATACACATATGCATATAGCAAAGCAGCACGACTCGGTGAAATCGTATAGGAATGTCGGATCCCCTGCGTATATGTACACATAATCAGATTGGTCCTGACTACATTTTTGGGGAGCATCTCGTATGTTGAATACGTTGAAGAAGGAAACGACGGAAACTGACGACCTATTCCCATATCCCATTAATGGAATAAAATACATTGTAATAAGTAGTTTATCCGGTTTCCAGATAAATAAATATGTTACTGTGCGTGTAACACGAACAAACACCAGCACTGCCATCAATTGAGAAATAAATAGTGACCGGTCCCCGTTATACATTACAAACGTGCGGCTGATGAAGTGATTGGAAGGTTGGCTCTTTGGAAAAAGCCGCTGTTTTTATGACTTTTTACGTCAGTGCAGATGAGCACTTGACTAACGCAGCATAGTTTCAAGCCAGAATGAATGAAAGTGTGTTTCTATAATCAAGTGTTCAGTAAATATGCTATCCGTGATTGTGCGCATTTGAAATAGAGAACTTTCTTGACAAACGTTCGGAGTTACCCAAATGAAATATAGATAAGCAACATCTACACATCAAATGTAAGTTGGGGGTCTGGTGATATGATCAATTTTCACGCATGCATGTGGGTTGCGCAACTTATAGCATCAATGACAATCGGCTGCCCGCGTGACTCATATCTATGACCTAACGAGCTTAGGGATATTTCTAAAGACGCAATGCCTGGTATTAAGATATCACAATGACAAACGCAGCCCGACTTATCAGTTTGGCGGCAACTAATGGGCATTGTCATGTAAGAGTACTCGAGATTTGAAGACGCCACAAGATAAGGTGATATCGTTAATATTTACAGACTCGTACCGGAAGCGTAACGCCGAGAATCCTAGACAATCTTTACGAGTCGTACTGCGTTATCGAAGAATTCGCCGAATCGGTCGGCAGTGGACTCGATCCATTTGAGCGGTGAACGAGGAATGTTTCGATTAACACGGCCGCGTCTCCCGCTAGATAATCTACGGCTTTGCGTGCGTCAACTGGCATATCGGGTCTGCGATACCGAGCGGGAGATACGGGCGCGCACGACAGACGAAATTGGGATCATCTCATGCGCTGATTATCTCGACATATGAAATTGGGATTATCTTATGCGCGGATTATCTAGAAAGCGGCAGACGGCGAACGGCCGGCCGTAGCGGATTAGCGTGCATGGGTGGGCGGAGGCGGAGTTATCTCAAGTGCTCCGTCAGCCACTTGTGTATACGCCAAGCACTACACGGCCAGCCTGCCTCCTGTCAGACAAAGGCCGCTATCGGGTAACAAGGCTATACACAACGGCGGAGTTGCGTAACCACGCAAAATGGCCGCCATGTGAAAACTCCTTTATAACGATAACGACGTAATTCCGATTAATTTATCAAACTATTAATTAATATGTTTACAAGATTTGTGTCGTTATGAAAATGGACTATCCCTACCAGAAGAATAATCCGTTACAACGATATTTATTAAATTAAATGGGTGTTATGCATACATACATACATACGTACATACGCGCGCGCGCACACACACACACACACACACACACACACACACACACACACACACACACACACACACACACACACACACACACACACACACATACGTACAGACGCACAGAGACAGACACACACATGCCATGTTACAGGAAAATATAAATATGCAAATTTAAATAATACTCAAAATGCAAACTGCTGGACAATTTTACCACCGACACCAGTGTCTAACCACTTCCACGCGGACATCTCTTTGTTGAAATGCCGGGCGCGTGCATCATAAATCGATCGTAGTTAAATCGATGTTCTGAGCTTTTACTGCATTGACAATTATCTATATTCATACGCAGCTACCTCAAACACCGTGTGTTGGATTTACGACATCATAAAAAGAGATAAATTGCACCGTGAATGTCCACTCGTAACACGCGATCACGCTCGTTTGACCCGGAACGTGTGTGACGTCACATCAGTTCTTTTCCAATTTAAACGAGTCTGCTTTATTATCATGATAATAGTTAATGATTATATACGATGCTGCGGAAGATATAGAAATGTAGAGATTTGCAATCGTGACGCAGTCTAGTTTGAATTGTCAACTGTCAAAAACATTATGCTGCACTTTATGCCAACACGCGTGTGTAGGGGTCTATTCAATATCTAGGCCTAATACCACATGACGACAGTGAGAACATTGGAGTTGGGGGTTAGGGTTACTACTGTTGAACATTTATCGCGGTGACTTCAACATTCTTGCAGAAAAAACAAAAGAGTTGGCTGTGTGTTGTTGAAGACTTTCACGGAATACTTACGATATTTTATTACGCAATTACAAAAAGTAAATTTCTAAGTTGCACCTCGAATGGCGCATCAAAATCAATAACATATTGGGGGGGCTAAACCCCCATTCTCAAACCCTCGGTTATGGCTCTTAACCCCCCCCCCCCCTCTCGGTTCCGACGCCTATGAGAAAAATACCTCTGCTAAAGAAACAGTTTGCGGACACACTCAGGCCGGACTTAGTGAATCAATTACAGACTCACGGTCTTAGAGTCGTCGTGTAAGCAACGATGTTCGTGTTGCTAAATGAACACAAAACGTCTCTATCAGAACGGGCGCCGCGTGTCAAATGTGTGAACAGAGCGACGTTTCCGCCCTCTAATGTACTGTTCGCGCGGTAAATTCGCCTTGACGGTATTTTCTTTGTCGTAAAAGCTACGAGTACGAAGCCGGTGATTATAGGTGTGCGCGATTACACGCGTGACTTGACAGTCACGTTTACGTTGTGGTCGCATGTTTTTTTCTTCAAACTGGCAAATTAATAAATATTGAGCAAATGTAAATGGTGTTCTCACGGTATGTGTTCGAGACTATGCTTAGGTGTGGCGTAATGTTTTCGCTTGAGCGCAACGGTATACGTCTGCCGTCAACCAGTCGTGTTTACAGGCCCGAGAAAAGAGGCCAATTAATTTGTCGAACTTCGCTGGGTCCGATAATCAAACGCTGTAACGAAAAAATGTCTCCGCGTAGACATTTTGCGGCCGGGGTTCACCGCGTGCAAAATGACGCTAGCGACACCTGTTGGCGAACGGGATGGCAATGGTCCTGTCTCGTCTGCGAGAGAATAACGGGATTATCATTCGATTGTAATGGGGATAACGGACTGAAATGTTTTTTTCCCGATTAGTTATACTACTCCGCCAACGTCACTTTTGGTTATAGTGCGATGCAGTTCGCAGACTCGATGTTAGGCAACGTAGATTTACGCCCCCATGTGTACAAGAAAAGTGCAAGATTTAGCGATCGTTAGATCTTTCGCCACATTGAAATTAATTCTCTCGGGGTCGCAGGTGCCCAGTCGGTGTAACCGAAGCGTTAACTTTTTAATAGACACTGCACCACTCCGGGACTTCATAAACGTCCTTTGAGTGCCGCGGCCCCCGCCGGGCGCTCTATTCAGGGTGCGCGCGTCTTTTGTGGCAGCGCCGCATCGACCCCTGTTTGACAAAACAGAGTCGCTCGAGAACGCGCCGCGTAAACTGATTGATTGGCAGTCTCGCCCCGCGAGCGTCTTGTCAGCGGTGGCAACAGAGCGAGAGGCAGGCAATGTTGGTTTAGTAGCATCAGGGCCGGGCGGTCTCAACTGCCGGGGACGGCGCGGGCATGTCGGAGTCGCGGTAGCAAGTTCAGGTGCGGGAAAAGGTGCAGGGGTTTGTATGTTAAAGCGGCTTATCGCCAGTTGTTTAGAAGCATGTATTGAAGCTCAGTTGGGCTGGTTGCAAGCGATCGTTTGCGTAGTCATACAAGTGCAGTGACGTCATATGTGACGTCAATGTTTGTGACTTCACTGATTTGTGACTTCACTGACACTCCTGATGCAACGTTTCACCAAATCGGAACCAGATTTGCAGAAGTAATGACCGACTGACCGACCGACCGACCGACCGACCGACCGACAGGTATCCGACGAGCGCCGTGCCAATGCCTGCTACCAGACCGCGACAGCGAACAGGTGAAGCGACAGATTGGTCAGTTGAAGCGGAAGGGAATGTCGGTGAAGTAATTCTACTTCCGCTAGAAGCGGGTGGCTTGCGTGGAGTGCCCCATTATCGACCCACAATCTCACGTGACCTTTATGTGTATAAACTTATATTATGTTATTATACTTTCGGGAATATGCATTTTTGACCATTTTCACCGCAGTGTGGCGTGTGCTCAGTATCGCATGCGATTTTCCGTAAAACGGTCACTTTTGCACATACAATTTCCAATGTAATCCATCCTTTAAACTTGTTGTGTTTACACCCTTTCCGTGTTCAGATATAGCCCGATCTATAAAACAAAACTGCATTAAAAAAAGATCAAGTTTGTAGAAAGAAAACCACGTCTTGTTCGTTCGTTCGTTCTACACGAAGTGCCGCAGACTAAGAACTCGCCGTGGATGGGGCGGTGGTGGCGGGGGCGGGGGGGGGGGGGCAATGTTATGAAATGTTTGTTTTAGCGGAGCTGGCGGGCCGCGTCCGAGACGCTCATAAAGCCGTCAGACGGCGCCGGCGATAGTTCGTAAAAGGCGGCGCTGGGCTCCGACTGACGGAATAAATATCCGCGCTCTCTGATCTATCAAAGCCGCAAGAAAATGTTATTTCAGCGAATGTCGAACGGCACATTACTGATCGTTTTATGGCTGCCACAAGCGACACGAGGCACTCCACGTATCGGGCCCTGCTGGCTCGGAGCACGCTGGCAGCAGCGGCGGCACGGTCCGGCGACGGGACTGCGAGATCGGGTCGGGTCGCCAGCAGAGCAGCAAGGTAAACAGGGAAACCGAGCTCGCGCTTCAAGGCTGCCGCGGTCCATATGTGTCGGAGATGGTTATCTGGGATGTGCGGTAATAAAACGATCGTTACAGTGTTGTTGTCATAGTCTCTCGGCAAGGTCGCCGTCGTTAGCACCTGCCAGAAATGGTTATATATATATGTATATAAATGTATTATATATGTAAATATAAAGATCACCCTTGCGACTGGAATAAGAATAAGAAGAATAAATTTATTATTGTTTGCAACTTTTCAGTTGGATTGCGCATACATTCACCACAAAACCCCCAAATCCACACAAGTATCGTGCTGTTACAAGACAAGGACGACGCAACATTATGTTACAATGTTGTACTCAATAAATTAACGCGACACTGAAGATATTGTTAAGTACATTATACACAAGCTGGATACAAGTTACTTGAATAGCGAGGTGACCATATTAGCGAGGTTAATTTCCCATTACTACACTACACTGTATACGGTTACAGAAATACTTTGGGATTATCGTAGGGTGACCATAATTGCGAGGTGGCCGCATTAACGAGGTGGCCACAAAGAGAGGTTAACTGTGCTCTGGCTTCGAACACCGTTCCCGCCACGCAGGCCCTACCAATCGACGCCGTATGCGGACGGGAACAGCGGTGTAGGCAGAACAGCAAGGTAAGACTAGAGCGGTGCCTGGCCGACGGTTGTCGGCGGTCAAGGGGCTTAGTGGGCAGTCGA
This sequence comes from Escarpia spicata, assembly GCA_963995525.1. Taxonomy (NCBI): domain Eukaryota; kingdom Metazoa; phylum Annelida; class Polychaeta; order Sabellida; family Siboglinidae; genus Escarpia; species Escarpia spicata. The sequence goes on along the minus strand of OZ023205.1, from coordinate 25,987,005 downwards.
GTGGGACTGAGTCGGCCCAAGAGCACTCGACGGCCACACGTTCACTAGGTCCGCCGACCGCACTGCGCTCACTTCTGAGTGGGGGCAGCAACAGGCATAAACACCGCGTGAGGTCTACCCGGACAACACCGTGTGTGGCTTTATAAAACAACAATTCGCTTATGCCATTACCGCTTGTGATTCGAAATAACAATTTCGTAAAGAGAGAACGAAATTCCCAGTTCACGATTACGTCATATGCCAGCTCTATAGACATGTGGTGGGATGGTTATAACATTGCAAACCATAAATATATGATGACTGAAATATATCGAATCCCTGCATGGCAGTGAAATTAGCCAAACGTTGCGAAGAACGTGCTTGGGGCAGAATTATTGTAGTCAAAGAGCTTCTGCAAACTACATTTATCTCACAATAGTAGGCGTAGTTAAAAAGATCCTTGACTACTAAAAGCGACACCTCAGAGTGGGGTAAGTTGGGCATGTCACGGAACACGGACTGCGTCTGCATTTACCTCAGAAGTCAGAGTTATATTATTTAGAGACTACGGTCCTAAATCGTAGACTGATCAGGTTCGTTAGTGGACAGAGCATCTAGATAGGATGATTCAACAGGACAACAACACACGCGAACGACGACAACTATTATTATTATTAGACAGTGTCTGCAAGCACCCCGATCTCGACTGCCTTCCGAGCGATCGGGATAGGGAAGGCATTCGAGATCGGGGCGCTTGCAGACACTCTCTATTGTGTGGTGGATACCCACTGTACGGATATATCGGGATCTGATCGGCTCACTTTCCCGGCGAGTGCCTACCTAGATCATGAAACAAGGGAGGCCCTATTTCATGGTCGACGATGTGTTGACACACCGCGACAAAACAGACCGAGGTTGCACGCGTTCCGGGCATTGTTACTCAACACAAGGCCGACCGCCGCTATTTTAGAACATTACGTAGCCCCGAAAAAAATGACAGTGATTGTGTCGTCAGACGTCCGTGGCATGGTCGACGTAATAACGCGTGCGTGACGTCATAGGAGGAACGCAATGGTGTTACGGTTTTTTGAAACACTCTGGCGCCGATCGTTAGCGCTCCACTTGTTGTTAATGTATTCATTGAGGCGTGAATAGAATTACCGCATTCTTTTACGTTTACTCCCAACGGCGGTTACTTGAACCAAGGTTCGCGACTTCGCACGCTCGTGACCCGAGCCAATCAAACATTCGACGAGTTTTCGAATTTCGATTTGTGGATTAAGGACTTTGTCCGCGCGCGCTCGATGCGCAATCGAACGATCGAATCGAGACGGAATCAGCGATAAGAGCGCACCGCAAAACGCGATAAACCCGGCCTGGCGCCGGACAATCTGCCGCGATCTCGAGGCACGATAAACGCAAACACGACGACGAATAAAGGCCGCGGGCTTGTCCGTCTGTCCGGCCGTTCGCCTTCGGTGGACACGTAAACAAAACCCGGCGTGGCTCTAACTGAAGTGAGCAGTTGAGTGCTACTCAGCGAGTCGAGTGTCGTCGTTACGTGCTCAAATCTTAGTAGCCGTGTGACGTCCTCGCTACTCGGATTAATGGCTCAGTCGTGGTTGGATATTATGATAACTTGAGAGGACTGTGTATCGGTGACGCTGCACGTCCTCGCCCATATAATATGATATACACACGCGCGCGCGCACACACACACATACATACACAAACACACGCACACAAACACACACACACATTATATATATATATATATATATATATATATATATATATATATATATATATATATATATATATATATAATATTAGTATATAAAAGTAGCGTCACATTCACTTCACAATCGTAATACCATTATCAACATGTTTACATGGTGCATAGCTTCTGTGTATGGCCGACTGCTTCTGGTTGTAAAGGTGCTATAGGCATATTAAGAGAAAAAGCAATTAACAGAAGCTAAGTCTGAAACAGATAAGTGCACCATGACTCCTAAGGTGTGACATCACTCATGTGACGTCACCTAAACTGTCAGAATGAAGTGGACAACGAATAGCTCAACATATGGCGAGTGGACACTTCACGGTCAAGGACAATAAAACTTGTCACAGGAGAGACTCATTACAAAGGTGACGACCAATTATAATCACCGGATGCCCGTTCACAAGTGTCGTCCTCTTTCGACAGGGTTCTCGTGGAAGGCTCAAGCTACTCCACGTGGCAGGGAGACCCGCTAATGTACCCATCTACATTTCCGACATCGCTACGCAGTTCAAGAATGCAAGACACAGCTTGTTTACATACAAACAACCGATTAACATCTGGCGTACGTAGCTATACCGTCTCGCGTACACCCGGCTAAGTACCATTGGTATGTTGACATACTGTACCAACGTGATACTTGGGGGTCTACACGATCTGCACGCGCACGAATGCATTCGCGTGTATGCAATAATACTCACGCAAATGTACAGTCATACAATGGGTTAAACGCAACCTTACACCCAGCTCCTCAGCAGAATAGGAATATATAGAAACACGGGTTGAATACAGACTAGACCCTAGAAGGCACGCAACAAATCGGAAGTTGTACCGTAGAGCCAAGGAGCGATGGTCGACGAGATGTCCCGTCCTATAGTATATATGGCATTCACTAAGAACACGCGAAGCTATTACAATGTGTCCTTATTTCTTGAGCACAATACGTGCGTCGTAACTGGGCCAGCCTTACCTGTCACTCGCGACAGACGACACAGTATCATTCCAATCCCGGTGAGCGTGCAGAAAGTCCTCCACGGATCCATGATGGGTGGATCAACCCGTCCCCGGGGGTTCGCGAGGGGTTCGTAGGTAATCCGTACTGCGAGTGGCGGGCGATAAACGGGGTCGCTCGGCTAACGTTTCACAACACGGCAACTTCTACTGGCTATCTTCCACCGGCTTCGTTTCGCAACGGCGTTCTTTCAACTGAATCACTGTCGGCGTTTCGGTAATGGCCAGACTATCACACTGGTTAAACACCGGCGATGTTGACCGCCGGACAACAGCACTAGAGCGGGAACACTGTCGTTCACGCCGGTCCTACTCGGCGAATGTACGCGGCGACTCGTAGCGCGGCCGCCGCTGTGCTGCGATAGCGGGCGAGATAAAGCTGGCGCTGCCACGGCCGGCTGGCTGGCGGGCGGGAGGCGGGGCGAAGCGGGCCGCCACTTAGCGGCGAGCCGGCGAGTGCAGTGACCGGGTGTGGCGCCTCTCTGTCGCCGGTTAAGTGCGCCTACAATGATGGACGGTGTAGCGGCTGCTACCACCGCCCGATGACGTGACCACGGCCGACTGGTCACTCGACTGGACTCGAGCGGACCCCCGACTAGCGCGGGTCACCAAATTAATTTAATTCATTAATGACAGTCTAGTCGTAAAGGATTATGTTATATAGTATAAGCCATGTTGGTCTACTGTAACGTCTTGACCACATCATGCGCTGCATTGACACCGCCATTGTTTCATATAAGTCGATTGTAATGTTTAATTATGACATTTCGGCTCGAATATTATGTTTGCTTTGCAAGTTGATTAACCATGTCGACGTTCATAATCATACAGCGGTCAAATTATATTTAAAAGTTGCGGTTAATTAAATATAGTCGATTCTTAAAAAATTCATGTTAAATTAATTTTGTTATAAACAAACTTCCATAGTATCCACAACGACACGCTAGCTTAAGAAAGTATTAACGGATTTACTTCTGGACCCAGTGTGAATTCAAGGGATTCCCACACTTGGAATTGTTACGTGAATGCGCGGTCAGATTACGCTTGCTCGTGTCAACATTCTGTGTTGATATTGTCGAATTCCCGTACTTCTCAGAAACAAATTTGACCGATAAATGATGTACTTTGAATGCTAAATGTCGACTCGGTGATTTATCAGATGTAACGACCAGAGTTACTTCTTTTGAAATTTTGTAACAATAGTACGCACTTTTTTAATAAACATTGGGACATCGCAGAACCGGATTCGCGATGAGCGAAATCAGTTGAACAAACAGCTTTAATCTATTTATCAAATTTCAGATAACAACAACACATCACTTACTTTATACACTTTTCCAGAGATTAAAACGTGTAAGTCATAATTAAAATTCCTGTTGGTTACGGCAACGGGAAGGCAGTAAACAAGTTTAGCAATAAACAATAAAACAAAAGAAACTACTAAAGCGCCGTCTGGTGGATGATCAAAGAACACTATTGGAAGAAAGCAATATTGCGACTTCGCGAATGGTTCTGTAACTTGCTGTCGATCCACGCGATATGTTGTCGAACTTTCCGTTTAACACCATGGACGGAAGCAATGTTTTTGGAGGTGCCATCCGAATAATATTGCGAGGTCTGTGCATTTTATATTTTTATTCGATTGGAGGCCCACGGTTCCGTTTTTTTTAATGCTTCAAAAATCTAGGATTATGTGAAGTCCACGTGTGACGGTGCACGTGTAACTAGAAGTTAATACAAGTAAATCTTATAATGATTCTAACTAGCCAGGTTTGGTTTCAACTCAGTGCGACTTCAGCTTGCCACTAATATCTCGAAATTCTTTTCGATAGCATCTTGCGGAAATTCATCAATGGTTTTCGATTAATGCAGGCATTTGAGAGAAAGGATTGCGTGCAACCTTGTTTTGTTTCTATGAATTCGCTTATGTAACAACGCTTGCAACGTAAACGTCCCTCAGAATTGCCGCCCCCTAAGATCGCATAATGCCTAAAAGGTTTATGGACCTTAGGGGCAGAATATTACGCGTATGTTGTTCTGGCCGTGGGTTATTGTGTGGAGCGCAGTGGCACAGTGGTTAGTGCGCCGGACTCTCAATCGAGAGATCCCGGCTTCCAATCGCTTCGGAAAAATTAGTTTATTCTACGTTGCTCCAGTTCACTCAGTTGATTGAATGAGTACCTGGCTATGGACAGTGGTGAATATTGATGTACGTATTGTCTTCGCTCAATAATTGCACTGTGGCTGAATAATTCATAGAGAAGTCGAGATGGTGTTTGATTGGACAAGTCTCCCAGGGAGTAAAGTCTGAAGCGCTCTGAGCGGTCATAAGGATTACATGGGTATCGCGCTATGTAGGATTTTACGCTTACTTTTTTATATATTGGTCCTTTTAACGCAACCAACGCTATGTAATTCCCAAACTGCAAATACGGAAGGCAGAGACAAGGATAGGTTTACGTGAAAAGCTGCGTAACTTGACCACCGACTCAGCGGTGCGGTGCCAGGGAGTCTAATCGCCCCCCTAAGCCGGTTGATGCTGCCGCGTAGTTCGTGCGGCAGTAGATTCGGCAAACACTGGCTCCCTGCCCTGCAGTCGCGCCTGCCCCAATAAGCCGCTCCTGTCGTGGCGTCTCCTACCGTCATTTGTGACCCCACCACCTACAGGATTCATCCGCCAAAAGAGTGCCCACTAAAACGTTGTTAATTGCCTGTGATGTGTTAATTGTATATTTATATTACATTGGATAAGTGATAAAATCTATGCATTATATTATCTTTGAACCTATTGTAAGGGGCAACTGCTGTGGATATTGGACAGCACAGGAAAACAAATGGTTAAAATCAATCATCGGGCATGCAGGGTCGAGACAGAAGCGTATATGTTTTTCTGAAAACAACCGAATAATTTTAACGAATTTTCCTCAGGAGGTCATTTACCAATGTGTGTCTATTGTGCAGTGCAAGTCTAAAGAAAGTAGGCGCACATGTTTCTGGTGTAAACAGGAATCCTTATAACATTATAACGATCACCAACGTCAACACAATCTCCAAATACTTACTTCATACCCTATAACTGGTGCATAATTTCAACACCCCCCCCCCCCCCGTAATTTTCACGCACACCAAGAACTCTAATCATTGTTAAACATTCGTATGCGACTGGCATGCAAATTACGTATGTGTAAATTAGTTCGTTCTGGTTAATAGGCTCACAGTCAGCCGCGTGTTCATTGTCCAACGATGCCAGCAGACGGCGCCCCTGTCGAATCGAACCGTCTGGCCGGTGAATACAGCGCGCGTAGAAGAATGGACCTCCAGCATAATCCCCTTGATTGCTCACGATGTCAACGTAAAGATGTTTTCACTACGCGCGAATGTAAACAAGCTTCTCGAGGCGCGCGCGAATCAATGGCGACTAATGCAGTTTGTGCGGTACTGTTGTTACAACGATCGAGTGATTGCGTCGTTGTTGATCTATGTAATTGCGACCGGGTTTTTGTGCGACGAGTAAATGAGCATAATTGGCTTCGCGAACGGCAGAAGCGCGCACTTTCACAGTTATGCGTGGACACTCGTTGCTGCGTTTTGAAGGCACCTGTAGCGAAGCTCCGTGGGCGAAGAATGCGCCGAGGAAACAACGGACATCAAACGCACTGGCAATTGCACTCGACAAGTGAATCCAGCGAAACGGAAACGCCCAAATTAATGCGATGAAAAGAGTATTTTGCATTACATCCTCGTCATGTACCTGGTTACACAAAGACGCGAGATCGCGGCCATGACACCGGAAAGGTCATCACCGCTGTTAAAACAGAAACACGTGTGACGGCCAAATTACGATGTAATGACAATAGACAATACGATAATTCATACTGTAATAACCGACCGGCAATACATTACTCAACCGACCATGCATTTACGACAGAAGTAGGACGACATTACGTATAGTAATTGTTATTTTATGCTAAGTGCCTATGCAGGACTTTAGGACGTATAATCACATGGTAACAGTTTAATTTCAAAAAGGAGTCGTTTAAAGCCAGCCGGAAAAGTGAAACGAATGGAAAGGACCGTATAAAGAAGACACCGGAAGCGCTTAGCGCATAGACGGAGAAGAGGTCGAATGCAACAGAGATTGGAAGACTGTACATATAAATCACATTAGAATTGCTTGTACTTTTGTCAAGCTTATTAAACACAATTTGGCGAGCATTATTTCTTCCTTCAGAAATGTTAATATGTTTTAAAATTAAAATATTAAATTAACAAATATCTGACAAGTGCAAGTTTATACGTATATTGATCAATGAGGAACAGTTCAATAGACACGGTCTGTTTAAAATATTTTTAGCAAGCATTTTGGATAAAGTCGAAATGTGCGTATATGACCTATCTGGCGGTCAACGATATTAAGAACAGCTATATCTCGTAATGCGTTTGGCACCAATAGTCCTGGAATCTTTTATTTTAGGTTGTTTTGCATGTTGCACCATTATGACGGCGGCTCTTGCACTCCGGGTTAATTGTCACTATCGGTTCACTCGATGCAGTTCGGCTCTCAGGAGTCCGACAGAGAGGTAACCCAGGCTAACGGAGCGGTCATCGAGTGTGACTCACGCAGCCTGCCAGCGCCGCGTACGGGCACTGAGGCGCTCTTAAGCTGTCCAGGCGGTCCAGTGCAGATGTCTTCACCAACATATCTAGGACTAGGTATGATTTGTATATTAGCAAATGTCCTGTCCTCCGGATGGCACTACGCACACGCAAAAGAGGGTTTCCCGAAGCTTCCGCAAATGACTTTTGATGTGGCGTACGTTTAATGTTTTTTAGTGTTAACGTAAGACGTCCCCAAGAGATCGCGACCTCGGAACCAACTACCGTATACCAATACAAGACGGTGCAGCGCGCGCTATTTACATTGTTCGAGAAACGTACGTAAGCAGTTCGTCCGCCCTTCTGGAGGTGCGCCTAGCCAGACCACACACGCACAGAAAATGCAGTTGTTTGCATTTATCATTGCTCAACATTTTCAACGACAATATTTTAATTATATAAGAAGTGGTATAGCCTGATGAGTATTCTGATGAAACACGACGAAGCTCAGATGGCTCAATAAATAATTGCAACGTGTCTACGTGATTTGTTTGCAAATTTCATTATTTTGAATTGTGATAGGTAAAAAACTTCAACGATACCTTCCATATCTTTCATTTTATATGACGCACCACAGTTTGGTGATTATTCTGAGGTTGCTGAATAAATACGCTAACATCGCGCGCTGCCTGTCCCACAGGCGCATGCACTTGCCTCCCGAATGGCGGACAAAACCTTCAGTGTAGACTGCCATTTTCTCGCTCAGTGACGCCTCCTGTCCAAATAGAGGCTCCTCGCTCGGAACAATCGCAGAAACGTTATAACAAAATCGATTTACGTGTCAGACGGTACGAAGCTTAACACCGGATATCCGAGAAACACTTTTGCTTACCAGATATCTTGCTGGGTGTGTATGCAAGACAGGCATACAACGTCTATGTAATTGATCACATTTTTTTAAACAACGTTTACGTTTTAAAACGTTCCATGTTGATTTTAATTGTCATGCGCTCGCATTTTTTCACCTTCTTCGGTCGCGACCTTCCCCGAAATAGCCGAGCTGCTAACACTAACAGCGACATCAACTTTATTTATATTGCGCTGACGTCGTACTTTTAACTGAAACATAGCCCACTTATACCGACACCGAACACCAAGTATGAAAATGCTACTTTAACTCATCCAACGACATGGATACCAGAACCATAAACCCAGGCACTTGAGATTCGAGGGTCTTCGCAGTCTGAATCAGACCCAACAGCAACGGTTTCCCACGGTTTTGTCGAAACATTTCATAACGCGTCGGTGAAAAACTTGCCGCCGTCGTCTCGTCGGAAAGTTTTGTCTTATACCTGGCGACAATCGTAAATAAGCGGCATGAGACGAAACGTCATTTCAGCGAGATAAATGTGGCGCTTGTGTAATAAATGTGTAGCGAATGCCAAATAGGTTACGTACGCACAAACACAAACTTGTTAACAGGCGGCGACACAAAGACAGACTGTCGCATTGCAATATCCATGTTTAAATGGACTTATATATAGGGGACGCGCGAATGAAAATTACACTTTGTAAACACAACTCTTGCCTGGCAGTCGTCGGAAGACGGATTATATTATCAAAAAGTGACAAGAGTATAATCAAATCAAATAACTATAGTGTTTTCACGAATCCACGTCTGTTTGAAACCGAAGCACAACAAGTCTCGATTGTGCATCCTTCCGTATACGCCGAAGGATTGCAGCATTAACGCTGACGCTTCAATTTGATTTTTTGTTCATCTAATTTCAAATTCATTTAGCCAAAAAGCAAATCTACCTTATATCCAAGTATGGTAGCTCATTGGTGAAACATTTTATGTAGCTTCTGTGAAATCACCAGACGATTTATGAATTTATTTAATGTTTGAGCAATTATTAATTCAAGCGATTCAGCTAACTGGAATCTTCATGAGTATGTATCACGTAGACGGTTATGCACGTGATTCTGTGTCGACGTTGTAGACATTCCTTGCTCTCTTGAAAACCACATCACCGGTAAGTTCATTGGTTTGACGGCTAATTGTCGCGATACGTTAGCAAATTACCACATGCAGCGATCAAAGTCCATTCCTTCGACCATTTAAACAAAATAGGCCTAAGCACTTTTGTTAGTTAACCGACTTCGGGCACTCCATCAAATAATCCGTCATGGTGTATACCAGTAGAAAAAGCAGTTTTAGTACACTAACTTAATACGAAAATCCAGCAAACTCATAAATAAATAAAATAAAATAACTGAAACATTAACATTTTACAGATTATCACTGAGAGATTACAACATCCAAAGCCCTCAGAAAATGTGCCTACAAAAGTCTTAGAGTAAGCACCAAGCATACTGTTAGAATAGTGGTAATTGGAACCATGGCAGACTCGTCCCGTGAATAAACGGTCATCGAAAACAGAGGACCGAGAACCGTGCAAAACCGTGAAAACAGAAACTGTGGCTGCTAGCACACACACACACACACACACACACACACACACACACACACACACACACACACACACACACACACACACACACACACACACACACACACACACACGCACACACGCACACACGCACACACGCACACACGCACACACGCACACACGCACACACGCACGCACGCACGCACGCACGCACGCACGCACACACACACACACACGCACCATCACACACGAACGCGCACGCACACGCGCACAATAATTAGCGGAAATGAACTGACGTATGAATATTTTTTCTAGAAATGCCCTACTTGTATTGTGGTATCAAGAAACAAACAGACGGCGTCTGGCCTACTTTGGGCAATGGTAAAGGTTTTTCATTAAACGATCTTATTACCTCGAACATATGAACACAGATAACCGTTAGCCTACTTTAGGCAATGTTTTGCAGGTGGAACAACAATGTAATGCTTTCAATGAGACATGCATCCGGTTCACCTTAAGATATTGAACGCGACTTGCAACGTGGGCTATAGAAATGAAGCACTCAAGTGGAATCCATCTAAACAAGAAAAGGCCTAAAGACCGCGGAAAGAAACTTCCTATGGTTTTAGACCCTGAAACCTGCGGACAAGATGTATGCCGTGGCCCAGGCGAGAGGACTGTAGCGGGCGGTGGTTTCTGCTAATCACTATTATATAACTTTATTTATATTAGATAAATATTACTAAACTGCATAATATCTTAATCGATGTAGTCTGTTGTTTTCCGCGGTTCGTTTGTGTCATTATAGTTAGATTATGTGACCGCCATGCGACGTCACTGTACCGCCCAACCGTATATACAACGATTACAGAGTTCAGAACTTGGCAAACCACCGCCGGGCAGTGCTATGTTTATACAATCAATTAATGAATCCGGCTTTCTGGCGGGAACAATACAGGCCTCGTGCCAGTGTCAATCTCCACTCGCGTCGTGTCCCGGACGTCACATTTCACAGCAAGGACGACGTGGTGCTTTTGAGGAAACGCCACTGGTGTCTTAATGCAGGATTCCACATGTGACGTGCGGACGAGGCAAAACAAGGAACGTAGTATCCAGTGAAAACTAATATAAGTAGTTCCATCGGAAATGCCAAGAAGTGACGTAACTAAGCAGGTATTCTACATTCCGCATGCGTTTTCGTACGCGTTTCCGTACATATGGAAGGACCATCGTCAGTCCGCACCAGCGTGGTCTATCTTCTGTGGTGCGCAGCAGGACCGGTACAGGTGTAGACCCACTGTATGTTACAATCAACCAGTTTGTCATCTGGCGCTCCGATCGTCTCGTACTGTCTATGGTGCCTTGTGTATAGTAGCTTTTGGGATGTCGTTGTAAAGGGTAATGTGGCCGGGGGAACGTGCGATCGTCTCATCAGTGATCAGAACGTAAGGTAATGCGATCAGAAGGTACTGCGGTGGTGGTGGGACGGTGCCAACCTCATGATCAAAAGATACCGCGGTAGTTGTAATAACGTGTGGTCATCGTCATCAGAAAGGTACCGAGGTAGTTGTGATACGGTGCCAATCTCTTGATCAGAAGGTACCGCGGTGTTTATGATACGGTGTCTTTCTCGTCACCAAAAGGTACCGCGGTGTTTATGATACGGTGTCTTTCTCGTCATTAGAAGCTACCTCGGTAGTTGTGGTGTTGCGCCAAAAAGTATTCGATGGCTGGATGGTGGTGGTGGCGGTGGCCATCGCAACCACCATCGCAAGATGGTGGTGGAACTGTTTAATACCCTCACGGATCTACCACAAGATGATGCAATTTATACTCGGAGGTTGCAACCACGCTGACGCTCACCAGAAACATATTCTACATTTACCAAATATTGGGGGCTAACCCTCAATATAATTTTTTTGGGGGTGGGGATCAGCCACCAAGTAAGCTACCGTTCCGACGCCTATTATAATGACAGGGCACGCCGCATTTTATGTATTCCAGTATCGTGTCATTTTACCTCTTCTGATATGTAATTGAACTATAATAATAATAATAATGATACTTAATTTATATCGAACTAACTACAACTTCGCGAATCGATGCGTTCTATCATATATAATACTAAAATTGTTAATATAAAGTTGTAGAGCACAAAGAGGACAACACACAAATAAATAAATAATTATAACTTAAAACCTGATAAAATGTACTAATAAGTCTACGAATAATGTACGTCGTTACTAAATAAATATAGTTGGACAGTTGTACATCTACATGAAATCACTAATACAAATGTGAGTCTTGAAGAGAAATGTAATTGCACCGATTGTGTAAAATAATAAATTATTAATATTGCCTTTATTGTCGTCATAATCGAGCGTTGACTGCAGTGCGATTGATTTATTCTGACTACTTCCGCCGGTCAAGCCTGACCCCCGCACAGTTCCGGTGGTACGAGAATATGACAGATGTCGCCTGTCACCCGTCAGACATACGCGGGCCGCCGCTTTGTCTCCGCGGCGCCGAATGTCGCCGTCTGTCTGTCAGACCGCCGCCGTCTAGCGTTGGTTTATGGAGCTCGCGCCCACACACACAGCGCCCCTTGGCGGACACTTTATAAATCATTACATCGACCGGGGTTGGCGGGCCAGACAGCAGCTGTATTAGACATATCATAACTTTACTTGTGCGCTCGTGACAGAAATCATAATTTTACTGAGGGGTGATCTCAAGACACTCCACTATATATTGGTTAGCCGCAGTTTCGTTTAGGTGTATTTTCCAAGACACGTCGTGTTATTTTCGATAACAGTTACGGTGTAGACTTCGAGAGAAGGCAGATGGATTTATATAAATATTATGACGGTTGAAATGTCCTCTGCGTGCGAGTCCAGAATGCTCCAAGTCTAGAGCCAGCAACCTTTTTGAATGAAAGGCCAATGATCATTTCTTAATATTGGCTATCACTAGTGCAATCGTCTTGGAACCTGATATGTCTGGTGCTCGGTGTGTTATGCTAAGATGTTTATATAGTATCTATATAGGCAGAATCCCCTACGCATTGAAGCTGAACTTACACATTTTGGCAGTGTATAAATAAATAATTTTTATTATTATTATGAAACATCAATGGCACATTTTGAAAAGAAAATACTGCTAAAATACACAATATTTAATGTCCGCGTTGTCGTCATGCAACTGGTATTTGACCAAGTGCTCCACGACAAAGTGAGCTTGGCGTGTGTGATCAGTTTAAGAAACTGGTGGCAGGTGCATTTGGTTGCAAGATACACCTCATTGAATGTCACTTTGAATGCCAAAGGGCCACATTGCATTTGGGTGAACGTCATCTACACAGCTTCCGGCGCGTCGTCGACTATAACGGGCTGAACAATAACATCAATTACGAGCTCGAAGATCTGTAAAATGCTCTGCAAGCTCCCTTCTCAGCAGTTCAGCGAATACTTAGTACCTTTCTGGTCAGGCCTGGGGTAATAGTAATATGTAATAGTAACGATTACAAATATTGAAATAATAGTAATAGGTTGAGCAAAAACTCAATGTAATAGTAATAGTAGTAGTAAGCAAAGTACTAGTAACTGACCTATTATTTTATATTACTATTGAACATTTATACCGAATTTTAACTGCAAAACAATTTCATTTGATTAGGTTATAGATTTCACTAGTTTCTCCATGTTTTATGGTTGCTGCCCCCATGTTCACTTCAGCATGGCACTGGTGAAGTTTTACCCTAGAGTTTTATGAGCGTTTACATAGCAAGAGACACTGGTACAGTGTGACTGCTGCATTGACTAAAGGGATTAAACTGGGCTTTCACTGCTTTGAAGCCAGTTCTGCCAAGTTGCTAATTACCCTTTTCAAGTAAGCCTGTGGGTTTAGTGACTGCCTCAACGGTGCACACAATTCAGCCTAAACTACAGTGGGTGTAAAAACATCCTGATGTATTTGTACTTGAGCCAATATTTAACTGTCCACCAAGCACCAAGCAGCAGTAGAGCAATGTGGCTTAATTAGACTGTAATATAATCCACCAAGTTATGTGGCATATATTTTGTTGTAAATATTTAAGATTTTTTATACTTTATAATACTACCCTCAATGTGATGATGATGAAAGTACTTGACATTCTGAAATATCATTTCAAATTATTTGGGCATAAATAGCAAGTTAGCTTTATTATTCACCCGTCTTGTTTAACTTCCTGAGACTGCGAATCAAACAATTGTACTTATTGTATTTATGCATACAGTGCATTATACCATAAAATTTAATAGTAATACTAATAGTAATAGGAATAAATCAGCATGTAATAGTAATAGTATTAGTAATAGAAAGGAACCAAATTAATAGTAATAGTAATAGATTACATTGCAATGTAATTGACCCCAGGCCTGTTTCGTTATCAAGAATGTTGAGAAATGTAATAATTGTGTCTCCCACACAATTGCAACTTGATCTCGAAAGCGGAAACGAACTGGAAGAAACGAACTTGATGAGTTCATTGGATAGATTTTCTCGTCCATTAAGTTGAAAATTCAGCAGATTTATATATATATATATATATATTGACGCGAGTGTAAACTAAATACTGATTTTAAATTAGCAGGAGGAGGAGGCAGATGGTAATAGCGATGCGGTCGGTATTGCAAGGAACTGTGTTAAATTGTAGATTGTGGTTTTAACGATACTGTACTTCCATAGCGATTTCTGTAACTACGCTATTTGCTTTACATTTCTTTAACTTGTAATTTACTTGGGCAACAAAGACACACATGCATAATTGTATCGCGCATTCACGTGATGAGTCCGATTTGGAGAGTCACTTTTCACAAATAAACGACACTCAGTAAGTTGCACAACCGAACTAGCGTGCCTTAATGCGTAGGCCTACTAGGCAGATTATCCAGTTGTCTAAACTTCGTTGCTGGGTTTACAATACTGGGCTTAGGACATAAATTACATGTATGTATAGGACCAGTGTAGTTCCGTGTGTGTTGTTGATTTAATCCGGATCTCCTGAAATACGCAGACGATGCTGGCTATCCGTCGGGCCCAATAATAGCCTGGCGAAGGTCATTCATTAAGTGGCATGGCCGCTGACGTCACCCCTAAAGTTTCGACCGTATTTTGACAGTTTAGCATTCCATCTGTTGACATTTCGTGCAGACTATGACTGAACCGATTATCTATTATTTTGTAATTGCAAACGTCTGTTGGAGATTATCGCCGTTTAGAATATTGATGTGATGTACGAGTGACGTAATGTGCGACATTACCGGTGGGTTCACACGAGTAGCGGCGTTGTGTGAGTGATTGCGACACTTTTCCGCTGCAATATCACCCCGGATAATATACACGTCCATCAATCTCACAGGGCAATATCCCACAGGATTGTCACGCGTGTAGATATCGTACATCAAGACAAGTTACACAAACCACACGTCAGTACTTGTGTCATGCAATTTCATGCTTTTTATTTGGAATATACTGTCATAAATCATCGCGTCGTCTATGCAGAAGAGGAGGAAACACTAGGTGATGAACTCTGCTGTGCAGGCATGCAATGCGACGTGGACAGAACGCAGTTGACCTCCCGTTGTGTTTCACCAAATACATATAGGACATTGAAAGTGGTTATCCTTGAAATTTGAAGAAAACTTGTTTATGTCAATTGAGTGCAATTTATTAGGCATATTAACAGGTTTAATGATAGAATGTACTGGCAATGAAATGATGCATAGTTAGAAGAGTGTAATTGTTGGAGTGATTTCGTTGTCATGTTGTCCACGTAATACTCTTAGGTGCAGAATGACACGGCTGTTTTTTAGTAAATATTGATAGGCGTTGTACAGGCCGGCGTTTTAAAAGTGCTGGAGGTATGTGATTTTGACGAAATTTAATCAGCATGTTAATGACATGATGGTTGCAGTTGTGATGACGTCTCAACATTTTCTCAACCCCAGTTTTCTGAAAATTTTACAAAACGTTAACGTGGCCACCAATGGGACCAATCAGCTGTGCTCGGTGCCCGAAGGAACAGCTCGCGTCAGAGTTTTAAAAAGTGGACCGCAGCAATTTGAGTGCGTCTGCGGAAGACGACACCTGTTTCAACAAACAACGCCGAAACGCCTTCAAACACACGTGTTCCCCGTTTGTTTTTCGTTTTACTCCAAGTAAAGGCAAAGAAGGTGATGTCTTATAGAGCGCGGTATCCTGCTGAAAGCACGTCACATTTCACCGTATGAGCAGACATGTTAATTGTGATACAAACTTGACTTCTCTGGGAAACATTCGACGAGAAGACAGACGTTCACATATAGGCATATCCACCACTGTTTGTAGCCAGGTATTAGTTTACACAGGTGAATTAATTGAGGCAACGCAGAGTGAACAAAATTGGCTAAACTTGGAAACAGCACCAAAAGGGCTGGAACCCGGATTCGGTTGACGAGGAGTCCATTTTGATGAAATGCACAGTGTTTTTTGTAATTTAAAAAGCCAAACATTATTCACGGTATAATGAATCTGTTTATTGAAATTTGCAATGCATGTGAGACCAAACACGGAACGTGTTATTTGATTATGTCGTCTCTGGTGATTTAACACTGTCTCGCCTGGGCGTTCATTCAAACGAGAACGACACATTTACACACATGACGACACATTAAAACAGTACATTAAAACGACAAAGAACGAACATACATTGAATGGTGGAAGACGTTTTTCGTAAGCGTTGCCAGCTTTTTCATTAGCAGAAGTTGACACCTATGAGTTTATACATTAACAATGTCAGTGCGGCGGATATGCATCATGTACACATGGAACGGGGCCGTTGAACTTACGACGGGCGCACGTTTGATGCACTGACCGGTCGCAGTCGAAACTGGCAAAAGGAATGACAGACGAGCTCCCCAAATTACACAAAAAACTTCTATGTGCGATACATATCCAGGCGGCCATGTGGCAATATCGTAGTGTTGTGTCAGGCACTGGAGGGAAATCAATCGGGACGATGACGGCGGACTCCCAAATTGATTTGATTAATCTCGTCTGGGTGCTGCGGTGACTGCGTGGCGCCACAACCACGACGCCGTGCCGTGCGTAGCGCTGGCACATGACACCGCGAGTGAATCCTTTAATTATTGCGCGTTAATTATAATCTAATTAGCCGTATGGTGTTTATGTGAAGACCGTGCGTAGATCGCAAAGCAGTGCTACGGTCGACGGTGTCATCAATGCGCTGACGAGGGTTGAATTCGTGTTTATGACACGGCCCCCAAACCACTGGTCAGAGTGGTCATTAATTTTAAAATAATGCTGCGTGTCACTGTGCATGACAGCCGACAGGCTAGTCACTATACAACATGCGGTCCGACGGTCTATCTACTTTTCAAAACAGTTGCAGCAGGATTTAACCACATTGCGTGCTATCCAAAGCATAAACCCCAAGTGGCATGTGCCCCATAAGATTTTAAACAAGATTTAACAGCATTTTTGCAACACAAAACATAATCCGAGATTACTAGTGAACACATAAGACAATGACTTAAAGGAGAACGGTTTAATGATAGTGCAACATCTATTACTCGTGTAATCCGTCTCCGCACGATATTGATAAATGTAGTTTTTAAACATTATATTCATAAGCTGATTAATTTTGTTCCATTCATTCATTGACGTCGACTGTGCGAATAAGTAATTTCTAAAGCACTCCAGTTTTGCATCAGACGATCAGAACGATGATTAATTTGAACTACCAACAGCGTGGTCAGCTGCTTGTACTGCAGATATTACCTGCGAGAATCGACGCATACACGCACAGAACTTTGTCCTATAGCGCCGCATTAACCGATAAAATGCATCGCTATGAATTCGTATGGTTCGGCGAACATTTGTTTATGGCTCGCTTTGATGCTTCGAACAGCAAATACACCGTTAGTTAATTAAGGACACAGTTAATCCCCGTGATGTTTGAACACTCAAACGCGAGCGCGCACGCATACAAGAATGCACGCAGGCATGAATGAACGAAAGCACTCACACGCGCGCACACACACGAACGCACGCACGTACGCACACACGCTCGCACGCACCACGCACGCACGCACGCACCCACCCACACACACACACACACACACGCACGCACGCACTCATACACACGCACGCACGCACGTGGAGACGCAGCAATCCACTAGAAATTGAAATATTGGCACAATCTCTGCAACGGCCAAATCCTTGTAAATTTGTTTCCATGCAGCACAATATTGCTCTTTCCATACCACTGGCACGTCATTTTAATGCCGTAAATTCGGAAATAAAATTAAGACCTGTCCCCAATTGAATTCACCGGACGTCGCATGACAGTGGTTTCCGGAGAATGACAATGCATTGTGGTTGAAACTGTTGGACCTAACAATAAGTGATCGATGACTAAACTGTTGCGAAACACAAACATTGTTATGCACAATCTCCTTTCCACATGTCAACATGGTTGATGTCAGCGACTTAGGATTAGATGGTTCCACGTGGTCGACAGTTCTGAATTGAGAGACCAACTTGACACAGAGATGGACGAGACTCGTGCGCAGCCAGAGTGATTATCATGAAGCACGAAACATTGCAGGGGAATATCACGTACTCTCGCTATATAAGTACTCCTGATACAAGACAAAAGTACATGAACAACATCCGAGAGTCGACCTGTCTAGAGCCAAAGGACTAGGCGATGTCCCCAAACCGTTAAGGTAATAAAAGGTCACTGTGGAAGCTTCCAAGTATATGGACTCCTGCGATCGACCCGGTCAAGGGATGAGTGAATGATACAAAAAACAACATTTAAAATGAATAAATGTGAAATCCCCGTTCGTTTTGGCAGCGCCGGATTTAGGACTGTGGTACTCTTAGGCAATGGTTGACCGGTTATCGTACCATACATTTAGTTCTCACTCCTTCCTGCCTTCACAATAGGGATTTCACAGCATATTGTGGGGGCCCATGGACAACTTCCCCATCTGCATTCTGGTCTTCACCCGTGGATATAAGGAAGAGTTCGACCAAGTTTCAATGTGTTCCTTGTAGAGAGTCGACAGTAAGTAGAAAGGCAGAGGGTCAGATAAGGCGCGACAAAGAGGGGAACGGGGAGATTTAAGGTCGCTAACTCTGCACTGAAGGAAAATACAGAAACAATATCGGGAAGGAGTGAGAATTTTACACATGCTCTTAAACACCAACTATAAATCTAAGCATGTGCGCAGAAGAAATCGTAATCTACAAATGTACTCTCTCCTGTACGTAAACTAATTTTAGGCTGCAACAGTCCTTGAGAGTGCGTACCGTCTCAACCACTGATCTATATAATACGGATAGGAAGCGTGACATTAAGAGGCCGGCTTGAGGTGAAGACAGTCCACTATGTTGCTTTTCCCATTATGACGTATGTAGGCTTCCCAGCCGTATTGCGTCACCTTAGTTACGCATACCGTCCGCAGAAACGCTCGAATTTGATCACGGAAGTGAAATAATGAAGTGTCCCGACTCTGTGCCTAGATCCGCGGTTTCCGCCTAAAACGCCCGGTTAACGTGGTGTCGTGTTTCATGACCGCCTTCTTGCGACATCTGCGTCTGCACCTTTTTTGACGGCGCGGTATATAATTATGTATATGAATTCCGGTGTATGTACTGCCGTGCAAGGGTAGGCTTAAGCGGTTCTTAAGCCCTGGCTTGCCAAGCCATTGTGAGTAGGTCGCCGTAAGTCCCCAGTGACTGTCCGAACTTGCCTTTGCTGTCCCGTCAACCCGTAGCTGATGATGTGATATTAATAATTGTGTTAAATATTGCATGCATTAGAAATTCCGTGAGAGAATCGGTGCTGTTTACGCTTCACTTCATATCGAAGCCCCCAAGGTACATTTTTATAGACACGTATTGCTTTAATAAATTTTAATTACGAGGATAATTATTTATAATAAGCCCGAAATAATGTGTGCAATTTCAATTTTTTTCGCCTGTGAACTTTCAAATTGTAAACAAAACAGTCATATACTAAATAAACTGGGTTATTTGTAATTGGCTCTTATCGCACTGGCACGGTTCTCACGGTCGTTGAAACGCACGCACGCACGCACGCACGCACGCACGCACGCACGCACGCACGCACGCACGCACACGCACACGCACGCACACGCACACATGCACCAAGCCACACGTTTTGCTGATCATTTTAATGACAATTATTAAACCCTGATTCGTGGTACCGGAACAGACAATAAATCTAGATAATTAGAAAATATTCTACACGTGTACTCGTGTTTTTTCGCCTCGAATTGGCTGACTTGAGTCCCTATATTCCAGACCCCCTCAAACACAGATTAGCGCACTCCTCGTGCAATCGTCCTTGGCTCCCACCATCCTTCTTGATAAATGTTCCTCGTGGGTAACCGCAGCAGGCTGGGGCAACAGAAGCGTGAGTCAGGCGGACCACGAAACTCGGCGACCCCACCCGTGTTATCGCACACTGCCCTAATTTCGCATGCCTAATTTGTTTCCTCCATCTACGCTTCTCATTTTTATCTTTTTAGGAACCAAAGAGAACCACAAGTATGACTGTCGGAATAATGATGACAGTTTGGAACAAGACATAACACAATGCTAACAGACACGACGGGAGACATTTGTTGGAACCAGCTGGGCCGGTTGTCATGCAGCGTGACATCATCACTTCGGTTCTCTATTACGCCGGCTCTTACATCAGAGTAAGTTACATGAGCGTCACATCAAAAACAACAAGTATGTCGCTAAGTGCCGGTGGCCCCGGGCTTCGTCGCCGGGAGGGGTCGGCCGTCGAGTGCTTTTCGTCCGCGCTGTCGTCTGCCGGGATATCCCACATCCATCAACTCTGGAGTTAGGACGCCGAGCTTTCAAGAGAATGCTAGCTACGATTATCCAGACTCCGTGAGGTGGCGCCACCGTTTGTTACCCAGACGTCCCGGTGTGAAAAAGACGATTGGCGTGAGATCGTCTCATCATCCGCCATCATATTGAACGAGACCACATAAAAAATTCGTTTTGGTGTGATCTGTGAATTTTTGAGCACTTTTACATGAGACATGATGCAGAATATACCAATATTTCAAAATCCGTCACCAGATTGTAACAAATTGACGGGTATCAGGTTTGGGTGGATTTTTCGAAAGGCGAGCTGTGCCATTTTCACGAATTTTTCACACAAGTCAGTTAATTAATGTTTCATACGCTGATAAAGTTTAAAGAATATCGATAAATTATCTATCCAGCACGAGATAAGTTATAATGGCCGCCTATGTAAAATCCATTGTGGTTTGACCCCCGATTGTCTCCCGACAGGAATGTATTTTTGTTGACATTGTCGTTATATGCTTTGTATTTGTTCATTTACTATCTGTCGAATAAAGATGTTCCAGTTCCAGATTGGCTACTCTGAAGCAGGCTAACCAATGGAATTGACTATCGTGCTGAATCGTGAAATAAGATAATTTTCAGTTTACGCAAAGCTTTCGGACCAACTTTAAACTTCGATTATATTGACAAAAGTAACGCAATGAAATAAAACGGAATTGCTAACGCTAACCTTTACGTCGTCGGTTCAAATCCCTTAATGGTCAACTTTTTAACCTCGGCATACGCACCCATCGTAACCCCTGCCCACTAGTCTGATAATGCACCAGGAACGATGCCATGAAGTGGATAAACGATGCATACAATTACTAGCCGAGTGACCAGGCGTTGACCGTGGAAAAAAACAGTCATATGTATGTGAACCAAGAGATCCCCATCGCCACGGAAGAATGTCGAAAAAAATCTCAATCTTCGAACCATCCCAACGGATCCGCTAGATCGCACAGAAAATGTCAGCCACATACATGCAAAACTGATGGAGACATGAGTCCACAAACAGACAGAGAACCGTATTGTTTTTAAACACGAACTGGTTGATGCGGATGCGTTCTTCATAATCCTTCAGTAAATATAATGTGCACGAATGAAGCTATACTGTGATTTTAACTGAATATCTTGATTATAAGGTGATGGTAAAACAGTAGCTACTACGGCGAACAGAGCTCTGGGTTTGTTAATGGCTAAGACAAAGTGTAATGGAGGAATGCATTTTAACTGTTTTACAAAACTATACGATGGTCTTAAGATTACTGAACATTCTTCAGGATAGTTCGTTTTCAAATTAGAAACTTTAATTTTTCATATCCATATGAGTACTCAAAACAAGACTGGAGGAACACAGAAAGGACGTAGACAACACGAAAAATGAGAAATACACAAGGAGCGGGAAAAAAAGATTGATGTCTACCAATAAATCCGCCCTTACAGACCATACGACAACTGAAAACCATATCATAGACTGGGAGGGAGTGAAAATTGTAGACAAAGAACCCAACAGAAGGATTCGGCATATCAAAGAAGCCATCTGGATCAGAAAAACCAAAACACCCATCAACAGAGACGAGGGCAATTACGAACTGCCTCACGTGTACGATGACGTCGTTCAGCGTCATAGGTACTGATGAAGTCGGCGTGACACGTCAACGAAAGCCTCTACCAGGTAATTTAACATGATTCTTGGATATGAAAAATGAAAGTTTCTAATTTGTATACGATGGTCTGGTGCTCTCCATTATTAACTATGGTTCTGCTGTGTGGGGTACAAAGGAATATTCGGTAATAAAATTAATAGCATGCATAATAGGGCCTGTCGTTTTTTTCTAGGTGTGGGTAAATATACCCCATCAGCAGCAGTACAGGGTGAAATGGGGTGGAAAACCCCGACTCACCAACAATGGCTATCTGTTACTAGGCTCTGGTGTCGTTTGATCAATATGGATGTATCTAGGGTGACAAAACATGTGTTTCTATGGATGATGGAAATGGCCGTAAGTGGGAAACGAAATTGGGGCTACGAAGTATACCATCGTTATAATGACTTAATTATGCATACTCTTACTAATCTAAGAGACCATGTCAATGTAAAGGCTATAATAGAACACACAGATGTTTGCCTGTTTGTATTACAGGAACAGCAATGGCTTCATATTATAAATAGAGAAGAGGGCAGAAATTGTAGTAGAAATAAACTAAGAACTTATAAACAGTTCCAAAAAAAATTTGTAACAGCATTATGTTAAGAAAATTATGCCTAGAAGTAATCGATCAGCATTGCAAAATTTCGATGTGGCGTGGCACCAATCAGAATTGAAAGTGGACGTTTTGAACGAAATTACCCCCCACCTGAAGCTAGGACGTGTTATAATTGCACGAATGAAATTGAAAATGAGTTTCACGTTTTAATGAAATGCCCTTTATATTTTAACGAACGAAAAGAACTAATAGGCTATGCAACAATTAATGACCCAGCTTTTTCCAGTATGAATGATCAAGATAAATTTGTATATTTATTGAGTAATGACAATTTAATAAGTAAAACTGCCAGCATCCTCCATAAAATACTGCACACAAGATTACACAATACAACAAAATAATAGCACGTGTTTATTAAATTAATAATGTTTTTATTTGTACATTTTTGTTTTTACAAGTCTCATAACTCTTTTTGGGTGGTCTTTGTATACAGTGCTAACTTTGAATGTAATGTATTTATTTGTTTTGTATTTTAATGCATGTATACGTGGAGTGAGACTCTAATAAAATACTACTAATACTACTACTACTACTACTACTACTACTACTACTACTACTACTACTACTACTACTACTACAACATATAATGTGCACGAATGAAGCTATGCTACAACAACATATAATGTGCACGAATGAAGCTACGCTACAACAACATATAATGTGCACGAATGAAGCTATGCTACAACAACATATAGTGTGCACGAATGAAGCTATGCTACAACAACATATAGTGTGCACGAATGAAGCTATGCTACAACAACATATAGTGTTGCACGAATGAAGCTATGCTACAACAACATATAGTGTGCACGAATTAAACTATGCTACAACAACATATAATGTGCAGCGAGCGAAAGGAAAGACAAAGTGGACATTAATTAACCGACATAATTAATTGGTAGGAATAATTGTATAGCTTGACTTATCCATTTGTTCTAGATCAGTGACTAATGTGTGAATGCACACACACGCACAGACGCAGGCACGCGCACGCAAGCACTCACGAAGACAGAAACTATACTTACATTTAGAGATGTAGCGTTTCAGTCAATCGCAGTCCACGCGTCGTCCATTCATGCGGCAGATGGAAGCCTCATATTGCTCATAACATTTCACAGTATATGAATTACAAGCTATGCATTTCATAGTGTTCTGCTTCGTTTTTGTCGCCGCATTCGTGTATTCATGACGCATTACGAGGTGTAACTTTAGTCCTTTAATTATGTAGACTCAAGAACATGGGTAGGCATTGTCTGTTGTAGTGCGTCCCTGCCCTCCGGCTCAGAGGCAAAACATTCACTAGGTGAACCGCGACACACGCTGCAATACGAAATTTACACAAACCTCTTTTTTTGGCGACATTCGATATTCCTAAAGGGCACAAACACCGCCCACAGCATACTTTTTACGTACGCCGACGTGCATCAATCACTGTTGGTCGTCATTTATTTGTCTGTGGATGTTTTATAACGGTTCGTTAAAATGCTCGAGTCTATTTCATTTAAAAATCACGTGTGGTGTTAACCAAATTATAGTTTATATATTACGCCGTCGATGTATTATATTGCGTAATTCGGTGGCCATTACATAATCATGGTATTAAAATATGAAGCATTCAAGATTGATGCACTGGGTCCATAAAGGCTAAAGCTAATTAAAACAAAATAGTTATTAGGCCTACTCTATGCGTAACCGACTTTAAAGGAAATAAAAACAAGGCATTGGCTAAAATCCGTTTTTTATGTGTACACAAAGTTTAACATTGTATGTAACATTTGAGAACATTAAAAAAGTACAGAAAAAATACAATTGTAGCATAAATTATATTTTAAACCCGATTCCCGCTAATAAAAAAATGAGCTAGGCGATCACGTGGTATCGTGACGTCACACATGACCCACACTCGCATCAGGCCGACTCTTTCTATGCATTTAGAGCATGTTTATAAGGATAGCTTTTGGGTCGAAACGAGCGTCAGAATGAGTTATTGTGCAATATTCCGATGTAATACAAGCACTAGTCATCATAGAGGAACAAGCAGTTAGCTTACGGTTCTACATGAATCCAATTTTATTGAAAACAATGAATGCGAATGAGCTTACAAGTCGACTAGGTTACGCCGAGCTTGGGCTCGTTTTCAGAATAATTATCTAGAATGCAACCAACGGGAGATAATCTACACCAATACACATACATAGTAACCATATACTGTGTCCAGCTACAAAAAGTAACGTGTGTAATCTCATAATATCTCTAGAATATCGATGTAAGAAGGAGGAGTTGTACCATTTATCATAACAACTTAAATCAGTCAATGAATTTCTGTCGGTGCCGCTATCTCAGTTGGTAAACACGTTGGTTTCTTGTCATTTATTTTGCAGTCGGGCGACGCCGGTTTAATCCTGACACCAAACCATTGCATATCCGAAAATGTCCGGCTGCACAGCAACAAATGTGGAATTTCTAATTTATTGAATTTTGTTGATTTTGTTGGCTTGGTGGACATGGAAATATATAGCAAGATGTAATATAATATGAATTCAAGCAACATGTGTTTTTATTCCCTTTAAACTTGAACACGTAAGAAATCATCGTAAGAAAGCGAATATTCTTTTTGGAAAGTAACCTGAATTTATACCCAACGCACACGTTAACATCCTACTTAACATCCTACTGATATAAATTGAATCATCGTTTCAATTAATCATGATTAAAAAGAAAATTTGTTAGCATTTGTAATGATATATTCTCAGGTGATTTTTAAAATGCCACTTTTCATTATGTAAGTTATTTTTATGAATATTGTGAGATTTTATCCCCACATTCCCATTGCAAGTACATCAGTTTACGCCGTAGATAATCGCCGAATTTGCGCTGTCGCTGTAACATGTAAAACTGTTTCGTTTGCTTGGTTCATGATATGACATTAAATTAGTATATGCATATGATCGATTCTGGAAATATTGTCCATTTGGCAAGTCTCATATATCGTTTTCATTTTTTAATATGATAAAGTAGACATATTGAAGATTTGAAGACAAAACATGCGACATCTTATTATCGTTAATCCTGCTAAAGAGAGGGGTTTTAAGTTACATGTCCGATTCCTGTGATACCACACGAAACACAGAGTCCGTCAGTCTTGCAACATCTCGTATCCTTATAATATTAGACAGTACGTATTTGTATGGCTTTCTGGTACATAGAATACCTAAACTGTCATGTGTACAAATCAACGTTGTTATTGATAACAAAACGGTGTTTCAATGGTATCGAGTTTGTTTTTGTGGGATCGTTAATAATGTGGTGAATGAGGACTAAAAATTGGTTTAGCGGGTATCGCTTACATTTGTTATAATTGGGTATCTGTCGAATAACTAATAACGTATTTATATTAATTTCACCGCTTTATTGAGAATACTTCATAGCTAGCTTGACAAGGAACACATATTTAACAACATATTTTGATTTACAATTTTGTTTCTGACTTAACCATAACACTATTAACATAACATGTTCATTACAGGGAAACTGAAACGGAGCTGTTATAATAATAATAATAATAAATAATAAACTTTATTTATACACCATCAAATCCGGGACTAATGACCCCCGTTCACGGGTGTTTACAAATTGCCAATCATCTAAGAAGCATAAAAACACTTATATGCTGCATATTTCAATATATATATCATCTAAGTATGCATTAATGGTGAGACAAAACCTACTCAATTATAAGATAAACAGAAACACTTATTTTGTTCGATGCCTAAATCGGCAAGATAGAAAACTGCGTGTCGCCATCTTGTTTATATGCAAATTCCAAGCGAGTGGTTTGAGTCGCTCCTATCTAATCAATGTAAATACGCAAGGGACCTGTGCCATACCGCCATACGTGTTTCATCCAGACCTAGTGTGCGAGCCGCGGTCCAACTCGCGGTCAGTTTCGCCATTGTTGGAACTTGGGGTTGGACAGTGACAGTAGCATGAGTAGGTCATTGAATGTGGACGAGGACGTCAATCCTGGTTTGCCAGAATTGTGCAATGCTGGTATATACCAGGAGTGCGCCTTCAAGCGACCGTGTAGGTGCGTACGTTACCGATGACGGCGACAGGAAGTGTGTGCACCAAAAGGGCAATGTTGGATTCGACCAATACGGCAATAACTGATAGCAAAAATAGATGAGCGAGCGAAAAATGAACAAAAATACTTTTTTGAACGATTGCTTGAACCATTACGGTTCGTCCAATCCAAACAATCTTGATATCGTTTGAAAGCTTACAATTTCTGCTATCCAAATATGTGTAAATGATTTCCAGATAGTCATTTCTAAAATAAACTATAAACGCACAAGCGAAACAGACTTGATCCACATCACGTCTGCCACGAACAACAAAGCGAACTGATGGTGTTCTCAACCAGGCACCTAATTCATGAGATATGCTACCTATTCCTCATGATCGGAGTTAGAATATTCAAAGTTGTTCAATGTACGAAAAATGTTGGACATACACGCACGCACGCACGCATGCACGCACGCACGCACGCACGCTCTCACTCAAGCGCACACACGCGCAAACTTTAGAACTGACTGTTGAAGTTAAACAATTCCATCAGAGGGCGAAACCATAGTCATGCCTCGGTATTTATGAGTGCGGTGGGCGGTGGTGGTGGCAACAGAACTTGACTCATCCCTTCTTAACAACTGGTTGCTGTCAGGTAGGAACGTATCCGCTCTATCTACAAACACGTACATGCGAGTAATATATTACAACTATCGTACATGTGTCGGTGACAACTGTTAAACGCTGGAAGCAACGTACAACATCTGGTGACGATATTATGAGTCTACTTGTGTCACGCATTATCTAGACGTCTAAAGTAGCCTAGTCGCCCTGGGGCCTAATAGTTTCGTTTTGATGGTGGGCAAAGCCATGCACCTTTCATACGAATATAGGACTACGATGCCATAATTCATATTCATATTGTTTATCAGTACATGCCATGCCATGCCATGCCATTGAAAAGCCCGTGGTTTGACAACGTCCGAAATGAAGGAATTCCTTAGAATGAATCCCTGAATGTTCAGACTACGAGGCTAATACAAGGAGTGGTGCCTAGTTCCTCTGAAATCCGCCTAGTGGCAACACTTCCATCCAAATTTATACGCGGTATCATTTTCTACACTAAAGAGTGGAAAGCAAAAATACCGGGGCGGATCCAGAGAGGGTAGTTTGGGAGGGGCAAAAACCTCCACTGGCGGCCGACGCAAATTCATGTTCGGTGGTCTGAGCCGGACCTTCAGCATGACTCCGCAGTCGCGCTATCGGGTTGGTATATCGGAAGTCGGGAGGGGAGGGGGTGTTTTTGACTTTGTTGCCACCGCGTCGCCATAACTTCAGCTAATTGAAACGTCGACGGGGCACATTCCAAATTCCTGGATCAGCCTATAAAAATGTGACCGCACTTATTAAAAAGCTTGAATGGGACCAAGGAATTAGTTCAAAATTAAGATGCACTCTGCGACAGTGATACAATACTTATTTAAAAAGTTGTCTGGCTGTTCCGTTACCCGATGGGTGTCTTGAATGTGGGTCAATCACGATCGCGCTGAACAAACTTCGGATTTCGGACTGTGAATGCCCCTGGGCAGGGATTGTCGGATATCGCATCATAATAGTTATCATTACTCCCTATTTTCTATAATAGGGACATTGCTACAAAAAACGACATTCCATTTAGCACACCAATTTGCTTCATATATAATCACTCAACTTACGTCTAAAACGTTTCAATACCCAAACATTACCCAAATAACATTTTGTGGGGCCCCATAAAAAATGTCTGAGCCCCCCCGGGCAACTGTCGTGTCTGCTCTGCCCTAACACCGAGACTATACTATCATCAGCTGTTGTTCCAGGGATCAAGGCTGACTGATATTTGAATATCAAGAAATGGAAATGCTTGGAACATTGGTTACACCAATGCTTTGCTTTGCATTGCATTAAACACTTGGGCATCGGACACTGACAACATGGCCATCACCCCTCTAGTTTACATCGGACACTGACAACATGGCCATCACCTCTCTAGTTTACATCGGACACTGACAACATGGCCATCACCCCTCTAGTTTACATCGGACACTGACAACATGGCCACCACCTCTCTAGTTTACATCGGACACTGACAACATGGCCATCACCCCTCTAGTTTACATCGGACACTGACAACATGGCCATCACCCCTCTAGTTTACATCGGACACTGACAACATGGCCACCACCTCTCTAGTTTACATCGGACACTGACAACATGGCCATCACCCCTCTAGTTTACATCGGACACTGACAACATGGCCATCACCCCTCTAGTTTACATCGGACACTGACAACATGGCCATCACCTCTCTAGTTTACATCGGACACTGACAACATGGCCATCACCCCTCTAGTTTACATCGGACACTGACAACATGGCCATCACCCCTCTAGTTTACATCGGACACTGACAACATGGCCATCGCCCCTCTAGTTTACATCGGACACTGACAACATGGCCATCGCCCCTCTAGTTTACATCGGACACTGACAACATGGCCATCGCCCCTCTAGTTTACATCGGACACTGACAACATGGCCATCGCCCCTCTAGTTTACATCGGACACTGACAACATGGCCATCGCCCCTCTAGTTTACATCGGACACTGACAACATGGCCATCACCCCTCTAGTTTACATCGGACACTGACAACATGGCTGACAACATGGCCATCGCCCCTCTAGTTTACATCGGACACTGACAACATGATCATCACCCCTCTAGTTTACATCGGACACTGACAACATGGCCATCGCCCCTCTAGTACGTTTACATAAATAACATTACAAAGACCGAAATATACTCCCAACAGTAACATGAGCTGCACTGAACCACAAGAGAACACGCCAAGACAGTTATGGTTGAAATGTTTGATATAACTGTTTGGAAATGTGTAAACGTTTGCAACGATTTCAGATCAGACATACAGCAGTTGGCAGTCATGGAGGAAGAACTGACATGTTCTGTATGTAGTGACATTTACAAAGAGCCCGTTTTGCTACAATGCGGTCACAGCTTTTGCGAAGCTTGCCTCGAAGCCATTGTAAACACATCAGCTGGAACTAGAACAGGTTCGTTTCAAAGTATACACAGTGTAATACACGTGTTCACCCTATCTCATCGACCACACTAATGATAATAATTTAATTTAACAGTACCAGGTAGGCTTAATACAGTATTTATATAAAGATAACTTTCTCTCTTGCTGCGCATAAAATCTGGAATAAACACCCCATTACTTCAAATATATATTATACTGTGTGTACGTTATGTAAAAGAACGTAAGAAGTAATTGTTCGTATGTAAACATACATGCGTGCACGTAAACATATTAAGAGAATTTCAGACATTTAAGTGACACACAAACGGCGCACGCCAAGCGGCACACACACACACACACACACACACACACACACACACACACACACACACACACACACACACACACACACACACACACACACACACACACACACACACACACACACACACACACACACACACACACACACACACACACACACACACACACACACACACACACACACACACACTCACACTCACACACACTCACACACACACACACACACACACACACACACACACACACACACACACACACACACACACACACACACAGACACACACACACACACACACACACACACACACACACACACACACACACACACACACACACACACACACACACACACACACACACACACACACACACACACACACACACACGCCTACCTTCATACCTGCATAACAACCGACCGAGAGATCCATTCGCCTACCCACCTACATACGCAGCATTACTGTTTTAACAGAGCCTTTGTGTCCTATGAGATGTTGCTCCATTACCAAGCCATATCAAAGAAACTTTACACTTCACAATATCGTCAGCAAGTACCTGCAGAGCAAACAACGAGATGCACGACTGGGGGAGGAAATATGTGATACACACAATGCAGAAGTGGCCAACATGTACTGCACTCAATGCGGAATTGCGGTCTGCCGACTCTGCTTTTGCCAAGGATCTGGTCAGCACGTACAACATCTGGTGACATCCATAGAAGCAAGACACGCTTCTCTGAAGGTAACTATTAGTGTCACCGTGATATATCAGTCACTTCTAAAATATTGTTTGATCAATTCATCAATAATTACAAGCGGCCATTAATTAAATTCCATACCCACATACCAACTTCACGCAGGCACGTACGCACGTAGGAGGGGAAGGTTACTGATTCACGCAGAAGTCTGTGTTATGTACCGTGAGTAACCACATTTAAAGAAAAACCATTGGGTAGGTTCCTTTATATCATGATGCAGAAAGAAGTGACAGAAGTCAGTGAAGAAGGCAAAGAGCTGGCAGAAATTGTGCAAGGAATCATATCTGAAGTGGCGAAACAACGTCAGCATGTTGATGTAAGTGGCCTATATAATGTTTTATTACGCGTGGTAACTTCACGAAACGTCTATACCAGGGTATATGCGTTGTTTCTGTTATTCCTGTCATACAGAATTGTAATGAGTTTTATTGGAAATGACTCAGTCAAAGAGTTCATGGAACACAGAAAAACACGTGCACGCTCACGCATGTAGACGCACGCATGCACACAAACACACACACGTGCACACGCACGCACGCATGTACACACCATAGGCTTGGGAACAAGGGTGGGGGGGCATTGGCCCCTCCCTGGAATTTCTTCGGGGGACAGACTTATGGTTCTGCCCCCCCCCCCCCCCCCATTAAATGTGAGCGTAAATATTTGTTTTTGTGGCGAGCGTCAATGCCGGGTGGAAATCAAAATTTTACGAGACGATTAATATGTATTTTTGTCGACTGGGAAAGGTGTGTGCAATTGGAGGGCAGACATGTGGTTTTCTGCCCGCCTCCCAATAATACGCGGCGCCGCGGCGAATTTGTTTTTCCAAAGCGTGCGCGTTCGTCTCCCGATGTTATCATTTCAGCTGGTAAATTGACAGCAGCGGCTTGACGTAAAAAAAAAAAAATTCAACAGCAATGTTCCCCCGTGTTCGGATGTCATGAGTTCACACATTCTGTCATGTTTACAGAAGAGTTTGTTGACTATATAGTCGTTTTACAATACGCAATGTCAATTCCAGAGTACGTCTGATTATCGTGAACACTGGCAGCTTCGAAATGCGTTATACCTGTTGGTTGCAGAAACTTCACTTCGAATATGCTGACAAAATAAGAACGGATTGTCAGAATAAAATAACCGAAATCGCCCAACGGTTGGAACAGTTACGTGATAATGCTCTTGAAGATATGGCTGCACTGGCAAATGTTCAATTCCCTCCAAGATTGCACCAGGAACTACAGGCACTCAGCAATGCAGCTCAGTCGATGGATACCCCAAGCATTCCCAGTACAATAGTAGCAGGCATTGACCAACTGGACGCACTTAAGAGTAGGCTGGACGAATGCAGAACAGAGTAAGTTGTTTATTTAGCTGTGCTTGGCCGTTTGAAATTGGAAATTCCAATATAATGACCTTCGCTTGCACGAGTAAGCAGTAAATCAATAATTAATTGATACCACAGGTGTTTCAAATAGATGTTGTACTTATTTGTTTGTAGATTCCACTACTCCTTATTAAATTAACGGCGCTGCCCAAGATCTTTTTGCGAAATAAGTGCGTATCATTGTCCGACCATTTTTTCTGGTGTCACCGTCTGAAGACATTTATAACGTTTGTGTCCGTCTATGTCATGTTTGTTGTTGCTTCATTGTCGTGTCACTGTTCCTTCTTATATTGCTCTCAAATCCATATTGCCTCTGTTTAGTGAAACTAATACAGGTTTTGTCACTTGTCCAAATTGCTCAACCAGTTTTATGGTAAGGCTTTGTGGTTGTGATATAATACCTAATGTTTGATGTGAGGACACTTGTGTTGAATAACTAATGTTGTTTATTTACTTCTTATACTGTTGGGCATATGTATTTCAGATATATAGGTATACTTAATGCTATTCTATAATCTACCAGACAAACCTAATAGTTTTGAAAATACTACGTATCGTTCGCTAACTGATTATATTACATTGTATCTCCCAACGGTAAATGTTGCTGCACAAATGACTATATATAAACTCTCGTTGTCGCTGGTTGGATACGTTAAGTACACAATACTGTGTACGACTTTAAGCCACAATCAAACGTCGAATTCCGTCGCTTCTATCATCAGAAATACTGGAAGAAGCTAGGTTGCTAAACGTTCAGTGATGCAAATACATCTACATGTGAATTGCCATCTTGAGGTGACTCAATGAGTGACAATATAGCAGGTGTATGGAACCGGTCACCGTTTTGTTACATATTTTATTAGATGCAGAACGTTTTATTTTCAGAACATCACAGACAACGATGCAGCATGCAGTGGGGCAAGAGAAAGCGAACAACATCAAGACTGCGTTTGAGTTAGAACTTTATTCCTTCAAAACAGTTGTCGTCCGACTGGAACGGGAATATTTTAATATAGTTAAAGGTACGTTGTCGGTTGTTTTTTATTATTAAAAACGACAGGAACTGTCCCTCAAGTGTTGCACACTTCGTGGCTGTATCTCATTTTAATAAGTTATTATAAAGTGTGTAGCAATTTTTACCCAACATTTCTGAGATGAATGGTGCCAGCCATGAACTCACCAGTACACTGTGCTCACAGGGCTGCAAGTTCTGGCTGCAACAACATCAATGATTTAAAAAGTAATCTCCTGACTTCTGCTTCTTTCCGTCAGTCTTCCAAGATGTAGCAAGTGGCTCTAATGTTCTCTCCGTATCCCTACCCTCTCTCACCTCTCACTCCCTCCCTCCATTCCTCCCCCCGTCCCTTCCCTCCCCCTCCCTCCCTCCCTCCCTCCCTCCCTCCCTCCCTCCCTCCCTCCCTCCCTCCCTCCCTCCCTCCCTCCCTCCCTCCCTCCCTCCCTCCCTCCCTCCCTCCCTCCCTCCCTCCCTCCCTCCCTCCCTCCCTCCCTCCCTCCCCCTCCCTCCCTCCCGCCCCCTCCCTCCCTCCCTCCCTCCCCCTCCCTCCCTCCCTCCCTCCCTTTTAAGATAATTGTTTATACAAAATATTTTACTTTTCTATTTCACGATGCTCTGGAAAAGCAAACAGCTCTAATTATTTTTTATCCGTGTAATATTATCTGAAAAACTTACTCCTTGCAATAATAATGTTGCAATTGTCATTTCAGTCTCTGTTTACTTGTTATTAATAAAATTAAACATCATAAGAATATTGCGATTAAAGTGTGGACATATTGATTATTTCAGATCACGGATGTACACAAACCTACACACCACGCGCGCAATATACTCTACGTTGTCCGTGGGAAGACAAATGCATAAATCCCAAAACACCACAGATGAAATCGAACAGGTTTTACACGGCCAATGCTCCGAATGAGGCTGTTATCATGGAGCAAGTCTCCGGAAGCAAATCATGTTTAGGAAACGTCAAGACTATGAAGATGAATTCAAAGTAAATGACTTGATGTTTGCTGTCGGTTTAGCTGAAGGTGCGCCGTCGGGGAAACTGCACTGTCTGAAGAAACATCAGCAGTATGAATTGATGCACGGACAGTTTAAGTTGCCCGTAACTCTGACTATATCAGTGAATCGCAGCGGCGGTGCTGGTGGTGTACTGTTGACAATCTGGGATGAACACCATCAGTTACAAAAGATGTCCAAATACACCATGTATTTGTCCAGTAAACATCCTTTGTACCCTGTTGTTTTGCCTGGACGAGGTGTAGCAGTTTGGATCCACTGAAGGTGTACTTGTGTATATATATATATATACATTTGAGACAATAACATCGTATGTGTGTGTGTGTGGATGTGTTTGTGTAACATACACGCACGCACACTCGCACACACGCACACACGCACACACGCACGCACGCACGCACGCACACACGCACACACGCACACACGCACACACGCACACACGCACACACGCACACACGCACACACGCACACACGCACACACGCACTCGCGCACGGACACCAATACCCACCACACACAAACACGCGCATACATGCACGGACTAACGCCCGCCCGCCCGCCCGCCCGCACGTATATACGTACCAGGGCATGCATGTATGTACGGATGCACGCACGTACATAAATACATTTATCCTATTCAACAATTATATACAAAATACTGTAGCAAACGTTTATTACAATTGTACATGAGTAATACCATTAAAATAATGCACAGTTTTTAGAGGAACCCATGAATATACCAATACGTTTCGATGTGTTAATTAACATAATCTATATGTCAATACATTAATATTGGAGCAGTAAGTTCTATGTTAATTCGCTTCATTGGTACATTGACCTTCAGGGGCGGGTCCAGAGAGGGTCGTCGGGGGGGTCCAAAATATCCAGTGGTGGCCGACGCAGATTCATATTGGGTGGTTTGAGCCAGACCTTCAGCACGACTTCGCTGTCGTGCTGTCAACTCATGACACCGGGAGACGTCGCAGTAATTTCAGTTTCTCCACTGACTCGGCTGGCTCGACTAGTGACATCGGAAGACGGTGGGAGGGGTGCTGTTGAGAAATGTCCGCCGCCGCCTCGCCGTCAATTCAGCTTCTTGTAACTGAAACAAAGGCACATTCAAAATGTCTAGGGGGAGGTAACGGGGGCCTAATCAAAAAGGTCTGGGGGCTCGCCAAATTCGAAAGGTGTAGGGGGCACGTGCCCCATACCCCTACTGGATCCGCCTATGACCTTTGATCTAAAAGTGTGTGTATGTGTGTACGTGCGTGCGTGTGAGCGTGTGTGTCGTGTGTGCATGCGTGTAGTGTACATACATAATATGTAGATACATAAATTATAAAATGTTTGCTTCCCACATATATAAGCAATTTCTGTCGTAAAACAGTTTCCTGTCCACTCACTTACTTATACTTGGTCACAAATCTGAAACAGCACATTATAATGATGTACTCTAACTATTACGTTCGTAGTACGACAACAAACGAAACACATTTAACTAGTGGATATTATTTATCACTACCTGATCTACTGGTGCCAAATAGTATGCCTTACATATGCACAACATCACCCGGATAACATTTAACGTCCGGATAAATGTAAACGCGACACCGGCCCTCGGGCTGCTCCCTGGCCAACAATAATATTAGATTGGTCCGAGGGCGTAAACTGTGGCGCCACCTGATGGAGCCTAGTTAATCGATTTTTTAAGGCCTGTGAGGTTTCCAGCAGATGTGGGACGCAATTCGACGCATCGTCGTGCTTTCAATATTTACGATAGTGTCGAGTGTTCTGGGAACTTCTACGGATAATTTACACCACGTTGTTACATACACACACGCGAGTTAATTATAATTCGTGCATAATGTAAGATTATTTTGCTTTTGGAGAATTGTTAAATGCCTAACTGGTATTAACATGAAATAACCCTTATATCGTCCACTACTCTGTATTTTGAGTTTGACTAGCAAAATGTCCTCGCATGGTGGATTGGTTTGGTTTAGTGATGTCTAAGATGGCCAGATGCAGTTAGTTTGGTGCTTTGCACTCTAAAATTTTACCTTGATATCACTAGGGTCTGAAACTTGAAAGATATAGTTTAAAGTTATAACAGACAGTGTGCAGAGTCAGAGAGGGCCTGGTATAAAATCTTCCCCCCTCGTGGTACACAGTAGTGGCCGACCACATTTTAAACTTTTTTAGAACTTAACAAATTAGGAACAAAAAAACGGCTACCTCAAATGGTAACATTGATGATCATTAATGTGATTATATATTCTATAAAAGACTTAGTTAGAACATATACAAAGAGACAATATTCCGTGCAGTGTTATCGAACCTTGGTCCAGTTCATTCACTCTCCATTGCTCCAGTTCACTCAGCTGTATGAATGAGTACTTGGCTATATATGGTCTGCCAGGGAGTAAAGTGCTTTGAGCAATCCTGAGCAGACATGCGGTCAAATACATTGAAACAAACACATTGAAATGTTGAGGGATTCAAACACAAATAATTTGAAATGCAAAAGTATTTAAATACAAATACATTGGTATTTCAAATAATTTTCAAATTTGAATTAAAAATTATACGTGTCAAATAGTGTTTATGAGGTGTTTAAACATGTAACTAGCAAGTAGCAACCACAATATTTTTCCAACTAAAATATTTCAGTGCTACTAAAATTTAAGTTTTAATGAAAAGCCAGAAATTATTTTTATGTGGCATTGTTTCAGTAGCTGTGTTCATTCTTTAGTCAGTGTAAAATCTTAAATGGCACCATCTTCACATCCACTAGCTTTTAACATCATACATAACTATATACAAGAACCAATGTCATTATGCAGTCAATTGTCGATATAAAAATGAGTCATTAACAAAAATCTTATAGTCTAACTCTGTGGTAATAGATTAATAGGTAGATTAAGGGGCAAGTGTTAGCTGATTGGTTGGTTAAACTAAGTTGAATTTTTTGTGTACATTGGTCACTTCTGACTGACTACAATTTGAGTTTACGTAGCAGGAGACCCTGGGGTAGTGTGACGCCCTGCTGCAAGGCTAAATGAATGCAATGGTCCCTTGACTCATTCCTCCACAGACTGCTGTTTTCACACAATCAAGGCAATGAGGACAGACCCCACAGCCATGTTTCCCATTCATTCAATGAGGATCACTCAATAGATATATATATATTTAACATCTGTATCAATCAGGCTGCCCTGCCCTGCTGGGCTTTATGAGGGGGGGGGGGAGAAACTGAAAATATATGCAATTAGGGATTTAGGAGTTCACATTTTATAGATGAAATATGAGTGAGGTTCACATTTTGGGAATGGGATAATGGAATCATTCAAAATCAGAGTTATATATTTTTTGTCATGTACATAATACCAAAAGAAAGCACTTTAGCAGCAAGGGTTCGTTGACAACAGTTCCTGAGCAATTTGGGACGATTACTATTTTCTGTGTTGTGGTGCTATGGATTACTGGTGCATTAGATGTTTCATAACATCTACCTGTAAACTAGGTTTTGAACTATAATCACAAGTAACTACACTGTAAGGTGACCTATTAAATTTGGGAACCTGACTTGGATAAAGAAAGGGCTCAACTGAGCTATACTTCCTTTATCACACAAAGGGAATTTGCAGGCAGGTGCCCATAAGAGCTAATCTGTAAATAAGGCCTGACTGTTCTCACATTGGCTTTATTGTCTGTTAGCAGAAACTTAGTTGAATTTGGTGGAAGAAAGAATATTAACCTAATTATTTAAACAAAACATACACCCTAATTAAAACATAAGGCAATTTAATTAACAAATCAGTCTGACCATATTCTCTATTTTATTTATGGAAGCTTGTTCTGGGTACACATATATAACCCTTCTTTAAATGGGTGTTTTACCGGGTTTACTGGTGGATGACCCCTTACATGTTGTTGTAACATGTTATTTCTGACTCTAGGTGCATTGAACATAATTTTTCATGTACTTTAGTTTTGGTAATAATACATACTGGTAAAACCAACAAATAATAATTAAAGGTGTACCTCTTTAAAATACTATTTAGAAAACTAGATTTAACCAGATTTAACAAAATTGCCACGTAGAAAATGAACTCTAGAACATGTTATATATGTTATATTTCTCCTAATTAACCTAAGAATTTTATTCCCGCACTGCTCCGGAACCTTCATAACAGCATTAATTGTCATTTAAATCCTTTTCTTTTACGGTAGTACTTAGAACATTATATACTGCACTTCTTCGTATATCATGTCCTGTGTGAAGGCATTTACATTACCCAAAATTGAACATCTGCCGTTTTGCAGACTACCGGTAAGTGGCTAATAATTATTTTCTGAACTTTGCTGGACATTTAACCTCATTGGACACTAGAAATGTTACTACCAGTAGATGATCTTCTCAATGTATTGGTTGTGCTATTTGGAAGCAATCCATTATTTGGGCATTACTATTATGGATATGTGTTTTCTAAATCACCTAACTAAACACCACCTTGGACATTTAAATACAATACATTCATACACTTACACATATCTGAATACTAACATTACAACAAAATATGTTTAACTTACCCTAAGGTGCAGCAGCAAGTTTGGTGACGCTTTGGTGGAAGCAGATATCTGAGTAGGATACAGCTTACACTTGGCTTTAAAGTTTCCTTCCACATTTTTTAGGCACATTGAAGAACTTGAATACCATGGACAGAGGCTTGCCAGCCATGGTTTGTAGGTTCATAGGCAACTAACTTGTAGTTACAACAAAGCTGCCCTTTTTTGATGATGGTACCACCTGACTTGAGAAGCCACCACCTTCTCTTAACCCACAGACTGCAAACAAATATTTGACACAATAGCAGGTCTTAGCTGCTTAGCAGCCACATTGGTTTGGTACCAGGTAGGTAGTTTGGTTAGCTGGGGCTGGGAAACTATGATCAAAAGACAGGTAGACCAGTGCAACAGAGTCTTGTTATTGGTAATTGTATCTTAGTGACAACTGAGAAGTAAGGTGATGTTGGCTTCTCACACAATTATCTCACATGACCTTATCTTGTCATTATTTCTGAGTGGAAAAGTGGTGAATTGCTAAATGACATAGAAAAATTGCTTGACTTTCAAGAATTCAAACAACAATAATAGGTGTAAAAAAGTTTTACTTGCCATTTATTGATAACCATGTCCAAGATATTTGAAATAATTTGAACATTTCAAATACTTTAGGGATGTATTTAAATACAGATACAAATACTCTCATTTCCTAAACGTCAAATACAAATACTTTGAAAATAGTATTTAAGGTAGGTAGTATGGATTCAAAAAGTGAATTTTGACATTAAAAAAAAGACTTTCTTGGCGTTTTATGTACTTTCATATCCTTACCTCAATATGCAGTTAGTATATTAGCTGAAAAAGTAATAAAAAGTGGCAATATTGAGGTTTCTTCGGATGGCTTTTGGCAGAATTTGGTTATAAAAATTACCTTATCATCGTTTTCTCGGAATACCATTTTTGCTGTGAGTACTTAAAGTTGCTGTGCTCTAGTAGAATAAATACTGGGTATAACTGCAAAATATTTTGCACCGTAGTGCCTAATGAGTATATCTACTGCATGAATTAAAAGAAATAATAATATATTTAATGGTTTCTGAATTATAGGCGTTAATTATGTGAAAAAATTACACAAAATAGTTTTTTTTGACAAATTTTTTTTTTTCACGTAAACAACAACATATCTGATTTCTGTGATATTCATGCAGTAGATATGCATAACAATAATCCCTGTGCTAAATTACAAGTTTGTAACTTGAATACGTTTTTGGTTAGAGCGCGGCAAAAAATACCAAATTTTCCCTATTATGGCGGCCATATTGGATACCTAATTTGCATAATTTATGCGAAACATGAAAAAAACCTTAACTATGTTGGTATGTATCTGCATACCAAATATGGTTGATCTGTGTTGAAAACTAAAGATTTTTCGTGGAATCCATACTACCTACCTTAAATACTTTCAAATACAAATGTATTTGACCCCATGTCTGGTCCTGAGGACTGGGTACTGTGTTATATAAGAACTTACCTTTACAAGTGTTATACATCAATGCTGTGCTTGAATAGGAACCATTTTCTTATAATGTTTTGTTTTGTTGGATGTGTTTACAGAAAACTTGCAGAGAAGCCTATCACCAGGTCTGGTACATAAATTGCTGTGTGCCAACTCATCAAAGGAGACACTGCCTGATAGGATCAGAAGGTCACACTACGCAGGATGCCAGCTGATTCTGCTGTTAGAGAACTGTGGCTGCGCCGCTTACATAATGTGCGGAAGAATCTTAAATTAGACAGTGCTACCAGATTGTGCATCATTCATTTCAAGGACTATCAGCTGGAGAACTTGCCAACAATCTTTCCATCGAAGCAAGCAAAGGTTGTTATTTCTAGATGCCCGCTCAGCATGATATCACCTGGGCTGGTGCAGTATACATGCTATCACACATGTGACCTGCCTCAGTGAAGCGGATATAGTCACACCGGCCTCTGTTCTGCACATGAGTGAACTATCGTTGTTTACGTCGTGTCCCATCAATTTTTGCAGTAATGTGTACCTTATAATCTCTTTCAATATCCAGCTTATTTTCCTCGACAAATAACACAAAACCAATAAAATACTAAATGTATACAGTGGTATAGGCATTGGTTCATCACGTAGCCTAAAGACCGTTTTTTCTCGAAACATTGCTTTTAACAGTGTACTTAATTTTTAGCAATGAATCAAAAACTACTGAAAATATCTCAACAAATTATGTATCATTTTTAGCTTTTAATCTGTAGAATCCAAAAACTTCAGAACTGTTTTGAACAATTTTGCAACTTAGTACTCACTCTGTTGGGGCAGGTCACATGTATACTAGCCAATAGAATCATCCGAGGCCCTGTAATCTTTGTTACAATTTGCCTAGTGTTATGCAACATATTTGGCCGCTTGCATAGGCTTATGCAACATATCTGGGCTTACCTTATTAGATATTAAGTTAGCACCCCTAGAGATTTCAATATGAGTGTTACAAAGATGTCACCATCCGTAGTGCAAATGTAGTTGATGCAACAAATAATTATATTGCTGACATATGGAGTCACAATACGTAGCGCCATGGACAAAACAATCGGAAATTTCGAGATTGCTGTGACAGTTGTTATGATTTTTCTTTTCAGAAACCGACTGCTTCTGCAATGAAGGCTGAAGAAGAACAGTGTAGCTCCACAGGGAATCAGTTGCAGTCCTCAGACGCAGCACCAGAAGACGCCCGATGCTCTCCTGCAGACATCAGCCCAGAGAGAGTGTCTCCAAACAGCCAGTCTCCCATTGGGCCTCCAAACTGTGGAAGTGATGTTTCAGTCAGTCTGGAGAAACAGAGTTCTGATGAATACCAAGGTATGTACCTGGGTAATTATGAACACTGACTTCAGAATGTGGTGAATATTGGGAGGGCTGACGCTCTCCAAAAACCTCCAAGAGTACCCCTTTGTAGTTTGTCAAAAAATCCCACCTCGAGGCTTTCCAAAAACCTCAGTTTACA
This sequence comes from Escarpia spicata, assembly GCA_963995525.1. Taxonomy (NCBI): domain Eukaryota; kingdom Metazoa; phylum Annelida; class Polychaeta; order Sabellida; family Siboglinidae; genus Escarpia; species Escarpia spicata. The sequence continues at coordinate 25,944,736 of OZ023205.1, read as the reverse complement.
CTCCTCTGAGGCTTGCCAGAAACCACACCTTCAGGCTCTCTAAAAATCTCAATTTGCACTCACCCTTCAGACTGACCAAAAACACCCAACTTGAGGCACTCAAAAATTTCAAATTGCACCCACATTGAGGCTTGCCAAAACATCCCCCTGAGGCCGACCAAAAACCTCAAATTGCACCCTAACATCCACCTATCCTCCCAAAATATTGGGAGTTATCCTATCTCCAGTCCCCACCTAAATTATTGGGGGATGAGACCCCAAACCCCCAGGTTTCATTGCCATTGTAGAAACATTTAATTGTCAGAATATGTGACCTACAGAAACACCTTCATATCTATGATACTCGTATCAAGCATTTAAGTTTTTGTTATCCTATTTAATTTATTACACTGACGTTGTTGTTTACAAACGTATCATCTACGTAGTTTTATTTTTATTGTTGTTACAGATTTTGTGTTCACATCCATTCATACTAAATAATGAAGTGTTGATATTCCATAAGAGTAGTAGTAGGCAACCTGCAGTCTTGTAAGACTATGGATCTGTGCCCTGGTGTTGAAGATCAGTTGTTGGCTGGGCAGCGTCTGTGTTGTTGGCTGGGCAGCGTCTGTTGTGGCTGTAGAGGCCTATTCTTGAGTGGCAGTCTTTATCGCATATGCTGTACTTGAAGGTGCTCTCAGCTCTGTTCTCAGCATGGGTGTTTTTTCTGTGGTTGCGTTTTTTTTCTGCTAGCTTGCGGAGAGTCTCCTCTCCTCTTTTGAGACCTCTGTTTAGTTTTTACCTCCATGTGGATCTGTCTCCAGCAAGCTCCTCCCAATTGTCAACATCTATGTCTACTGCCTTCAAGTCTCATTTGCATATGTCCTTGAAGCGCAGATAGGGACGTCCTGCTGCTCCCTTTCCAGTGGCCAGCTCTCCATAGAAGATGTCTTTTGGAAGTCTCCCATCTTCCATCTGATGCACATGGCCGAGCTAGCAGAGGTGGCGTTGCCTGAGCAGGGTCACCAGGATCACAGACTTGGCATGTCAGAGGACCTCTCTATTGGGGACCAAAAGATCCCGAGGAGGGTCAGGGCAAGGACGCATCCCTGTTTGATGTCACCGGTAACGTTAAAAGTATCGGAGGTAGAACCGTCGTACAGGATTGTACCTCTCATATCATGGAATGACCTGATTATGCTGCAGAGCTTTGGGGGCATCCTGTCCTTCGGTAGGGTCTTGAACAGACCATCCCTGCTCACAAGGTCAAAGACTTTGGTAAGGTCGACGAAGGCAGTGTACAGCAGCTTCTTCTGTTCCCTGCAATTCTCCTGTATCTGTCGAAGCAAAAAGATCATGTCACTAGTTGATCTATTTGCTCTGAAGCCACACTGGGATTCGGGGTAGACTCTGTTAGCGAGTATGTGTAGTCTGTTCAGGATGACACGAGCAGACAACTTGTTAATTATGCTCAGGAGTGAGATGCTTCTGTAACTGTTACAATCACCCGTGTCTCCTTTGTTCTTGTAAAGCATGGCGATGTTGGTGTCCCTCATGTCTTGCGGCATGGCCCCTTCACTCCAACACTGACAAAGAAGTACATATAGGGGATCGAGTAGATTGCTCTTGCAGCACTTGATGATTTCCATCGCTTCCAGGTGATTTTCCACTGGAGAGATTGTCAATAACTTTGCTGAGTTTGTCGATGGTTGGTTCCTCGTCCAGCTCTGTTAGAATGGGCAGAAATTCTATGCCATCCATGGATGAGCTGGTGACAGCAATCTCTCTGGAGTACAGATCTGAGTAGTACTCTTCATTAGCCTTTTCCTGTCATGGGTGGGCTCTCCATAAGATAACTAATGAGTAAACTACAATGAGTTGTTGTTACACATTTTAATACTCAACAACATTGTTCTGATCTTCACACAGGTCTGACACGTATAAAGTCTGAAGACCATCCAGCAGAAACATATTCACAAGACGGATTCCTATCGCTCGACAAGACATGTCACCAACCAGACAGAAGACCAACAGATTGCTGTGAAACACAGATCCAGGTGAAGTCAGAGAAGGTTGAATCTGATGAATGTTACAGTGACAGCGGAGAGCCCAGAAAGTGGGTAGTGTGTGAGGGAGGTCTGTTGGAAGAGGTCAAAATGGAACACACAGACTGGTCTGCAGAAACAGCAAATGACGCCTGCGAGAACATTGATCAGAAGGAGCAACACAATGATGGCATCAACATGTATGTCGAACCATGCATTAGTTCTGTGAGCACAGAACGAGTCACAGAATATGGTTACCATATTGGTCATGAGAGCAATACCCACAGTGAGCAGCACTACCCGTGTACATCATATAAAATATCTCTTCCACACTCCGGTCATAAACCTGGTCAACCGATTCATACAAAGTCATACTCATGTTCTTCTTGTGGAAAAGCATTTAAAACATCAGGTCACCTCAAGGTACATCAAACAATTCACACAGGTGTAAAGCCTTACGTTTGTTCTACCTGTGGAAAATCATTCTCAGACCCTGCTTCACATAACAGACATGAACATGTTCACACAGGTGTGAAGCCACACACCTGTGCCACGTGTGAAAAGTCGTTTACGCAGTTGAGTCACCTGAAGATTCATGAACGTATTCACAGAGGCTTGAAGCCCTTCAGTTGTTCTATATGTGAAAAATCATTCACAGTCTCTAGTTCCCTCAGCAGACATGAACTTATTCACACGGGTGCAAAACTACACGTTTGTGCCACGTGCGGAAAGTCATTCTTAATGTCGAACAGTCTTAAAGTTCATGAAAAAATTCACACGGGCATGAAGCCTTACACTTGTGTTGCATGTGGCAAATCATTCACAATGTCTAGTAACCTTAAAGTTCATGAAAAGATTCACATGAAGCCGTACACTTGTGCAACTTGTGGAAAGTCGTTCACAACTTCCTATTACTGTAAGATTCATGAAAAGGTTCACACAGATATGAGGCCATACACTTGTTCTGTGTGCGGAATGTCATTCACAACATCAGGTAGTCTCAAAAGTCATGAAAAGATTCACACAGATGTGAAACCATATACGTGTTCTATATGCGGAAAGTCGTTTAGAACGTACAGTAACTGTAGGATTCACGAAAAGGTTCACACAGGTGTGAAGCCATACTCATGCTGTACTTGTGGAAAATCGTTCACAACGTCCACGAATTGTAAAAATCATGAAAAAATTCACAAGAGTGTGAAGCCATTCACTTGTCTCATGTAACACTGCGTTTATTCTATGTGTACAGTGCCATGCCCATATTCGAGTTCACACGGGTGTGAACACCTTTAGTTTTGCCAAATGTGAAAAGTCATTTGCAATAGTTAGCAATTAAAAGCCATAAACATATTCATGCAAAATTTCAGCCATTTGTGTCATTGAAAATATCTGGTAATTTAATATTGAATTTGTTTGCACAACACATCAACTGTTATGTGATCACAACACATCAACTGTTATGTGATCACAACACATCAACTGTTATGTGATCACAACACATCAACTGTTATGTGATCACAACACATCAACTGTTATGTGATCACAACACCGTAACTGGCATTTGACAAGTGTCTGGCAATTCGACAGCACACACGCATGCATGCACACACAACCAGATAAATAACTATAATCTGTATTTATACAAGCACGGTATCATAAAAGTCAATGACTACTTATGATATGTAACTAATCTACATTCATAATGTTTTAATTTAATAAAGTTTTAATGTAAGTGATAAAACCATAAGCTGTGTGTAAAAAAATTAAGATAATGATTTGGGGTATTGCATTCCTAACAATCTCTGTTTTGTCTGGTGTACTTCGTTTTATCGTCTGTCATGATAGAGTCTGGTAATAAATAAAATGTTTGACTACAACATATGTAGTATTGATGAATTGCACAGTTGATGTTTGACCAAGTTATTATATATGGTATAAAATCGAATTTACGATAACGTAGTTTCGCTACAATAGAAATACCAAAGTATACTGAAGAAACTCTATGTGGGAAGAGTCCGTCCAGTCTTGGAATATGGCATGACAGCAAGTTGTGCAGCTGCCAAATCAAACACTGATAAGATTGCCAGAATTCAGAATCAAGCCATGAGAATCATGACAGGAGCCATACGAACCACACCTATTACGGAACTGGAAACTGTCAATGGACTACAAACTATAGAAGACAGAAGAAACGTCAAGGTGCTGACTCAAGTAGCCAAGTTCAAAAGACTGAACGACCATCCCATGCACCCAACAATGAGCAAGCCAACAAAAAAGAGACTCGATAGATCCAGCTTCATACACCAGAGCAGGGTGCATGAGAGATAAGACCCAGAACTGTTGGATCACATGCCAGAACCCATACCATCAACTGCATCTGTTTCATTATGGAAGAGGAGACATCTCCCTGTCGTCAAAGACCACATCCCACAATCCAAAAGCAGGAAACACAGTCTGATGAGGAGAGAAAAGGCATATCCCTGGAGTTCATACACTCTCGGTACCCTCATGAGCAGTGGACGCATGTCTACACCGATGGGTCCGCCACCGAAGCAGTCCGAGATGGAGGTGGAGGAGGGTGCATCAAGTACAGAGAAGAAGAAGCACGACGCAGTTGCAACCGGAAAATACTTCACCAACTTCAAAGCTGAAGCGGAAAAAAATGACGCATTCCGCCCACACTACTATTAGGAAATTACCCCGATGCCGTCTACGAAAAGAAATCCGGCACCCAACAGACTATTGCCATCACTCTGCGTCCGCCGTCCGACATCCGCCGTTAGCTGCCGTATCTCAGAAACCGTTCAACAACTTTGTCTCTAATTTTGCATAGACATATCTTAGGGCACTGCCACGATGTACAAGAAATCTGTATTTGATTGAATCATTCTAAGGGCTCCCTATGGCCTCCAAGGACCCCAAAACTGGTAACAAATGTACATTTTGCCTATTTTTTCAAAAACTGTTCAGCGACTTTTTCTCTAATTTTGCATATACATTTCATATGGTAGTGTCACTGTACACAAGAAATCTATATTTGATTGAATCATTCTAAGGGCACCTAATGGCCCCCCCAAAAAAATTGGTAAATTTTCACATTTTGTCTATTTAAAAAAAAACCTCCTGTAATTTGTTATCTAATTTTGTATAGAAATTTAATGTGGTAGTGCCACTACACACAACAAATCTGTATTTGATTGAATCATTCTAAGGGCACCAAAGGTCTCCATAAATGCTAAATTTGCTAACTAAATTGTCTACTGCATGAGCAGCTCTATCTGGCTAATCCCTTTTCCTACAACATCTGTCACACCTCACTGGGGTTGCCTGATGGAAACTGTGACTAATTTGTAATTGGTCACTGGCAGAGGTTTCCAGGTTACTTTTCTGGCACAATACACAAAATCTACTGCTAGGGGATAGTCTCAAGGGCCCTTCTCAAAACCACATCACTAGATAGTGTACATATTTTGGGGGGCTGTGTCAGCCTTTTTCTCATGTGATGTAGAGTTACCACAAGGAGAAAACTTGTCTCCTTTGTTATTTGCTATTTACCTCGATGATTTTGAACAGAGTGCTAGTCATAATTATAAGGGACTTGACATGGCGGCTGGTGAAATTTACAAGAACCTTAGTGATGATGATGTAGACATTTTCTTGAAAATGTATGTTCTACTATATGCTGATGATACTAGAACGATTCAATCAAATACAGATTTCTTCTGTATAGCGGACCTATGTCAATTCATCTAATGGTTGATATTTGGTTGTTTCAAGATGGACCCTTAGAATGTACGCCCAACGATCCAGGGGTCTAGTGGGTGCTGTCTGGGAAGCTATTCCCCTTCCCAAAACATCCGTCACATGCGGAATCTGTGTCTTGCATGGGGATCTATTTTTATGCAGTTGTTTTATATAAGCAGGAAGTTTGTAAAATTAGTTATTCTTAGGCCACAGAAAAATAATTCCCAATTTCTCATCAATGCATGTATTTAAAAACAACATTTAATTTCTATTATAATTATTCCTCTAAATGCAAGACGTGGTGCAATAAGTGAACAGTAAACATGTCAACATTTTACTTCCATCATAACCCTTTATGGTCTGTAACTATGATTCACCAAAAAACATTTAATTAATACTTACCTACAGGGTTGTTTGATTTCTGCCCGGCAGAAATGGCAACAATAGGAAATACATGCCATTGATAGGCAAACGTTTTTTTAAAAATAGAAATCGTCAGTTTCTTTCTGTACCTGTCTACGTACGATAACCATTTGTCCGCCCTGCTCACAATAAACATCACATGAATGATAAAAAGAAGATCACTGCCACTTAACTTGTGGATTATTATAAAACTGCTCTGCTACTGCTTGGAGGACAGTTAATTAGTGGCTCAAGTTCAAATACATCAGGACGTTTGTCACACCTGCATGGTAGTTTAGGCTCAGTAGTGTGCTGGTAGCCACTAAACCTATAGGCTTGTGTGAAAAGGATAGTTGGCAGAAAAACTAACTTCAAAGCACCATTGCATCCATTTAGCCATGCAGCAGTCACACGGTCCCAGTGTCTGATGCTACCTTTTGCTCTCAAATAATATGTCCTCTTAGTTTTACACATAAAGACATAATTTGGCATAACTTCATAAGTTTTTGTAGCAGCACATTTGTACTTCTAGTGTATCAGTGCAACATAACATACATATAGTATGCCATATTTGAATGTCATTCATGTAATATTTCCACGCAATCCATTTGCATATATAATGTAAAACTTCAACAGCCGTTTTCTTCATTTTCACTTTTTGAACCCTACCATGTTCAATCCTCCATAACTTCGCCAATTTTTGTAGCAGTCATAATTGTTGAAACCGTGTAAAGCAATCTGTCCAACTTTTACAAGGATGTAAGAAACCAATGTTACAATTTTTCCGACTTATCACTCATTTTTAATCCTATGGCCGAAGGTCCAAGGGACTATTGCCATCACTCTGCGTCCACCGTTAGCTGCCGTATCTCAGAAACCGTTCAGCAACTTTTTCTCTAATTTAGCATAGACAAATCTTAGGGCACTGCCACTATGCACGAGAAAACTGTATTTGATTGAATAATTTTAAGGGCTCCCTAGGGCCTCCAAAACTGGTAAAATGTAACATTTGGCCTATTTTTTCAAAAACTGTTCAGCAACTTTTTTCTAATTTTGTATAGATGTATCTTAGGCCACTATATACAAGAAATCTGTATTTGATTGAATCATTCTAAGGGGCCCCCAAAGTGCAAACGTTTTACATTATCTAGTGATGTGGTTTTAAGAAGGGCCCTTGGGACCACCCCCAACAGTAGATGTTGTGTATTGTGCCAGAGTCAACAGCTGTGACTAATCTCTACAGCCTAGTCATTGAGACCTTGACTAATCTTTAATTGGTCACAGGGCCCAGGCAGAGTAGACCCACTTGACCCCTGTTAGACTGAGCAGTTGCCTAACACTTTTAAACTGTATCTTCAAAACTATTGATTTTCTATAATTGCAAGTTGTGTTTATTTGGATGTTCATTTAATTATTATAAAATGGTGTGACTGTGGTGTCTATTGGTTAAAGATGTATTGTCTGTAGAAACCTGTAGGTGACAAACATAGAAAATTAACATTCTGTCACATGTAGGTGACAAACATAAAAACATTATATTCTGGACAACTATAGAGTGAAATATCCTACACTTTATTTATATCAAATGCATTCTACTGTTCTGTTTACGCTTGCCATGCCTTGTGTAGACATGGTACTGTGTAAATCAATTGTATAAATATATACTAATAATTACATATTCACAATATAGTTGACACCTGAAACAACCAAATGTCAACCATTAGAAGAGTTGACATAGTTCCGCTATACACAAGCAAGAAATCTGTATTTGATTGAATCATTCTAGTGTCACCAGCATATAGTAGAACATACATTTTCTACATCATCATCACTAAGGTTGTTGTCAATTTAACCAGCTGCCATGTCAAGTCCGTTATAATTGTGACTAACAGTGTTCAAAATTATTCAGGTAAATAGCAAACAAAGGACACAAGTTTTCTCCTTGCCATACCTCTACATCACCTGAGAAGAAGGCTGACACAGCCTGGCCCTGATTTATACATGATTTAGCATTTTTGTACATGTTGTATACAACTTTCAACACAGTACCATTAATACCGCATGAAATTATCTTAGACCACAGGGAAGACCGGTCTACTAAATCAAATGCTTTTTATAATCGATGAAGGCACAATAAAGCCTTTTGAGTCGAGACAAATACAATTCAACCAATACCCCTATTTGAACACTGCCTGTTCTTCACCTATTACATTCGCTTTGTTTAGGTATGTGGTCAGTCTGGTGTTCTGAACAATCACTAAGGATTAATGAACACTTGTGCAGAATGTCACCCACTTGGCAGGTTTAATTGATCTATTCAGCATTGATGACACTGCTTTGCGTAGACATCTTAAAGCACTGCCACTATGCACGATAAATCTGTATTTGATTGAATCATTTTAAGGGCTCCCTAGGGCCTCCAAGGACCCCAAAACTGGTAAAAATATAACATTTTGTCTATTTTTTCAAAAACTGTTCAGCAACTTTTTCTCTAATCACCCTAAGGGCACCACAGGGCCTCCCAAAAGCTAAATGTTCACATTTTGTCTGTTTCTGCCTGGACTAGATTGGCAGAGTGCAAATTGATTGTGTATTACACCCACCCCACCCCACCTCATTGTGGAGTAAGGTTCTCTGCTGGCTATTGTTTGGTGGAAACTGTGACAAATCTGTAATTGGTCACTGGCCGAGGTTTGTGTCAACAGACAGCACCCGCTAGACCCCTGTTACTGGACAGTTGCATGTACGTTTTAAGCTGTGTCAAACAGTGGGCTGTAACTATTGTGTAATGGGAATCCCTACTGCACATGTAGAACCTGAAAACTTTTAAACAGCAGTAGACATAATTATCAATGGAATATAAAGATCTGACCTAGGATTAAATTAAAATAACTTACGTATAAAATAATATAAAGTAAAGTAACATACAGCTGTAGGTATACTCGAAAAGCTTAAAGCACATTTAGCCAACAATTATAAGGAATATTATTCAGATGTTTTACTATGCATGTTGCAGCTATTCCGTCACTCCAGTTATATTAGTATTATGTCGTTACTACTGTTTTTAAGTCAAAATGCATGTTATGCATATGTACCTTCTTAACTAATACAGTTTTATCATCTTTCCAGTTCTTCTTCCCATTCTGGGGGGAGTGGTAGGGGCAAAAGGAGAACAGATAATGCGTGAGCATTTTCTTAAACAATGTTTTACTGTGCTACATGCGAGATTGCTTTATTTCCAGGTGTATCTTCACCGGCATGCATATAGTCTAGAGGGCTACTAAACATGTCAACAGTTTACTTCCATCATAATTGTTAATGATTTGTAATTATGATTCACCAAAAAACATTTAATTAATAATTACAAATTCATAATATAGTCCAAAGGACGTCAGGGCCTCTTGGCCCATTTTTGTTACACACCACCAGTTATTTCGTTGGAATCCTCGGATGCAGAAACCTAGTTTGGTTCTAGCTGTTTCCAACGTTCGGCAACGTTCTACCAACTGACTAGTCTGTATTATTGTGATTACAATGTTATGGTCTTATGAGGTCTCATCCAACTAGTCAGCCTTTTTTAGCGCACACACACACACAATTTAGATGTACAGCCGGGCGCCTTTAATTATATACCTTAAACCGAAATTGTATCGTCGAGTGTAGTAATATGAAGTACAGTATGGCGCAAGTTAGATACAGCTTAAACTTTGCTCAACATTTATTACTAAAGGTGACAACAACCTTGACCTTCGTGAAGCCGTAAACAGCTACGCACACGTCAACGGGTCACGACGCCAACGTCTTCTTCTATATTATGACAGTCTTCATTAGGTTGAAGATTTTGTCACGGGGGGGGGGTAATCTTTGGCATCAGGAAAGAGAGAAGAAATGTAGTGATGCGATTTAATGGGGTTAGCGGATGTAGAAAGGGGGGGGGAGGGGATGGGAGGTTTATAAGATTCAGAGGTGGTGCTGGAGCGGGCAGTTTTGCCACAGCATTATTGGCAAAGGCTGAGCTCGACGGAGGTCACGCGTAATACACGGAGACACGGTTCCGACGCCATCTTGACCTAGATCCGAGCTGCTAGTAAATAAACGCACGTGGGTACGAGAACAAAGCAAAACACAGGATACAAGACTTTGGTGTTGCTCATTCAAGTGATTAAAGCCAACTATTTTATGATATAAATCAGACTTACGAGATACCAAGGTGTGTATAAATGAACACTGGATTATTCTAACTTATTCTTAAGTGAATAATCGATCTTATCTCTTCATTTAAGGCTATTTAAAGTTCGTCCACGTTTGGTCGTTGGGTGTCATGTAATATAGATATGGGGCATTGCCGGTAACTGGTGTTGTGGCAGGTGTTGGTTTGACTTTGGCATAGGTGTCAAAATCAGCTCACGAAAAAGGGAAAGTGCACGAACACCAATTCTAAAGGAAACGACATTTGCACAATAGAAATAGCACTAATAATCACACAATAAAAGTGTTAATGTGAAATCGTTCCAGCCATGCAAAAAAAGAAAAGAAAAAAAAGATAGGGATTCATTGTGACCAATTGTTGGCCTTATATTTCGATACACTAATTATCAAACAGCTATCACAGGTGCAGTCACTTGCTGCAGTGTCCCTGGTTGTATATGTAGGTCGCCCACTTGGCAAAGCGTAGAAGCTTCGCAGTGTACTGGAAGTCGGCTGCCAAGTCACCACTGTTCCATTTTACACCGAGCAGTGCACACACAGTATTCCGACACAGCTCAGAGCGAAAGCTGGTGGCGATCTTCCGCACCTGAGAGAAAATACTCTCTCACTGCTCGCGTTGCCTGAGGGCACAACAAGCAGCATCTTCATCAGATGGGACAGATGGGGAAATCGCGGCTCACCTCCTGCCACCAGCTTCTCCACCCCACCCTACTGAATCGTATACCGGGAAACGCCCTCACCCATTCTTGAGTGAAGACGCAGCCTCCACCGTTCAGTTTTGTCTCTTCTTCGTATTCTCGACACACTCCGCCCCACTCAGCCGCTTCGCCATCTTGAATGAAGTTTCCGTCAACCGCCGATAGCGAAGTCACATGCTCGCGCGTTCGGGAAATCGTTCGTTCGCGACCACAGATACTTTCATACAACTAGCAGCGCACTATAAATAAATATTTTTTTTCGGAGGCGAAATGTACAAAAACGCTGGACATTTTCACAGAAAAGCGGAAAAGCGGGACCGATAATAAAAAGCGGGATTTCCCGCCCGAAAGCGGTACTGTTTACACCTATGCTTTGGTGTTTGCGGTTGCCTTCTTACCCTTCCCTCTGTCTCGAGACACTCCTTTGGGCAAGATGGCTGTTGGATATCACCTATTTGGGCCCTATATGAAAATATGTGACCCCCCTTCATTACACAGCATAAGGGGTGTGCAATGCCAAATTCTCATTCCATCCCCCTTCGGTCCCATGAACCCCTATCCTGGAATCAGCGAATCGCAGGATCCCTCTAAACTCTTCAAGATGTCAGTTTCGGTTACTATTTGTGCTTAATATGCACTAGGCAGTTTTTAAATTAGTGAAACTTGTACTCGGTAATGACGATATGACATAAACTGTGCAACCGATTTTTTTGGAATTAGGCCTATGTAACTCTTGGACAATGAATTAGTGTAAAATATCCCACTAAGTTAACCTTTCACAGGAAATGAGGCATAACGATGTTTGCGAGACATTAAATTAATGTTATGCAAAACTACCTATTTACATTAGCGGCAACTAATGACGGTGTATCACAGTCGCTATGTGTCGGTTAAACCTACGGCATACTTCACGTTATCGGGCGAAACTATTCGAACCTACTCGTAATAGTTAACTCATGTAAAACTGCCAATACGTAACAACGCTCTGTGATGTGTATACATTACAATTTCGTTGCGTCGTGCCACGCTGTGAGCCTTCAACTGTCGGCGGTGTCGCCTTTCATTTATTGTTTTTACCATTCCATAGTCCTAAACTTTTCCAATCAAAAACAACTTTATTCTAATGTTTAAGAAAATTTCACGAAATTGTATCAACTTAATACTATAAACAGCAAACTGTATAAACGTATACGTATTTACGAATGAATATATGTTTCAAAACGTGCTTGTAACTGACATAAGAAAATGCACATTAACATAGAAATGGCTATCTATATCGACGCACGTGTCTTTATTTACTCGAAATCTCGTTTAAAAAAAACTTATTTAAATGGCGGATGCCCATTTACTTAGGTTGTTTCTGACCGTAGGCGGTGACCTCGGTGGTCAGATCTGCGCTTGTTTCTTTAACAGCTCTGCGGCTTTGTAGTGGTAGAGGAATTCTTCCGTTCTCCAGTGGTTATCTAGGCGGTTTTTAAACGAATTGATACTAGGTGCATTTACTACCTGTTCTGGTAAATTGTTCCACAATTTGGTAACTCTGATTAAAAAACTCCTTTCTTGTATTTTCATGTGAACGTTCTTGGAGTAATTTCAACCTATGACCCCTTGTTCCTTCCTTTATTTCATAGTCTGCATTTACTTTGAACTTAACTGTTCTAAAAATTGTCAATGTCATCTGCAAACATATGTAAGTCTGAAGCTATATTGCTTGGTAGATTGTTTATATACAGAATGAATAGGATTGGTCCTAGGACACTCCCCTGGGAGATGCCAGTGGTTACACTTGTCCACTCAGAGTTTGTTCCGTTTATGCTGACCTGTTGTATACGATCAAACAAGAATGCTTCAATCCATCTTAATGTTGAGCCTTGTATACCATATGATTGTAGTTTGCCTATCAATCTTCTGCAGGGGACGGTATCAAAAGCCTTCATGAAATATAAATACACAATGTCTATAGAGTATCCTCTATCTAATGCTTTGGTCCATGATTCCATAACATTTAACAGTTGTAGTACGGTTGAACGACCTTTAGTAAAACCGTATTGTTATTTACTGAGAAAGTAATTAAATACTTGTCATATGATTAACAATGTGGTCTTTTATGCATTGTTCCATGCATTTGCATAATATAGGGTGTATACCATCTGGTCCTACAGATTTACCCACATTGAGATTATTTAGTTTTTTTTAAACCATTTCCTCCTCAATAGTCAACTTTTCTATACTGTGTTTTAATTCCACCGGCGGTATGCGGGGTATGTCACCATTTGGTTCTACCTTGAAAACACTTGAGAAGAAGTTACCTAAGACATCTGCCTTTTCCATGTGGAATTTGTCAGTCTCGATGTCGGGTCATTAAGATCTATGTTCAAATCTGAAACACCTTCCCTACTTTTTGTTTTGGAATTCATGTAGTTCCATACTGCTTTTGGGTTTGACTTAGCTTCTGATGCCAACTTCTTTTCAAACTCCTTCTGGACCTTCCTTGTTAATTTACGGACATGATTTCTAGTCCTACAGTATTCAGTATAGTATTTCCTTTCTTTGGTTTCAATATAACGCTTGCATAGTGTTTGTGTTTTTTAATTGTTTTTACAGATTTTTTATCTAGGGGTATTTTCCCCTTGTGTATGTTTGTGTTACTAATTTATCTACGAGGTATGACCTCATCCTCTATTTTGTTAATATGTCCCTTAAACTGTCTTTGTCCATTGGTCATGTATTTTACCATTGCCAATTACTTCTTCCCAATCAGTGTTATCCTAATTTTCTTTTATTCCTTTAGAATCTCGTTTTTCGTAGTAGTATCTTATCCATTTTCGACTTGCTATATTAGCATAACACATAAACGTTATCATGAGAACAGAGTGGTCACTTTTCCCGAGTGGACTCTCATGTACTATTTCATCTATCATAACGTTTTCGTTTGTTATAACTAAGTCAAAGGCGTTTGCTTTGTTTCCTAATCGCCCCCTTGTGGGCAGTGTAACATGCTGGAAGAGAAAATTATCTCTTATATTTTCTACAAATAAAAATTCGGGATTCTCAACATTATCTGACGTAGTACACCAATTGTGCCAGTCTATATTTGGGTAATTGAAGTATCCAAGCAGAAGAAAGTGTGAGTGATGATAGCTCATGGCATCGCTAATCGCTTTATTAAGATATTCACCATTGATACTCGAACTCCCTGGGCTTCTATAGACACATCCTATGAGAAGTTTATATGTTTTATTTAATTTATTTCCACCCACACTGACTCCTGAAAACGAGTCTCCAAAGACAGAAAGGATGTTGCTCTAAGTGATTTATGTGTGTACAGGACTACTCCTCTTCTTGTTTGTCTATTATATTATGGAATGAATCGTATTCATATAATGCCAGTTCTGCTAGGTTTAATAAATATTTCTTTTTTTGGTTTTATCTATGTAATACCTATTATCATGCATTTGTTTTCTTGAACTCTAGTTTTTAACTCTGTGAGTTTATTTATTAAACTATCTGCATTTGTGTACAGGCATTTTAGTTGTTTATGTGTATAATTTATGTTGTTTACATTCTTGTTCTGTTTTGTCGTTCTTAGTGTCTTTCCTCCTCGCCCTCACTCTGTATATGCAATTCCCCATGTCTCTACTCTCCGTCGCCCTTGCCTTTCTCTCTCTCTGTTTTTTTGCGTTTGGTCATGTTGAAAGCTGAGGTATTTATATTTTGGGTCAGCCTCCTTAAGGTTTCGGAATAACTTCGTCTTTTTGTCTGTCTTTCATTGTATCTTAAATGGTATTTGTTTGTTGCTCTCTCCAGTTGTTTTTTCCCTAACCTGATCAGTTTCTCTACCTCTCTAAGCAAATCTAGATTTTGGTGGCTTACCTCACTGAATAGCCCCTCAACTAACTCCGTGACTATCTTGATTCTTTGATCTTTTAGATTGGTTTCTGGTTCTGGTGCATTGAATATAATGACGTTTGCTTCTCTGGATTTTCTTTCAGCTAATTCTTTAACTGTGTCCATTCTTACAATTTCTTTCACTTCTTGTTCGTCGCATTTGTCCTGTAGTTTTTTCTACGCCTCTAGTCGCGCATTGATTGTTTCAAGGTGCAGCTGATATCTTTCCTGGATTAATTTCTCATTTAGTATGTTTTTTTTTCTATTTTTGGTTTGCATCAGATACAAAACCACATACATCCTGGTTTTCTCATGGCTTCATACTTTCCTGCTTTGAATGTTAACCATCTGATGCAGTAATGCTGTTCACATCACTCACACTCTACTACTTTGTCTTTTTCACTTTTGAAGATTTTTCCACAATCCTCACGTGTCCACCCCTCACCTTTATTCTGAGTTTTTGCTACCCCTCCTGGCACCCTTATTGTTATTCGTGAGCTTCGTGGCTACTGCTTGGGTATATCCTCCGCTATCTTGAATGTCACTCATTTATGTAGTGAATTCATGATTGTTATAGTATTGGTCTAATGTTTATTAATCCAATCTATATATGCAATAATTTAAAACTAACCCTGTGGTAATAAACTCTAACTTCTTAACAGTACAATTTCGAGCTTGTTCCCATTTAGATCTACTTATCACAAAAACTCAAAAGGTATTCTTACCGTGCTGCTGTACTGTGGGTACGTGCTGTGGGTTCCAAGGCGTTTGTGCAGTCGATGAGGGAAACACTAAAATTTTACTTAAATTTTAATGCTCCAACCCAGGACTACTCTGGGTATCATAGACGCCTTGGTGAAATGAGCGTTTAGTAGTAATAGTATACAGAAGCGGGTAGTGCAGATCTAAGTATATTGACTTAGAGTATTTGTTCATGTTTTCTGCCGGAAGTAAGAGGGCCTAGAAATTGGCGGGAAAATACTAGTTGCTGCTTTACAATTTAAAGGTGCGATTTACTCTGATCAACTAGTAATTTTAAAATAACAACATGTTGGGGTCAATTAGTGTGCAATGCATTACTGCTGGGGGTGAAGTACTCTTTCTCAGCTGGAAAAAAACCAAGAAAAATGACTAAGTTATACCGGCCCATATATGTTATTGTTTTATTGTGACGTAAGCTAACCGCGACGTACTGGATACATCAATTTCACAGAAGCGTCCAAATATTTCCCGTCGTCGCGGAATCGCTGCCGACTCGACCTGTGACCGTTAACAATAGTAGCGTCCTCTTGTGGATTTTAGCGACATCAGCATCAGAAAATGTTTCTTGGAGACGAAGCGTCGTTGGGTTTTTGTTGGTGTGAAATCTAGAAAGCTGTTGTATTGTATTCAGTGAAGTGCTAGGCATAATTGGTACGTAAACAAGGTAATCCTTATGTATGTGACTGTGTAGATCGAATTCATTTAATGTTCATTCAGACATGCAGTGCCTGTACGTTTCGGTCTAATTTATATTAAAACGCCCTTATATCGCCCGCTACTTTTTACCAGACGTCCAATATTAACATACATCACATATCTCCATTTTATTTTTTCCGTCGGGCTAACTGCAAAAAAGTATTTAGGTAAGTATTGAAAGTTATTAGTATTTATAGCTACACAGACCTACTTACTAAGTCTAGGACTCTGTAATGTGTAGAGTTCTCACTGTAGTCGTAGACGTAGTGTTACAGTAACACATAGTCACATATGATTATGTAGCGTTTGGCAGGGAAGCATACGGGCACACGCTCACTCACTCACTCAGTCGTACTAATGATAAGTCAGGTTATACGTTTTCACAGTTTATTATATGCGGAAAACCCTACCAATACAAAATCTAATACACAGTCAATACACGTTGTCTGCTAAATGCTACCCAGTTATAAATGTCAGAACGATAGGTTCAGATGGTGGCAGCTTATACACAGCAACCGAATTGTAACCGATATATTCTAAATGTCAGAACGATAAA
The DNA here is from genome assembly GCA_963995525.1 of Escarpia spicata. Taxonomy (NCBI): domain Eukaryota; kingdom Metazoa; phylum Annelida; class Polychaeta; order Sabellida; family Siboglinidae; genus Escarpia; species Escarpia spicata. The sequence goes on along the minus strand of OZ023205.1, from coordinate 25,927,757 downwards.
TTCAGACGGCGGCGGCTTATACACAGCAGCCAAATTATAGATGTCAGAACGATAAGTTCAGACGGTGGCGGCTTATACACAACAACCAAATTATAGGTGTCAGAACGATAAGTTCAGACAGTGGCGGCTTATACACAGCAACCAAATTATAGGTGTCAGAACGATAAGTTCAGACGGCGGCGGCTTATACACAGCAACCAAATTATAGGTGTCAGAATGATAAATTCAGACGGCGGCGGCTTATACACAGCAGCCAAATTATAGATGTCAGAACGATAAGTTCAGACGGTGGCGGCTTATACACAGCAACCGAATTATAGGTGTCAGAACGATAAGTTCAGACGGCGGTGGCTTATACACAGCAGCCAAATTATAGATGTCAGAACGATAAGTTCAGACAGTGGCGGCTTATACACAGCAACCAAATTATAGGTGTCAGAACGATAAGTTCAGACAGTGGCGGCTTATACACAGCAACCAAATTATAGGTGTCAGAACGATAAGTTCAGACGGCGGCGGCTTATACACAGCAACCAAATTATAGGTGTCAGAACGATAAGTTCAGACGGCGGCGGCTTATACACAGCAACCGAATTATAGGTGTCAGAACGATAAGTTCAGACGGTGGCGGCTTATACACAGCAACCAAATATCGGTGTCAGAACGATAAGTTCAGACGGCGGCGGCTTATACACAGCAACCAAATTATAGGTGTCAGAACGATAAGTTCAGACAGTGGCGGCTTATACACAGCAACCGAATTATAGGTGTCAGAACGATAAGTTCAGACGGTGGCGGCTTATACACAGCAGCCAAATTATAGATGTCAGAACGATAAGTTCAGACGGTGGCGGCTTATACACAGCAGCCAAATTATAGATGTCAGAACGATAAGTTCAGACGGTGGCGGCTTATACACAGCAACCAAATTATAGATGTCAGAACGATAAGTTCAGACAGTGGCGGCTTATACACAGCAACCAAATTATAGGTGTCAGAACGATAAGTTCAGACGGCGGCGGCTTATACACAGCAACCAAATTATAGGTGTCAGAACGATAAGTTCAGACAGTGGCGGCTTATACACAGCAACCGAATTATAGGTGTCAGAACGATAAGTTCAGATGGTGGCGGCTTATACACAGCAACCAAATTATAGGTGTCAGAACGATAAGTTCAGACAGTGGCGGCTTATACACAACAACCAAATTATAGGTGTCAGAACGATAAGTTCAGACGGCGGCAGCTTATACACAGCAACCAAATTATAGGTGTCAGAACGATAAGTTCAGACAGTGGCGGCTTATACACAACAACCAAATTATAGGTGTCAGAACGATAAGTTCAGTCGGCGGCAGCTTATACACAGCAACCAAATTATAGGTGTCAGAACGATAAGTTCAGATGGTGGCGGCTTATACACAGCAACCAAATTATAGGTGTCAGAACGATAAGTTCAGATGGTGGCGGCTTATACACAGCAACCAAATTATAGGTGTCAGAACGATAAGTTCAGATGGTGGCGGCTTATACACAGCAACCAAATTATAGGTGTCAGAACGATAAGTTCAGACAGTGGCGGCTTATACACAACAACCAAATTATAGGTGTCAGAACGATAAGTTCAGACGGCGGCAGCTTATACACAGCAACCAAATTATAGGTGTCAGAACGATAAGTTCAGATGGTGGCGGCTTATACACAGCAACCAAATTATAGGTGTCAGAACGATAAGTTCAGATGGCGGCAGCTTATACACAGCAACCAAATTATAGGTGTCAGAACGATAAGTTCAGATGGTGGCGGCTTATACACAGCAACCAAATTATAGGTGTCAGAACGATAAGTTCAGACAGTGGCGGCTTATACACAACAACCAAATTATAGGTGTCAGAACGATAAGTTCAGACGGCGGCAGCTTATACACAGCAACCAAATTATAGGTGTCAGAACGATAAGTTCAGACAGTGGCGGCTTATACACAACAACCAAATTATAGGTGTCAGAACGATAAGTTCAGACGGCGGCAGCTTATACACAGCAACCAAATTATAGGTGTCAGAACAATAAGTTCAGATGGTGGCGGCTTATACACAACAACCAAATTATAGGTGTCAGAACGATAAGTTCAGACAGTGGCGGCTTATACACAACAACCAAATTATAGGTGTCAGAACGATAAGTTCAGACGGCGGCAGCTTATACACAGCAACCAAATTATAGGTGTCAGAACGATAAGTTCAGACGGCGGCAGCTTATATACAACAACCAAATTATAGGTGTCAGAACGATAAGTTCAGACGGCGGCAGCTTATACACAACAACCAAATTATAGGTGTCAGAACGATAAGTTCAGACGGTGGCGGCTTATACACAACAACCAAATTATAGGTGTCAGAACGATAAGTTCAGACAGTGGCGGCTTATACACAACAACCAAATTATAGGTGTCAGAACGATAAGTTCAGACGGCGGCAGCTTATACACAGCAACCAAATTATAGGTGTCAGAACAATAAGTTCAGATGGTGGCGGCTTATACACAACAACCAAATTATAGGTGTCAGAACGATAAGTTCAGACAGTGGCGGCTTATACACAACAACCAAATTATAGGTGTCAGAACGATAAGTTCAGACGGCGGCAGCTTATACACAGCAACCAAATTATAGGTGTCAGAACGATAAGTTCAGACGGCGGCAGCTTATATACAACAACCAAATTATAGGTGTCAGAACGATAAGTTCAGACGGCGGCAGCTTATACACAACAACCAAATTATAGGTGTCAGAACGATAAGTTCAGACGGCGGCAGCTTATATACAGCAACCGAATTACTCACCGAGTCTGCGAATAACTAATTTTCACGGGTGTACTGCGATAGTCTTTTAGTACTTTTTGCAGGGCGTTCGGTAACAGTGCAAAACGTTCCTCCGGCAGTGTGCCCCAGTAGTCGCCAGATACATCACTGGCCTGTGTTACACACAGCTCCCTCGAAGTGTCTGGCTGCATCCCCCAACAGCCAGCCCTGATCCACATTAAAACCCTCCTTATATACAGCTAAATATGTAGCCTTGGGACAGGTGCTGTCCCTTGATTATGTCATTTCCAAAGTCTAGGGTCTCTAGAGATCTTGGCAGGGTGCCAGTGAACTTACAGTAACCTTATGAACAAAGTCCCTCTGTATAGGGCTCTTGCCTCCCCAAAACCAGATAGCCTCAATGTAAACAAACCCCCCACCCCAGCAATATACCATTTGCATATAAATTGGCTTTTTGGAGCACTACAACATTCAGTAATCAAGAATGTTTATACTGTGTGTGTTATTATTCTAAATTCTCTACAATTATGACGTTTATGTCATGTTTTAATTTATACTTTTTTAGTCCCTTTTTAAGGCTTTTAGATCAAATGACACAGATACAGTGATTCTAGGACCAGATACAAAGACAAGTTATTGGATTGAATAAAAACGTTGTTGGATTAGTAAGCCCAGAGAACATTGGTGGCCTTTGACACAGCAAGCTTCACACAAAGATCAGGATCTTCAAGATTATTTACCATGAAAGTTGTATTTTCAGTGAACCACCCCTTCTGCAATGATGTCTGAACAAGATCAGTACATCTCCGTGGAGAGTCAATTGCAATCCTCAGATGCAGCACCAGAAGATGCCCGATGCTTTCCTGCAGATATCAGCCCAGAGAGAATGTTTCCAAACAGCCGGTCTCCCGTTGGGCCTCCAACCTGTGGACGTGTTGCTTCAGGTGAAATGAAGTTCTAATAACTATCAACTCTTGGTATACACTAGTATATATTGTGAAATCTATGAGTGTAGGGTTGTCATAGTTCTGTAATGGGACAGTAAGAACCGTAGTTTAATCCTGTGGCTTAGACTGCCCAATCGGAAATACCCTTCTGACATCTAAAAATCCTGAAAACATAAGAAACTCTGCTTGTGAGACATCTTCATACAAAAATGTTACCACCTATGCACCTATCACTAGTCATGTACACTACGGTTGCAATATTCTTTTATTCTGTATAGTCACCATTTTCTTTTCTTTTTTCAGATATTAACATTACAGAGATAATTGTGGCAACATGGTTTTACTTGGCAGCTATTTTTAAAAATGACTGCAGGCCTTGACATTAAGATTTTGTATCCACTGGCCTGCCCCAAAAAATTACATGCCCTGATTTGGTAAAAAAATATGTTGATACCAAGGTGCCTGTTGGTCGCTTCACAGGAAGTCCACAATGCAAAGTTAAATGATGGTTTTTAGTCCTCTGGCCGAAGGTCCAACGGACTATTGCCATCACTCTGCGTTCACCGTTAGCTGCTGTATCTCAGAAACCGTTCAGCAACTTTTTCTCTAATTTTGCATAGACATATCTTAGGGCACTGCCACTATGCACGAGAAATCTGTATTTGATTGAATCATTTTAAGGGCTCCCTAGGGCCTCCAAGGACCCCAAAACTGGTAAAAATGTAACATTTGGCCTATTTTTTTTTAAAACTGTTCAGCAACTTTTTTCTAATTTTGCATAGACATTCCTTAGGTTAGTGTCACTGTACACAAGAAATCTGTATTTGATTGAATCATTCTAAGGGCACCTAATGACTTCTCCCAAAAGACCCAAAAACTGGTAAATTTTCACATTTTGTCTATTTTTTCAAAAACTCTTCGTTAACTTTTTCTCTAATTTTGCAAAGACATTTCATGTGGCAGTGCAACTGTACACAAGAAATCTGTATTTGATTGAATCATTCTAAGGGCACCAAAGGTCCCCTAAAATGCTAAATTTGCTAACTAAACTGTCTGCTGCAGCAGATGATCTATCATGCTAACAGTCCTTTTGTTCAACTAATCCCTTTCCCAGAAAATATGTCACACCTCACTGTGGCTGCCTGACTGGTGTGACTAATCTGTAATTGGACACTGGCAGAGGCTTGCCTCAACTGACAAAGCCCACTAGAGTAGTAGATTTGTGTAATGTGCCAGAAACTGCCTGGCCCACTGTCCACTCTGCTTTGTATCATTGAGGCCTTGACTAACATTTAATTGGTCACACACAGCCAGAGCAGACAAGCTTGTGTCAATAGACAGCATTAAGCCACTAGAGCCCTGTTAAGCTGGACAGTTCCCTGTAGGTTTTAAACTGTGTCAAACAGTGAGTCTACCTTTTGCTCTCAAATAATCTGTCCTCTTAGTTTTACACATAAAGACATAATCTGGCATAACTTAATACATTTTTGTAGCAGCACATTCATACTTCCAGTGTATCGTTGCAACATAACATATACTGTGTGCCACATTTGAATGTCATGCATGTAATATTTCCATGCAATCCATTTGCATATGTAATGTAAAACTTCAACAGCCGTTTTCTTCATTTTCACTTTTTGACCCCTACCATGTTCAATGCTCCATAACTTTGCCAATTTTTGTAGCAGTCATAATTTTTGAAACCATGTAAAAGCACCATACCCAACCTTTACAAGAATGTAAAAATACGATGTTACAATTTTTCCAACTTATCACTCATTTGGTCAGCCGGGGTCACATATAGACGTATTAGTCCAAAGGACTTCAGGGCCACTTGGCCCATTTTTAATCGTGGTATCACTCCGCAGTCTGCTATTACTACAAAATCTGAGACATCACCGACCTATTCGGGGCTTGATACTTTAGCTGGCTGTCCTCGGCACATGAAAAGCATTTCTTGGTTTTGGCTGTGTCTGAGCTCAATGCTAAAGCCGGTATAACGCATCGATGTGCATGCTGATGTAAACAATCCATTGGTGTGCGACAATGTGAATGCTGTCCAGTGTCCTGACCTTGCTCTCTTTCCGCCAAAGGCACAGCTGTATTACAAGATCCACCGGTGCAGCCATGGCCTTTAGCAAACAAATACAAAATTTCGTTGATGCCTTTCCATTATGGAATATTATATGTACTAGCGTTTTATCATGCAGATTACAGTTGAGATTGTCTGCCATCTGTAGCCGATGTGTAACAAGACCGTATATTGGGTGATTAATGAATGACCCCAGCCATTCGCCAGTCACGTGGGTGGACAAATTAGTTTGGCAATGAATACTTGTCATCGTATATGCATGGCTGTATTTTAACTGCCATTATTTAAGTAGTTATAACAAAACAAACGTTGATTTCAATATCAAATAAAAATATTAGCCTTTAGGGTTGTCCTATTTTTCAACATAGGGTCGGGCTACCGGAAACACGATGGTGGTCAATCGGATTGAAACCAGTGGGCCACTAAAATATGAAAACTGGTGGCCCGAACTGGCCCAACAGCCTAAAAAAAGGCAGTGGGCCAGTGTTAATGTGTAGGCCTGGACTGGACAGGTCAAATTTTGCTTAAGTCGACTCTGCTCTGTTCCGGGCCTATAAAGGCACTAAGATATGTACACCTCCCGGGTAGGTCCTGATAAATGGAACTTCTGATAACTAGAAATATTGCTATAGGTCTCAGGTTTTTTTAACTTATTTAGAGTGCACTGTAGGTTATGTGAACAATGTTTTATATTTCTATATTAAAATCTGTTACATTCTGACATTGTCCCCTCAAAGATACCTTTTTGACTGTCAAAAACACAACCCTAAGTAACGGCTGACTTGAAACGTCACATCACAACATGAATTTATACTTATAACATTTATCTGAATAAGTAACCTCGAGAAGCAAGTTCATATTTATGAGACAGGTATGATATAAATTGGGTTGTACCATCTTGCTTACTTTGTTAGACCGTGTTTGTTATCTACATACATTCTTTGTTTATTTCTGTGTCTACTTTTACATACAACTGTATGTTTTTATGTCAAAACCATAACAAAATAAAGAATGTTGACAGTTCAAAGGATGCATAGAAATGAACAAAATAAAATTGGTTACTGAACTTATTGTGACACGTTTTAGTATGCAAATCAATTGTTCTCATCCTCACAAAGGTGTCACAAGTACCAGAATGATGTATGATGGCCATCCGGCAGAAACACACATGCAAGAAGGATTCCTGTCATTCGACAAGACGTGTCACCAGGCAGAGAGAAGACCAACAGATTGCTGCGAGCCACACATCCAAGTGAAACCAGAGACGGTTGAGTCTGGTGAATGTTACAGTGACAGCGGAGAGACCAGAAACTGGATAGTGTGTGACGGAGGTCTGTTGAAAGAGGTCAAAGTGGAACCTACTTATTTGTCTGTAGAAAAAACACTGTATTCGAGTGAGAATATTGGTCAAAAGGACGATGTAGCAGATGCGCATATGGAACCGGCAATACATACCGTGCAAACAACACCTTTTTCACAATCCCGCCCTGGCAAAATTAACACCAGTGAGAAAACAAACACCAGTAGCTCAGAAAATATGTCGCATGTATACCACATGCTTCAAAACATTAACACCTGCGTGGGTTTGCATACTTGTTCTGTGTGTGGAAAAGCGTTCGCGACATCTAGGCGACTTAAACGCCATCAAAAGACTCACACGGATGTGAAACCGTATAGTTGTGCTACTTGCGGAAAACGATTCTTAACAACCAGTAACCGAAAGACTCATGAAAAGATTCACACAGGCTTGAAGTTGTACATTTGTTCTACCTGCGGAAAGTCGTTTGCAACTTCCGGTCAGTGTAAGTCTCACGGAAAAATTCACTCGGGAGTTAAGCCATTCATTTGTGCTACGTGCGGGAAGACATTTGTAACGTCGAGTAACCTCAAGATTCATTTAAAAATTCACACGGGTGTCAAGCCGCACTCTTGTTCCACATGTGGAAAATCTTTTACCACGTCCGGTCAGCGTAAGTTACATGAAGCGATTCATACAGATCGCGTGAAACGGTACACTTGCTCCACTTGTGCGCAGTCGTTCAGTACCTGTGGTGAACTTTATTTTCATGAAACGATTCACAAAGACGAGAAACCGTATATGTGTTATAAGTGTGGACTGTCATTCACTACGCCAGATGACTTCAGGGTTCATGAAAAGATTCACAACGTTGTGAAACCGTACATTTGTTCTACTTGTGGAAAATCCTTCTCAGACACGTGGTCCTGTCATAAACATGTACAGGCCAATAAGTGTGTGAAGCCGTACACGTGTGGCACATGTGGAAAATTGTTCACACGGTCTCGTGATCTCGATAATCATGAACGCATTCATACTGGTTTGAATTTGTACATTTGTGGCACGTGTGGAAAGTCATTCAAAACGTCCAAGTACTTTAAGACTCATGAAAAGACTCACAAATCTGTGACACAATACACTTGTGCTACATGTGGAAAGACATTCACAACGTCCGGATCATGTAAGGTTCACGAAAAGATTCACGCAGACGTGACGCCATACGCTTGTGCTACATGTGGAGAGGCATTCACAAAGTCACGTTACCAAGATATGCATGAAGGTTCCTTTTGTGGGTCCATTTGTAAGAAAAAGTATTCTAGCACCAGTAAATAACATTACATGATTAGTGGTGTGCAACGATTGATGTATGCTTCGAAGGATACATATAGATGGAAGAAGCGCAGATTTTTCTAGGCTAAAAATAACGCGTGTGTGTATGTTCATTCACCCTGTTCTTTTGCAAGCAGGCTGGACAAACATGGTGACACGTGGAGTAACATGTCACAGTTACGAAATCTCATCAATCGTATTTCATATGTTAGTTCCAGTATGCATAACTTCCAAATGTCCCGATGTATGGCGGCATATCTCCGACTTTCACATTGAAAGTTCAATCTTCTGTTTTAGTAGATTTAAACACCATGTTGTTGGTGTTCACGGTTTGGGACTTGATTAATTTACTCTACGCATGATTCTATGGTATAATTCAATGCGTTATAAATATATAAACAATTATTACTATAAAAACCTGAAAATAATTTTTTTACTTTTAGTGCCGGATGTAGACAGTGAACAGAGTTTGCGTGTATTTCAGGTAAATTTCTTCAGAAGGTGGTCTCACCAATGGGTAAACATCCATTAAACATTACAGGAAAAACCTCTCGTCATGCAAACCTATGTGTGTAGAGATGTTTTCCTATAACAGTTTGGAAGATCCATAATACATCATTGGGAGACGGCTAGCCAAATTCACGTTGGTGTGTTGTGGCAGTGTAGTTTTAACACGCACTGAACTTTTGAATTGGCCAATCCTTTTAATTTGCAGCCCCGAAATGCAGTCTTGGGTACGGGAAATGTCCATTAGGACACCATTTGTAAATACATCAACTGTCACGTGATACGTGATTACCACCATTACCAGCTTTTAATTGATTACAGGTGTATATACTTGCATATTTGAAATTATTCACGAATGTACAGTATAGTATGTTAATTATATATACAGTATATACGTATATAATCACGAAGTAGTGAACATTGTAATATATATGTAACGAATTACACACAGTTATATGGACACATCGTAGGTTAAATATCTACTACTATTAATGTTGAGAATAAATCAGCAACATGCATGGTAAAGCTTTCACGTAGGTCAGAAAACCATAAGCTGTAAAACAATCCAATATGATATTTGGAATGTACCTTTATACAATCTGTTTTATGTTGTGTCTGGTGCACATTGTTGTTCATGTTTGGCTCTGGATATAAACATATTATTTCTACTATGTGTGAACTATTGGTGATTTTAGTTGTAGTATACGATCGAAGTAGACCTAATTGTGCCAGGTGATAGCTAACTAATAGCTAATTTGTAAAGAGATTTTATGGCGCGGCGAGGGTCTTAATTTCTTTCAGATGACTTGTCACCAGGATCAAATACGTTGGACGTGACACAGCATTTTAGTACTTAATTTGCCTCCTGTGTAGTCTGTAATTGTCTGAGACAATGCGAAACAACAACTGGTATGTATGGGAATACTATCGTTGTGGTATTTAAATACTTTCATGTCTGGCAAACATTGTGTGCTGGTGTCCTCCCCATGTGCAAAACAGAACATTTCGCTCAACAATTGAAGAACCTGGGGCGATATACTCGAACCTCAGCTGGATTAAGGAATTTTGTTGTGATTAATGTACATTTCCAGACGAAACTTTGGAACAGGACGTCCTGTAGCCCTACCAGGTTGTATTGTAAGCTCACTCTGTGGGTGGCCATGTACTATTCCTGCTGTCCTAAACCCATGGATCGCAAAATTTGGTTTGCCAAGCAATTTTTAATAGGTCGCCAATAGTCTCTAGTCAGTCTCGTATTTGTTGGAATCTTCATCTAGTGTCCCGCTTGCCCGTACCAGGTGCACGCGAAACAAATAATTTATGACGGGTAAGACGGTATGTGATATATGAATGTTCTCATTAATTTATTTGTGTTATAACTTATCACTTGTACGTCAATTGATTGAAAGCGTTGGTCGCAGTCTCGCGACTATTTTACGTCGTAGCCAAACAAACGATCGCAGTTATAAACTTAAATGCATCACATCAGCAGTGCAAGGCGGCATTAACATGTACAACTGTTTATTTATAACATAATTGAACGAATCATATTCTATTCGATTTAAATATATTTCAATGGTATTTTACCGATTTTATGGAATAGAATATAACTTGTTGTCATACAGGATGGCATCCTACAACCTTCTTCTAAATGAGACTAAAACAGGAGTCGTCGTCATTTCCGCTGTGCGTAACCATAAACATGTCCAGCCTCCCATTGACTTAGCCATCGGTGTCTGTGGCTTGTACATCACGCCGAAACCATGTATTCGGGACATCGGTATTACTATTGACGACATTATGTCAGTGGCGGGTCGTGTACGCCGAATTTGTCAGATGGCATACTGCCATATTAACAGCATCGCCAGGATCACGAAATGTTTGACTACCGCTGCGTGCAAGACAATAGTCCTTGCCTTAGTTATGTCTCACGTCGATTACGACAATTCGCTACTTTATGGTTTTCCTGAGACGCTGCTGCATAAGCTGCAGATGATCCAGAATGCTACAGTGCAGATCATTACTGAGACCCACAGAAGAGATTACATCACACCAGTTCCGGTCATTCTTCATTTGTTGTCAGTTCGCCAACGAATCGAATTAAAGATTCTCCCAATCGTGTATCGCGCTGTTCACCACCTCGGCCCAGAGTATCTGACATCACTAGTGACACCGTACTCACCAACCCGATCATTGAGATCCGGCGGTCAAGGTCTATTAACAGTACCGCGGTACCATCTTGACCGGTATGGTCGGCTATCCTTCTCAGTGGCAGGTCCGACATTGTGGAACAACCTACTTCCTGCTGTCAGAGACGCTAACTCAGTGGCAACATTCAAGACATTGCTTAAGACACATCACGTCCGTACAGCGTATAGAACACTATGTTGCTAGCTGAAGTGACATTTAAGTGAAGTTGACAGTGCGTTTTAACTAAGTTAATAATTTTAATTTGTTTTACATTTGGCTTGTCTTCTTAGTGTGTATGCATATCTAATTTACCAAGTCAACTTAGTATTGTATTCAATTTATTTATTTTATTGAATTAACTAATTGATTTAACCTGCTATTTAACGTATTTATTTAACCTATTTATTAACTTATTTATTTAGTTTATTATATATATTTACTCGTTTTATATTGTTAGCGCCTTTGAGAAGGTTTTTAACCCGGAGACATGGCGCTTTATAAATTCTTCCTAATAAATAAAATACTACTTAGGCCTAACTAAGTTTGAAAAAGGGTGCCTTTTTGGAGTCAAAACATCCGTCAAATGCTTCAAATCGGCACTGCGAAGGGTTAATAAAATGTAAAACATTTTCTTTATAACATAATTGGATGAATTATGATAAATGTTCCGATGTACATGTTCAAGAATGTATTGCACGGCAAACACTGTAAACGTCCACAGAAGCTGACTGACATGATGCATTGTTCTTCTTGATGCGGCTTGCGTGTATGGTTTTGCTAATTGGTCGAACTACAGAAGAACCCGTCAACGACTTGAGCATCCGATCCGGCTTTACTGCGTTACAATCTCAAATTCCGAACACTGGGCTGCAAACTGCATTGGTCAGTCCTTGTGCAGGTAACATTCTAACACACATTCAGTCGCCATGCGCGTGGGAGTACAACTATCAAGACTGCGACGCATCGGCATCGGGTGTAGGAGGACACCGTCACATCGGCCCATTCAAAAAGATCTGCGGCCACACCAAATTCCAAAAGGTCTGAGGGGGCACGTGCCCCCCCCCCCCCCCCGGATCCGCCTATGTGTGGCTACAGATGAAGGAATAGGCTATGCACAGTAATTGCTGCGTGTACTACAACCCCCCTAATATGCACAGCGTTTCAACGTCTATAAAGTAAAATTTATATTTTGTTTCCGAAACTATCTATTCTATTTTATGCCCTTCCATGTTACGTTCGACAGTAATTTTTGATCGCCGAAATACACTAGGCGCATCACTTGTCCGAGCAAGCAGTCGTACCCCTTCAGCGATTCAGGGTCGTTTGGAATCTTAGCCGTCTTTTCGCGCATCAGGTGCACTACGAAGTTCTCGCTCCAGTCATAGGGATCGCGATAGTAATGGTGCGGGTCGAGGTAGTTCGGGTGGGCCAGAGACGTCTCTTCCACGTGTACCAGATGCGGGAAGTATTCCCATATGTGATGGGCCATGCGAACAGAATCGTAACCCCATTTCTTCAGATCTAAGTTGGGGGATCGATACGTCTCGAGCCACAGTTGTATGAAGGGCGCTCCCTGTCGGCCGAGCATGACCCCACCGTTGAGCGAGTAGGGAGCCTCCCTGCCAATGGCGAGATCGTACTTCCGCAGCGCGTTGAACGATTTCACGACAATCGCGTCGTGATCCAGGTAGATGCCGCCATAATCTGAACAACATAATACAACAAAAATATTGAACTTTGATGGCGAATAAATCCCCGAAATCCGATTTAGGGTGAACAAACAATTTGGAATAATAATAGTTCCAGTGGAGGCGATCTGAGTTGTATGGGTATATTACAGAGACGCATAAATCTAACAAACTATGGTGGCCGTAGCGATAGCACCATAACCAAGATTGGGTCATATAAATTTGATTCAACAGGTATTCGGAAGCAGGTGTAAATGTTTAAGTAGAGGCAGTGACTGTGGGAAACGAAGTGCTTTTAATACAGCACACGCAGGACAAATATGCTAATGTGGGCGTTTATACAATAAAAAGATAAATAGTGTATTTTTCCTTGCATACGTTCACACGGACCGCACGAACAGCAACGTATCATATACCTGAAAACCTTCAACACGCAGCACTGCACACAAATGCATTGTTCTGGATAGCTATCTTGTTAAATCTTATGAAATATGAATGTCTCACATACCTAATATGAGGTACAGTCGCAGAACGTCGGATTGTTGAGAAGAGTAGGCAAATTTCTGTCCAAATATAGACGGTTTGTCGTCCACGTGTACATGGTAGTTGTTGGGAACATCAGCCACGGTTCGCTTCCACCAGTAGCCGGTTGGAATTACGTCGCCGTGCAGCAGGATGTAATGGGGCTTGATGAACTTGTACGAGCTCAGATAACTGAGGTAGGTTCTAAATTTGAACTCAAGTGGATGACGAAACCATATATAATGGACAACATTCGGGACGACGTATTCGTTACTGTCCCCATATATTGCTTCTTTCGTCGGCTCTGTTTTGGCAGAAAGAAGCTTCGGTTCAGCTCCGCCCTGGGCTCGGATTAGATTAAAGAAGTCCGACCCTGCACAGCGCTTTAGGGCCTCACGTCTCGAGCTTCTCTCCCAGAAATTCTCGGTAACGCCTCTGTATTTGTCTGACACACATCGCTTGGTCGTTTCTCTTTCAGTGCCAAACATCGAATCTCTAACTTTGTTGGATACACCAGAACTAGGATGACTGCTTCTCCACACGTCACTCAAATAGAGCCAAATGCTCAGCAAGAGCCCGACGACAGAAATTATCAAGAACATGCGGACGTTCGTCATGGCGCATCGACTTGGAGTCTCACTGAATAGGAAAAAAGAACATGCGTAAGACATGGCACGCCTCTTGTGATACCATTATTGTTAGCAGCACGCACGCGCGCGCGCACACAGACGCACCCACACAAACAAACACACGCACACACACACACACACACACACACACACACACACACACACGCACACACACACACACACACACACACACACACACACACACACACACACACACACACAACATGCAAGCTGTAGCTTCATCACGTCGTGGTTGGTGATCCCGTCTTAAACAGCATGTGTTGACTAGAGTAGAGTACCCCACGTCCCGAACAAAATCGGTCACTTAACACAGCGGTTCTAAGCCATTTTGGCTGTGACTCAAATTCCCGTCGCAGGATTTGCTTATCTACCCATGAGTAAATAGATTATTTATGATAAATAATAACTTAAAGTTAAAAGAAGTTGGCACCATATCAATACAATTAATGACAACTAATTAGAACATTTTTAGTAAAACATAAACTTGGAGGAATCATCAAGTCAATTGTGTTCATTGGTTTATCGCCATAGAAATGGGACTCCCCTTGCAAGTCAAAAACAAATATTCGAAGTCTTGAAGTACGGAGTCGGGAAGATCGTTTGATTTCGACCATATTACTCTAATTAACATTATGGTGGTGTAAACAATGAAACAGATAATTCCATAAATAGTGCAATGTGCCATCAACCATTTTTGTTTGTGAAAGTGTAATTCGGTATTAAGTGAATAACAAATAGCACCGATTATCTCCTCGTGTGATGCAAATTTAGCGACATTAATCAGAATATCTTACTCATATGAGTGATATGACGTGTATATGAGACAGTTCATTTATGACAAAGGCCCCGTGAATTTGAAATGTTGTTAGATATTATTTCAAATTCATGCAACATTTGACCAACAATATTCGTTTCGCATTGATCCGGTATATGGATAAACCTAACAATAAAGAACATTTCAGACAGTCACTTGACACTAGAGAATCTTGGCGACCCATCCAAAATAGCCTGGCGACCCAAAGAGCCGGTAACGTAACACATCCACCACGGGTACCATTTCCCCATAATAACATGTGATGTTGATGTTACTTCGTAATGACGGGGTGCTGTGCATTTGCGTTAGCAAATCGGTGAAAAAAGGGAAAGATAAAAAGGTTTCCAGGGAATGCCACACATAAAGATACATATGTTCCCAGGGAATGCCACACATAAAGATACATAGGTTCCCAGGGAATGCCACTCATAAAGATACATAGGTTCCCAGGGAATGCCACTCATAAAGATACATAGGTTCCCAGGGAATGCCACACATAAAGATACATATGTTCCCAGGGAATGCCACTCATAAAGATACATAGGTTCCCAGGGAATGTCACACATAAAGATACATATGTTCCCAGGGAATGCCACACATAAAGATACATAGGTTCCCAGGGAATGCCACTCATAAAGATACATAGGTTCCCAGGGAATGCCACTCATAAAGATACATAGGTTCCCAGGGAATGACACTCATAAAGATACATAGGTTCCCAGGGAATGACACACATAAATATACATAGGTTCCCAGGGAATGGCACACATAAAGATACATAGGTTCCCAGGGAATGCCACTCATAAAGATACATAGGTTCCCAGGGAATGCCACACATAGGGTCGCCATTGCGTCACTAGACCACACCTGCACCGATCTGTCACCGACCTTGGCTTGTTTAAATTTCTGTTTATATTTGGGCAGCAAGTGCACTGCGTTGTGGTCTGAAGTACTGAGTGGGGGTTTCTGCACAGCCGTGTAGGCACCCTTGATATTCCCATAGCAGAGGTCAAGGGTTTTGTTCTTGCTCGTGTTGCACGAGATATACTGCTTGTATGTAGGCAAAACTGTGCCAAGATTACAACTGGTTAAATCGCCTAAAATTAATTTAGGTGCGTCCGGGTGGGGTTTTCTAACTTACTAACACACTGTTAAATGTCATTGGAGGCACTGGTTGTATTAGCCGAGGGAGGGACGTAAACAAAGGTAATAATCACCTGACCAAATTCTCTTGGCAAATAAAATGGTCTCAGTGAAACACACAGCAGGTCAACGCCTTTAGTACAAGGGGTTTCTCTGACATGCCCAGCCGAACACCATCTCTCATTGTTATAGATACACATGCCGCCTCCAGTGGTCTTGTCTGTAGCATACTGATCACGGTCGACACAGACAGGTCCGTGGAATTCATCGAGTTTAAGCGTGTGGTTGGGAATGCCATCTGACAGCCAGGTGTCAGTGAAGCAAAGAATACAAGCGTCCCTGTATTCAGTTCGAAAACGAACATTTGCATGTAGTTCATCAATTTTTTTTCTCAGTGATCTGACGTTTGCAAGCAATATTGTTGGGAGTGGGGAACGACTCAAGATCGGCACCTTCTGCTCCCGGTTTCTGGCGTAGTTCTAAAAGTACACGTCCCATTTCACGGATTTTTGCCCGAATATAATCGTGCTGCTCACTGTCATGGCCCACCTTAAGGTACTCTTTCCTTGCCAGCTGCATTACAAGAGTGTCGTTCTTTGCAGCACGTGATACGGCGTCTTGCTTCAGGGAAGACAACACGCTGTTCAAGGCCTCACTGGCTCCCTTTGGGGGTGGCAAGAGTAGTTTGCATGACTGCGCATACCGTTTCCGCTTCCTGTTTCTGCCATCAACATCCACTGCTGGTTGCAACTGACACTTGTGCTTCCATAGGTCCTTCCGCACCAGATACGCGTAGCAATATTGGCATGGTCCATAATCTTCTGGTGAACAGGAAGCCTTTGGTCTGTACGAAACTATTAATGATCCAACCCCACTCTTCAGCACTTCACAGTTATGTTTGTGATTACCAAGATTGCGAATCTTTGTCAGTTTTGCTTGCCTGCTCTTCTTGTCTTTGTCACAGAGTGCTTGAACAACTTCTGGCTCGTCTTGGTGCATAGCTTCCAAATGCCGTGGCAGTTTCAAATGTGGTTTTTCACAATAGACACAGTAGTATTTCTTGTCCCATGAACGATAATTCCCCGAATTGCTTGTAGTCATCACAATTATGCCACCCACTGAGCTATCAGCACTAGTTACACCTTGCATTGTCTCATTGTGGATGTTATCTCTCTGTACTGAGACTTGTTCTAGGCAATCAGGTAACTGCTGTATTGCACCATCTAAGGCAGGATATGTCGACAGTATTTCTTCAGAGTTGTCTGAGTCAGGAACAAAGTCGTCTTCTGCTTCTTCTGAATCTGATGATACAGTTTCATTGTTTGGATTATACTGACTTCCGCTGTCAGAGAGCGTATCAGAAGATTCTGTATCTGAATCTACTGTTGCGGGAGGGCAGTGAAAAACGGTGTCACGATTTTCAGTTGTCTGCTCAGAAGGATGGTGTCCAGGTGTCTGTTGAGAAGGTTGCCGTTCAGCTATCTGCTGGGAAGGTTGCCGTTCAGCTATCTGCTGAGAAGGTTGCCGTTCAGCTATCTGCTGGAAAGGTAGCCGTTCAGCTATCTGCTGGGAAGGTAGCCGTTCAGCTATCTGCTGGGAAGGTTGCCATTCAGCTATCTGCTGGGAAGGTAGCCGTTCAGCTGTCTGCTGGAAAGGTTGCCGATCAGCTATCTGCAGGGAAGATTGCCGTTTAGCTATCTTGTTAGCTAGCTTGGAAGGTTGACGTTCATTTATCTGCTTGGAAGCTTGGCGTTCAGCTGTCCGCTGGGAAGGTTGGCGTTCAGTTGTCTGCTTGGGAGGTTGGCGTTCAGTTGTCTGCTGGGAAGGTTGCCGTTCAGCTATCTGCTGGGAATGTTGCCGTTCAGCTATCTGCAAGGAACGTTGCCGTTTTGCTATCTGCTGTGAAGGTTGCCGTTCAGCTATCTCCTGGGAAGGTTGGTTTTCAGCTATCTGCTGGGAAGGTTGGTTGTCAGCTATCTGCTGCGAAGGTTGCAGGTTCGCAGTCTGCTGGGATGGTTGTCGGTCAGCTGTTTGCTGAGAAGGTAGCCATTCAGCTATCTGCTGGGAAGGTTGGTTGTCAGCTATCTGCTGCGAAGGTTGCAGTTCCGCAGTCTGCTGGGATGGTTGTCGGTCAGCTGTTTGCTGAGAAGGTAGCCATTCAGCTATCTGCTGGGAAGGTTGGTTTACAGCTATCTGCTGGGAAGGTTGCCGGTCCGCTGTCTGCTGGGAAGGTTGCCGTACAGTTGTCTGCTGAGAATGTTGACATTCAGTTGTCTGCTTGGAATGTTGCCGGTCCGCTGTCTGCTGGGAAGGTTGCCGTTCAGCTATCTGCTGGGAAGGTTGCCGTTCAGCTGTCTGCTGAGAAGGTTGCCATTCAGCTGTCTGCTGGGAAGGTTGCCGTTCAGCTATCTGCTGGGAAGGTTGCCGTTCACCTGTCTGCTGAGAAGGTTGCCATTCAGCTGTCTGCTGGGAAGGTTGCTGTTCAGCTATTTGCTGGGAATGTTGCCGGTCCGCAGTCTGCTGGGAAGTTTGCCGTTCAGCTATCTGCTGGGAAGGTTGCCGTTCAGCTGTCTGCTGAGAAGGTTGCCATTCAGCTGTCTGCTGGGAAGGTTGCCGTTCAGCTATCTGCTGAGAAGGTTGCCATTCAGCTGTCTGCTGGGAAGGTTGCTGTTCAGCTATTTGCTGGGAATGTTGCCGGTCCGCAGTCTGCTGGGAAGGTTGCCGTTCAGCTATCTGCTGGGAAGGTTGCCGTTCAGCAGTCTGCTGAGAAGGTTGCCATTCAGCTGTCTGCTGGGAAGGTTGGCGTTCAGCTATCTGCTGGGAAGGATGCCGTTCAGCTATCTGCTGGGAAGGTTGCCGTTCAGCTGTCTGCTGAGAAGGTTGCCATTCAGCTGTCTGCTGGGAAGGTTGCCGTTCAGCTATCTGCTGGGAAGGTTGCCGGTCCGCTGTCTGCTGGGAAGGTTGCCAATCAGCTGTCTGCTGGGAAGGTAGCCGGTCAGCTATCTGCTGGGAAGATTGTCGGTCCGCTGTCTGCTGGGAAGGTTGACGTTCAGCTACCGGCTGGGAAGGTTGATGTTCAGCTGTCTGCTGGGAATGTTGGCGTTCAGTTGTCTGCTTGGAAGGTTGCCGTTCAATTGTCTGCTGGGAAGGTTGCCGTTCAGCTGTCTGCTGGGAAGGTTGCCAATCAGCTGTCTGCTGGGAAGGTAGCCGGTCAGCTATCTGCTGGGAAGATTGCCATTCAGCTATCTGCTGGGAAGGTAGCCGTTCAGCTGTCTGCTGGGAAGGTAGCCGTTCAGCTATCTGCTGTGAAGGTTGCCGTTCAGCTATCTCCTGGGAAGTTTGGTTTTCAGCTATCTGCTGGGAAGGTTGGTTGTCAGCTATCTGCTGCGAAGGTTGCCGTTCTGTTGTCTGAAGAGAATGTTGACGTTCAGTTGTCTGCTTGGAAGGTTGCCGTTCAGCTATCTGCTGGAAAGTTTGCCGTTCAGCTGTCTGCTTGGAAGGTTGACGTTCAGTTGTCCTCAGGGAAGGTTGGCGTTCGGTTGTCAGCTGAGAAGTTTGGCGTTCAGTTGTCTGCTTGGAAGGTTGGCATTCAGCTGTCCGCTGGGAAGGTTGGCGTTCAGTTGTTTGCTAGGGTGGTTGGCGTTCAGTTCTCCGCTGGGAAGGTTGGTGTTCAGCTGCCTGCGTGGAAGGTTGGCGTTCAGTTGTCCGCTTGGAAGGTTGACGCTCCGTTGTCTGCTGGAAGGGATGATTTTCAGTTGTCTGCTCAGAAGGATGATGTCCAGCTGTCTGCTTGGAAAGTTGACATTCAGTTGTCCTCTGAGAAGGTTGGCGTTTAGCTGTCCTCTGGGAAGGTTGACGTTCAATTGTCCGCTGGGAAGTTTGGTGTTCAGTTGTCTGCTTGGAAGGTTGGCGTTCAGCTGTGTGCTTGGAACGTTAGCGTACAGCAGTCTGTTTGGAAAATTGGCGTACAGTTGTGTGTTTGGAAGGTTGGCGTACAGCTGTCTGTTTGGAAGGCTGGCGTTCAGCTGTGTGCTTGGAAAGTTGGCGTACAGCTGTCTGTTTGGAAGGTTGGCGTACAGCTGTCTGTTTGGAAGGCTGGCATACAGCTGTTTATTTGGAAGACTGGTGCTCAGCTGTGTGCTTGGAAGGTTGGCGTACAGTTTTCTGTTTGGAAGATTGTCTTACCGCTGTCTGTTTGGAAGGTTGGCGTACAGTTGTCTGCGTGGAAGGCTGGCGTTCACTTGACTGCTGCTCCCACGGTAATATGTCTATTCCATAATCATACAGCATTTCGTCCCCGCGCTTCAAGTTTTTCAAGGTGAATAAAGCAAGAGCCGGTTTGCCATCACAGTTCACTACTTTCATCACAGCATTCTTGTCGTGTCTTCCGTGGTTTACCAACCGTCCCAGTTTATGGCCATACTTTTCCTCTTTTGTAACATAATGATACATATTGTGATTGACAGTCTCGTTACATGCAAGTGTATTTAAGCAGAGTAAGTGTGTCTAATCAGTAAGTGTATTTAAGCAAATGTATTTTCGCGTAAGAAAAAGAGTACAAAGCAGTAGTTAAGCGTCATTTAAAATACTGTACACAAGTTTTGAGACCATGTCGTGAAAAGGATATAGTATATACGCTAGAAAGTGTACAGAGGAGAGCAACTAAAATTAATCCAGTACTGGGATACCTTATATATGACAAACGTCTAACAGAATGTGGCCGACTTGAGGTCTAAAGGGTTGACAACCCTGGGGACAAGTAGAATACTATGAGATCAGAAGTTTTAAAGATATTGAATGAGTATGAACGTATTGATAGAACTATTGTTTTCACATAAGAAAGGTAAACAAAGTAGAATACACGTAATAACGTTAATTAGTGAAAGAACATAACAGTTTAGATATTGGAAAGTGCTCATTCTCACAAAGGACAATCAATTAGTGGAGCAGATTATCTATAGAGTGTGTAAATGCCAGCAGCGTGTATGTTTAAAAACAAAATTTACAAATCTGTTTAATATACTAATGATCATTACTGATTAATTTGGTAGACTGAAAAACGTTTCAGAATCATAAGTCATAGAAGGAACCTACCACCACTGTTTCCCTTTAAAAGGGAAAAAGTATCGGAAAACACTGTCGCTCTTCTCTTCCCTACACTCTCCATCCTCTGCTGTGATGAGTTCCCCACTGTATTCTAGTAGAAATGCCCCTTTCAGAAAGTGCTTGTTCACTCTAACGCCTCGTCCTTAAATAAAACAACTTGAAATATGAGGGTGTACATTTGAAAGGTTAATGGTTTTATAGCTATCGTATCACAACTGTGTCTGCATGCAAAACATTTTTATATTGGCTGAATGTGAATCACATACGATATCTCTCAGAAGCTTAAATTATTTGTTATGCATTTATAAGATTTGATGAATTTATAAATTTTGTTCCATGACCTTTCAGATAAAATGTATAGATTGTATGGTTAAAATAGTATGATTACGGAAATATTTGTTCTTTAGAAGCTGTTTGACTTTGATTCGGGTAATTGTTGGTTGCCTTCCCTGCAGTGTTTGCAGATTAACTGGAAAGAACAGTTGATAGTATGCATTATTTAATCTAGCTATGCAGATGGGATACCTAGAGATGCTACAGCCAGCATTACAAATTAACCAGGAAAGAAGGGTCCACAATGCAGTTATGAAGATGGATGCGTTTGCTTAAATGAATAAGCATCTTAGAATAAGACAAGATAATTAAACATAATGATAGATGACATTGTCCCTCACATGAAAATTATGACCGAACATTGGGCCAATAAAAACAACAGATAAGACTCAATGGTGGCATTAAACATGATTTAATGTATATATGCTATTGCACGACAAGGAGAAGTGTTTACTATTTTGTGAATGTCATGTCATGTGAGAATAAAATAGACACACCTTTTGGAGGTATGATTTCCTCCACAAATCCTTCAGGATCACCATCGGTATGTGAAATACACCATTCTTTGGCAATTTTGTCTGGGGGCATCCTCTTTGGTCTTCTTCCTTTACTGGGAACCTGCACATGCACTGATGAGCAGTAAAACGGCAAGCTTCAAATACATTGAACTACACTTCAGAGAATTAGAACTACCCCCAGGTATATCAATGTCATGCTAGAATGTGTAATATACATACTTCCATGCATGCATATATATATATAGGGGAGCATGCAACATTTGAGACACTTTTCTGAAGCTTGTGATTCAAATGTTTAATTTTATGACAGTTTACATATCCACTAATACGGTTATCGTGATATATTTAATTGTCGGGAAACCTCAGGTAAGTATCCCAATAGTCGTTGGACAAAAGCGAAGGACTACCGGCCCGCGATGCCGTATCGGTAAAGCAATTCACACAAGGGGCGCCGACTTCTACGTCTGGTTCAAACAGTAGAATGCTAATTATTCCAGTAAGAGATAGGGATGTAGTGGTGTACAAAATGAATCGTGACGTCACGTGTAGCACATGTTTCCAAGCTCGCGATCAAGCACTGGATTTGTTTGATGAATTTTATTAATCGGATTTAAATCATTTCTCTTAATTTAAATAGCATTTGACACATAGAAATAGTCAAAAGATTTGTTGCCGAAAAGTGTGGCAATTCCAGTTACACGGACCATTCTATGCTCTTCTTTCCTTTATACCTCATTTGTACGACAACCAACGTCGATTCTATGCGCATTTCGTGACACCTAGCGACTGTGGACATTACGATCTCAAGAGACACAGGCTCTTGAAGTTTTTGAGATGCGATGCCTGCTGGCTATCAGGTGTTACTAGGACAGACAGACTACGAAATGGCCAGATCAGAGAGGAGACATTCACTGCTGAATCCATCTCAGATGTCAACACACATGGAAGACTCCGATGGTTTGCACGTGTTTGCCGTATGCTAAACGAAAACCTCATTAAAATAGCTTTCAAGGAAGACTTCAAAGGACAAAGGAAAAGAGGAAGTCCAAGGCAGAGGTGAATTCACCAAATTAGACAAGACACTAGACTCCCTCTATTAACAGCAGAGCGGTATGCTCTAGACCGGACGAAATGGAGGGGGGTGACATCCAAGAGGACAGCGAGAGGTCAATAATTTGGCCTATGCAATTAAGTAAAGTAACTCAAGCGATTTCGAGGGCTATGTGCTATGGAAAATTAGGCACAGTCGGCATATGAGCGGCTAATCATTGGCGCAGTATCGGTATCCGAGTATAATCCGCCCTCGTCCCGAAGGTGAGCCGCCGGATAAAACTCCATAGGCCCGTCTTCATCACTAAGATAACGCCTTCACTATCTTCATCTTCCTCCTCATCATCATCATAATCATTTAATATCATCATTATCAACGTCTCCATCATCATCAATCCCGTCATCATAATCATCATCATTATAACCATCCCGATCATCGGAAGACTCATCGTCATCATCATTACTAAGATGACCCCTTAATTGTTTTCATCTTTCTTATCGTTATCATCATAATCATTTTTTATTCACAGTATCAACATTTTCATCAACACTATACTAATATCATAATCACAATCTCCATCATCATCGTCATCATAAAAATCGTCATCGTTTTTATTACATTACTGGTCGATTTATTACATTACACAAGTATAACATTTAGTCACAAATTCATAGCGATTAAAGAACAAATACTTTGGATTCAAGGCAGACGTCCTACAAAGCACAGCGGGTTTTGGTTGATGTAGGTCTATTTTGTAGCCTGATGAATGTCGACACTTGGTCGGAGTAGAAATGCTGCTGGCCGGTAACAACAAAAATATTGTTACACGGATTTATGCAGAATTTGAAGACAAAACAAATATGGCAGGTGTGTTATAATGTCGAACGAGAGCGTCGAGTTTAATCACGAACTGTCATCTGGTCAGAAACATGCACAATAATCACGATCGAGCTCGCATATCAGATTTCAAAGGCTTCGGTCGGATGGTACTCCATTGGTGCTTTGGTGCGGCACTAAGGAGGGTGTTACACACGCTGTATATTCTAAGTAGGTGACATTTCCTGGGTAATTTGCTAAGACAATCTTCTTATCGTTAAGGAAACATTCTTAGCAGCTATTTTAAACAACACTGTCAGATGTAAGTTACAATTGCTTAAATGAATATGGGACAGTTAAGTAATTGAACTTTGGGAGGACTTCAAGAATTTCGAAATTAAATTAATCGATTACCATATAGGCGATCATATATCACATAACAAAAATCGCAAAACTTCAAGTTAGACACCGCCCAGATTCAAATAAGACATCACTATCCACCCGTTGCTCAACTGTCTGATTACATAATCATGCGACAACCACCCAAACCCCACCCCTTACAATCTTCCCAAATTGCTACACAAGCAAAAAACGAACTACAAGAATTCGAAAGCATTAAGCAATTTTCATCCAGCTGGTGAAGAGGAAATGGGGTATTTCACTCGTATAGAAAAAAAACACAATTTAAAAATATTGAGAAACTGATTGTTATGCTTTTAATCTAGCCAGATATCTACAAAGATGCGTCCCATCTTATATAAGGTGCATAATCTTCTGGCTGTTCTTGTTTGGAGGATTTCCCATCCAATGTCTATGATGAGTTTAGTAACTATTCCTGATTCTCTGGTGTAATTGCATGCCTACAACAATTTATAAAAACTAAACTAGCAGGCAATATGTGGCAATGCTGGGCGAGGAAGGATTTGGGAGGTGGGTTTCCCCTCTAACTTGTGGATTTTGTAGTTCGATCCTAAGACTCTAGGCAACTTTTGAAACAACAAACCAGCAGCTCCTGTCTTTCTCTGCATGTTTGCTACGTAGCCCTCGCTTGTCAGCAAACATAAAATTCGGATTCTACTTAGTTTTCACGTCACTGCAACCCGGTGTATGAATGGGGGGGGGGGGGGCAATATTCAGTTGAATCCGTTATCTATCCTTTAACCAGCGATAACAATGATGAAACTCATAAAAAAGTTTAATGTTTGTGCTTGACTGAAAACATATATTGTAACATTAGCTTACCAATGAGCCAAATCCGATGTGGATGCTACTACACTTGAGCAGTGATTGTCTTCCGGTCATAAAGTTGCTTTCAACCATTGGAAATGTTGACTCGGTTCTGGTGGTTTAATAGCTTGTGTACACACGACGTGGTAAGACACTTGTGTCGTAAACCTTTTGAATGTATTAAGTTAAATTCGTTATGCTATCGTTTAGCCTAAACATTTATAATCCGTGCATATATGTCTACATGGTATAGCTACTGGACTGTAGTAATGGCATAATTTGTGTCAACAGAACAGGACTCTGTAAACACAAGTCGGATGCCGTAATTACCTTTAACTGCACTGTTTCCAAGCCAGCAGTTAATATGTTATAACCATTCGATTTTTTTCTTATAAAGCAGCACAACTGTGAAACTGTTTTACATTTTAATAGAACGGTACCTAAATACTATATTCTAACATGTCCTACCGCTCAACTTGTTTGCTTGATACAGTTAGTTTTTGAGTATGCATTTTACTCCATTGGTGAACTTAGCCATTTTGCTAATAACTGTTTTGAATCCGTTATTAAGATGGTGTAGCAAAACAACATATGCAATACTCATTAGGCGGATTACAGATAATTTACTAGGCAGAACCAAAACAAAAATGGACTTAGGAGTAGTAATTAGTGCTGACAATAAAGTATCGTAGCAATGCGGCAGTCATCCCAACCTCTTGAACATTGCATCCGGGAGATTTCTAGGATTAGGGGAGAGTACCAAAGAAGAATTCCGACTCTCGGTTGGGGGGATTCCCGGTAATTGTTTTCAAGCTGCAAAACATGGTTTATGAGGCATTCTGATTTAGGATTCTGGAAATTTATTAATCATAAGTTTGTTATGAAATGTCATGATTTTTCCTTCAGTTCACGATGCAATTCATAATACAAACCTGAAAGAATATAAACAGATGAACGCGGCGGCCTTATCTCACATTCATGTGTCTGTTCAAACTGGCAAAGTGTTCCGCATGACGAATGTATGCGCTCTACCAAGTACCGTTGTTATTGTTAGTATAGTGCTGAGCGGGAGCCCTGTTCACATTTCCGGAAATTGTTACAATGTTTGGAAGGAAGACGGGAGGTAGAGGGTGATTTTTGGATAACTCCCAGACAATCTAGGTGGGTTGCAGTGCTTGATTTAGATTTAACAAGATTTAACAAGATTGCCATCCAGAAAATTACTCTGGATGGCAGGTGGACAAGGAAGCCTTTTGGCTTATCGAGAGTCCAATACTTTTTATCTACATGTATCCCGCCCTTTTAAGGTATGTGTCGATTTTATTTTTAAACATATTCACGCTACTAGCACCAACACAATCAGGAGATAATCTGTTCCATTCATTTACAGTCCTCTTATATCTAATCTACACTGCTACTTTACTAATGTAGCTTCATGTCCTCTGATCCTTCTATCTTTCTTAACTGAAAAAAAAATATTTCTATCAATATTTTCATAACCATTCAATATTTTAAACACTTCTGTCTGATCTCCTCTCAATCTCCTGGTCTCTAGTGTTGTTAAACCACATTCTTTTAGGCGTATTTCGTAACTAAGATCCCTCAGTTTTTGTATCATTTTAGTCGCTCTCCTCTGTACTCTTTCTAGCATATCTATGTCCTTCTTGCGATATGGCCTCCATGCTTGTATACAATATTCTAAATGAGGCCTCACTATTGTTTTGTATAGCGGTACTATTAATTCTTTTTCCTTATACGCTATATTTCGCCTAATTAATCCTAGGATTTGATTTCCCTTTGAAGCTGCAATTCCGCACTGCTCTGAAACCTTCATATCAGCACTAATGGTTAACCCTAAGTCCTTTTCTTTTACAGTAGTACTTAGAACAGTACCCCCCATTTTATATTTTACCTCTTCATTCCCATGACCTGTGTGGAGGCATTTACATTTCCAAAAATTGAACAGCATTTGCCACTTTTCAGACCATTTGATCAACCTGTCAAGATCATCTTGTAAATGCTGTCTATCTCCATCACTTTTAATCCTTCTAAACACTTTTGTATCATCCGCAAATTTCAACACCTTGCTTGTTATATCATCGTCCAAATCGTTGATATATATTAAGAATAATATAGGTCCTAGTACTGATCCCTGTGGTACCCCACTCAATACCGATTTCCAGTTTGAAGCCTCCCCATCAACTACTACACGTTGTCTTCTGTCATTCAGCCATTTTTCTATCCAGTTTATTATACCATTTCCTATGCCATGGGCCTTTAGCTTAAGGAGTAATCTTTGATGTGCTACTTTGTCGAAAGCTTTTTGAAAATCTAAATAGATGATATCTACTGGTGATCCTTCATCTACCCACCTAGTGATGTCTTCCAAAAAACCTAAAATATTTGTTAAGCATGACCTTGCTTTTAAAAACCCATGTTGAGATGGGTTTATCAAGTTATGTTTAACAAGAAAATCCACCATGTGATCTTTAATTAGACGTTCTAATAATTTGCAAATCACTGATGTTAAACTCACTGGTATATAGTTCTCTGACTTGTCTCTCGAACCTTTTTTAAATAACGGTATAATGTTTGCCTCTTTCCATTCTAAAGGAACCACTCCCTCTTCTAATGACAAATTGAAAACTGTTGCAAGCGGTACGCTAATTTGTTCTACAATTTCCAATAGTAGTTTGGGTGGAATACCATCCACTCCAGGTGATTTATTATCCTTCATAGCCCTTATTTTCTTAGCTACCATTTCCGAGGTTATAACTAACTGTCCTAAATAATCTGAATCTGCCCCCTTGAACTTAGCCTCTGGTACTGGCAGTGAACTAATATCTTCCCTGGTAAACATTGAACTAAAATACTCATTCAGGTCTTCTGCCATTAAGAATCCCTCTGATATTGTATTTCCAGCACTATCTTCTAGAGGACCGACCTTATCCTGAACTTTCTGTTTGCTTCGAATATACGCATAAAAACTGTTACTGTCATGTTTTATATTGTTAGCTAATTTTTTTTCATAGCTTCTCTTTGAATTTCTAATTTCAGCTGTAGCTTGATTAAGTGCTTCTTTCAATTTGAAAATACGTATGAAAATGAACCAATGACATTGCAGCAGGGTGATTCATCAATCTTTTTTTGTTTACTTCAGCTGACTAAACACAAGTGAAGATGTTGTAATTGACCCTAATGAAGTCTGAGGACAGTGATTAGCTGGAGTCAGCCATAGCAGGAGCCTGTTATCAGATCTGTCTACTGACTGGACCTTCTGGCCAATCAAGCAAGTGGCATTGTTTTCTGAATGTCTGCTAATTAGGCTGTGTAATAGTATGTAATTGAACTGCTCGAGACGTCTGGCCTTTGAGGAATTCACACCCTAGGGTGTCTTTTTGTTGATGTTTATATTTGTAAATAGGGCACAAGGTCAAACAATAAATACAAATTTGAATGTAACGTAACAACTGGCTGTATTTAATTTTCTTATAAAACACATATTGGACTTTCTGGAAAACTGTATCAGGAGTTCATAGTGCCACCTGAGAACATTGTGCTGAATTGTCAAACAGCGAAGTGCTGACTTTTCTGGTGCCTTGCCAAGTTTGGTGGCACCTTTGAAATGTGCATAAAACACAAACACCTGGAGGGATTACAAAAAAATAAAATTGCAGAGTGCTTGAAACATTGGTGCCTATAAAGTGTGTTTTCAACACGTTTCTCCAAAATCACCATGCCTATTTGGGGTTAGGACACTGTTAGACTTCCTGGATGGTTACAGACGAAAAAGAGTGCAGTATATTTTTGAGAAATGACTTTTTACAATATTCACTTGCTCTGACATAAGTGCATTTGAGTAGTCAGATTTCTAGATGTGATTGTAGAAGCTGTTGACAGTAAAATTGTGTCTTTTTAGCTGATTTTACTAAGCGGAAGGGTATCTGGCAGCAATTTGGCTAGTTGACACTTTAGCCGGATTACAGCCTGCATCCATTTGTAAATATTGACGGATGTCATACATACAGGCATTTTGCAAGAGCTAGAGATATTAGATTTTGACTAAACTCGACCAGCATGTCAATGAGATGATAATAACAGCAGGTGAGAAGTTTAAGAAACCTTATAGGTAACGTTTTCTTATAATCAGACAAAACATTAACATGGTCGCCAATGCAATGGGAAAACTGACAGTGTGCTGACCCCATATTGTCTCAGACTCAGACTGGCTCGACGGACACTGCCCTGGATGACCGCATAACCCCACCTGCACAGCCCAACACCGAGGACCCTAAATACACAGGGACCAAAAAAAACGAACTCCACATGGTGCAAATCTATAACAGGCACGGCAGGTTTCTAGTATCATAAAAATATGTTTAACAAAAGAAGAACGTAAATTTAATAATAGAGAATTTCGGGCAGTATAAATCACGGTATAACTTAGTCATATTTTAGTCACGCAATCGGACTTACCGTTCGTTCGCTACCACTTGAAGTTTCCATCCTCAACTTTCACGTCTTCGTAGATTCGCGTTTGCAAACTGTACAGTTCGTCAATAAGTAATCGAGTAGTGGAACTGATTCCAGAAATGGCGCAGGTTTTTTGCCGCGCAGTCGATCTGCTGGATCACATGGTCTCAGAAAACGTCGTGGATCTCGATATGCATACTAATTTTGTTTACTGTTGACATTTATATCGACCAATGAATACCATCAGAAGATGCTCGGCGGGTAAAATATGTTACATTGTATTCGGCCGGGCAATATTAAGGTTGGTGAACTTTGCGTTGTGTTTACTTACAAAAATATTAATATATTTTAGCGTGTATCTAAAAAATGCTTAGGTGTCTTTGTGAAACTAGAATCCTAGCTTTCATATGGTATAACTATGAATCTTGTATATCCATGCGGAACTCAAAGAGGATTAATCTTAGATGACCGGTAGCGTGCCAGTTTGATGCGTTTTGTATGTCGCTCGGCGCATTAACGGCTGTTTATAATGTATGCGCTGAGGCGCGGCGCCATTCTAACGTATGCGCGATCGATATTGTAATCTGTGCCATCCCCACTTTTATCAGTTAAATGTTAGAAAGTTGTGATTGGACATATACTGTTTTCTAGTAATCAAGATTTTTAGGACAAGTTAAAAAAAATCGAAAAACGGTGACATTTACGACGATGTCTAATGATGTCACATCTGTGACTGTGGCCGTGGCCGTGGCGTGGGCGTGGCTGTGCGCTCTACTTCCTTTTCAATCAATATAGGAATACGTTCTTAATCTGAATAATCCACATTTTTAACAGTTCAATTTTAATGAGTTGTGTTAATAAAATGTAATACGTGTATATTATTATTGTGTCTGTATCAGTATTTTTATTATAGAAATTACGAACAGTTAATATTTCCACTTTAATTTGCATCACCTGACACCTGTATTCCTGTAATCCTATATTATTGTAATTCACATTTTATAATTCAGTCTATAGTCATGTTGACTATCCATTTTGTTAATGCTAATAATATTTACTGTTTTGTTTGTGGTGTTTTTATGTGAATCATAACATCTTGTTGTGATTTGTATTTCATGCCACAAATACTCAGGAATTCTGGTGGTGAAGATAAAGATAAGTTAAGATATATCAAACAATCTTGCATACTCACATACAAGTAACAAGGACAGAATGTTCACACTGTCGCCTCCACGTGACTTCTGTCGTGAATCACAATACCGAAGTGATATCGATGTTGTGTGCACTAAGAAAAGTGTGGTATTACAAAAATGCAGAAATGTACTGTTTTTTATTTTATTTTCAGAATGGATTCCGAAGCACGCAAGGCCAAGCTGCTAATCGTTGGGCACTGTTTAGTGGGTCGCATGTCAGAAGCGTGTAGCAGCAATGCTGAGTACAGCTATTTCTGTCCCGACCTTCTCCTGTCTTGTATGTTTGACAAGGTTGTCTTTCTAGTGAAAGGGGACTTACCTTGGGTGGTTTGTTCCGTGAATTTGGAGCTGTGTGTACAGAGGCGCCAAATGTTGTTTTAATCGACATAGGAACGAATGATCTATGCAAAGGCTGTGCACCTGAAGAACTGGCAGAAGGCATTGTGTCATTTGCTCAGAAACTGACTTCAATACAATTCTGTATTACAGGTAGTGATATGCCATATTGTAACA
This sequence comes from Escarpia spicata, assembly GCA_963995525.1. Taxonomy (NCBI): domain Eukaryota; kingdom Metazoa; phylum Annelida; class Polychaeta; order Sabellida; family Siboglinidae; genus Escarpia; species Escarpia spicata. The sequence goes on along the minus strand of OZ023205.1, from coordinate 25,896,528 downwards.
CGAATTCCTAAGTCCGGCAGCCACTATGTTGTTCCAAATCATTTTGACTAAGTTCGGCACATTGTTAGTACACGAATAGCCCAGCTGATCACTGATTCAAATAAAATAAATTTCTGGGCATTTTGCATTTTGCAAGAGACACATGAGTACCATTGGCATGAAGAGACATGTCAGTAGCATGAGGAGAGCAGCCAACATCAGGTTTAGCTGCTTTCTTCATGCTACAACATGTGCACTCTGTCACTATTTTTTCTAATACACTTTTTAATCTTCAAAATTGTTACTTCAAAAATCAGTTCAACCCAAACAACCATTATGAATCAAAATTACTTTTCAAAACACAACTGCAAAACATAGAATTTGGCATATCACTACTTCACTTGCATCAGCTTTGTCTAGATCATTTGTTTCTGTGTTGATGATGAACACCTTTGGCTTTGATGTCACTGTATACATAACTTCAACTGCATGCAATAAACCATCCATGTCAAGTCTTAATCCTCCTGGGCAGACAACCTTTCATTCATATATATATACAGCTCAAAATTTGCAATTGTTTTTCTTTACCTTTCAAAATTAAATTCTGATTCAATTTGAAATCATCATTGTTAAAATATTCTAAGAATATTTATTTATAAATTGCTATTGTATTTGTAAAGCAAATTTTCAAATTACTGACTTAACCACGCACGAGACTGTACCTAACAGGAAACAGCTGTGGGTCTGCACCAATGTCAATAAGTGCTCGTATGGGTCAACTCTTCAAGAATTGACAAAGCTCTTTGATCTCTGCAGAAGTGTCTGGCATCATAGTCGCTTCATATCCATTGCTCAACTAAAATTTACGTGGAATAATAATGTGCACACTTCAAGAACATTGCTACATGACTTTGAGAAATGTAGACGTCGCTACTAGGATGTTTCTGTTCTTCAACAACTGGCAGAGCTGAGCTGTGATATCAGCAGAAATGGGTAGCGGCTATAGTTATGCTTACCTCACATTCGTTGCTCAACTGGAAGTTATGTGCAGTGAAAATATGCTCACATAATGAAAGCTGCTATTAAACTGAGAATTGTAGACATTGCTCCTTGCATGGGTCGACTCATCAGCAACTGGCAGAGTTCTCTGATCATGGTAGAAGATGCTGGTGTCGTAGCAAACCCAGTGCATACTTTCATGGACTTTCACACACAAATTACGAACTTCAGTGTATATCACATGGACTTATGCATATTACTTATCGTGAATTATGAACTATAATTCAGTGCATATTGCACGGACTTACGCATGTTACCTATTGTGAAGTTATGAACTTCAGTGCATGTTGCACGGACTTATGCACATTACCTATCGTGAAATTATGAACATTTATATAATAACCTGGTGTTTTGGACATTAACCTTTGTAAAATATTATGAATGGTGCTGCACTGTTTACGTTATAATAAATTGCCTTAATGGTTTTTTCAATGATATCATGTTTTGTAAAAACAAATGTTCACACTCAGTGTGCACATTTATTAATTAATTACGCCATTAATTTCAGTACATACGTCAAATTTGAAATATAGGTCAAATAAATAGGTCATGTTCTAATAACCATTTACAAGTTTACATAGCATTAAAGTAATTATATTAGTAATTTTCACCTAAATTATGTCATTTATATGGAAGTAATCCCAGTATGTAGGTCAAAATGGAATGTAGGTCAAGTGTGAAGGTCAAGGCAAGGTCACCAAAATTGATATTTCCTAAAGGGTTTATCATGATTCATCCAGTGGGTGCATTTATGAATTAATTATGCCATAAATTCAGGTATATAGGTCAAATGTGAAATATAGGTCAAATAAATAGGTCAAGTTCTAATAGCCGTTTAAAGGTTGCATAGTATTAAATTCATTATATTGGCAATATTCATATTTCAAACATTAACAGTGCTCATTACCTAATTAATTTTTAGCTAAATTATGTCATTAATAAGAATTAATCCCATGTTGTGGACCAAATCTAGGTCAAAAGTGGAATGTAGGTCAACTGTGAAGGTCATGTCAAGGTCACCAAAAATTGACATTTCCTTAAGGGTTGCACCATTTTTGATTTCACATACGTAAGTTAAAAGGTTCCAATGTTATTACTATTTTCCAATCAAATAAATGCAGTCCTCACAAGAAATGGACTGAAAACCAATAGACAAAAAATGCCACCATTTTAAGATTTAAAAGTTGAATAGCGCCACAAATATTGAAGATATCAACAAAATTCAAAAAGGGTAGTAAACTACATATCATTATCCATCATGTAGCACCATTTAAATGATGATATAACATATTCTAATTTTTTGTTGACATACCTAGCTTGGCGGTAAGACCTCAGTTATGTCTATATATATCAAAGCACAGTGTAATATGAAATATTTAATCAGTCAGATCTGACACATACGTTTTGCCTTGTACTACACTGTTGAAGATACACATTTTTAATGAATGAATAATTAAAATGAATTATACTTTCGTTAAACAAATGATATGTACACATTGAAATTTCAATACACAATTTAGACATAAAGTAGTAAATAGTGTCATGTTAATGGCAAGAATAAATTGATAATGAGACACTGCCAAATAACTTCATAATTTCGAGTCTAAACAGTGCATATCGGACACCATCTTTGTATTGGTTATGTCATTCATGTTAAGTACTGCCTCTCTCGGAATTCATATTTGCATACCGATACTTGCCAAATATTAATTTAGTCTGGTGAATATAATATTTTGTGGGAGATCTTTGTTGAGACTTCATTCATAAGACGAAGATGTAATACCAAAAAGCGTCGAATAACGGATCTATCCAAGATTCTTAAATGTGTCATGGCAGTGTCAGAGCCGCACCTTTAAGTTTAAGTGAACCGAGGACGTGCGTCAAAGCGAGTGCTTGAATACAGCATTTGCTGTCTCGAGAATTCACACAAAACCAGGCTCTTAACGGCTAACCGTGGTCCACATCAAATTAACACAGGACGTCCTCGGTTGGCGGTAGGACCTCTTTTAGAAGGTATGTATTCTGGCCAGTGTCCTCGGTTGACAACTGTTGCGATTTTTGTATATATAAAAGCACAGTGTAACAAGAAACAATTAATCGTTCTGATGTGAGGCATATGTTTTGCCTTGTGCTACACTGTTGAAGATATAAATTTGTAATGAATGGATAGTTAATGTATCCCATTACTATTAAACAAATGAAACGAACAAATTCAACTACCAGGACACAATTGATACATACTATAGTAATACATATTGTTTCGTTAATGGCAATAATTCACTGTCGTTTGAGAAAGACGTCCTCTTGACTTAAGAAGTGGGTTTACATGCGCATGTTAAAAATCATCTGGAAAAATACCCGAACTCGGTGATACATTTATGACGTTAGTTACTGTACCAAGTAAAGAGTTAAGACATGCTTTCAGCAGTATAGCGGACAATGGATCAATATGTAAATTTATAATGAATGAATAACTAATGCATTACACTTTCATTAAACAATTGACACGTACATATTGAACTTTCAAAACACAACTGATAGATACAGTACTAGTGTTGTGTTAATGGCAATAATACATTCATAGTGAGATTATGCCAAAGAACTTCGAGTTTAAACAGTGCGTAGCGTACGCCGTCTTAATATTGGGTGTGCGAGTGAAGTGCCTTGTGGAAGTTCATATTAAGTGCTGCCGTTTTCCGAATTCATATTTGTATACGGACACCAGCCGAGTATTACGTCGGTCACGTGAATATGGTATTTAGTGGAAGGTATTTGCTGAAACGTCATTCGTAAGACGAAGACGTAATACAAAAGAGCGTCGAATAACAGATGTATTCGACATTCGTAAATGTGTTATGGCAGTGTCAGAGTTGTTTATTTAAGTGAAGTGAGGAAGAGCCTCAAAGCGAATGTGTGAAGACAAATTTTGATGATTCGAGAGTTATTTATACATACACAATTCACACAAAACCAGGCTCATAACGGCTAACCGCGGTGTACATTAAATTAACACAGGACATCCTCGGTTGGCGGTAGGACCTCGGTTAGAAGGTATGTATTCTGACCAATGTCCTCCGGTTAACAATTTTTATGTTTTGTGTATATATGAAAACATAATTATAATTACATTTTATTATATTTCAAAATTACAACTGGTTAGTATTGACTTCATCAACCACATCTTCAATGCCACTTACTTCAGGATATGCTACTTCTGCCGCACTTCAATCCGGCTGTTCCTCAGTACACTGATGGAATTGGTCGATATGCTAGACAATGTTGATCTAGTAGTAGTAGTAGTAGTATTAGTAGTAGTAGTAGGTTTTATTTGGAATTATATAAATCATACATACAAATATAAACAATCCGTAACACAATTGACAAAAAGATATACAATTCCAGGTTGGCAGCGGAGCCAATTAAAGCTGTAACCAGTTTGTTTTAATTATTCCAATATAAGATGATAATGATTAAGTCATCTAGTCGCCGTCATCCCCAAAATAACTATTATTAACAATGATTTCACGTGTAGTGTGTTGGTTACGTTGCTATAATCAATAGAACATATATGTAAATTTAATAACATTAATATTAGATGATAAATGTTCACATAAGTAGTCTTGCGAAAAAAAACATGTGGTTACGTCAAGCTTCAGCAATGGTATAACACCTAAGTAGAATAACATTATATCAAACACATATGTCAGACGTTTCGGGGTGGAATGAAATTAAACTAGAACACCATACCCCCTTACAACATTTGCCTTTAATGATAATATAAAACTATTTAAATTGGGTTTATGTTGTATAACAGTTGGAATTGTATTCCAGATCATCGGACCTTTACATAGCAAACTGTTCGATCTTTGAGTAGAACAGATAATAGGACGTATATTACAGGTTTGTCTTGTTTTGTAAAAGTGGATGTTATAGGTAAATGTAAACATATCCGATAATGAATGTGGCAGACTACCGTGGACATAATTATACATAAATTTTCCAACTTCAATTTCATAAATATCATGCAATTTTATTAGATTTAAACATGTAAAGAGGGGATGTGAATGTTCCCAATAGTTTGTTTTAAGAATGGAACGAACTATTTTTTGCATAATGAATACTTTTTTGATATGTGTCTTATATGTGGATCCCCACAAAATGATTCCGTATGTCAAGATCTGCAGAACGAGCCATATATTCCTGATTTATTTCAGCTCTTCCCCATTACGTATACACAAATACAGTATTCTATGATCAGCCCAGCAGCAAGTATTTGCCTTTCGAAAGTTTTTCCAATAAACCCAAAATAGTCCTTCACACAAATCACAAATGATATTTTGCAGCTGGAAGACTTCTGACAATCACATTGCCAAGATGTGAGGCACCTAAGCATTCCGAATCAAAGTATAACCAAAAATCATGCTAAAACTCTCCTGTTGATTGCTAAGAAACTTGTCCCTTTCATAGTGCAGTTATGCCGGGATAACGTTTCTCCCGAAACACTAATCCAATTATTTTAATCAAAACAGAAAAGTTACAAAATGTATTTATTTTAACAATTGGAACTAAAACATGTAATAAATTTCTTTTATAATGGTATATCTGTTGAAACTGTAAATACGTTGCGTAAACATTTGCAGTAATTTATAGTGAATTATATTATTCTATTATTCACTGTTTTCACTCTAACATAAAACAGATGAATTATTTTGAATTCTTAAAATTATAACCTGACTTCTCTTCGTTTGTTTTACAGTGTCATCTTACTCTAGTTGTGTATGATTGCTGCTTTTAAATGAAACACCATTTATCAGACTGAACGAAACATGGCCGTCGTTTATTATCTAATCCGAACAACACCGGAGAAATCCGAAGTCAACGGGATCCGTCCGTAATACATAGGCTACGTAAGTATATAACATGCAGGGAGCGGCGTTGGGAAAAGTGATCGTTGTGAAAACAGTTGAACGCACAAACATGCCATGTTATTTAACTGAACACTTAACTAGATAACGGATCCGCCTACACCCTTATATCGTGTAACTAAGTATATCTAGAACGGGAAGCGATCCGCCTACACCCAATGTCTAGATTTGCTCGATTAAGCGCTGTCGCTTCTTTCGAGCTCGTTGTGGACGGACAGCTTGGAGAGCAGGTGGCTTAAGCACCTCTTCGTCATCGTGACGGGTCTCAGACGACTCATCATCTGTTGGCGGGTCGTTGTCCGCAGCTGTATCCTCGGGATGATGTCGTGCGATTTCATCGGGCGACAAGCCTCGCACGCGACGGAACTTAGACACATTTCGCGTCACCGTGGACCCATCACCACGCACGGCGGTGACCATTGGTCCTTTCATTGCACTGACGATGAGCGGTGTCGGTGCGAACGGAGTAGAGAGTTTGTTCACTCTAGGCTGCGGTACAAGCACAACGTCTCCCATTTGTAGGTTCGCATGTGAAGCGTGTGCACGCTCGTCTGAGTACACTTTCATTCTCGCTTTTGCACGAGCGTCTTGTCTGCGAACGACTTCATCTTCTGGGTGCACGCTCTGAAGCGTTGGCAGCTCAGGTAGCTTAGTTCTCGGTTCTCGACCAAACAGTAGTCGGTGAGGTGTGAACAGCGTAGAACTATGCGGAGTAGATCGATAGTTTCGAAGAAACTGCTGCAGTTCGCGACGCCAGTTGCGATGTTGAATGATGGCTGAACGCACTGCCTTCATCATCGGCTTGTTGAAGTTCTCCACTTGTGCATTCGCCATCGGCCATAGCGGTGTGATTTTGCGGTGACGGACGCCACACGACTGCAAAAACTGTGACCACGCATTACTCTGGAATGGTGGGCCATTGTCCGATTTTATCGTTTCTGGATATCCGAACATGGCAAAAATGGACTCCATGATCGGGATAACTGTCTCTGCACTGGTGCTTCTGGTCACGTGAACGACTGGATATCTTGAAAATTCATCTGTGACGCTGAGTAAATATTCGTCTGTCGGCATTGGGCCGCAGAAATCAATGTTCAAATTGATCCACGGGCCTCGCGGTAGAGTAGTCATGTTTAATGGCTCCATCTGGCGGCGGTTGGAGTTTGCAACACACGGAATGCAACCCATGATGACTGCTTCCGTTTCTTTGTCTATGCCTGGAAACCACACTTTGCTTCTGATCAGGGCTTTGGTCTTGCAGATGCCCTGATGACCCTCATGTGCCAACTGTATGACACGACTGCGAAGTGCTGTCGGGATGACAATGCGAGAATCTCGTAGCAGAAAGTCTCCATTTTCTCCCACTGTCAGTTCATCCCTCACATTCCGAAATGCAGCAATGTCAGCTGACTCGTTGTTAGCTGTGTCATGCCAACGACCTGTGCGGATGACCTCGATGACCTTGTTTAAGGTCGCGTCGCGTCTTGTGTGCACCTTAATTTCGTCAAGGGTGATGGCATTTGGCGTAGAGCTGTCAGCAATGTGATTGATGAAGTCCTCAGCCATACGCTGCGCTTGGCTGACGTTTGTTGCTGGATGTCTAGACAGGTAGTCTGCTGGGTTGTCGCGACCACATCTGTATTCTAGACGAATGTTGTAATGTTGTAAGCGCAGTGCCCACCTCGCAACTCGTAGCGGCGCGTTTGGCTTCTGCCATATGCCCAGCAGGGGCCTATGGTCCGTGATTATCGTGCATGCAGCGCCATCCGTGTACATGTTGAAGTGTTCGCAACCCCACACAACGGCTAATGGGGTCAGCACACTGTTGGACTTCCTGCTTGATCACAGACGAAAAAAAGTGCAGTATATTTTTGAGAAATGACTTTTTATAATATTCACTTGCTCTGATATAAGTGCATTTGAGTAGTCTGTTTTCTAGATGTGATTGTTGAAGCTGTTGACAGTAAAATGGTGTCTTTTTAGCTGATTTTACTAAGCGAAAGGGTATCTGGCAGCAATTTGGCTAATTGACACTGTAGCCGGATTACTGCCTGCATCCATTTGTAAATATTGACGGGTGTCATACATACAGGCATTTTGCAAGAGCTAGAGATATTAGATTTTGACTAAACTCGACCAGCATGTCAATAAGATGATAATAACAGCAGGTGAGAAGATTAAGAAACTTTATAGGTAACATTTTCTTATAATCACACAAAACATTAACATGGTCGCCAATGGGAAAACTGACCGTGTGCTGACCCCAATTAAAGTCCCTAGCAACAGAAACACGCTATAGTCATTGCACAATAACGGAGGACGCATTTTACTTCAAATATCTTGAAACAATTACTGAAAATACGTGTATGGCAAAACTGCAGTTGAATGGAA
>OZ023205.1:25868174-25883174 GCA_963995525.1 Escarpia spicata | reverse complement strand
ATCACCTGATACCACTCTTGGGGTATGTAAAAAGATATTTTCAACATTTGGCAAAACCACGTAAATTATATAGCTAAACAAATTTGAGACGTTTAGCCAAATTGGCTAATCCAAATGCGATTTGACTAAAGCAATTTTTTTCTTTAGCCAAATTGGCTAAAGCATTTTTACGTTCAGCGTGAGCCCAGAGACAGCGCTGTTATTCGACGCTTTTTGGTATAACATCTTTTAAGATCTTCCACAAAATATCATATTCACGTATAACGTAATATTCGGCTTGTATCGGTATACGGATATGAATTCGGAGAGAGGCAGTACTTAATATGAAATCCCAAAAAGGCACTTCACTGACATACCCGATACTAATATGGCGTCCGCTACGCACCGTTTATTATACTATAAGTTCTTTGGCATTATCTCACTAACAATGCATTCTTGCCATTAACGCAGTAGTATTTTTTTCTGTATGTACCAATTGTGTATTGAAAGTCCAATATGTACGTAGGCATATCATCTGTTTAATGAACGTTTAATACATTACCTATTCATTCATTACAAATTAACATATACAACAGTATTGCACAGGGCAAAATATATGCCTCATATCTGACCGATTCAATATTTCTTATCACATTATGGTTTCATATATACACAAGACATAAAAGTTGTTAACCGGAGTACATTGGTCAGAATACACACCTTCTGACCGAGGTCCTACCACCAACCGAGGATGGCCTGTGTTAATTTGATGTACACCGCGGTTAGCCGTTATGAGCCTGGTTTTGTGTGAACTGTGTATGTATAAATAACTGGCGAATAATCACAAGCTGTCGTCACACTTTCACCTTGAGGCTCGTCCTCACTTCACTTAAATAAACATATTTGACACTGCTGTAACACATATATGAATCTCGAATACATCTGTTATTCGACGCTCTTTTGTATTACGTCTTCGTCTTATGAATGATGTTTCAGCAAATATCTTCCACTAAATATTGTATTCACGTGACTGACATAATATTCGGCTGGTGTCGACATACAAATATGAATTAGGAAAGAAGCAGTACTTAATATGAATTTCCACAAGGTATACCCAATATTAATAGACGTCTGCTACGCACTGTTTAAATTCGAAGTTCTTTGGTATTATCTCACTGTCAATGTATTATTGCCATTAACACAACACTAGTACTGTATCTATCAGTTGTAGTTGCGTGTATATTTACATACATACAAATTATACACAAAATAACACGTAAGGAAACAGTTGTATTTGACCGATACCGTTCAGATCTGGCCAGTGCAGTTGCATCTGAACTGCGTCTGTCTTGAACAGGAATCAGGGATTGTTTATTCGACAATGACATAAAGAAATGCAATATATTACGAATTAATACCAAATGTAAGAATTTATAAAGATTAATATCCATGTTTGTACGGGACACTGCCAATAAATTTATCATAACACTTTGAATAGTTATGTATTCAGTGCTTAACTATTTATGTTGGAAAACATAATGGTGAATATGAATATACGTCAAAATATGTACAATGACTTGAAATTTGTTTTGCCACATGAGTGAAATTGTACACTTTATTTATTTAGCAATGTTTGTTTTCTGTATAATAGGGCAAGTAATTTAAGTACTATTTCAATTTACTCTTATGTAATATAGTAATTAATTATTTATTCGACAAGACAAGTAACGTATACAACAAGTAACATATAATGTACACCGAATTAATACAAAATCTGCCAATTAATAAATATTAGCGTTAATTATGAAACGTATATATATATATATATATTATATAATATATATATTTGTATGTGTGTATATATTTACATACATATATACATATGTACATATATACATACATAACAGCTATGTTAGTCTCGGAGATTGCCACTATGACCATCCTAAAATTAGGTAATTCGCCACCAGTACACAAAACATGTCTCTGTCAGCCAACAGACGGCCTCACAGAGGACTATACACGTGTAGTTTACAACCTTTTATTAAGACGCCTGCTGATTCGTGATGTCTTTGTATGTCCCATTAATTGCCCTGACTGCTAATGGGTTTAGCTAATTAGTTGAGTGATTTACATCTTGGAGTGGTGTATTAAACTTTTCCAAAACAATGATAATGTTAAAATAGTGAATAGTTATACATTCAATACTGGACTATTCACGTTGACAAATGATGGTGACTATGATATTACTTTCAGTTTACATAACTTGATGGGGTTTTCGCACAATTAAATGTACAAATTGTGATTGTCTGGAATGCAAATAGATTTATAAATTCTTGTTCAGTCTCCCATGAATAGACGTGAAAATTATGTTAACGATTTGTAAATAGTATGTCACATGCATGAAATTGTATATTCTTTATTTAGTAATTGTACTATTATCCTAATGCTTCAAGTTTGTTGCAGGCAGTACATATATTCATGAACTTTTATTAATTTTCATAATGCGATAATATATTATACTGACTGTACGTGTTGTCGGAAATAAATGTTTTGATTGATGGATGGAGATATAGCAGTGTTTTCCTTTCTCTGTGTTCACAACTTGTTAATGAAACTTGTTGTAATTTGTGAAACAGTACATCGAACAACAAACCACAAAAACGACATGCCAACTACGAAGAATACAGTGAAGAAGTCACAAACCCAAACACCCAAAAACATTGAGCAAATTGTTGAACATCTTGAACATCTGGTCAGGCAGAGCCAGAACTGTGAACTACGTGAAGTACAGTCAATTAAGGCGAGAGTCAAGAGTAGTTAGATCTTATCTGGCTGCTAATAGCATCCCTGGAGTGCCATGTAGGCTGTTCTGAATAACATCAGCTGGCAACAGGAAGATGCAATAAAACTAACCAGGCTAGCTGGTACAGGGATTAGACACTGATTGGAGTATTTTAATCACCAGTTGTGTGCAAGTGAATACAAGAGCCCCTTTCACAGTGAGAAGTTAGTCCGGAATAAGTCAAAAACCACTGCGAAAGTTACTTAGTCCGGATTAGTTATTTCTCTAAAATAATTGGATTAGTGTTTCGGGAGAAACGTTATCCCGGCATAACTGCACTATGAAAGGGACAAGTTTCTTAGCAATCAATAGGAGAGTTTTAGCATGAATTTTGGTTATACTTTGATTCGGAATGCTTAGGTGCCTCACATCTTGGCAATGTGATTGTCAGAAGTCTTCCAGCTGCAAACTATCATTTGTGATTTGTGTGAAGGACTATTTTGGGTTTATTGGAAAAACTTTCGAAAGGCAAATACTTGCTGCTGGGCTGATCATAGAATACTGTATTTATGGATACGTAATGGGGAAGAGCTGAAATAAATCAGGAATACATGGCTCGTTCTGCAGATCTTGACATACGGAATCATTTTGTGGGGATCCACATACAAGACACATATCAAAAAAGTATTCATTATGCAAAAAATAGTTCGTTCCATTCTTAAAACAAACTATTGGGAACATTCACATCCCCTCTTTACATGTTTAAATCTAATAAAATTGCATGATATTTATGAAATTGAAGTTGGAAAATTTATGTATAATTATGTCCACGGTAGTCTGCCACATTCATTATCGGATATGTTTACATTTACCTATAACATCCACTTTTACAAAACAAGACAAACCTGTAATATACGTCCTATTATCTGTTCTACTCAAAGATCGAACAGTTTGCTATGTAAAGGTCCGATGATCTGGAATACAATTCCAACTGTTATACAACATAAACCCAATTTAAATAGTTTTATATTATCATTAAAGGCAAATGTTGTAAGGGGGTATGGTGTTCTAGTTTAATTTCATTCCACCCCGAAACGTCTGACATATGTGTTTGATATAATGTTATTCTACTTAGGTGTTATACCACTGCTGAAGCTTGGCATAACCACATGGTTTTTTTCGCAAGACTACTTATGTGAACATTTATCATCTAATATTAATGTTATTAAATTTACATATATGTTCTATTGATTATAGCAACGTAACCAACACACTACACGTGAAATCATTGTTAATAATAGTTATTTTGGGGATGACGGCGACTAGATGACTTAATCATTATCATCTTATATTGGAATAATTAAAACAAACTGGTTACAGCTTTAATTGGCTCCGATGCCAACCTGGAATTGTATATCTTTTTATCAATTGTGTTACGGATTGTTTATATTTGTATGTATGATTTATACAATTCCAAATAAAACCTACTACTACTACTACTACTAATACTACTACTACTACTACTAGATCAACATTGTCTAGCATATCGACCAATTCCATCAGTGTACTGAGGAACAGCCGGATTGAAGTGCGGCAGAAGTAGCATATCCTGAAATAAGTGGCATTGAAGATGTGGTTGATGAAGTCAATACTAACCAGTTGTAATTTTGAAATATTTAATAAAATGTAATTATAATTATGTTTTCATATATACACAAAACATAACATTAACCGGAGGACATTGGTCAGAATACATACCTTCTAACCGAGGTCCTACCGCCAACCGAGGACGTCCTGTGTTAATTTGATGTGGACCACGGTTAGCCGTTATGAGCCTGGTTTTGTGTGAATTGTGTATGTATAAATAACTCTCAAATCATCAAAATTTGTCTTCACATATTCGCTTTGAGGCTCGTCCTCACTTCACTTAAATAAACAACTCTGACACTATCATAACACATTTACGAATGTCGAATACATCTGTTATTCGACGCTCTTTTGTATTACGTCTTCGTCTTACGAATGACGTTTCAGCAAATACCTTCCACTAAATACCATATTCACGTGACCGACGTAATACTCGGCTGGTGTCCGTATACAAATATGAATTCGGAAAACGGCAGCACTTAATATGAACTTCCACAAGGCACTTCACTGGCACACCCAATATTAAGACGGCGTCCGCTACGCACTGTTTAAACTCGAAGTTCTTTGGCATAATCTCACTATCAATGTATTATTGCCATTAACACAACACTAGTACTGTATCTATCAATTGTGTTTTGAAAGTTCAATATGTAAGTATCAATTGTTTAATGAAAGTGTAATGCATTAGTTATTCATTCATTATAAATTTACATATTGATCCATTGTCCGCTATACTACTGAAAGCATGTCTTAACTCTTTACTTGGTACAGTAACTAACGTCATAAATGTATCACCGAGTTCGGGTATTTTTCCAGATGATTTTTAACATGCGCATGTAAACCCACTTCTTAAGTCAAGTGGACATCTTTCTCAAACGACAGTGAATTATTGCCATTAACGAAACAATATGTATTACTATAGTACGTATCAATTGTGTCCTGGTAGTTGAATTTGTTCGTTTCATTTGTTTAATAGTAATGGGATACATTAACTGTCCATTCATTACAAATGTATATCTTCAACAGTGTAGCACAAGGCAAACCATATGCCTCACATCAGAACGATTAATTGTTTCTTGTTAACCGAGTTAACCGAGGACACTGGCCAGAATACATACCTTCTAACCGAGGTCCTACCGCCAACCGAGGACGTCCTGTGTTAATTTGATGTGGACCACGGTTAGCCGTTAAGAGCCTGGTTTTGTGTGAATTCTCGAGACAGCAAATGCTGTCTTCAAGCACTCGCTTTGACGCACGTCCTCGGTTCACTTAAACTTAAAGGTGCGGCTCTGACACTGCCATGACACATTTAAGAATCTTGGATAGATCCGTTATTCGACGCTTTTTGGTATTACATCTTCGTCTTATGAATGAAGTCTCAACAAAGATCTCCCACAAAATATTATATTCACAAGACTAAATTAATATTTGGCAAGTGTCGGTATGCAAATATGAATTCCGAGAGAGGCAGTACTTAACATAACCAATACAAAGATGGTGTCCGATATGCACTGTTTAGACTCTAAATTATGAAGTTATTTGGCAGTGTCTCATTATCAATTTATTCTTGCCATTAACATGACACTATTTACTACTTTATGTCTCAATTGTATATTGAAATTTCAATGTGTACATATCATTTGTTTAACGAAAGTATAATTCATTTTAATTATTCATTCATTACAAATTTGTATCTTCAACAGTGAAGCACAAGGCAAAACGTATGTGTCAGATCTGACTGATTAAATATTTCATATTACACTGTGCTTTGATATATATAGACATAACTGAGGTCTTATCGCCAAGCGATGACATCCTGTGTTAATTTGATGTAGATCACTGATAACCGTTAAGAGCCTGGTTTTGTATGAACAGTGTAGGCATAAATACCTATTTGACTAAGATGTCAACGTTAGTGGCATGTTTGAGATAAATGTTTTGAAAACGAGTGTTATATTGGGTTAATGGTAATGACGATTTTTCCTAGTGTAACTTCAAACTACAGTTGTTTGAAATATTTGATAACCAAACTGTGGCATTTGTGTCGATTGTAAAGTCAATGCAGTACGTTTGTGAGTTTGCTCACCCGTGTGGAAAAAGAGCATGTTTTGTCTGCCTTCTAATGATAACTTGATTACACACAGTTAGAGTGCATGCGTTGATAAGGTAACATTTGGTTCGATGTGCCGCGAGGACCGAGCAAACTGTATGTGTGTTGTGAAATCAAAAATGTTGAGAAGCACTGAAATAACATATACGAAAATGCAATGTACTCCAAAGTCCGAATTAATACAAAATGTACCAATTAATAACTATTAGTGTTAATTATGAAAAAGTATATATATATATATGTATATATATACATATATATATATATATGTATATACAGTATATATAATATATCTATGTTAGTCTGGGAGACTGCCACTAAGACCATCGTAAAATTAGGTAATTCGCTACCAGTACACAAGACATGTTCCTGTCTTCAGCCAACAGACTGCCTCAGTGTGGTTTACAAACTTTTATTAAGACGCCTGCTGATTCGTGATGTCCCCACTAATTGCCGTGGCAGCTAATGGCTTTAGCTAATCTGTCACTCCTGTATCTAACTCCGCCCCAATGCCATTGTTAAGGCATCTAGTGTGTGTCACGTCAGGTACATGTAAGTAGCTCATGTCACACATTTTACTTATTGGATGAAAGTGTGAGCCAATTAGAACAGCGACTGGCGATATCTGGGAATATATAAATATACCATTAGCATCAGTTCCACTACTCGATTACTTATTGACGAACTGTACAGTTTGCAAACGCGAATCTACGAAGACGTGAAAGTTGAGGATGGAAACTTCAAGTGGTAGCGAACGAACGGTAAGTCCGATTGCGTGACTAAAATATGACTAAGTTATACCGTGATTTATATTGCCCGAAATTCTCTATTATTAAATTTACGTTCTTCTTTTGTAAAACATATTTTTATGATACTAGAAACCTGCCGTGCCTGTTATAGATTTGCACCATATGGAGTTCGTTTTTTTTGGTCCCTGTGTCTTTAGGGTCCTCGGTGTTGGGCTGTGCAGGTGGGGTTATGCGGTCATCCAGGGCAGTGTCCGTCGAGCCAGTCTGAGACAATATGGGGTCAGCACACTGTCAGTTTTCCCATTGGCGAACATGTTAATGTTTTGTGTGATTATAAGAAAACGTTACCTATAAAGTTTCTTAAACTTCTCACCTGCTGTTATTATCATCTCATTGACATGCTGGTCGAGTTTAGTCAAAATATAATATCTCTAGCTCTTGCAAAATGCCTGTATGTATGACACCCGTCAATATTTACAAATGGATGCAGGCTGTAATCCGGCTAAAGTGTCAACTAGCCAAATTGCTGCCAGATACCCTTCCGCTTAGTAAAACAGCTAAAAAGACACCATTTTACTGTCAACAGCTTCTACAATCACATCTAGAAATCTGACTACTCAAATGCACTTATGTCAGAGCAAGTGAATATTGTAAAAAGTCATTTCTCAAAAATATACTGCACTTTTTTTCGTCTGTAACCATCAAGGAAGTCTAACAGTGTCCTAACCCCAAATAGGCATGGTGATTTTGGAAAAGCGTGTTGAAAACAACATACTTTATAGGCACCAATGTTTCAAGCACTCTGCAATTTTATTTTTTGTAATCCCTCCAGGTGTTTGTGTTTTATGCACATTTCAAAGGTGCCACCAAACTTGGCAAGGCACCAGAAAAATCAGCACTTCGCTGTTGGACAATTTGTAATCCAGCACAATGTTCTCAGGTGGCACTATGAACTCCTGATACAGTTTTCCAGAAAGTCTAATATGTGTTTTATAAGAAAATTCAATACAGCCAGTTGTTACGTTACATTCAAATTTGTATTTATTGTTTGACCTTGTGCCCTATTTACAAATGTAAACATCAACAAAAAGACACCTTAGGGTGTGAATTCCTCAAAGGCCAGACGTCTCGAGCAGTTCAATTACATACTATTACACAGCCTAATTAGCAGACATTCAGAAAACAATGCCACTTGCTTGATTGGCCAGAAGGTCCAGTCAGTAGACAGATCTGATAACAGGCTCCGGCTATGGCTGACTCCAGCTAATCACTGTCCTCAGACTTCATTAGGGTCAATTACAACATCTTCATGTGTGTTTAGTCAGCTGACGTAAACAAAAAACGATTGATGAATCACCCTGCTGCAATGTCATTGGTTCATTTTCATACGTATTTTCAAATTGAAAGAAGCACTTAATCAAGCTACAGTTGAAATTAGAAATTCAAAGAGAAGCTATGAAAAAAATTTAGCTAGCAATATAAAACATGACAGTAAGAGTTTTTATGCGTATATTCGAAGCAAACAGAAAGTTCAAGATAAGGTCGGTCCTCTAGAAGATAGTGCTGGAAATACAATATTAGAGGGATTCTTAATGGCAGAAGACCTGAATGAGTATTTTAGTTCAGTGTTTACCAGGGAAGATATTAGTTCACTGCCAGTACCAGAGGCTAAGTTCAAGGGGGCAGATTCAGACTATTTAGGACAGTTAGTTGTAACCTCGGAAATGGTAGCTAAGAAAATAAGGGCTATGAAGGATAATAAATCACCTGGAGTGGACGGGATTCCGCCCAAACTACTATTGGAAATTGTAGAACAAATTAGCGTACCGCTTGCAACAGTTTTCAATTTGTCATTAGAAGAGGGAGTGGTTCCTTTAGAATGGAAAGAGGCAAACATTATACCGTTATTTAAAAAAGGTTCGAGAAACAAGTCAGAGAACTATAGACCAGTGAGTTTAACATCAGTGATTTGCAAATTATTAGAACGACTAATTAAAGATCACATGGTGGGTTTTCTTGTTAAACATAACTTGATAAACCCATCTCAACATGGGTTTTTAAAAGCAAGGTCATGCTTAACAAATATTTTATGTTTTTTGGAAGACATCACTAGGTGGATAGATGAGGGATCGCCAGTAGATATCATCTATTTAGATTTTCAAAAAGCTTTCGACAAAGTACCACATCAAAGATTACTCCTTAAGCTAAAGGCCCACGGCATAGGAAATGGTATAATAAACTGGATAGAAAAATGGCTGAATGACAGAAGACAACGTGTAGTAGCTTCAAACTGGAAATCGGTATTGAGTGGGGTACCACAGGGATCAGTACTAGGACCTATATTATTCTTAATATATATCAACGATTTGGACGATGATATAACAAGCAAGGTGTTGAAATTTGCGGATGATACAAAAGTGTTTAGAAGGATTAAAAGTGATGGAGATAGACAGCATTTACAAGATGATCTTGACAGGTTGATCAAATGGTCTGAAAAGTGGCAAATGTTGTTCAATTTTGGGAAATGTAAATGCCTCCACACAGGTCATGGGAATGAAGAGGTAAAATATAAAATGGGGGTACTGTTCTAAGTACTACTGTAAAAGAAAAGGACTTAGGGTTAACCATTAGTACTGATATGAAGGTTTCAGAGCAGTGCGGAATTGCAGCTTCAAAGGGAAATCAAATCCTAGGATTAATTAGGCGAAATATAGCGTATAAAGAAAAAGAATTAATAGTACCGCTATACAAAACAATAGTGAGGCCTCATTTAGAATATTGTATACAAGCATGGAGGCCATATCGCAAGAAGGACATAGATATGCTAGAAAGAGTACAGAGGAGAGCGACTAAAATGATACCAAAACTGAGGGATCTTAGTTACGAAATACGCCTAAAAGAATGTGGTTTAACAACACTAGAGACCAGGAGATTGAGAGGAGATCAGATAGAAATGTTTAAAATATTGAATGGTTATGAAAATATTGATAGAAATATTTTTTTCTCACTTAAGAAAGATAGAAGGACCAGAGGACATGAAGCTACATTAGTAAAGGAGCAGTGTAGATTATATATAAGAAAGTTCTCATTTTCACAAAGGACTGTAAATGAATGGAACAGATTATCTCCTGATTGTGTTGGTGCTAGTAGCGTGAATATGTTTAAAAATAAAATCGACACATACCTTAAAAGGGCGGGATACATGTAGATAAAAAGTATTGGACTCTCGATAAGCCCAAAGTCTTCCTTGTCCACCTGCCATCCAGAGTAATTTTCTGGATGGCAATCTTGTTAAATCTTGTTAAATCTAAATCAAGCATTGCAACCCACCTAGATTGTCTGGGAGTTATCCAAAAATCACCCTCTACCTCCCGTCTTCCTTCCAAACATTGTAACAATTTCCGGAAATGTGAACAGGGCTCCCGCTCAGCACTATACTAACAATAACAACGGTACTTGGTAGAGCGCATACATTCGTCATGCGGAACACTTTGCCAGTTTAAACAGACACATGAATGTGAGATAAGGCCGCCGCGTTCATCTGTTTATATTCTTTCAGGTTTGTATTATGAATTGCATCGTGAACTGAAGGAAAAATCATGACATTTCATAACAAACTTATGATTAATAAATTTCCAGAATCCTAAATCAGAATGCCTCATAAACCATGTTTTGCAGCTTGAAAACAATTACCGGGAATCCCCCCAACCGAGAGTCGGAATTCTTCTTTGGTACTCTCCCCTAATCCTAGAAATCTCCCGGATGCAATGTTCAAGAGGTTGGGATGACTACCGCATTGCTACGATACTTTATTGTCAGCACTAATTACTACTCCTAAGTCCATTTTTGTTTTGGTTCTGCCTAGTAAATTATCTGTAATCCGCCTAATGAGTATTGCATATGTTGTTTTGCTACACCATCTTAATAACGGATTCAAAACAGTTATTAGCAAAATGGTTAAGTTCACCAATGGAGTAAAATGCATACTCAAAAACTAACTGTATCAAGCAAACAAGTTGAGCGGTAGGACATGTTAGAATATAGTATTTAGGTACCCTTCTATTAAAATGTAAAACAGTTTCACAGTTGTGCTGCTTTATAAGAAAAAAATCGAATGGTTATAACATATTAACTGCTGGCTTGGAAACAGTGCAGTTAAAGGTAATTACGGCATCCGACTTGTGTTCACAGAGTCCTGGTCTGTTGACACAAATTATGCCATTACTACAGTCCAGTAGCTATACCATGTAGACATATATGCACGGATTATAAATGTTTAGGCTAAACGATAGCATAACGAATTTAACTTAATACATTCAAAAGGTTTACGACACAAGTGTCTTACCACGTCGTGTGTACACAAGCTATTAAACCACCAGAACCGAGTCAACATTCCCAAAGGTTGAAAGCAACTTTATGACCGGAAGACAATCACTGCTCAAGTGTAGTAGCATCCACATCGGATTTGGCTCATTGGTAAGCTAATGTTACAATATATGTTTTCAGTCAAGCACAAACATTAAACTTTTTTATGAGTTTCATCATTGTTATCGCTGGTTAAAGGATAGATAACGGATTCAACTGAATATTGCCCCCCCCCCCCATTCATACACCGGGTTGCAGTGACGTGAAAACTAAGTAGAATCCGAATTTTATGTTTGCTGACAAGCGAGGGCTACGTAGCAGACATGCAGAGAAAGACAGGAGCTGCTGGTTTGTTGTTTTAAAAGTTGCCTAGAGTCTTAGGATCGAACTACAAAATCCACAAGTTAGAGGGGAAACCCACCTCCCAAATCCTTCCTCGCCCAGCATTGCCACATATTGCCTGTTAGTTTTGTTTTTATAAATTGTTGTAGGCATGCAATTACACCAGAGAATCAGGAATAGTTACTAAACTCATCATGGACATTGGATGGGAAATCCTCCAGACAAGAACAGCCAGAAGATTATGCACCTTATATAAGATGGGACGCATCTTTGTAGATATCTGGCTAGATTAAAAGCATAACAATCAGTTTCTCAATATTTTTTAATAGTGTTTTTTTCCATACGAGTGAAATACCCCATTTCCTCTTCACCAGCTGGATGAAAATTGCTTAATGCTTTCGAATTCTTGTAGTTCGTTTTTTGCTTGTGTAGCAATTTGGGAAGATTGTAAGGGGTGGGGTTTGGGTGGTTGTCGCATGATTATGTAATCAGACAGTTGAGCAACGGGTGGATAGTGATGTCTTATTTGAATCTGGGCGGTGTCTAACTTGAAGTTTTGCGATTTTTGTTATGTGATATATGATCGCCTATATGGTAATCGATTAATTTAATTTCGAAATTCTTGAAGTCCTCCCAAAGTTAAATTACTTAACTGTCCCATATTCATTTAAGCAATTGTAACTTACATATGACAGTGTTGTTTAAAATAGCTGCTAAGAATGTTTCCTTAACGATAAGAAGATTGTCTTAGCAAATTACCCAGGAAATGTCACCTACTTAGAATATACAGCGTGTGTAACACCCTCCTTAGTGCCGCACCAAAGCACCAATGGAGTACCATCCGACCGAAGCCTTTGAAATCTGATATGCGAGCTCGATCGTGATTATTGTGCATGTTTCTGACCAGATGACAGTTCGTGATTAAACTCGACGCTCTCGTTCGACGTTATAACACACCTGCCACATTTGTTTTGTCTTCAAATTCTGCATAAATCCGTGTAACAATATTTTTTTGTTACCGGCCAGCAGCATTTCTACTCCGACCAAGTGTCGACATTCATCAGGCTACAAAATAGACCTACATCAACCAAAACCCGCTGTTCTTTGTAGGACGTCTGCCTTGAATCCAAAGTATTTGTTCTTTAATCGCTATGAATTTGTGACTAAATGTTATACTTGTGTAATGTAATAAATCGACCAGTAATGTAATAAAAACGATGACGATTTTTATGATGGCGATGATGATGGAGATTGTGATTATGATATTAGTATAGTGTTGATGAAAATGTTGATGCTGTGAATAAAAAATGATTATGATGATAACGATAAGAAAGATGAAAACAATTAAGGGGTAATCTTAGTGATGATGATGACGATGAGTCTTCCGATGATCGGGATGGTTATAATGATGATGATTATGATGACGGGATTGATGATGATGGAGACGTTGATAATGATGATATTAAATGATTATGATGATGATGAGGAGGAAGATGAAGATAGTGAAGGCGTTATCTTAGTGATGAAGACGGGCCTATGGAGTTTTATCCGGCAGCTCACCTTCGGGACGAGGGCGGATTATAGTCGGATACCGATACTGCGCCAATGATTAGCCGCTCATATGCCGACTGTGCCTAATTTTCCATAGCACATAGCCCTCGAAGTCGCTTGACTTACTTTACTTAATTGCATAGGCCAAATTATTGACCTCTCGCTGTCCTCTTGGATGTCACCCCCCTCCTGCCAGAAGAGACTTTGCAAGTGGCAAAAGTAGCCAAGCTTCTTCTGGCAATGGAAAGAGGAACGGTTGGATCCCTAGCTGGAAAGACACTGGACGACATTATCATTGATCCTAATGAAGGTTTGAATGCTTTTATTGTTCTTTCAACGTTAACCAGTGCACACTGACTACCAAGTGTTGCAACAACAACCATTAGCCATAGAAGATCCACAAACATCTTCCTTTTCAAAACATGTCTCTTCAGTTCCTTAATTACATATATGATTAACTTATGTTATCATTTTTAAGCAAAATGACAACTGTTGCTGCAGCCACAACGAAACATTGGAAATCAGCTTGTCTTATTTCTGCAGGTGTTTTAATTTTTGAAATGTATGTCCACATATTGGAAGATCGGTTGCATTTATTATATGTTTTTAATGGTCGTCGGGTACAATTCCACCATGTATTGTTATCACGGTGTCACTTATTTTACAAATAATTGTTTCAAGCCAATCATCACATCACTTTACTTCTTATATTGATTTCTTATGATGTCTCTTCTGTCTGTACAGGTGGATGAAGAGAATGATCACGGCGAAAACAATGACAATAACAGTGTTGGTGGTAAGCTGAATTGATAATAATAATAATGGACTTCTAACTCGCCTGTATCCCCACGAATCTGAGCTCAGAGGCGCAACATACAATAATCGTTAAGCATAATCATGAACGGGGACGTGCAATAGTCATCATTAGTGCAGGGGACCGCCGAAAGTTTATGGTGGGAATGCAATTTCAAACAAATACGTCTCAAGTTTATTACGAAAGGTGATTTTAATATGATGGGGAGTTGATTCCAAATTTTGGGTGCAGCCACAGAGAAAGCACGCTTGCCAATATCAAGCTTAATTTTGGGGACAAATAATTGTTGTAAGGCAGATGATCTTAGATTCCTAGGGATATCTGAAAAACGCAGTAGACTAACTAACTAGGTAACAGTAGCTAATTTGGATTTGATTCAATAAGCGACTGGAAGCCAGTGGAGCTGTGTAAGTAGTGGTAGCGATGGTGAGAAACGAGGGGCTCTGACATCCATCAAAATACTACACTATTTGGCCGCTAACAAATACTACATTATTTGAATGCTAAGAAATCCATTTAACACAATCGTGCAGAATAATGACATATTATCCTTAGCTTAATAGCACCCACACATTGTGCCAAAATATACTTCAATATTGTCATTTATTGTTCCGCATTCAAACAAAATTAAAAACAATTTTCTAAAATTATTCATCTTGCT